>OX346245.1:82177129-83377129 GCA_947049315.1 Epistrophella euchroma | reverse complement strand
AAGAGCAGCACCACCTCTTCCAACAAGTCTATGATTTCTTATTACATAATAGCTAGGAATTTCAATTGCCTTATCAGTAACAAAATCTTTGAGCCATGTCTCAGACCAAAAATTTCATGTAAAAGAAAAAAGCTATTGTTCAAATTATAATTAAGGAAAAAAGAGTATAAACGAAAAGTATTTGATACACAGATCAAGAAATATGAATTACCTTATTAAAATAAATTGAAATAATAACATTATAAAATAAGATTATTGATAAACGATGACATTAAAGAAAGATAAGATATAATTAAAATAAAGAGAAGAAAAGAGTTAAATGAAAATAAATGATAAATTAAAATAACGAGAAAATAAAAAGGGTTAATAGCCCGCGAGCTTTAGACAGGAGGGGGGGGGGGGGGGGTAAAGATCCCCTTTTGAACTATTTCGTAAATATTTTGAAAACCAAGAGTATTATATGAAAGTAAATTAAATTTTCTTCAAAATAGGTCTTATTCATATTTTTGCTAGGACCAATACTAAGAGAGATATGGGGGTACAAAAGTCAGAAAATCTGAAAAAACATGTTAATGCGTTAAAAATTTAACGTTTTTTAATGAATTTACCGTGAATTTATAGAAAAGGTAAATAGGTATCGATTCATGATAATTCCATTGACTTGATGAGAAAGAAGGTATGGGGTTAAAGAAGGTGGCGAGAGTTAAAATATCCTTATTAAATTTATTTGGTACATCATTTTTTGTGATATGAAAAACACTGTATCTTCAAAGGTAAGAAGTATGCAATGTATTTCCAAGTTATTGACCAATACTTTGTGAAATAGTTTGAAGAGATATATTAAGAAAAAACTTGCTAAGGAGGGGGGTCTAGTTGCCCCCACTTATCCGGGATGGACCATTTTCTGAAAAAATTGGATCAAAGTGTATAAATAATCATTTAAAAACAACGGAAACATCTACAATGCTATACTATAGCTTTTTTAAAATGCAAAAACCTATTTTATTATTTCTCTGCTAAAGCAAGTAATTTTAGTTAAAAGTTTTTGAAAAAAATTCACTTTAAATCAAAAATTAAAAAAAAAAAAAAAAAAAAAGTTAACTAACTCAAAAGCATCACGTTGATCTGTGCCCATGCCCCAACGGAAGAAAAAGATGACTCAACCAAAGAATAATTCAAGTACGACGTCAAGATTATTTTTGGCGACTTCAACGCCAAGATCGGAAAAGAGGGCATCTTTGATTCGATAGTCAGAGGACACAGCCTGCACGACAACTTTTCCGGTAACGGACTCAGGCTCATTGATTTCGCGGTGGGGCGAAATGTCACCATAGCAAGCACTCTATTCTCACACCTCAATATACACAAAAGGACCTGGCGGTCTCCGGATCAACGAACCGTCCACCAGACTGATCATGTTGCGATAGACGCTAGACATGTTTCCAGCATTCTGGATGTCCGAACGTTCCGAGGTGCGAACATAGACTCGGATCACTACTTGGAGGTAGCGCAAGTACGTATGCGGATATCCATGACGCCACAACGACGAGCGGATGCTGTAAAACGATTTAACGTCGCGAAGCTAAAATTGCAAGAGATAGCCAGGACTTTTGCAGACCACGTCTCTCTTAAACTCTCAAGAGACCCGCCACAAGCATCATCTGTAGAGGACCAGTGGAAGCACTGCCAAAATGCCATCAAAAGTCCCGCTACTGACGTGCTGGGTTTCACTAGGCCACCACAACGAAACCCCTGGTTCGATGAAAAATGCAGACTGGCGCATGAAGCAAAGAACGAGGCCTGCCAAGCAATGCTGCAGGCTAGAACCCGAGCTGCTGAGAGAGCAGCCCGGGAGCTCTACGGGCAAAAACGAAGGGAGGAACGTCGACTTCTCAGGAGAAAAAAAAGAGAGCATGCGAAGCGGGCGGTCGAGTCTATTGAGGACTGTAGCGGCAGGGGGGATGTTCGGAAGTTCTACCGAAGGGTGAGGCAAACTACCCAGGGTTACAAGGCCAGAACGGAAGCCAGTCGAGATGACAGTGGGAATTTATTTATTTATTTATTTCAGAATACTCCATTCAACCTGGACGATGATGGTCAAAATTTCCGTCCACCCGACCTAAATGAAATGAGGTTAGCGATAGCCAAGCTTAAAACGTACAAGGCTGCTGGTGCGGATGGCCTGCCAGCCGAGCTATTCAAAGCAGGGGGAGATGACTTGATAGTGAGTGTACACCAGCTTATATCCAAAATTTGGTCGGAAGAAAGTATGCCCGATGAATAGAACCTCGGTATAGTGTGCCCTTTCCACAAAAAAGGAGATGCTCTGACCTGTTCGTCTTCTCAACGTCGCATACAAAATCCTGTCATCTGTATTGTGTGATCGCTTAAAACCTTTTGTCAACGATCTGATCGGCCCCTATCAGTGTGGTTTTAGGCCCGGCAAATCAACCGTCGATCAAATGTTCACACTCCGACAGATTTTAGAAAAAACCCAGGAGTTTCAAATCGATAACCACCACCTCCTTATCGATTTCAAAAACGCATATGATAGCGTAGACAGAGACAAACTATACAGAACCATGTCGCATCTCGGCATCCCTGCTAAACTCGTCCGCTTGTGCAGGATGACGATGGAAAAATCTCGCTGCTCCGTCAAAGTCGGCAAGAACACCACCGAACCCTTTGATGTCGAGAAAGGTTTGAGGCAAGGCGACGCGTTATCATGCAACCTGTTTAACATTGTTTTTGAAAAATTGTACCTCTGTTTTTGACTTGCGAGTTGCGTACAACTCGCAAGTCAAAAACAGAGGTACAATTTTTCAAAAGTCTGTTCAACTACTTGCTTATGCAGATGATATTGACATCATTGGGAGAACGAAGCAAGCTGTTACCGGCGCGTTTGCAAGTATTGAATCGGATGCGGCAAAAATGGGTTTGGCTGTCAATGAGGATAAGACGAAGTATATGCTATCATCGAGAAAGGAATCTCAACATCGTCGTCTCGGGCAAAACGTCACGATGGATAGATACAACTTCGAAGTCGTCAAGGACTTTGTCTACCTGGGCTCCACTATAACATCGCAAAATGACATCAGCGTGAGATCAAACGAAGAATTACTCTGGAAAATCGCTGTTTCTTCGGGCTAAGAAGGCATTTGAGTAATAAAGCCCTCTCTCAGAGAACCAAGGAGACCTTATATAAGACCCTTACCATTTTGAAAACCAAGAGTATTATATGAAAGTAAATTAAATTTTCTTCAAAATAGGTCTTATTCATATTTTTGCTAGGAGCAATACTAAGAGAGATATGGGGGTACAAAAGTCAGAAAATCTGAAAAAACATGTTAATGCGTTAAAAATTTAACGTTTTTTAATGAATTTACCGTGAATTTATAGAAAAGGTAAATAGGTATCGATTCATGATAATTCCATTGACTTGATGAGAAAGAAGGTATGGGGTTAAAGAAGGTGGCGAGAGTTAAAATATCCTTATTAAATTTATTTGGTACATCATTTTTTGTGATATGAAAAACACTGTATCTTCAAAGGTAAGAAGTATGCAATGTATTTCCAAGTTATTGACCAATACTTTGTGAAATAGTTTGAAGAGATATATTAAGAAAAAACTTGCTAAGGAGGGGGGTCTAGTTGCCCCCACTTATCCGGGAGGGACCATTTTCTGAAAAAATTGGATCAAAGTGTATAAATAATCATTTAAAAACAACGGAAACATCTACAATGCTATACTATAGCTTTTTGAAAATGCAAAAACCTATTTTATTATTTCTCTGCTAAAGCAAGTAATTTTAGTTAAAAGTTTTTGAAAAAAATTCACTTTAAATCAAAAATTAAAAAAAAAAAAAAAAAAAAAAAGTTAACTAACTCAAAAGCATCACGTTGATCTGTGCCCATGCCCCAACGGAAGAAAAAGATGACTCAACCAAAGAATAATTCAAGTACGACGTCAAGATTATTCTTGGCGACTTCAACGCCAAGATCGGAAAAGAGGGCATCTTTGGTTCGATAGTCAGAGGACACAGCCTGCACGACAACTTTTCCGGTAACGGACTCAGGCTCATTGATTTCGCGGTGGGGCGAAATGTCACCATAGCAAGCACTCTATTCTCACACCTCAATATACACAAAAGGACCTGGCGGTCTCCGGATCAACGAACCGTCCACCAGACTGATCATGTTGCGATAGACGCTAGACATGCTTCCAGCATTCTGGATGTCCGAACGTTCCGAGGTGCGAACATAGACTCGGATCACTACTTGGAGGTAGCGCAAGTACGTATGCGGATATCCATGACGCCACAACGACGAGCGGATGCTGTAAAACGATTTAACGTCGCGAAGCTAAAATTGCAAGAGATAGCCAGGACTTTTGCAGACCACGTCTCTCTTAAACTCTCAACAGACCCGCCACAAGCATCATCTGTAGAGGACCAGTGGAAGCACTGCCAAAATGCCATCAAAAGTCCCGCTACTGACGTGCTGGGTTTCACTAGGCCACCACAACGAAACCCCTGGTTCGATGAAAAATGCAGACTGGCGCATGAAGCAAAGAACGAGGCCTGCCAAGCAATGCTGCAGGCTAGAACCCGAGCTGCTGAGAGAGCAGCCCGGGAGCTCTACGGGCAAAAACGAAGGGAGGAACGTCGACTTCTCAGGAGAAAAAAAAGAGAGCATGCGAAGCGGGCGGTCGAGTCTATTGAGGACTGTAGCGGCAGGGGGGATGTTCGGAAGTTCTACCGAAGGGTGAGGCAAACTACCCAGGGTTACAAGGCCAGAACGGAAGCCAGCCGAGATGACAGTGGGAATTAATTTATTTATTTATTTCAGAATACTCCATTCAACCTGGACGATGATGGTCAAAATTTCCGTCCACCCGACCTAAATGAAATGAGGTTAGCGATAGCCAAGCTTAAAACGTACAAGGCTGCTGGTGCGGATGGCCTGCCAGCCGAGCTATTCAAAGCAGGGGGAGATGACTTGATAGTGAGTGTACACCAGCTTATATCCAAAATTTGGTCGGAAGAAAGTATGCCCGATGAATAGAACCTCGGTATAGTGTGCCCTTTCCACAAAAAAGGAGATGCTCTGACCTGTTCGTCTTCTCAACGTCGCATACAAAATCCTGTCATCTGTATTGTGTGATCGCTTAAAACCTTTTGTCAACGATCTGATCGGCCCCTATCAGTGTGGTTTTAGGCCCGGCACATCAACCGTCGATCAAATGTTCACACTCCGACAGATTTTAGAAAAAACCCAGGAGTTTCAAATCGATAACCACCACCTCTTTATCGATTTCAAAAACGCATATGATAGCGTAGACAGAGACAAACTATACAGAACCATGTCGCATCTCGGCATCCCTGCTAAACTCGTCCGCTTGTGCAGGATGACGATGGAAAAATCTCGCTGCTCCGTCAAAGTCGGCAAGAACACCACCGAACCCTTTGATGTCGAGAAAGGTTTGAGGCAAGGCGACGCGTTATCATGCAACCTGTTTAACATTGTTTTTGAAAAATTGTACCTCTGTTTTTGACTTGCGAGTTGCGTACAACTCGCAAGTCAAAAACAGAGGTACAATTTTTCAAAAGTCTGTTCAACTACTTGCTTATGCAGATGATATTGACATCATTGGGAGAACGAAGCAAGCTGTTACCGGCGCGTTTGCAAGTATTGAATCGGATGCGGCAAAAATGGGTTTGGCTGTCAATGAGGATAAGACGAAGTATATGCTATCATCGAGAAAGGAATCTCAACATCGTCGTCTCGGGCAAAACGTCACGATGGATAGATACAACTTCGAAGTCGTCAAGGACTTTGTCTACCTGGGCTCCACTATAACATCGCAAAATGACATCAGCGTGAGATCAAACGAAGAATTACTCTGGAAAATCGCTGTTTCTTCGGGCTAAGAAGGCATTTGAGTAATAAAGCCCTCTCTCAGAGAACCAAGGAGACCTTATATAAGACCCTTACCATCCCGGTCCTGCTGTATGGGGCAGAAGCAGACCCTGACAAAAACGGATGAGAATCTACTTGGGTGCTTTGAAAGGAAGATTCTTTGGGTGATTTTCGGTCTAGTCTGTATCGATGGAGTATGGAGGAGAAGATTTAACAACGAGCTTTACGGGCTTTACCGGGACGTCGACCTGGTAAAGCCTAAAATACAGCGGCTGAGATGGCTGAGACAAGTGGAGCGTATGAACACCGAAACACCAGCCCGACGAGTCTTCGAATCTACCCCTGACGGTCTGCGCAGCAGAGGAAGACCCCACCTTAGGTGGCACACACAAGTGGAGAACGACACCAACCAACTTGGATTGCGTAACTGGAGGCAGCTAGCTAGGGACCGAGCTGGCTGGAGGGGCTTGTTGGTTGAACCCGTAGTCTATCCTGGGCTGTGAGCGCCATCTAAAGTAAGTAAAAATAAATAAATAAATTTGATGGCACAACAGCTCATGAAGAACTAGGGCCTAGTGACTTACAACTCTCAACCATTCCTGTGTGCGTGTCTGCAGGAATGGAGGGGACCTACAGTTTATTGCCGAATCCGAACGGCTAACGAGCGGCACTTTTCTGTGACAGGAGATACTCTTGGAGGATTTGTCAATTACTCGCAAGAGGCAGTAGCCGTTTTTTCTTTTTAAATAAATAGGTGGCGAGGCTGGGGATCGAACCTTAGACCTCCGGCATGACAGTCCATCGCACTAACCATCACGCCACGGCTACTACATCTAAAGTAAGTAAGTAAGTAAATATAAATTTAAATGATATAGCAACAATAAGAAAAAAAGATTAAAAATCTTTTATTTAAAAAAGGTAAAAAGAAAAAATATGTATTTAAAAAAAATCGAAATACAAAAGAAAATATTTTAGTATACCTACCCTATATTTTTGAATGTTTCTTTGAAAGAACTGCTTATAACCAAAATCAATATCAAAATGACAGCCGTAATTGAAGAAAAAAAAAATATTAAACATATGAAGGGTAAGAAATTAAAATATTTAATAATTTAAAAATCAAAATATATTACAAAATTTTGTTTTTCAGACATACAAGAATTTTGTTTGTTAAAGGCATTGTCCCTTTATAAAAATCATAAAACAAATTTAGAACAGCTAGTGTGGTTTTAAAGAAAAAAAAAATAAAGGTAAAAATGATGTACAGTACAAATACACTCCGCTTCACTTGAATAGAAACAAACTTTTTTTTTTTTTAAATTTGATAAATTTAGAAATCCAGCTTTTTGTTTTAGTTCTTTTAAGAGGTATCTATTGTGAATAAAACTGCAAAGCAGAGTTGTAAAAACTGCAGTCTTTTTGGTACTGCAGCCAAAAAAAAAGTTAATTAACTTTAAGTTAATTAACTGCAGAACTGCAGTACTTTTTACCTGCTTTTAGTCTTTTTAGTCAGTAAAAAGTCTTTGTACTGCGACGATTTTACTTTTAGTCAGCAAGTGTTTTAACTACAGTCATTCTTGGTTAAAAATTGTTTTAATTGCAAAAAAGTAATAAAATTCAAGTCATTAATGTCGCACAGCATTACAAGCTTATAAATTATATTAATTGTGACCGATTGTAAAAAAAAAAATAAAAAACAAAAACTAAGTTATAAAGTGATAATATGTCTAACATCAAAGATCGGAAAAAAATTCATGAGTTACGATCAAACTAAGTTCACGTCTTTCGTGGCTCTCCTTCTGGTTCCCCTTAAGCATCAGCTTCCTTCTCTGTCAAAATGTGGGACAAGATAGAGACTCGTTTAAACGCACTCACTAAAACACTCACTGATTCAATTCAAGCAACCTTGAGGAAAGAAATAAAGAACTCAAATGTACCTTTGACGAACGCTTTACTGAAATTGAAAACAACTACAAAACACAGCTTGGATTACTAGAAAATAATTTTTATGCGAGATTCAGTTCTATAAATCAATCTATTTAGAACTTTGAAAAACAAATTGAAAGAATAGATAATTTTCGCTGTGAAATCGATTCTCTACACATTGAACTCACTTCTTTAAAAAACAACAATGACACGACGCGACGCAACTCAAGCTACAGATCGAAGCACTAACCAGTAAGAATATTTTAGGGGATATTATTCTACATGGTATACCCATTCTGCAAAATGAAAACCTCTACGAAATTTTTCTTAAATTTTGCACTAAAATTAACACAAAACCGATATGACCGAATTACATCAAATGCACGAAACCGCAAATTAATTTGTTCGTAGTGCGATAATTATAAGACTCCCACACGAAGATGAGAAGAACTTTTTGTTAAAGAAGGCGGCGGAGCATTGCAAAACACTAACCCGTAAGAATATTTTAGGGGATATTATTCTACATGGTATACCCATTCTGCAAAATGAAAACCTCTACGAAATTTTTCTTAAATTTTGCACTAAAATTAACACAAAACCGATATGACCGAATTACATCAAATGCACGAAACCGCAAATTAATTTGTTCGTAGTGCGATAATTATAAGACTCCCACACGAAGATGAGAAGAACTTTTTGTTAAAGAAGGCGGCGGAGTATTGCAAAACAAATAATGGTCGATCAGTTAAATTGCATGATCTTGGATTTGAGAACAGTAATCAATTTTTAAGAGTGTATGAAAGCTTAACAAAGTAAAACCATACTCTCTTTCGAGAAGCAAATAATCAACGAAAAAAAAAAAAACTGCATTCTGTGTTTACCAGTGTCTACGTTCTGTAATTCTCACATGCATAAAATTGGTCGAGAAACGATGAAAACTGAAACAAAATACATGAGTTTTGTTCCATTTTTCAGCGTTTCTCGACTGATTTTTTCGATGTGAGAGTTACAGAACGTAGGCACAGGTATGGGGAAGTTTACATTAGAAAAAGTGAGAAGGAGGACAAGAGACCATTATGGGTACAAAATATAGATCAGTTAAAATCTATTTGCGCTCTTGAGACTGACGACAATAAGGGATTAAGGGCCGCTCGTTTTGTTGCTGCTGGAAGAGAAGTTGTTGCTGATGGAGAAGTTGCTGTTGCTGTTGATAATAATGCTGGTGGTGTTTCTTAAGAGTAAAGTTAATCAATTTAATGTCAATTTAAATCAAAATTTTGCAAGGTTACTAAGTATGCTTAGAAAAAAATTGTCCTGATAATTTTAGATCTGTCCTTAATGTGTTGTGTGGTGCGTATGATGGTTTGAATGTATGTCACCTTAATGTTGGTAGTATTCCATCCAAGTTCACTTTACTTTATTAAATGCTAAGTAGTTCGAAACTAGACGTAATTATGGTATCTGAGTCATGGTTGAATCGAAGTATTTCGTCCCAACTAGTAAATTTTCCTGGTTTTAAAATATTAAGAAAGACCGTATTACTCGTGGGGGTGGTGTATGCATGTATGTTAAGGAAAGTATATCGACCAAAATAATTTACTCTTCATCTAAGTCTAAAATAGAATTTTTATGCATTGAAATTAGCAATGGTTACGAGAATTGTCTTTTAGTAGTTGTGTACTGCCCACCATGCACATTTAAAGAGGAACACATAGAAGAACTCGAAGATACACTGCTGAGGTTGAGTGGTAATTATAATAATATTCTTATTGGCGGTGATTTTTATGTCAACCAATTTGACATTTGTTTGATTACTTTTGTGAAAAACTGGGATTATCTGTTGTAAATACCTCTTGGCCAACCTGTTTCCAATCTGAAATCAATCCTTCGCTTATTGATCTATTCTTAACAAGCTCTAAGCACAAAATTTTTGTGTAATGATCAGGTCAGGCCAACATCTGACTTTATTCATGGCTTCTTGTTTTGTTCGTTTCAGTTCTATGTAAATAACTGTAATCCCTACAGGACTATAACTTATAGATCTTTTCGCTCTTTGAACTGTTCTGATTTGCAAAATAGTGTTCCAAATGACTATTGGAATGATATTCTTTATACAAATGATGTAAGTCAAAAAGTTTTACTGTTTAATGACTTGTTGAACAGGCTATATAATGAATATGTCCCAACCCAACTGTCACTAAATGTATAAAACAAACTAAATGTTGTCCCTGGTATAACAATACTATACAACTTATTCTGGAGCGAGAGCGCTTTTTTAAAAGGTATAAAAGAAATCCATCACCCTAAAACAAGCGCCAATATGTTTTTTCTCGCAATAGGGGGTGGTCCTGGCGCAGTGGAAGTAGTGCTTGACTGCTAACCTGGATGTGTGGGTTCGAGCCCCAGTCTAGGCAGCATTCTTTTCTATATTCCCCCAACTGAACGCCCACCCTGGGATTTAATGAGATAATCAAAACCTTATATCTCAGTCCACTGTGCCAACAAAAATCTATCCTATCCTTCCATTCCTTCGAACATTGCCTAATTTATAAGACCCTAGGTCTTACTGGCAAATATATATGCTTGTGTTGTTTTTTTTTAATGTTAAAGCGCTTATTCGTTCTTGCAAACGAACTTACTTCTGTCGCAAGCTTGATATTACACTAAGCTCCAAGGAGCTTTGGAATAATTTGAAAGAAATTGGTGTAACTGGAAATTAAAATTTGTCTAAATGTCCTCTAGACCCAGAGACAATGAAATTATATTATACTCCTCCATCTTCTAGTCCTTCAACGCCGTTAACTATCACGGAAAGTGACCTTTCATTTTCATTTAAGTGTATCGAGACTATAGATGTAATTAACGCCATTAAGTCAATTCATTCAAATGCAGCTGGCTCAGATAGCATTTCGCCAAAATTCGTTAAGTTAGTTCTACCAGTAATTCTCAAGCCTTTGGTGCATATTTTAAATGCCTGCATTTATAGCAGTGAATTTCCTTAACAATGAAAAAATGTTGTAATTATACCAATTCCTAAAAGGAGTAATCCTAAGGAACCATCGGATTTCAGACCAATTAGTTTGTTGCCATTTTTCGGCAAAGTTTTTGAAAAACTAATAGTTGAACAAATTTTAGCTTTCCTGCAAACCAACAACAGCTTATTTAAATGGCAATCTGGCTTTCGCAACAAGCACAGTTGTGAATCGGCTGTAGTAAAGGTAACATCTGATTTTCGTAGTGCTCTGGATCGTGATCAGCTTGGTATTATGGTTCTCTTGGACTTCTCAAAAGCATTTGACAGTATAAACCACTCAATTTTGATTCCAAAACTAAAAATAAATTTTAATTTTTCGGGAACAGCGATTAAACTTCTGCGAAATTTCCTTTTAAATCGAATTCAAACAATAAGTACAGATTTAGGTCTTTCAAGCCCATACAGAGTTAATTGACGGGCTCCCCAGGGTTCTGTTCTGGGACCCCTTTTATTCTCTTTATTTATTAATGATCTACCGGATGTGGTTTTGAATTCCTTAGTACATATGTATGCGGATGATTTCTGAATATATAGTTTTCGTAATCTGGGCTTGGTGGAAGATTGTGTGGTACGATGAAATGAAGATTTACTCAATATTCAGAGATGGGCTGCCTCTAATAAACTCAACCCATCAAAAACTTTAAGTATGGTGTGTTCTCGAGGTAAAGTTGATCTTTCTGATTTTCCTAGAGTCGTTTTAAATGGACAAAGCATTGAATTTGTCAACAAAGTCAAATATCTCGGTTTTCAGATAAATATCAAATTAAGCTGCTGCAATGCTGTTTCTGAAGCAATAAGGAGAATTTATTTTGGGCTTCGATCTTTGAGGTCTTCATCACATTTTTTGAGCCCTAGCATAAAGAGGCATCTTACCTTTTTTCACTTTTAACTGCTCCGTGTATCCTGTGTTAGATTTTGAATGTAAGCGTAAACTTAATGTAGCATTCAATGACTGCTTACGCTTCATTTATAATTTGCCGAGATATGTCAGTGTATCGAATATACAAACTACTTTACTGGAACTTAGTTTAGACAACTTCCTAAAATTCAGAAATGTAATCCTTCTACATAATATTATACACAGTAGGTATCCAGGCTCCCTAGGCGAAATACTCCAGTTTGCTCAGTCACAAAGAGGTTTACGCTTAATTACACCGCGCTTCGCACACACCATTAAGGAGAGATCTTTTTTGTTTCTGTTATTCGATTGTGGAACTCTTTGCCAATCGAGTTGCAGAGAACTATCTCACCGCCCATGTTTAAGAAGAAGATATTTTTGTATTTCTCATCATATTAATCATCATATATTTTGACAAATGAATTTTTTTTTCTCTTTTCCTTAGATTGCACGCCTTTGTTTTATTTTATTTTCTATTGTTAATTATTATTATATTATTTGGTAACGATTGCTTAAATACTGCTAAAAGATTGAATCTTGTTGTATTGTGTTAACTTTATAATAATAAATATGAAATATATGAAATATATATATTTTTTCCATAGTTTTCTTTCTTCTTATTTTTCTGCAGCGTTTAATGGTTTTCCGCGGACCATTTTTTCTTTAATCAAACAATTATTATTTTTAATCTACACTTCCGTTATTATAACAATATTTTTTCTTTTAACCGTAACATACAGATAAAAATCGCGTATTGTCTCTATTCAAGTGACGCAAAAAAAAAAAAACTGTGTTTTTAATGAAGTAATTAGAAAAATGATAAAAAATAACCAAGTAGTATATTTCTGAATTATTCTTCCTATGCAGTTTTATTTGCAATAGATCCCTTTTAAAAAAACTAAAACAAAAAGGTGGATTTCTAAATTTATTACAGCGCAACATGCTCTGAGAGTTAAAAAAAAGTTTGTTTCGAAATAAAATATAAATTTTTCGTTTTACATACATTTTTGGATGTGGATTTTTAAAGAAATAATTGTAAAACAATAATCAGAAAAAGAATTAATAATATCTAATTTTTTTTTTTATAATTTACGCGCACTCAAGGGAATTGGTACCCTTAATATGTCTAATATGTCAGAGACACATTGCGAGCATTAGGTAAGGAGGATGGAATTTAAAAGGAGTTGGTGTACATTAGTCTTGAATTTTTGAATATCACAATGAGAGGGAAAGACAGAGCTTGGAAGAGCATTCCACATTCGCGTAGTACAGCTAAAAAACGAATCCCTGTATTTGACAGTACGACCGAAGTTGGGCTCAAGGGTAAACTGATGGGCATTCCTAGAAGCGCGGGTATTACGGTTGAATTGTTTAAGGGGAGGAATGAAACTGGCTATTTCACTAGAGCACTGACCGTAGAAGTAACGGTAAAAGAGAGAGAGAGACGGGAAACGTTACGACGATGTTCGAGAGATGTAAATGATTCTATACTGTTTCTATCTCCAATCATTTTGAAGGCTCGTCTTTGAATATTGTCTCTGAGGCTTAAGGGTATGTGTCACTGATCTCTATAATACACTGGATAGCGCATCCATACAAGAAAGTTGATGCCATTAAAGAATTGTTATAATGTTGAGTTGCCTATTTTTTTGTATAACGGTATAACTGTATAACATAATGAAATGCTAAATTTTTTGCAAAATTGCAACTAAAATATTTTAAATTCACTTTTACAATTATTTTAAATTACAAAAAATCAAATTTACAAACAAGTGATGGTTCTTTTGCTTTTTTTTCTTAGAAATTCCACTTTGGTTTTTGCCCCTCTTCGGTTGTAGTAGAATTTTTGAGATCTCAGCAACTTGAACTGGCCTTCTCAGCCTCACTGAACATACCTAAAGTGTTGAGTTGTCTCACTGAACATACCTGAAGTGTTGAGTTGCCTCACTGAACATACCTAAAGTGTTGAGTTGCCTACGTACTTGTCATCTTCAATTGGAAGGAGAAAAACTGTTATACTTTGTAGGGAATCCACTATCCAGTGTATTATAGAGGTCAGTGGTATGTGTCCCTTGGAAAAATAGGTTGGAGTTCTGCGCTAAATGGTATAGCGTTCATTGCGAATATTTTAATGAAACAAACGGTCATCGATTGGGAATTAGTTAAGTAAAATATTTGTGTGGCTTTAAAAAAAAAAATAAAAAATAATTGATACCACTTAAAACCGCCAGACAGATAAAAAAATCATAAAAATTAGTACGATGCTTACAAAAATGGATGGGATATTGGGTAAAAATTACTTTCTTATTTTTTTTATATTTTTTTTCTAGAAAAATTTGATCTCAAAACTAAGCAATACCTTTTTTTTCTTTTGATTTGTGTATTTATTCACACAAAAAAACGCACAAAACTATAAAAAATAAAGGAAATTTGTTAAGTTTTATGAATGCATAATTTGACAAAACTTTTGAAGTATAATAGGTAAAGAAGTCAAATTAACGTTTTTACAAAGCTTATATGTACATATATGCAGTTACTTTAATTTTTATTTAATTTTTTTTAATTTTTTAACAGTTACTTTTAAAAGACAAAATGAGAAAAGATCTTCCTTTTCCTTCAATTATTTTGCGCGATTGCCTGGGAAATTGAATGTTATATTTTTTAAATTTTTAAATGTTTTTTTAATCAAAGTATCATGTGTTATGAACTAAATAGTATCTATGAAAAAAAAATATTTTCCTTACAAGAGAAGTTCCGTATTGACTCTCTACACCTAATGTTTTTTTTTATAGAAAGCATACATAGTCATGTGATCTTTTTTTAGGTAAAAGAAAAAGAAGTATAAATATATAGGTTATTATGTATATGTATGCCAGTCTTTTTTTTGTCAAGGGGTAGACGTGGTGGAAGTTGGTGTTCACTTCGCGCGGGCGCGGTGGGACCTCTCTAGGAGATTCGGTTGAGTTTTGTGTACCTTGTACGTTGTACGTACATACATAAGGTATGTATTTTTTTTTGTTGGCTCATCGTTGGAATGGAAGTTTTTTATTGCTTCTTTTGCAAAAGGGAATCTATGATATTGCGTGTAATAGTCATGCACTGTTTGTTGTTTTTTTTCTTTTGTTCTTATAGGTAATGTCATGTTGAAATGTTTAGAATCGTTGCCGAAAGATTGTTTTGATTTAATTTTGCGTAGGTGATATGTTTAATGACTATCTTTATTATTGAATAGGGTTCCCATTTCACTTTGAGTGAAAATGTGACAAGTGGTTGGCGCCAAAATATATGTAGGTACATATTTAGTATTATTTGGGTAGGTACATATCTGTAAAGAGGAGAAAAGCGATCACTTTTTGCTTTTGGTGGTTGCACATGACATTGTCAAGAAAATGGTGGGAATGGGATGTGGGTGATAAGTCAAAGTGTGAAAAAAGAAATGCGTTATTATTTATTTTTGTTTCTTTTTGTTTTAGGTACCTAAAAGAGTAGTGTTTTTTCTTTTATCTCCTTTCAATGTGGTACGGTGATGGGTGGGAGAAAATGACTGTTAAATTCCCGTTCGTAAAGAGGAGAAAATTTACCACTTTAGTTTTAGTTTCGATTAAAGATTCTGTATCCTACTTTGAGTTCGTGATTCTTTCTATGAGGTTCAATTTGAGCAATCGGAACATTTATTTTTGTGGAGAGTAAAGTGAAGTAAAGTGAAGTGAATTTTAGAATATTCAACCTAATAATTACTATAATACAATAATTACTTACAATTCCGAGGTTATTTGCAAATAAGTGAATACCAAACCATTTGTAACATAACTTTTTTAAACAACCTAAACCTATACCTTCCTACTCTGCATAATTCTACAATGCCACCGAAAAATTAAGCCTTTTATTTTTGGGCAAAGAAAGCATAAACCCGTATTAAAAAAAATTGGCAAAAGGTAAACATTTAGAATAGAATGTATGTAAATACATAATCGTTTGTTCGGAAGAAAAACGACATAACTCCACAAATTAAATATGTGAGCTAATATTGTATTTTTGTGAATAAAAGGAAAACTAGATTTTGCTCAAATTTTGTGAGAATTTTCTTTAGGGTTTCAAAGATGGAACTCTAAGGTTATTTTATTTTTGCATGCTCCAATCCTCTATGAAACATTAGAAAAACATTATTTTTATGCTAAATATTTTTATTTCTTGAAATATTTCTATAAAAGATATCTGGGTGATTCTACCAGTCAAAAAAATAAAAAATTTCAATTTTAGGGACAATTTTTTGAAAAAGAAGGTACAGGGGACTGATTTTCTCAATATTCCTTTAATTTTTTCTTAAATATGACTCATGTATTGAAATATAGAAACTAAATTTATTTAGGCTTTATAAAACACATAAATTCATATGGTGTAAATTAGCATTTTAGTAGAAAAATATGGTATCAAAGTCGGTTCCACTGAGTATTTTCATAGTTTTTGCGCAAAAAAACATACATACAAATTAAAAATATTTAATATTATAGTTTCATTCAGCCTATACTATACTGCTAATAATAATGCCTGCTTTTATACAAAATTGTTTGGTAAATATTCACCAAAGAACTGATAAACTGAACGGTCAATCGATGACCTCTCGCATAAATGCCTTCTTCACGACTCACATAACAAACAGAATCGAGTTGGTCAAACGGTTTTATTTTAAGGAGGCTTGATACTTGAAATTGCTAGCAATGGACATTCGATCGATATTCTAGTTATCGATCTTTTTAATTGTTTCAATAGTCCAGGGAACTGATAGAAATGGCAAAGTTTAATTAATTTTTTTTTGCACTAAAATAAATTGTTAAAAAATATTTATCCATTTCATAACGAAGATTTATTATTTGACGTAAGTAAGGGTGGCTTCAGTTTAGTGTGAAGCCTAAAATAAAAGATCGATAACGATTTTTCTTTTCGAAAACGCGAAGAGGACACGTGAGGGACTGAAAATTAGGCACTTTGAAGAATTTTTTGAGCAAGATAAAAAAAAGCCACCCTAATTATTTTGTTTGGACATAGAGATATCTAGCAGATTTAATTTTATAAAGAAAAATCAGATTAAATAATTGAACGGATTTTAAAATATCTTCCGCGCCACCGAAAATTCCATCATTTGTAGAATCACATCTGTACGTCTAAGATGTCATTTTAAAGCTGAAAATAGTAGTTTCTCTGAAAAATATTGTATGAAATCAAAACTAAACATTATCAAGCACAGTGCTGAAAATACAATATTATTTTTGCAGATATCGATTTTATTTTATTTTAAAAAAATTTGTTTTCTTTGGCTATTTAAATTTATTTTTAAATTTTCGTTTCGAATTCTTCTCTATAATGATTCAAAATGGCTCCGCACGAAAGAAAGCTGTCTGGTAATTTACTATTTATTATACAGGGTGATTCATCTAAGGTGTGACAAAAAGCTTGAGTGTGTATTTGAATAGTTTTTAAATAAATAATAAAATTTTTTAAAAAGTTTTAATTTTTGTAAAATTTTATTTATTATTTTTTTAAAATTTTTAATCACAACAATTATTTATATTTATTTATACGCTACGCGTTTCGATATTTTCATCCATCATCGGGCTTAATTCGGTGACTTGTGTTGTTTGCCAATTTTCTTTTGCAGTAGTGATTTTTGGATTTCTCTCTTTCTTTTTTATTATTGCTGTCTTCTTTGGTGTGTGATTGCAGTATTGTATAGTGTGTTGTTTTTTATTGTTAATTTGTCGTTAAGAATTTTGTGTTGTTCTGTTCTGTTTGCTCTATATATCTCGTATTCTTCTAAAGCGTCAAGTTTTGTTCCTTTCTAGCATATGTGCATGGGTGTCAAGTTGGTGTCGAAGTTTGTGTAGTTGTGGTTGTTGTCGATTAGGTGTTGTGCAAATGCTGAGTAAGTGTGTTGTGTATGTTGCGACAAGAAAAGAAAAATGGAGGCGGAACAAGACAGCATACTTAAAGGGGCTTATAAAAATGCTGATGCTCCAATGCAATTGATAAACAAACAGCACATCTAGACCTGTGACGTCAGTGGTCATCAGTGGCAGAGTACGTAGTGTACACAGCTTCGAAGACTGAGCAAATCTGATGCGCGGGTTCAAATACCGCATGATGTGTAGAAAGTTTTTCAAATAAAATTGGATTAAAGCTCAGCACCACTATAAAGGAGACTGATGATAGGGCTTGGCACCCCTTGAAATAGCTATATCTCTAGCCAAACAAAAATAAAACGAATTAAAAATACCTAAAATTAATTCGTAAGCAATTGGTGGTAGCACCTTTAAGTTGTTGTTGTTGTTCAAAATTCAATGAAAATTGACGGAATTAAAGAATGGTCAAGTCTAATAAACTGACATTCTAGTATAAATAATACAATACAAATAACAAAAATTGTTCATTTTCACGTATTGATTGTAGGTATGTTAAAAAAATTCGTCTTTCGGAGGATCTTCCTCCAACGTCAACAACATTAACGAACGTTGAAATTGATCCCCTCGAACAGCAGGCGCAGGAGCTCGAATTTGCGCAAGAGTTTGAAATTCCTAATGAGGTTGAAAATACAGTGGAAAACTGGGGTTTTGTTCCAGAGGGCAGGCGTATAGTAGATTTAAATATATTTCTTACTAGCTTAAAGAATATTTCCCTGCATGGAACTATGTTTGGATGCACAGCACATTGAATAATGTAGTACTTATTCAAGAAATTCGCCAAGGTTAATATTTCTTAGAAATCATTATGAAAATACAAGCCCTTCAAATTTTATTATTATATTTTAGGGCTTAGCTCAAAATTATTATTGAAGTGCAATATGTGCAACATAGACTTCAATCTACTCACCTGTGGACAAAATGAAAATATTAATGAGGAAATCAATAAAGAAATAGTCGTCGAAACAATGCTAGCTGGCAACGGGTATGCCCAATGTAAAAGAGTTTTAGAATCCATAAACGTTCCATTTATGAGCCCGAAAACATACAGACATTGTAAGAATAAGACAAAAGAAGTTTGGATCGAGTCTGTTGAGAGTCAAATGAGACAAGCCATTGAGGAAGAAAAAAAACTGCTCGAGAAAATGGGAATATTGATTCAAACGGCAACGCACTTCTCATTGTCGTAACTGATGGAGCCTGGTCCCATAGATCTTATAGTTGCAATTATAAGGCGTTATCGGGGATTGCAACAATTATTGGTCACAATACTAAAAAAGTTTTGTACTATGGTGTGAAGAATACGTACTGCCATATTTGCAAGATCAACGAAAAAAAAGGAGATATACCTGAGCTTTCTTGTAATAAAAGCCACAAGGGCCAATCAACTAGAATGGAGTCCGACATTTTGGTAGATGGTTTCAAATTTAGCTATGCAAATTATGGATTAGTTTTCGACAAATTTATAGCTGATGGCGACAGAAACGTCTATAAAAAAAAACTATTAGAAGCCAAGCCTTTTCCCAACTGTACCATCCAAAGAATTGAGTGTGTCAACCATTTATTCCGGAACCTTCGGAAAAAGCTTACAAATTTGACAAAAAATACGAAATATAACCTAATATGCAGAAAAACCCTTTCTTGTTCAATAGACAACTTTATAAAAGGAATAAAGCCTGCCACTCAATACCGCAAAAACAGACCCTGCCAAGAAAATGAAAAGTTAAATTTATTGAAAGCTGATATTTTAAATGTTCCTTATCATGTTTTTGGAAGCCATTCAAAATGTGCCAATATTTTTGCGACGGTGTGATCATTGAAGAAAAAAATTACATAGAAAAATTAAAACCGATAGTATTCTGGAAATTATTAAATCTTACATATCTAGAATTGTCCAAAATGCACAAAGTTTGCTTTGCGGGTACGACTCAAATGTTTGCGAGCAGTTCAACAGTGTTGTTCGCCAGTACGTGGGTGGAAAAAGAATCAATTTCTCATTGGGTCAATCTTACACCAACAGATGTGCGTTAGCCGTTGTACAATTTAATTCAAAAAGAGCATTTACCGAATTTACCAAGACCAGCAATCAAAACACGGACACATCCAGTCAAAAACTTTTAATACGAACAGAAACTAAAAAACGCAATGAACTGATAAAAAGAAAACTGTTTCGTACTAATAATAAACATGTTCCAAGAAAAAGAAAGCGAAGAGCTCCTGCCGACAAAAATTACGGTAAAGTTGATGTTGATGACTTTCCAGAAACGTACGACTTACTACCCGAAGATATTGATAAAAAGAAAAAAGAAATTGAAGAGCGCATGGAAAAGAACTTCAATTTTAGAGTTGAAATAGAAGAAGAAACAAGAGACCAGGCAAGCTGCGGAAAGTGGCATGAAATAAGAAATGAAATGGTAACAGCTTCGAATTTTGGGAAAATATGCAAAGTCAGAACCGTTGCCAGTTACCACAATATTGTGAAATCTTCTGTGTATGGAACATTTTCTTCTTCTAGCGTTGTATGGGGCAAAGAAAATGAAAAAAGAAACTTCAAGAAGCAGCAAACATAGAAATTCAAAAGGGGGGTTTTGTAATCGATAAAGAGGTACATTTTCTTGGCGCAACGCCAGATGGTATGGTTGGGGAAACTGCCATATGAAGTAAAATGTCCCTCGTCTTCAAAAAATATGACAAAAGATGAAGCTGTGCGTCTGAAGAAAATATCTTATCTACAAAAACAAGAGCTAACATGGAAACTTAAAAAAACCCACGACTACTATTATCAAGTTCACGGACAACACCATATTACTGGCCGACAAACGTGTTATTTTGGTAAAAAATAATTTCGTATTACCAAAATCATTTACTTTTGGAGCTGAGTGACCCAAGAATTCCTAGAAATATGCGCGTATGGAACACATAAGATCATCTCATATAATGGTATTTGGTTACTTTTGTACTATATCTTGAACTGAAATATTTATTATTTTTAAAGTATTAATGGAAAACAATGACCACGATGAATTACTAAAGCCTCTTGGAACATCATAGGAAACAAATTTTAGCGTTTCAGTAAAAAAGGTAAAAACATTTTTCAGTTCAAGTTTTTTTTTTTTTTGTAATCAATGATTTTTTCTCTTTTTTTCATCTTCGATTACTACTTACCTTGACGTGGTGAAGATGCTCAGTATGTTTTTTAAACTGGAATGAAAGCAGCACAGATTACTGAAGCTGTAAGCTTCGGCACAGATTATTGAAGCTGTTAGCTTCAGCTATCTGTGCTGCTAGCTTCAGTTTTCTGTGCTGCTAGTTAAAGAACAGAAGCTAAAAAGTAGTCTAGGTTAACATAAGAGAAAAAAATGAAACTCAGTTTCACTTTCGTGTCATATACCTACCTATAAAAACAAAAACTAAAGATCTTTTGAAGGTTTTAATGAAACGATAACCGCACTTGAGTGTTGTTTTATTTGCTCTAAATACGTGTACATATGTATAGTTGCTTTGCTAAATAAATAAATAAAGTGTGAACTCAAATTTTTTTTTACAAGCCCAGAGTCAATATTATTCAATATATTAGAGCTTTCAATAAAACTACAGCAGTTTTCTTATTTAAATATTTTTTTCTATTAAAAAAAAATGTGCGCTGGTTTTTTAAATTCTTATCAATTCTTTATAACGTCGTAGGGTATATTGTTTTTTTTTTGTCAATCTTTTCTGCAATTTATATGACGTTACATATTACAATCAATAAAATAAAATTTATCTGAAGTCAATATCTTTAATCGTTCCCGAGATGTAAAAAAAAAAAGTAAAAAGTAGATATCTATGTAGGTATCACGAACGTAAAAACTTACCTGCACTCAATACGCTGACATCACTCTAAAAACGCTTGTTTCGGATTCTAGGAACTTTCGAAACGAGGAAGTAAGTACCTACATATAACGACATTTTCGATTCAACAAATGGGACGAATTACAATAATTTCCAATGGGAAGTTAATAAAATAGCAATTGCTGTATTCGTACAAAAATTGGAATTTGGCTATTTGGAGCATTTTTCACAAAATTTCGTCAACATTTGCTTTATTAAAAGGACCTAAAATAATGGTATGAGAAATCCATACTTCTAGATATTTAAATTCATATTGGTTTCTTTCGTGTCACGAGGAAATTGCCGTGTCAAAAAAGCACGTCGTGCTGCATCGGTCGCACTGTTTTATTATCTATTGAATAGCTACTTAGGGGTGACATTTGCTTAGATATTAGGTTCCTAGTAGGTTCCTTTCCTAAACTACCCACGTAAGATGACGCTCATCAAATAAACAAAATACAATAGTAGATACATATGTAGGTACATAGTTATCATTCCTCCTTTATTTGATAATAACTATAATAACCCATAAACGAAATCCTTCAACTGACTAAAGAATTTGTTGATGATACAATCACCGACTAGCCTTCGAACTGATCACATCGTTCTCCATCTGTCGTGTGCCTTCTATTTTTCTGCCGCAACTGCGCAAACCGGTGTTCTCCCGTTATACCACTCATCTCCTCTCAATACTTTTTTTTCAGGTAATTTTCTTACTTTTTTTTACTGCAAGTGCTTGTGTCCATACTCTAGAAATGGCCCACGGGCCAAATAGGCCTGACGGGTGTCGATTCAGGGCACTGGACCCTGATTTAGATACACGTCCGAGTAAAACGCAAAGAACTAATCAAATCCCTTTTGATAACTTCCCAGATCTCCCACTCATATCAAATAAAAATAATCCGAAATTTGTTGTGATGATCTCTACGACCAAAGATAAACCAAACACCAAATGCGACACATGCAGCCTTCCACCACACTCTCCAGATGTTTGCACTCGCACCATGTGTGCAAATTGTTCTCTCGACCATCCATCTTCGTCAAAAACCTGCCCAAGCTACAGGCAAGCAAAAGAAATCTTATCAATTAAGACCACCAATAAATGCACTATGAGTGAAGCTAAGCGTATGTATAAGGAGCGAAACCCTGCACAAATCCCCACGTCATCCAATAACACATTTGCTCAAAAGCTAAAACAAAACATTACAAATCAAAAAAATGCTCAAGTCCAAAACACGTCTAAAATAAATTCCCCCCAGCATTCACTCAAAGCACAACAAATAACAGATAATAACGAAAAATCATTACAAAACTCTCATCACTCACTTCAAACCAACTCTGAAAAACAAACCATTACTAATCTCTCATCGCTTCCTCTTTCATCACCTTCTTATTCTCGCGCTATATCAGATTGCTCTCCCAAAAATCAGATAACCTCAGCTCCACAGGGAGCTCTAATGATTCACCTTCTGGTTCGCAGAGTCCATATCTTAACAACCCAAATCAACGAAACCCTGCATATTTCCAACAAACTCAATTCTCTCAAACAGCAAATCCAAACACAAGTAAGCACTCTTTTCCTGCTTCACGCAGGAAAAGTTTGTGTTTCCGAAAAAAAACCTATAATAATACGGCGTTAAATATAGTACAGTGGAACATAAAAGGTCTTTTAAATAACTTCGACGAACTAAGTATTTTAATAATGACCAAAATCCTGGTATTATATCGCTACAAGAGACACATTGCCCTTTTAATTCAACTCCCATCATCCCTAAAAATTATGTTGGTTATTTCAAAAATTTTCCCTCCAACACAACATCAAAACAAGGTATATGTTTACTGATCAAAAATAATATACCACACCAAATTCGACCCATCAACTCATATATTTTAACCCTGGCAGTCGAAATACAATTGAATCCCAAAATAACTTAGGTTGGACTATACATCCACCCACACCAAATATTTTGTAAAAACGTTATTGACAATATCATTAGCCAATTTGAGTCGCCAGTTATCTTTGGCGGTGACATTAATGCGTGGAATACACTCTGGGGCTCACCAGTCACAAAGAAAAGAGGAGAAATTTTTGAAGACTTTCTGCTTAATGAAAATCTTGTTCTTTTAAACGACGGCTCAACACATAACTCATTAAGGCACGTTGATACAACCTGCTGTTCACCCGAACTTTTCCCTATAACCACCTGGAAAACTTTAAGAGACCTACATAATAGTGATCATTTTCCCATCGTCTCATTTTTTAATCCCGGAATAAACCATACAAAAACAGCCCCAATAGCTAAATTTTAAACTGACTTTTCAAATTGGGAATGTTTTAGAAAAGTTGTTACAGAATACTTATCTGACAAACCCCCAACAACAAATACCAACAAGGAAGCAGCTTTATTTTAAAAGCAGCGAGAACCGCTGCGAATGTTTCAATTCCCCAAACAATATTAAATAGTAAACTTCAGTCCAAGCGCGTTGTCCCATGGTGGAACCCAACTCTGGCAACACTACGAAAAGATAAAATGAAAACATTGAAAGAGTTCCAAAAATCTCCTACTCAATCCAATCTAATTATTTACAAAAAGGCGAATGCAAAATTCAGGCGTAAACTCAAAGACAGCAAATCAAAAAGTTTTGCCGAATTTACTTCCAGCATAAATCCCAAATCCACCACTACAAAAATCTGGCAAAACATCCGACGACTTACTGGTAATCCCAACCCACTATCATCCCTATCCTGTATCCAATCAAATGATGAACCCATAACAGACCCAGCAAAAATCTGTAATTTATTTTCCCAAACTTGGTCTGAATACTCAAAAGACCAAAATTTCCACATGACTTTTAGAGCAAAAAAAGATGAATTCCTTAATAGCCCCAGTAAAAATACCTTCACCGAGCGGATAGAACAACCTATTTCGTTAGTGGAATTTGAAGCATGCTTGAGCAAAACTAAAGGTAAAACACCTGGTAGAGACAGAATTTGTTACCCAATGCTTAAAAATTTACCTCTTGATGTAAAACTGAGACTTGTTAAACTATACAATAACATTCTCGGAACAGCAGTTATTCCACAAAGTTGGAAAACTGCAACACTACTTCCTATACCTAAGCCTAGCAAAGACAGGCAGTTAGTTGACGGATATCGCCTAATATCTCTCATATCCTGCTCTTCTAAGGTTTTAGAAAAAATTGTTGCAAAACGCCTAATGTGGTTCATTGAAACAAAAAAATTAATATCACCTAACCAAGTGGCTTTTAAGGCAAACAGAGGATGTGTTGATGCACATCTTCACTTAGATTATTATATCTCTAAAGCAATATCTTCAAAAAACCATGTCTCAGTACTTTCGCTTGACTTTGAAAAAGCTTTTGACCGGATCGGTTTGCATATAGTCCTCAATAAACTCAAAACTTGGGGTGTTGGAAAGAAAATCTTTGACTACATCAGATCATTTTTAACCAATAGAAAATTCTATACGAGAAGTAATGATTGTTTTTCTAATGCATACTCATTGGATAATGGAATCCCCCAAGGATCTCCATTATCGGTTGTAGTATTTATAATCGCTTTTGATGAAATCTCAACTTTAATAAATAAATATAAACTTTTAGACAGCTGTTTTTATGCTGATGACATTTATATACTAAGTAAAATTAACGATTTAAATACATGTAAAACTCAGTTTGATAATGTTGTTAAAGATATTTTAGAATGGTCGTCTACATCAGGAGCAAAACTATCATTACAAAAATGTAAAATCCTTCATATCTGTAGAAAAATTAATTATTCTTAGTATAAATAATGTACAAATTGAAAACGTAAAAACGCTTAGTATCCTAGGATTAGTGTTTAATAATAAATTTAATTGGAAAGATCACTGTTTGAAAAAATCCCTAGCTGCGAGTCAGTATTATTAAATATTTAGCAAGTAAGAGAAGTCATGTACATATTAATACCCTATCATATGTTACCAAAATGTTAGTCCTAAGTAAAATTGACTACGGTATATATATCTATGGCAATTCTCCTAAAACCACTTTAAAAATTATCCAACCAACTTACCATCAGGCAGCGAGGAGGAGCATCAATGCTTTCCCTACTTCACTTATCAGAAACATACTTGCCGAAGCAGGCCTCCCATCAGTCGAAGAACGTTTTGAAGAAATAACATCAAAGTTAATTGCGAAGCTGGTTTTTTCAAAAAATTCCTTTATTGATAAGGATATTTTCCAATCTATTGGACATAAATCAAAAAAACGTATCCCGTCTACAATAAGTATAATTCTTGAGAAAGCACAACAGATGGAACTCCCAATAAAAAAGCCACAAAACTATGTTTTATCTTACCCTCCATGGCATATAAAACCCGAATCTACTATCTTTAATTTGGCTCAGTATAGAAAATACCAACAACGCGCTATATTGTTCTTTATTTTCGGACATCTCATTTGAACTTAAAAATAAAGGTTGGAAATTTATGTTTACTGACGGATCAAAATCACAAAACAATACATCGTTTGCCGTCACACTAGAAGATGGTTATATTTTAAGCATTCGTACCCTCCCGGAGTTCACATCAATTTTCTCGGCAGAAGCATTTGCAATCCTGCAAGCGACAAAGGCAACTATAAACAAATAGTGGCAAATTTGTTATATGCTCCGATAGTATATCGGTCTTAAAAGCAATAAACAACCCAAACAACTCCACTGACTTAGTTTCTGCTATAAGAAACAAGATTATCATGATGCCAAACAAAATAAAGCTAATGTGGACACCTGGACACGTAAATATTCGTGGCAATGAGGAAGCTGACAAGGCTGCAATTTCTGCAAAAGATGCGCCAGTATACCAATTTAATGCATTTACCAAACAAGATCTTCAAACTTCTATCCTGAAAAACCTGAAAACCAGACAGAATATTGAATGGAGCCTCTATCACCATCACTATAAAAAAGTAAATGAAGATAAAG
Organism: Epistrophella euchroma; assembly: GCA_947049315.1. Lineage (NCBI taxonomy): Eukaryota > Metazoa > Arthropoda > Insecta > Diptera > Syrphidae > Epistrophella > Epistrophella euchroma. Next base: position 83,350,544 of record OX346245.1, on the reverse strand, counting down.
CTCGACCACGTTATCCTACAAACCACTCCAAACATAAAATCTCAAACTTTGTTCGTTTAAGACTGTAACGAAGCGTTACACTTTTGCCCTCACCCACCAGAATATTATAAAGCTACTCAGCGACAACCGAAATTTATTCAAAATAACCCAGCACCTTGCGTCATCAAAAACACCAAACACCAGCAACCTTCTACCATCCAACCAATATAATACCGACCGATCATCAATACCGCAACAACAAACACCAGCCACCCACCACCCACTGAATCATCATTATCAACAGCAGAGCATCGCGCTAGTGCACACCACTGCTAATGAATATAGAAAAGTATAACGTCATCATGCAGAAGAAAAATATTTCGTTTGTGACTTTTAAAATTCACACTTCCTCTTGCCACGAAATATGACAAGAGGACGTATGAAAAACCGAATAAGTCGAAGCTTATTTTGACTCGTTGTAGTTCCTAATTTACGAATTGGAAATACTGAGGCATAAGTTTCCGGCGAATATCAGTTTATAGCAACTTTTGGTCGCCTCAGGTTACTTTTCTTGATACATTCGTGTATCATTTAGAGATAATCTTTTTGGAACTAAAATTCTCCGTAGTTTATTTTCCCTCGGATTAGCCCTGGGCTGGAATCAGATTCCTACCGTTGTTCTCCCTGCTTGCTCCTTCTGAGTGAGATCGTGGGCTAAAGTAATTTTCCCTTGGGTTAGCCTGGGGCTGGAATCAGATTCCTACCGTTGTTCTCCCTGCTTGCTCCTTCTGAGTGAGATCGTGGGCTAAAGTAATTTTCCCTTGGGTTAGCCTTGGGCTGGAATCAGATTCCTACCGTTGTTCTCCCTGCTTGCTCCTTCTGAGTGAGATCGTGGGCTAAAGTAATTTTCCCTTGGGTTAGCCTTGGGCTGGAATCAGATTCCTACCGTTGTTCTCCCTGCTTGCTCCTTCTGAGTGAGATCGTGGGCTAAAGTAATTTTCCCTTGGGTTAGCCTTGGGCTGGAATCAGATTCCTACCGTTGTTCTCCCTGCTTGCTCCTTCTGAGTGAGACCGTGGGCCAAGTAATTTTCCCTTGGGTTAGCCTTGGGCTGGAATCAGATTCCTACCGTTTATTCCCTAATACGCTTCTTCTAAGTGTATATCGTGGGCCGAGTCTACTCCTGTAGCTCTTTATTAAAGCTTTGCCGTATATGAAGTACTATGTTATCTAATTTAAGTTTAAAACGAATTGTAAGATTGTAAACCCTCTTCTTGTTAAATAAATATTTATTGATAAAACTGGTAATTGGTCAGAGTTCTACTTTCTTAACCCGAGTTTTACTTGCTTTCTTCGGGAATACCCTGGACACCGACGAGCCTACCTCAGCCTTAGTAAAAAAGCATCACATTTTGGCGCCCGAGCAGGGACTTTTAGAAGGTTCATCCGAACTCTCACCGCCGACCGACCCGGAATCTTTAAAGGCACACCGACCGCCGCCGTTACCTGCAAAGTCCTTTAAAAGATTCGTTACCGACTAAGCCGTGACCCTTCGAAAAGCCCACCGAAACCCCGCCGACCACCTTCCGCCGAACACCAATTACCAAATTTATCCGACCCGCACCGACACTTCCAGCATCAACATGTCCGACTCCGAGGACGCACTTGATTTTAATCCGTACAAAAATCTCGGTTTTATTTACTTCTTAAAAAGAGATGACCTCATAGAAGTATTAACATCCAGAAACTTGGATACAAGCGGAAACATGCAAACTCTCCGCAAAAGACTAAGCCAGCATTGCAAGGAACTTCGCGCGCATAAGTCAACACAAAATTTATGTGCAGAATGGGAAAAAATTGTTGAAGAAAGGAATAATGCAGACCCAGACGATGAAGCGCTCCCAGAAAAGCAACCTCTCACAAGCCATTTACACATTCCCGCCCCGCCAGAGATCCCTCGAATATCACGAACTTTAAATGCACCGGACTTAGGAAAACCATACACCGTAACCGCACCGATTTTCCTGCCATCGATAGGTCAACCAACCTATTCATGTCATCCTTCCACAGCCGAATTATATTCACAGTATGAAACCGCACCGCAATCAAGATTGACAACGCCTGGCCGACTTACGCTAAGTTACTAGGCAGAAGTAATGAACACGGTCCGTAAATGGGGATTAAGGTTTGATTCCTCTGGAAATCCCTTAGAATTTTTGGAGAGATTGGCAGAATTAACAAGGTGCTATAGAATACCACCTGATGACATGCTTCGCACGCTACCCGAGTTATTACGAGGCTCGGCATTGAAATGGTTACGGATTAATGGAGATAGTTTCTCTAAGTGGAATGATTTCCGCGAATCATTCATCCGATACTTTTTGCCTCCAAGATATCTCCAGAAGTTGGAAGACGAGATACTACGCAAGCGTCAAGGTCCGCACGAAAAGGCTAAAGAGTATATCCAGTCCGTACAGTACCTCATAAGGCAGCATCCCCGTATGACCGTAGCCGATAATTTGAATAGAATATTCGATAATATGAGACCAGAATATAGGTATTATATCCGCCGCCATGACTTCAGTACCTTGGACGAATTGAGGATCATAGCTGAAGAATTTGAATCTATTAGAGAAGACGAAAAGCAAAGGCCCCCGACCGTGTCAGCGAACCCTCTCATTCAACCGTTTCCTCGCCTTTCTCCAACAGTTGTTCCTTATAATAGGGAAACCCACTGCTGGAAATGTAAACAGAGAGGTCACCGTAAAGAGGATTGTCACAGTCCATTCCGACTCTTTTGTTCATTTTGCGGAGAGGATGGAAAACTTTCAAGAGATTGTCAATGTCCCCGAAATTCTCTTGCAGCTACTGATAATTTACTCAAGCCAGATGATTACCTAGCCGTTACCCCGAACCAGGTAGAAAACGAAGTTGAAAAGGTTTCCATGTGCCTAGTATTGAAACATCTTCCTTACCTGCAGTATAAATGCCCTGAACAATGCATTGAAACCGAACTACCGACCACTAAAATTACCAAAGGTTCACCGCGCCGAACAGTAGATACATTCGAGGAACACGTTACCGTCCCATTAGAATGTCAAACGGACACCGCCGATCCAGTCGTTAAGAAACTTCAACCCGCAACCGACCTGTTACACTGTATGAAGTTTAAATGGAAAAATGTACCTAAAAACCATCGGACAAACCAAGTAGATCTAGATCCTCCGCCTTCCAGCCAGCGTTTATACCGTCTCTTAACGCCAAAGATAACCGATTTTGTAAATACCAGATGCAAGACGTTCGCCCGCCTAACGAGCTGCGAGGGGACAAGTTACTCCAAATCAGAAACATCACGAGCAACTGCCGTCAAAAGTTTTACTGATACAAACTCCAAAACCAATCCGCCGACCACTACTCTTCTTGAGCACCAACCGCCAGATACAGGACCGAATTTCCAACCTACCAACACTCTGTCCAAGTTGCGTACCGATTCAAATGTTGTAGCCAAGGAAAAAGAAAAACAGTTCGCTTTATGTATTCATCGACAAAAGACCCAACCGCCTTCCGAAGCAAACCAGTTGCGCTTCCAACTGAAACTACATCTTAGCGACCCGACACAGCATACTTGCTCATCGTCATCATCAATTCGATATATCTGTGACAAAACCAGCCGCCCGAGAATACGCAATAAAGTTTTCCTGACAGAGAATAAAAGCCCTCGCCATGCTAGGATTAGGATCCGACCAGGACCTCTCGAGCCATGGCCCCCACCAAGACATATTCGACGTACCAGGCAATTTTTCGAAACTGTTCGACGAATGCGAAGACACCCGACTAAATTTAAAAATTTTGCAAAGTAACCCTGCCTACCTGCCAGTTATCAGTTTTTTTACATTACTAATTTTATGATTTAATTTTTAACTATAATTATATATTTGTTAATTTTAAGACAAAAAAATTATTCAAAATCATTAATGAATTATTATTTTTTTTCCCAGATAGATGTTAGACGAGAGGGTTCTCGTCTTGCAAAGAAAGGGGGGTGTGTAACGAAGCGTTACACTTTTGCCCTCACCCACCAGAATATTATAAAGCTACTCAGCGACAACCGAAATTTATTCAAAATAACCCAGCACCTTGCGTCATCAAAAACACCAAACACCAGCAACCTTCTACCATCCAACCAATATAATACCGACCGATCATCAATACCGCAACAACAAACACCAGCCACCCACCACCCACTGAATCATCATTATCAACAGCAGAGCATCGCGCTAGTGCACACCACTGCTAATGAATATAGAAAAGTATAAAGTCATCATGCAGAAGAAAAATATTTCGTTTGTGACTTTTAAAATTCACACTTCCTCTTGCCACGAAATATGACAAGAGGACGTATGAAAAACCGAATAAGTCGAAGCTTATTTTGACTCGTTGTAGTTCCTAATTTACGAATTGGAAATACTGAGGCATAAGTTTCCGGCGAATATCAGTTTATAGCAACTTTTGGTCGCCTCAGGTTACTTTTCTTGATACATTCGTGTATCATTTAGAGATAATCTTTTTGGAACTAAAATTCTCCGTAGTTTATTTTCCCTCGGATTAGCCCTGGGCTGGAATCAGATTCCTACCGTTGTTCTCCCTGCTTGCTCCTTCTGAGTGAGATCGTGGGCTAAAGTAATTTTCCCTTGGGTTAGCCTTGGGCTGGAATCAGATTCCTACCGTTGTTCTCCCTGCTTGCTCCTTCTGAGTGAGATCGTGGGCTAAAGTAATTTTCCCTTGGGTTAGCCTTGGGCTGGAATCAGATTCCTACCGTTGTTCTCCCTGCTTGCTCCTTCTGAGTGAGATCGTGGGCTAAAGTAATTTTCCCTTGGGTTAGCCTTGGGCTGGAATCAGATTCCTACCGTTGTTCTCCCTGCTTGCTCCTTCTGAGTGAGGTCGTGGGCTAAAGTAATTTTCCCTTGGGTTAGCCTTGGGCTGGAATCAGATTTCTACCGTTGTTCTCCCTGCTTGCTCCTTCTGAGTGAGACCGTGGGCCAAGTAATTTTCCCTTGGGTTAGCCTTGGGCTGGAATCAGATTCCTACCGTTTATTCCCTGATACGCTTCTTCTAAGTGTATATCGTGGGCCGAGTCTACTCCTGTAGCTCTTTATTAAAGCTTTGCCGTATATGAAGTACTATGTTATCTAATTTAAGTTTAAAACGAATTGTAAGATTGTAAACCCTCTTCTTGTTAAATAAATATTTATTGATAAAACTGGTAATTGGTCAGAGTTCTACTTTCTTAACCCGAGTTTTACTTGCTTTCTTCGGGAATACCCTGGACACCGACGAGCCTACCTCAGCCTTAGTAAAAAAGCATCACAAGACTAGCTCACACTTCAACAACCCACCAACACCTGCTCACCAAGAACAACCCACCGATATGCACCTCCTGCAACACAACGTTAAGTATCCCACATCTTCTAGAGAATTGCCAAGAATCAATGCCCATTATGCAATCTATTTTTCAAAACATATCAATTTATGATGTATTAAAAAATCCAAATTTTACAAATATTGAAAATGTAAATAAATTTATCGAAGCCCTCAATTTATCTATCTAAATGTTTTATTAAATAAGAGCCAATAGTCTCCGCAACTAGGCTCCACAATCTTGTATATTACCCTGTAATTTAAATTACTTGTTAATAAAAAATAATAATAATAATAATTGTTGATGATAGTTATGTGCCTACGCATTACATAGGTAGGTATTTGATGCAAATAATATCAATCCGCTCAACGTCACCCCAGGAATCTGTTTTCCACAAAAATGTTTCTTTTCCCTCATGATTTTATGCAGGTAGGTAGGTACCTACATCACTAAGAAAAAACTTGGCCTACGTAAGAAATAAGTACACATTAAAAAAAAAACATAAATAGATGCCTACGAAACGTCAGCGTGACGAGATCTCTTCACAGTTGTTCTCTCTTTAAAACGAATTTCAAACAGCGAAATAATACATAATAAAATATTTCTCGTCGTCACGTTGCGTCTTTTTTTCAATTTTTCGAAATTTATGACGTGACGAGACGACGAGAAATGCTTCATTATGTATGATTTCACTGTTTAAAATTCTTTTTTAAGAGAGAGAAACTGCGAAGAGATCTCGTCACGCTGACGTCTCGTTTTCTCGTCGCATTGTGAAACAGCCTTCACAATGCGACGAGAAAACGAGACGTCAGCGTGACGAGATCTCTTTGTAGTTTCTCTCTCTTAAAAAAGAATTTTAACAACGCAACGTCACGACGAGAAATACTTTATTATGTATTATTTCGTTGTTTGAAATTCGTTTTGAAGAGAAGGCTGTTTCACAATGCGGCGAGAAAACGAGACGTCAGCGTGACGAGATCTCTTCGCAGTTTCTCTCTCTTAAAAAAGAATTTTATACAGTGAAATAATACATAATCAAGCATTTCTCGTCGTCTCGTCACGTCATAAAGTTCGAAAAATTGAAAAAAATACGCAACGTGACGACGAGAAATACTTTATTATGTATTATTTCACTGTTTAAAATTCTGTTTTTTGAGAGAGCAACTGCGAAGAGATCTCGTCACGCTGACGTTTCGTTTTCTCGTCGCATTGTGAAACAGCCTAGAGAACAACTGTGAAGAGATCTCGTCACGCTGACGTCTCGCTTTCTCGTCGCATTGTGAAACAGCCTACAGCGGCCTGCACCCAACAATTATTTTATATAATTATTTTAGATATTTATAATACATATTCACACAACACACCATATCCATAAGAAAAAAACAAATCCATCCATACCTACCTATCTGGTCAGAATATTGTTTTATTTATTTTCTCTGAATTGAATGTCTGGCACTTGTATTTACATACATAATAAGTAGGTACATTTGCTTCGTCTGCGCTTACTCGCTCGCTACCTGTTTTTACTAGGACTACTTTTTTTGACTTTAAGCTTCCAACAATGTCGTGCAGAAACATTTACCATTATATTCCATTGTTTGTAGAGTCACCCAGATATCTTTTATAGAAATATTTTAAGAAATAAAAATATTTAAGCATAAAAATAACGTTTTCCTAATGTTTCATAGAGGACTAGAGCTTGGCAAAATGAAATAACCTTGGAGTTCCATAAAGAAAATTCTCACAAAATTTTTAGCAAAATCTAAAATAGTGAAGAAACAAATTTAATTTTCTTAGAGGTTTTCATATAGAATGACTCTTTTAGCTTTTGAGAAAATTGAAAATTTTCTTTAAATAAAAATAACTAGTATCGTCCCGTGGCCGAAACTCGGCCAACAAACACTGAAACACTTTTGGAAGGAGAAAAATTTTAAATTTGTTTGAAAATATCGGAGGAAAAAAACTTTCTTTTTATTTTTTTTTTAAATATGCACAGTGTTCGACAGTACAAAAACAAAAATGACCCACAGTGTGTAAATGCATATCTCAAGTACATTCTGCATATCTCCCGCAATTGTGGCTTTCCAACCATATAAAATTTATCGAAATCAGTCAAGTACTTTTTTAGAAAATGGTACCACTAAATTTATTTTAAGCCTATTTATATATAGATATAATATAGTAAATTATTATTGATGAACTTCAGTATCTTGAACAAAATATTATTTTTGCATAGGTATCTGAAACAATTTCACCCATCACCGTACCACACTGAAAGGAGATAAAAGAAAAAACACTACTCTTGTAGGTACCTAAAACAAAAAGAAACAAAAATAAATAATAGCGCATTTCAATATAGCTTTTAAAATTTTCATGGACTAAAGGCCGTTAAAAGCTATATTGAATCAATAATTCAACAAGTCCAATAAAATAGTGCTAAGTCTCCTACTTGGCTGATTTATTTCAGTAGTATATAGAATTTTTATTATTAAAAAAAAAAAAAAAAAAAAAAAATCTTCGTATATAAACATTGCCAGGCCACGGGCACAAAAAACTTCTAGCTTTAATGATTAGGAATTCTAATCTGGTTAGATATAGTTCACACTAGGTATTCACCATGAAATCTATGTAAGATGAACTGAACTTAATGGAAATTGCGTATTGACAAGGCCCTCACTAGTCAACTGATGAGTCCAAGTGAGATCGCCGGGACGAAACGCCAAAAATTTTCATGGACTAAAGGCCGTTAAAAGCTATATTGAATCAATAATTCAACAAGTCCAATAAAATAGTGCTAAGTCTTCTACTTGGCTGATTTATTTCAGTAGTATATAGAATTTGTATTATTACAAAAAAAAAAAAAAAAAAAAAAATAGCGCATTTCTTTTTTCACACTTTGACTTATCGCCCACATCCCATTCCCATCCTTTTCTTGACAATGGCATGTGCAACCACCAAAAGCAAAAGGTGAACTTTTCCAAAATTAGAAATAAAAAAACCATGAAAGAAAATACTGTTTTGTTTAAAAAAAAAATACCAAAAAAAAAAATAAATAAAAAAAATATGTGTAACGGCATTACAAGTGTCACATTGAATTGCATTTTTTAGCATGTTATACGAAATATTTTTTTTTTCAAAACCCGGGATGCATTCAAGACATGTGATTCTTTGATTTAAAAAAAAGTTCTATAGGGTTTTCGAGTTTTAAGTTTCTCAAAAAAAATTATTTATTTGATTTAGATGTCAAACTATGTATGAATAATTTGATTTAGATGTCAAAGTAATAAAAATTTGTAAAAAACATAAAACTCGAAACTGCTATAGATCTAGTTTTTCGGTTAAACTAGTTCTGAAGAAAGTCAAGAATATGGCCGTTAGGAAATTTAAAAAATATATTATACTCAATTTCCCAGGTAGTCAAACGAAATAATTGGGAAAAAAGGAGTATATTTTGTATTTTTGTCTCTAAAAAGTTACTGTAAAAAATAAAAAAAAATGAAAGAAAAATAAAAACAACTGCATATAAATATTAGCTTTGAAAATCCGCTAATTTGACTTCGTTACCTTTTATACTTCAGAAGTTTTATCAAATAATGCATTCATACCTCTTTGTAAATTTCCTTCATTTTTCACAGTTTTGTACAATTTTTTTTGGGAATAAATAAAAAAAAATATAGAAAAAACAAAACCCATTTGTCAAATGTAAAAAAAATAAAAAAGTAATATTTAACCAATTTCCCTATCATTTGTTTAAGCATCTCACTAAATTTTATGATTTTTCCATCTGTTTGGCGGTTTTGAGGCATACATAATTTTTTTATTTTTTTAAAGCCACAAAAATATATTGCTCAACTTATTTTCAATCGATTACCGTTCGTTACATTAAAATATTCGCAAAATTGTGAACGCTATACAGTTTAGCGCAAAGCTCCAACCTTTTTTTCTAAGGGACACATACCCTTAAGTAAGTTGCTGGAGCAGCCCAGAGATGGGAGTTATACTCAAGCTTTGGTCGTATATAACTTTTATAGATAATAGCCAGATCAGAAGAGGAAAAAAATTTCTTGCATTTCCGAAGGAAGTCTAAACATCTTGCGGAATTCTTGGCAACGTTGAGTATGTGTTCGTTCCACAAGAGGTGGTTCGTGATACTCATACCGAGAGTCGCAAGCTGTCTGGTTTCTTCGATGCAAGTGCCACTCATGGACAGTGGCATGGGGGGTAAGTCTCGCTTTAACGACAAAAGACAGCATTGAGTTTTCGAAGCATTAAATTCTACGCGGTTTTTCATTCCCCATTGTACAATGCTATCTAAATCAGAATTTAATGAACTAATCATATTTTGCCGTTGCTGTTCCACATCCGAAGAGTAGGGATGTGAATTAGGAAACGAATATGAAAAGCTAAGGGTACTATCGTCAGCGAAACAGTTTATTGGATTAGAAGTTACAGACAGAAGATCATTTATAAAAAATGAGAAAGAGGGTTGGGGACTGAAGAGAGCCCTGGGGCACACCAGCATTTATGTTGTGGGTTTCAGACTTAAATCCGTCCAATACAACTCGTATAGAGCGGTTCGAAAGAAAGTTTCTAATCCAACGAAGAAGGGATTCAGCGACACCGAAAGCACGCATTTTCGATAAGAGAGCAAGGTGTCAAACTTTATCAAATGCCTTTGAAATATCAAGTGCAATAATCTTACTTTCTCCAAAACGATGTAAAGATTTGTTCCACTGTTCGGTGAGATAAGCCATCAGATCACCAGTGGACCTATTGCTGCGGAAGCCGTACTGCCGGTCATTAAGAAGCTTTCGGTCTTCGAGATATTTCTTAAGCTAATAATTTATCAGCGTTTCCATGACCTTGGAAAGAAGGGACGTAAGTGCAATCGGTCGGTAATTAGAGGGTGAAGAAGATTCGCCTTTTTTGGGGATTGGCTGGACAAATGCTGTTTTCCAACTACTCGGAACAAGCCCAGAAAAATAGGATAGATTGAAAAGCTTACGCAGAGGTTTTGCCAGCGTGGAAGAACACCTCTTCAGAATAATGGCGGGGATACCATCAGGACCAGCGGATTTGTGTGTATTGAGATCCTTCAGGACTCTTGCCATAGAACGAGTGCGAAAGAAGATTTGTCCCATTGAATCGTTTACGCGCTCAAGAACAGGGGGAGTCATGACACTATCTGGCAGCGTAGAATTGGCGGCGAACTGCCTAGCAAATACATTAGCTTTCTCCGGAGAGCTAACGAAAGGAGTTTTATTGACAACGAGCGTTGGAACCGAGGAAAACGTGTATTCCGAATGTTTTTTGCAAATGACGACAAATTTTTACTACTTGTGGGACATTGTAGTATTTTTTGCCTTAATTTTTGGCCATGTAAAAATTTGGTCCATCGAATATCGGCGTTGCAGGTCTTCCTGGCTTGTTTGAACTTTTTCCGGTTAAGTGAGTTGGCTCTAAAACACCGGAAGCTTTCCTCTTTTACCCTAATAACCTCTTTACAGCTCGAATCAAACCATGTTTTTTCTTTGGGTCTGATGCTCTTAGCCCTATTCGGGATAAAAGTTCTCATTCCCAAAGGAATCATATTAGTAACATATCTGCGCTGGAGTCTATGTCACTACCGAGGAAGCATAGTGACCAGTTAAAGATCCTGAAAAAATTGTTGAGGCCGTCCCAGTTTAGTTCAAGAGAAAAAAAAATAAAAAGTGAGAAGTGTAAAATTTCCATACAAATTTGTATGGAAAAAGTATGGCTTTAGAGGCACGGGTTAATGACCTCGGAAAAAAAATTTTTTGTCAATACATTTTTCGTAGCGCATAAACTTTAAATTTAGGGGGTGGCCGATCAAAAAAAAGAGTTTGGGAAATAACGGACACTCTAATGTGCATAATTGTATGAGTTGCGTCCCGTTTTTGTAACACTGTGACCTATATCATATGAAAAATCTTAATGAGTACTACTTTTAGTTGTGTAGGTGTAATAATAATATAATAATATATCTAGCCAAAAAAAAATTCATTTCAGCTTAACCTTTCCCATAAAACGAATTTTATTAATACAATGATCATTGATAAGGTAGTGCAATCATTGAAATAATTAAAGTCAATTTATGTTGAATATTGGGCCCACGTGAAATTCTTTTTTGGCAATATACAGGGTGATCGGTATAAGGTGCACCAAACTGCTGGAGCGAGTAGGTTGGATTAAGACAAGAAAAAAAATCGTATCGGAGGGGGTCTATTTCCCCCCGCTTAGGCAGAAGGGGCAATTTTCTAAAAAATTGACTTAAAACAGAAAAAACAATATTTAAAAACAACGGTACAATTTAAAATGCCATGCTATACCTTTTTGGAAAGCCAGAAATCTCTTATTTGATTTTAAGTGGTGATAGTGAATAGTTTTTGAAAAATTGATTTCCAAACTCGAAATTTTGAAGAAAAAAAAAATGAAAAAAAAGTTTCAAACTAATATTTTTCAAAATTTTATGTAATTAAGTATAATTTTTGTTTTAAAAATTCAATGTTCTTATTAATTTTCAATAAAAAACAGAAAACAGGATGTTAAAATGTCTTTATTTTTTAAGTGTCTTTGGGTTTATATCAACATTATAAAAAAATTGAGGTGGTAAGGGTTAGGAAAAAGCTAACACCTTGTTTTTACTTAAAAAACTTTTTTGAATTTTATATTTGCTCAAAATGACCAATGAAAAACCAATGGAAAGGTTGTGGTTTTGTGGTAAGGGGAAGACTTACAGCCCGATTCTCCCCCTTGTGAGGAGTCATAAGTCACAAGCTCTTATGACTATTTCTTGTGAGGATTGTTGTGACTCGATAACATTTTTGGAATTCTCCCCCAATCCTCACAACGAAGCTCACCACGCCAAAGTTGAATTTTGTTGTGTCATTTTTGGAACAGCTGATGAACAAAATATATAAAAAAATTTTAATTGGGCCATACAAACTTTTTTAAAACTTATAGAATGCAAGGTTCCATTTATTTTTAGCAATAAAGTGAGTGAATAAATACGTTTATGCAGTATATTTTCCCAAAATGGAAGTGAAAAATCTTTATTAAAATTGTTTGGAAAGCAATTTACGTCTCATGAAGTTCTCAATAGCCGTCGGACGGCGGCGGTGATGTAGGTGCAATGATTAGTTTTACAAAAATATTGTACAATTGTGAACATTTTTTGATTCATTTTCGGATAAATCAAATCGATTCCTATTTTACTTTATTTTAGCACTCGAAAATCTAGAAAGTTGCAAATTTTTAGGAAAAAATATATAGAATGTGAAATCAAAATGACAAAACACATGTAATTTGTGAGTTGTGACCTGCTCTGAAGGAGATCACAATTTCGATTGTTTTTGTGACTCTCACAAGTTGTGACTTTGGGGGAGAATACGAAAAAGTCACAAAATTAATTTCACCACCTCTTATGACTTGTGAGGTATTAGTGATGGCGGGGAGAATCGGGTTGTTAGGCAAGAAGTCTTGGGATTCAGAAATTTAAACAAGCGCCTGGTCACAATTCGCATAAAAGCAAAATTTAAAAACATCGCGTTGATCTATTTTCACGCCCCAACGGATGAAAAAGATGACTCAGCCAAGGAAGAATTGTACGATCTCCTCGAGAATACTTATGGTATATTCCCGAAGTGCGACGTCAATATTACGTTCCGAGGGGCCATTGACATTGAATCAGACCATTACTATGTTGTAGCACAAGTACGTATGCGGATATCTATGACGCCGCAACGCCGAATGCTGAGCAGGGAGTATACACCCACTTATATCCAAGCATGGGCCCTGTCATAAACGGATAAGAATCTGCTTGGGTGCTTTGAACTTCTAAATGAGCGTCGAACTTGTCGAGTTGTAGGAGCTAAGTTCATCTCCAGATGAGCCCTGAAACCAAAGGGCGTTCTCTTGCCCTGACCTTACTTTTCCTTTCTACTTATCCCCTCCCCTGATGGAATGGTGATGTAGCTGCCCAACGTAACCTCTCCTTCTTTACCCCTTCTCAACGGTATGGCGATGACGCTATCTGGCGTTCTACCCTCATTCCCTTCCCGGCAGTACGGCGATGACGTTGTCTGTCTCTTTCCCATGGCGATACGGCGATGCAGCTGTCCGCCATTCCTACTTTGTTTCCTTTTTGCAGAACGGCGATGACTCTGGCTACTTAATGCTCCCCTCGACGGTACGGCGATGAGCTGTCCGACGTTCCCATCTTATTCCCTTACAGGCAGTACGGCTATGAAGCTGTCTTCTACTTCTTCTCTCCCTTTCGACGGGACGGCGACACAGCATGGATGGCGTCGACTTGCATCGTCTGTCACTCTTCACAATATTCCTCCTCTAATTGTCTATATTGGGCTGAATCAATAGTGTTACACGAACCGTTCCGATGATCAGCCTGGCTGAGGGACCAATTTAAAAATATCTCAGTAGCTAACGGAGTATCCGGATACCTGGTGACCTCTGGATTACCTAGCCTTATATGGGAATCTCTGTGCAGACGGACATCTTTTCTTCACTACTCGTGGAACTTAAAATGGATAAAAAGACAAAAGAGACACAAAAATGGGACCGGTTCTTCTTCTAAACCGGGCGGCAGCACGGCGTCAACGTTGTTTGTCGTTTCTCCTGTGTTGTTATTCAGTGGGGAGGTTGTGGCTACTCGTGGCCCCCGCGCTGATGCAGAACGCAGCGAGGGAAGTAAAAAGGTAGCAATATCAAGCAACGTAGTGGTGGAGTTGTGCATCATGGTCCCTCCACTATTAATGTGAATAAGGCCCATCGCCCACTAGGCAACTTTAAGTTGTGCAACTAAAAGTTGCTCGGAGTTGCTCGCCATCGCTCACTAGGCAATTTCCGAGCAACTTTTGGGTTCAGTATTTTTAATTGAAATGTTAAATTGACCTTGTATTTTGGATCAGTGACAATACAAAATCGTTCAGCGTGTAAATAAAACTTGTTTTTCGGGTTAAAAGCCTCTCATTTGGCAAAAATTTTGGAAAATTCTCAAAAGTTGCTGAAATTGCTCGGAATTTGCCTAGTGGGCGAGGGTAAGCAACAAAAAGTTGCCGGGATAAAAGTTCCGTGAGCAACTCCGAGCAACAAAAAGTTGCCTGGTAGGTGATCTCCCATATAAGCTCATTTAATTAGATTGGGAGCAACAAAAAGTTGCTGGGGCTAGCAACAAAAAGTTGCATCGTGGGCGATGTGCCTAAATCTCTAAAAACAGCGTCTAAGGGAACCAGACCCAGTGATGGTGGGTGGTGGGGTTGTGAAAAATGGCCCTTCCACCGCTGGAGCGAGCTCCCTGCCAAGTACGTCTCAAAAGCTTCTTCAGAAGTTCCGTCCAAGTAAAAATCAAGTGAAGGTAGATACTGCTATAGTTCTAAATCACTCCTGTGCTGCATCGGTGGTGTCTGGAGGAAAACAGCAGCTCTCTTCCAGGAATTAATGGGCAGAAAAGAGCCTCGCGGATGCAGGGACCAGCGGCGACTCCACGTCAAAGCATGACAAGTCCATATAGGATACCACTGCGGTTCCCAGACCTCGAGTGCACAACACTAGCACTCCCCCGAATCCTATTTCCTACAGCGAGGTCCTCAAGGAGCGATATCGATGGTACGATTTCATCTGATCGATGGCTTACCATCTGCCATCGATCAGATGAAATCGTACCATCGATATTGCGAATATCTCAGAAACGGTTTGCGCTAGAGAAAAACTTTATTTAACAATTTTGTAGCTGTGGCAATTTCCCACAAAAATGGTTAATATAATTATTTTCGTAGCATTAACCGTTTAAAAGTTACAGCACATTTTCATGACCTTTGGCCCCTTTTAAGGGATTTTTTGACTTTTTGATTTGCTGTAACTTTTTAACAGTTAATGCTACGAAAAAAATAATGTATACCATTTTTGTGAGAAATGCCTTCAGCTATAATACTGTCGAATAATAATAAAATAAAATTGTTGTCTAGCACAAACCGTTTCTGAAATATTTGCAAAAAACTCATTTTTATGACTTTTGACCCTTATACTGACCTAGCTGTCATCGGATCGGTGAGGAACTCTCTCATTGTTTTTCTTTTATGTTTTTTTTTATTTCTTTGTATGATGTGATTGAGAATGAGTGGAATGAACGAAACATATATGCGTGCTTCGGTCGTTTATTCAAAAACTGAAATGATTGACGTTGAGATTGATTGTGTCGGTTTACTGTGATTGCAATCAATCATTTATTTTGATGAACGGGTCACAAACGTCAATCACGATTGAAACGTTTTAATACTTTCAATTTTGTTCCTAGCTGCAGCATATTTCGGCCACCATACACAACTGCAATATTCCAGTTTAGGCCTAACAAGCGCACAATATAATGTTTTTGTAATATAAGGGTCATTGAATTCCTTAGAGAACTGCTTAATTAAGCCATGGCAACTCCTTGCCTTACTAGTGATGAGGTCTATATGCGCATTAAAAGATAATTTAGAGTCAAATAAAATGCCCAAATCGTTGAATGTATCAACTTTTTCTAACAAATGTTCACCAATATAATACGAAGTATATAGAAGTTCCCTTTTTCGAGAATAGCTCATAACTTTACATTTCTTTATATTAAGGTCCATCTTGTTTGAAGTATACCATTCAGAAACTCTATCGATGTCAGTTGCAGGAGCAAATACCAATTTAAGTTGTTGAAACTATATGACAGCTTGAAATCGTCAGCAAAAATTAGGATGATAGAATACTGGATGACGGTATGTATGTCGTTTATAAATAAAATAAATAACATTGGCCCAATATGGCTTCCTTGTAAGACACCCGACACTTTTATTATTTTGGAGTATACATTTTTAAATGAAACATATTGAGTCCGGTTTGTTAGGTAAGATGAGATCCAAGTTAAAATTCATTTGGGAAAGCCGTAATTATCTAGTATAAAATATATAAAATAGAATGACTCACTCTATCAAAAGCTTTACTAAGGTTAGCATAAAAAACATCAGTTTGAAGACCTTAAACCATGTTTCTGTTTGTTTGATTAGTGAATTCTAGTGGGTTTGTAGAAGTAGACTTTTGAGAACAGAAACCGTGTTTCGCATGTGCAATTAGTCTTTGGCAATGAAAACGTAAATGATCACACACAATTTGTTCAAAAAGCTATACCACGATAATTTTCCATTTTATTTTTATTTCCACCTTTGTGAAGAGGTAGTATAAAAGAATAAATACATTAATATAAGCGAAATCACAGCATCTATAAGTTTCTTGGAAAAAATTAGCAAACAAATCACTAATTCCTTTGTAACAGTTAGAGATTTTTTCTTTGTATTGCACAGATGTTGCAAGAACTGAAGTTTTTCTTTTAAGTTAATATACACTTGTCAAAAAAATTAAGGGAACAAAAAAAAAATCACTTTTTTTAGTGTTTTTTGAAAAGCTGTCTCTTTAAAAAGTGGTCGTATTGAGATAAAACATTTTTATATTTTTTGTATTGATAAATTTTAGCAAATTAATTTTTTAGGGTACCGTTATTGCGCAATCATAAGAAGAAGCACGAGCCAAAATTTAAATTTTTTTTTTTTTTTGAACATTGGCATTTTCTTTGAATTTTTTTTGAGTCAAATCAATGTTTTTTTCGATAACTTGTTTATTCAGTTTTAAGGTCGTCTTTTTTTTGTCATTCTACAATTTTTTTTCAGAAGAATATCTGGCTTTGAATGAAAAAACAGACTTTTGACTTTGATTACCAATATCTTCGCAAGGAATGACGACACGGAAAATTTAAGGGTAGTTTTAAGAACGGAAATTAATTTTCTACAAGATTTTTTCATGGATATCCGAACTTTCCGAGGTACCAACATAGACTCGGATCACTGCTTGTTGGTAGCTTAAGTACGTACGCGAATATCCATGACGCCACAACGATGAGCGGATGCTGTAAAACGATTTAACGTCGCGAAGCTAAGATCGCAAGAGATAACCAGGACTTTTGTAGACCACGTATCTCTTAAACTCTCAGCAAGCCCCCCACAAGCATCATCTGTAGAGGACCAGTGGAAACACTGCCAAAATGCCATCAGAAGTGGCGCTACTGATAAGCTGGGTTTCACTAGGCCACCACAACGAAACCCCTGGTTTGATGAGAAATGCAGGTTGGCGCATACAGAAAAGAATGAGGCCTACGAAGCAATGCTGCAGACTAGAACCAGAGCTGCTGAGAGAGCAGCCCGGGAGCTCTACGGGCAAAAACGAAGGGAGGAACGCCGACTTCTCAGGAGAAAAAAGAGAGAGCAAGCGAAACGGGCTGCGAGAGGATGTTCGAAAGCTCTACCGAAGGGTGAGGCAATCAACCCAGGGCTACAAGGCCAGAACGAAAGCCTATCGAGACGAGAGTGGGAATATGGTGGTAGACACACAGTCGGTGCTGAAGATCTGGAAACAACACTTTTCTAGACTACTAAACGGCGAAGAAGGCCAAAATTCCGCTGTAAGACAGAACACTCCATTAACGCATACAAAATCCTGTCATCCATACTGTGTGATCGCTTAAAACCGTTTGTCAACGATCTGATCGGCCCCTATCAGTGTGGTTTTAGGCCCGGCAAATCAACCGTCGAACAAATGTTCACACTCCGACAGATTTTAGAAAAAAAACCAGGAGTTTCAAATCGATACACACCACCTATTTATCGATTTCAAAGTCGCATATAATAGCGTAGACAGAGACGAGCTATACAGAGCCATGTCGCATCTCGGCATACCTGTCAAACTCGTCCGCTTGTGCAGGATGACGATGGAGAAATCTCGCTGCTCTGTCAAATTCAGCAAGAACAACCGAACCCTTTGATGCCGAGAAAGGTTTGAGGCAAGGCGACGCGTTATCATGCAACCTGTTTAACATCGTTCTTGCATCAATTGTACGCAACACGCAAGTCAACATCAGAGGTATAATGTTTCAAAAGTCTGTTCAACTACTTGCTTATGCAGATGATATTGACATCATTGGAAAAACGAAGCGAGCTGTTACCGGCGCGTTTGCAAGTATTGAATCGGAGGCGGCGAAAATCGGTTTGGCTGTTAATGAGGACAAGACGAAATATATGCTATCATCGAGAAAGGAATCTCAACATTGTTGGCTCGGGCAAAACGTCTCGATGGATAGATACAACTTCGAGGTCGTCAAGAACTTTGTCTATCTGGGCTCCACTATAACATCGCAAAATGACATCAGCGTAGAGATCAAACGAAGAATTACTCTTGCCAATCGCTGTTTCTTCGGGCTAAGAAGGCATTTGAGTAATAAAGCCCTCTCTCAGAGAACCAAGGAGACCCTATATAAGACCCTAATCATCCCGGTCCTGCTATATGGGGCAGTGGCATGGACCCTGTCAAAAAAGGATGAGAATCTGCTTGGGTGCTTCGAAAGGAAGTTTCTTCAGGTGATTTTCGGTCGATGGAGTATGGTGGACAAGATTTAGCAACGAGCTTTACGGGATTTATAGCTACGTCGACCTGGTCAAAAAGCTGAAAATACAGCGGCTGAGATGACTGAGACACGTGGAGCGTGTGAACACCGACGTACCAGCCCGACGAGTCTTTGAATCTACGGTCTGCGCAGCAGAGGAAGACCCCACCTTAGGTGGCACACACAAGTGGAGAACGACATCAACCAACTTGGATTGCGTAACTGGAGGCAGCTAGCTAGGGACCGAGCTGGCTGGAGGGGCTTGTTGGTTGAGGCCGTAGTCCATCCTGGGCTGTGAACGCCATCTAAATTAAAAGAAAAGTAAGTTATGGACGCTGATGATCAAGAACAAATTGAAAATAATTTTAAAAACCTGCTTAGCAACCAAGAAAGCTTAAAAAACAGAATGGAAGAATATGTCTCTCTGGTAAATTCTACAAATAACATAATCAAAAAGACTTCTGGTGAAGTTAATGCGCAGTTTGCAATACTCACTCGACAGATTACCCAATGTCAATCAAACATAATCAAAGACATCAATAGAAACAAAATGGAAATTCAATTCAAAATGTTAGAAGCACAAGTAACAATGTTAATGGATGAAAGTGAGGCCATTTAAAAATCAATTAATGATTTGCTGATGGATCTTAATCACGGGTGAGTTAATCCTTCGCTCCCAGCCCAGCTTAGCAATTAACTGAAATCAATTAAAGAACACCTGTCAGTCAAGCTTTAACTACCTGGAAACCAAAATAGAAATTAACTTCGTGACGTATACAAGTTAATATCAGCACAAGGACTAATAATAGATGACAAGATGGTGACAAAGGCAAAGGCAGAGATATCTCTTTTGCAAAGCGGATCGACAGAAGTCTACAGCATAATTGCTATATCGTTTGAGCATAAAGTAATAATAATAAAAGCCAAATTACGAAACGAGTTTCTAGCATACAATTATGACCTCAACTCGTATTTTTTAATGTCGCAAGCACAACTGAACCGATGTAAAAAGAGACTAGAAGATCACTTTATCTGCAAGGGAAAATCACCAGGCAACCAGCATTGCGATGTAGTAGCCGTGGCGTGATGGTTAGTGCGATGGACTGTCATGCCGGAGGTCTAAGGTTCGATCCCCAGCCTCGCCACCTATTTATTTAAAAGAAAAAACGGCTACTGCCTCTTGCGAGGAATTGACAAATCCTCCAAGAGTATCTCCTGTCACAGAAAAGTGCCGCTCGTTAGCCGTTCGGATTCGGCAATAAACTGTAGGTCCCCTCCATTCCTGCAGACACGCACACAGGAATGGTTGAGAGTTGTAAGTCACTAGGCCCTAGTTCTTCATGAGCTGTTGTGCCATCAAATTTATTTTTTTTTTATAACCAGCATTGGGTCAAAGTTGCGAACTATCGGCCCTTATAAAAACTAGCCAAAACAACATTGACTCCTTTCTGGATGCCACTAAATCAGGAAAACCAATGGCTGTTGAAAACATTCAAAAACGCGGTCATGCACCTGGAATGCGGCAACATGAAGAAAGAGATTTTGGAAATTCCATCGCAAGGTATTCTTACTTTAAAAGAAGGTGTAACAATGTCGTGGTACCAGCATTTTAAATAGGAGATAGCAATAAGCGAAGAAAGCTCACCGATTATTACAACAATTTACGACATATCAGAAGACAAAATAACACCATTAGACACTAACAGCGCTATTAATAACCCGTGACAGCGACGAAACAACACTAAAACGTGTTTTAACTTAAAATTATTATTAATAAATGTGTTTCAGCCCTAAATGACGTTTGACAACGAGAGGATAACTTATCTCATCGATTTTGGTGTTTAACAAACGGATAACTTCTTAAGACACACTTCTTATAACGTTGCTTGTCAAATTTGACACATAACTTTTCATTGATTGAACCAACAGTGCAAATTCCAAATTATAGCTTGGAATAAAAATAATAATAATAATGGTGCAAAATAAAACAAAACTTCAATGTTCTTAATATAATAAATAGACTGGAGTATTTAGATAGACTGAGTGATGGTGATGCAAACTTTAGACGGCCTAAAACGCATAAAGCACGTATAGATCCTCTGAAAGAACTGGATGAATATAGCTTCCAAAAAAAAATATCGTTTTTCAAAAAATAATATGCTTCATTTAATCAATTTGGTTAAAGATGATTTAGAAGGTGATAACAGAGGTGGACATGGACACATTCCTGGGCATTAAAATAACCTCTATTTGTTTTTGTTTTTAAAAAGTCAATACATTTTCATTTACAGCTGGCTGAAATGACATATCAGCTGTCTGATATGAAAATGTAAACGAATATTTAGTACATTTCAGTGAAGTGCTACCAGGTTTTTAGTGTTATTCAGTGAATAGATAACACGCAAGGTTTATTAATAATTTGATTTATCAAATGGATAAGTTCGCTATCCGTATGCTAGCTAAAATGTGTGTTAACGGGCGGATAGTGAATTTTTATTAATAGCGCTGTAAAAGAATAAACATTAAACAACGACAAAGAGATGAAGGTGCTTCAACAGCAAATTCAAACTATCAGCAAAGATGACCTAAAGTTGAAGGGTATTGAATTTCATAAAAATATTGGACACTTGTCTTTAATACTAACTTTCATTGTAATTATATGTTCACTTATCTTTTATGTACGACATGTACGTTACAAATATAAATCAAAAATTTTTATTAAATTTAACTTTTCTGGCGTCCGCCGCCCGCAGGATGTTCATAAATGAACATAAAACTCTCGTGTGTGGAGCTTCGCGTTATAACAAGAATAATTTGCAGATACAGACCACTCGAAATTAGTATTCTGATGGCGCACAGCAGGACACCTAGCATAAGTAAGATAAGAAATGTGAGCACACAAATGCCTGTAGATTGGGTTCAGGATTTGTGTTTGTTTTCTTTCCATATCTTATTTTTATAAATAGATTAAATATAAAAATATTGTGTATATAAGCCTATGTAAAATATGATAATAGATGAGTTAGAAAAAAGATTTTGTTAAAATTACACGTCTGTTTGAGCTCCGTTGTTTAAAAATTTCTCCTCACCAGAGGTAAGGAATTTTATTAACCGAAGGTCATCGAGATTCATGCAAGTCACCGCGATTCGTGGACACTTGTATTTTGTTTTTGTAAATTCCTAGCCTAGTACATTAATGATACAGGCAATTAATTCTGTGCGAAAAAAGAAGAGAGATCTATCCAAATAATTTGCTACAATTATTGATTTCGTTCATCGAACAGGTAACGGCAGAAGGAAAAGCAGAAATTTTTAGGTCTGTTTGATTACTTTTGTAGCACAAAGTTAAAAATCTGTCAAATCTTTGAAAGAAGGGGAAAATTCTCTCCAAGAGAGTAAAACGTGCAACAAAGTTAACAAACGCCTTGTTGCAGTTTGTGTTTGAAACGTCAAACGTTAGTTGCAGCAGCCCACGATAAACAAGACAGAACATAAGCAAAGAATATAAAGTTACCAAGAAGGCGCATCTCATACAATTTTTTTACTGCACATTTTTATATGGTTGGTTCCAATTTTGCGGCCGTACGAGTTCGTACGACACGTTTCAGTAACCAAACGGACCTATTGTGTCATTTTTGTATGGGGTTTTTCGTTTCGCATCAGTAGCAAACTAGACTTAAAAAAAAAAAAAACAAGTAAATTTTGTCTTTTAATGTTCTGCGCATGTTACAAAAGAGACATGCGCAGAACTGAACAAAAATTAAAACTCGGAAGATATTGCCGCAAAATTGTACATGATTTAGTATGACGTTAACGCATTTTTAGTATGATGCTACGTTAAAAACAGGCTTTTCCAAATTTTAAACGAGCTAGCATCGTATTATCTTTTTAACATTTTACTAAAGTTAAAATCGCCAAATGCCTATTTTATCTTTTTACTATCATACAAAATCCAAGTGTCACTTTGGAAGCTACAATTACAAAAATGGGTTGAACTGTTACTGTTACTGTTATAGGCGTGTTCAGCTAAAAAAATAGGTTTAGTATGATACTAGTTAGAAAATGTTTAAAACTAAGAATATTTTAGTAAAGAGTTTTAAGTTAGAACATTTTTAAGTAGTGTCGTCCTAATACCTTAACATCAGGCTGTTTAAAATTTTGCGCCATTATCTTCAATATGTGTACTGTAGCTGAAAAAAACTTACCTGTTCTGAGCAGTGGAACGGATAAGGTTCGTGCTCTCAACCGATACACAAGCTTACTTGGGCCCTGCGAATTGATGGAAGTTATTCGCAACACAAACACGGAATCACTAGGTAGACTTTTGATTTTAAAATTGGAATGCTTAAATGTTACATTGTATAGAATTTGTCGATTGAGTTCATCGTAAACTTGTATATGGAAATGTTGAGGAATGCCCCCATCATAACCAGGAGTACATTGTATTTGGATGGAACTCGACGTCGCATTATGGGCTGTGCAACTTTTGACGGGGTCCGGAAGATCTATAGAGACAAAAAAAAAAACATTGAGTCAGTTTCAAATAAAGGCTTGCTATATACATAATGATATACAGGGTGATTTGCATAAGGTGTGACAAAAAGCGTAACATTAAAAAAAAAAAAAAATTTTTTTGTTCATAATTTTGACTTTGAAAATTAATTTTTCAAAAACTATTCACTCGAACAACTTTATTTAAAAATTACATTAAAGAATAGATCTCTTGCTTTTTAAAATGATATAGCATGACTCTGTAAGTATTACCGTTTTTTTTTAATAACTTCTTTTCTGTTATTAGTGTTTTTTTTTTTTGAAAATTTCACCTCCCGCCTAAACGGAAGGAAATAAACCCACCCTCCCATTCGATTTTTTTTTTTCTAAGTCCAACCTACACGCCCTAGCTTTTTGTCACACCTTATGCAAGTCATCCTGTATAATTTATATACCTGCTGGTTGGATATGATACCAACAAGGTTGGCTTTGTCCCATTTGATTGCTGGCCATACAAGATATTGCACCAAAACTTTCAAATGATTCAATGTGATAAGGGTACACATTGTTAAATATTGGTAGCGGTGGAGTCTTTAAACCGCTTTTATGGACATAATGCATTGAGATTTTTCTATTTTCATTCTCCTGTAGCTGCGGTTTTGAATGTTCCCTATGAATTCGATGTGTTTTATCTAGTTGATTTGTATAAACCATATTTGAATAAAGCATTTGTGCAAGGGGGAATTCATAACTTTTTTCTTTATTATTGTCATTTTGTTCTTGATTCACAATTAAACTATAGTCATTATGGTCTACATGATGATGATGATTACTGTCTATTTTTGACCTATTATTAACATGCGATAAATGCCTCTTAGGGTTTTCTGATGTATTCGATATATACAGCGGTGAATGTAACGATGATGCTAATACTGACGAAAAGTGAATTCTGCCGTGGAAATCATTCAGAGAATTCGTAGGCTGATGATGTTGTTTTTGAATAATGATTTTTTGAAGCAATTGTTTGTGGTGATGTGGATGTTTCTGATATTCTTGGTAAAACTTGTAATGGTTATTATGGTGGCCGGATGGTGATAGACTTTTAAGCGGTAAAGATGATGGTGTTAAACTATGAAATTCTTGTGTTAAGCTTGATGGTTCTGGCAATTCGATGATATTGTCTAACGAACTATTGAAAAACCATTTAAAGTGTAAATTATACAATGGGTTAGAATCCACAAGGCATGTTATATTTATAGTTTGTTTGATAGCGGCTCTTATTACAGTTGACTCAGCTTCACAAATAGGTTGATCTATAAAATAAATAGAATTTTTTAAATTATTACACGTTCGGGGAAAAAAATTTAAATATATTAACATACATATATACACGGGGAGCGGCAATTTTGTAAAAAATTGACTTAAAACAGAAAAAAATTATTAAAAAACAACGGTTACACCTACAATGCATGATATACCTTTCTGTAAAGCCAGAAATCTCTTATTTTATTTTATTTTATTTTATTTTATTTTATTTTATTTTATTTTTAAATAAATCTATTTTAGGGAATAGTTTTGAAATATTAATTTTAAAACTCAAAATTTTGGAAAAAAAAAATGAAAAAAAAAAATCAAACTGATTTTTTTCAAAACTTTATATAATCAAGTACTAATTTTGTTTTAAAAATTCAATGCTCTTATTAGTTTTAAGTCAAAAACAGAAAATTGAATGCTAAAATGTCTTAGTTTTTGAGAAAGTTAAAAATAGCGTTTTTGTTTTGAAAAATTTTGAAATGCAATTCGATGGATAATCGTTTGTACACGTTTGTATAACCTATATTTCCCGTTTCGATTTTTCTTTACAATTACAAAAAAAATCTGAAAATGCAGTTCGCTGGATAATCGTTTGTTCACGTTTGTCCAAAATTTTTTTTCGTTTGTACACTTCCCAATTGGATTTTACACACGAATTTCTTTTAAAAAATTTATGTAAGAATTTTAAAAAATATGCAATCGTTTGTACATTTTTTTATGATGATTTGTCGTGGTATTAATATTTTAAAGGAGGTGGCCCATTTTTGGGCCCAGAGCGTACACCTATGAGAATAGTACCAAATAAAAGCTTACGTTCAGCCCGATCTATCTGCCAAATATTTTTGAATTTTGCCGTGGGGATTTTGAGATAATTGGACTTGAAGTTGAGCGTCGGAAAATCTGACATTTTTGCAAATAATTACGTATACTTCAAAAAAGTATAGAATTATTATAGATTTAAGTATCATATGAAAGATAGTAAAAATATCTTTTATTCCATGTGAAAAACTTCTTTTAAAATGCCTTTTATTTCGAAAAGAACAACCTAAAACTTGTTTGAAAAACAACATTTTCGATTGACGTTCGACAGCCAATATCTAAAAAAAAATCAGTGTTGGCCTATATTTTTTTTGCACCACTGTAATCCTTAACTTTTAATTTGATG
The DNA here is from genome assembly GCA_947049315.1 of Epistrophella euchroma. Classification (NCBI taxonomy): domain Eukaryota; kingdom Metazoa; phylum Arthropoda; class Insecta; order Diptera; family Syrphidae; genus Epistrophella; species Epistrophella euchroma. The sequence goes on along the minus strand of OX346245.1, from coordinate 83,324,683 downwards.
TATAATAACGCTATCATACACTAAGTATATCACTTTTATTATACACAATTCCTAAAAAAAAAAATAACAAAAAAATATGTTCCACAACAAATTCATTTTTTCATTTAATTTTTTGCAGTATCTAGTATTTTTTTTTTTACAAAACATAAAAACAAAATATTGTTCTTTTCGAAATATAAGGCATTTTGAAAAAAGTTTTTCAAATGAAATGAAAGATATTTTTATGATCTTTCATATGATACCAAAATCATTATCCTTTTTGAAGTATACGTAATTATTTGCAAAAATGTCGGATTTTTCCCATTTCCGACGCTCAGCTTCAAGTCCAATTATCTCAAAATCCCCACGGCGAAATTCAAAAATATTTGGCAGATAGATTGGGCTGAACGTAAGCTTTCATTTGGTACTAGTCTCATAGGTGTACGCCCTGGGCCCAGGCTCTATAGAAAAATGGGGCATCTCCTTTGATTCACTTTCTTTTTTTAATTAATTAAAAAAATTTGGTGCATGTAATTGGCCCCATTTAGATTTTTTTTAACAATTCAAAAAATCTGAAAATGCAAACGATTGTACAAAAAATACTTTCGTTTGTACACTTTCCAATTGGATTTTACACACAATTTTTTTTTTAATTATTTAAAAGTTTCATGCTTTTAATTTTTGAAATGTTGTTTTTATTTGTTTTTATAAAATTATTCAAAATTATGGAACAATAAAAAACGGAAGTTGGCCTCCTCAACTTTCGAGTGAACAATGGCCAAAGCTGGAATTGTTTGAGATTCATTAGTACTCTTTTGTACAAGTTTTAGAATAATTTGTACACTTACCGTTTATTTCATATAAGAACTTCAAACAATTAATTACTGTATGTTAGGTAGGTACCTACCTACTGTTTGGCCACCTTCATAATGTTGTAAAGTACGTACCTTACAACCTTCTCTTATCATTTCCCCTTATCATTCCATCCAACTAAACCCATACTTACTTCAACCCGTTGCCACTTCAAATTCCCACAGTTATCATTTCCTTTTGATTGACCAATATTCCATATTCCTATATTCATCATTTACTTTAATTTCCCAACTACAAACCACTTAAAATTCCCATGTCATCATTTTCTTTTGATTGACCAATATCCGACCCACTTAAAATTACCATATCATCATTTCCTTTAATTACTTACAAATTCCATCTACCTCCAAAGTCGTCAACCACACATTCAACGATCGCTCCACTTAAACTCATTCATACCCATTCACTTTCCCAATCCGTTAAACTTCTCCAATTTCATTGCCTGCTCCATTGAAACAAAACCCATAATTCCCAGATCATCATTTTCATATATAACTTTTCCAACCTAATAAACGGTGCATTGATCCCCAACACCAAATGGCAACAACAAACAGGCACACTTGTGCATGTTGTTGCATTTTCCTCAGTTTTCGTCGTGTCGGGTGACGAGCAATCGAACGGACACTCTGTTTCTGTTATTCGAGTCTGTTGTCTAAATTATATCTTAAATTCTAAATCTTGAATACTTAAATTCTAAGTCTTGAATACTTAAATCTGCAATCTAAATCTTGAATACTTAAAACCTTAATCTTGAATACATGTAACTTAAAAAATCTTGAATACTAACTTTTAATAATTAGAACTAAAATAAGTGTAATAGTGTAATAGAATAAGAGCTAGAATAAGTAAATAAAGAAATTAAAAAAGGAAAATAAATTACTTATTCTTTTAATTACATTGGACACAAAAAACATAACACGAAAACAGAGGTAAGAACCCAACTGAGAATTGTGCTTCTCAGAATGCACCATTTAATAATATAGCACAGAAAATAAGTCGCTTTGAAAATCTGTGAATGCCATCAGATAAATCAATCGTTAACATATTTTTTACAATAAATATTTTAGTTTGTACACGTCCCGATTTTATTTTACAATTTTGTTCGTAAATATGGCTCATGTACCTACTTCAAATTTTAAAACTATCAGATTAATAAAATGCTTAGGTATGCATAGACACGTAAACTAATATCTATGTGTACCTATAAGCTTTTTTTTTAAACTTTCTTTGAAATAGGTACCTAGATACCAAATATTTATATAACTCTACCTATTGGTACCTATTGTAGATACCTATAAAAATGACGAATAAATATATCTATTTTCTGGAGCTTATATATGTAAATTTCTCTTGGTACTATAAGTATTTTGTGGGAACCGGACTAATCCCTGCAAACAAAATCTCCGCACGACACATCCTCGCAAGCAAAATCATCGCAAGCAAAATCATCGCAAAACCAAATCTCCGCAGCGACAAATCATCGCAAACCCAAATCTTCGCAGCGACACATCCCCGCAAACAAAATCATCGCGAAGACACATCTCCGCTGCGACACATCCTCGCAAACACAAACTGGCTTCCTTAAAGCTATAACCTGTATCAGTTTCATTGAAATCGGTCAAAAAACAACGAAGTTGACATTTTTATGAAACGCCCTTTCGTAAAGAACGACAAAACATTTTTTGTATGCGACCCCGTATTTAAATAAACCCATTCCCCATGCCACGCAATCTCTCTAGATTCCTAATGGACAAATCACAAATAACAGCGCCCTTTTTTTTAATATTTCTTACTCCACTCGCGTTCAACTTAACTCTTACCACCCCATTGCTATACCACATCATTTTACCTAATTGTTGCCAGTTTAAAAGCCTAGCGAACAAATACCACGGTCAACTGGCTTCCTTCAAGCAATCACCGCGATGATTGTGTTTGCGAGGATGTGTCGCAGCGGAGATGTGTCTTTACGATGATTTTGTTTGCGGGGATGTGTCGCTGCGAAGATTTGGGTTTGCGATGATTTTGTTTGCGGGGATTTGTCGCTGCGGAGATTTGGTTTTGCGATGATTTTGCTTGCGAGGATGTGTCGTGCGGAGATTTTGTTTGCAGGGATTAGTTACGGTTTCGTATTCATAATTATTGCATTCATTATTTGGAAGAGAATTAATGGGATTAAAACAGGTGGCGAGGGTTAGAATTTCCTAATTTAATTTATTTGCGATAGTGTTTGCATTCACTATGAAAAATACTGTTTCTTCAAAGGTAAAAAGTATACTGGAACTTTCCAAGTTACTGACCATGACTTTATAAAATAATTTTCAGACAGCTACTAAGAAAAAAATAGTTTAGGGTGGGGTGTCCCCCCGTTTACAAGGGAGGGACCATTTTCTAAAGCATTGACGTAAGGTGCATTAATAATTATTTAAAATCAACGGAAGTACATATACTATAGGTTTTTGAAAGTCCAAAGACCTATTCTTTTATTTCGTTGCTAAAACTATTTTTTTTATTTAACAGTTTATGAAAAAAATGAATTTGAATTTAAAGTTTTGAAAAAAAAAAAATTTATAATGATTTTATTTGAAAAATTTTGTGTAGCTTAGTGCTAGATTTTAGTTAAGTATTTATTGCTGTTGTAATCGTAGTCGAAACTAGATATCTGTAGGGGTTTTAGTTTTTGAAAAAATCAAAAATTATGAACACTACTACTTTCTTAGAAATTTATTCTACAGAACCTTTACCTCTCTCCTGTCTAAAGCTCGCGGCCTTGGACTGGGGACTTTCAGTATATTATACCTGAGTATCACCCCTAAATTAAAAAAAAAAATAATCCAGACTACATGATTTTTCCTTTGTTGGCAAAGTGACGGTTTTGTAAGAGAAATAATTTTCTAGAAAAGTAGTAGTGTTCATAATTTTTGATTTTTTCAAAATCTGAAAGACCTACAGCTATCTAGTTTTTAGCGTTCGACTAAGAATTAACAACAGCAATAAATGCTGATTTAAAATTTAGCACTAAGCTACAAAAAATTTTGAAAATAAAATCATTATAATTTTTTTTTAAAAACTTTAAGTCAACTTTATTTGCATTTTTATCGGAATCATTTTGAATGGACTTGTGCCGCTTTTCCCCTAGACCGTTCATATGTTTTATGGTTCTAAACGATGGCGATCTTCCTCTTTAACGAGAATTCAGACAGTTTTTCAACAGGTCTGCATAGTACTTAACACAGCTTAAAGTTTTCTAGTAACCAGATCTTTACTTTACCACAAAAACAACTCGAATTTTTTCAAGATAGCTCAACTTTCGAATACTGTTTCACATATCCTACAGCCCGCGCCGCACTACGGGACCAAACGATAAAATCTATCTTAAAATGGTTTTGACTAATTTTGTAATTGCAAGAATAGCGTTAATGGTTTCAAAAACTAAAAAAAGTGTTGTTTAGGACATGATTTTAATATGACACCTACCTACTAAAAAAAAATTAAAACTTGCAATTTTACTAGGCTTGTTGCAGCGGATTGTGAAACCGATAATGTTTTTTCTTTGATTTTTCTGTAAAACTTTTATGAAAATAAATAGGTTTGTTACTCAAAAATATTGGGATTTTTTAATAAAGGAAAAAAGTTATTGAAAATGTAAGCTCAATTATTTTATCTTTGTTGAAGGAGTATTAACTTCCTTATTTTGCGAAGAAGTATTAACTTCCTACTTTTTAGTAGGCAGGTGGGTAGGAAGGTACATATGTAGGTACATAGGTAGAAATATAAACAAACACATAGAAAGCGTTTTACCGACGGAAAAATTCAAATTAAAAGATATAGTTATTGATTTAAAGTTTATAGGTGCACCAAAATTTGAAGTAGGTACATGAGCCATATTTACGAGCATAATTGTAATATACAATGTGGACGTGTACAAACTAAAATATTAATTGTAAACAATATGTTAACGATAAATTTTACATCAAATTATATGTTGAACAGCGTATAATACGATAGCAATTAAATTAATATTTAGTACACTTTAAATTGATTTCACTTTGATTAGTTTACGTTATCCAATAGCAGTCCTTTACCGAAATTTTATCAAACAGATTTAATAAAATAAAAAGTACTTATTAAACAGCATCAACAAACCTTGGATGTATTTCGAAACCCATTCGTTTCATCATCAGCATTGCACTACTGAAGCTGTGGATATAAGCTGCTGGCGTGGCGGTAGTGGGAAGTTAGCTTGAGCGATGAGAAATGTAAAACACAAAACGATGGACATAACGGCTAAATTCACTCAACATTAAATGAAAACAAGTGCATTATATTTTTGTGAACAAACACGATTCAATGTTTTCATTATCAAGGTTCAAGAGGTTGTTGCCCCTCTGAATATAAAAGCTTTCATACGCATCTAATTGTGTTTCATTTCTTACTTTTATACTTCGTTTGGTTTGTCCAATATATTATATATCAAATCAACTACTTCCGCGATTATTGATTCAAATACAAATAGTTCTCATACATCTAACACACCAAATAAACAAACTGAGATTATCAAAAAATTAAAAGAAAAAGATGTTGTATAAAAAGCCGATAAAGGTAACAAATTATCATCATATTCCAGGTTATACTCTTTTTGGTAATTGTAATGAATCTTATTCGGCTGGAGGTGTAGCTGTGTATGTACGAAATGGATTTATGTGTGATTGTTCCTTTATTAAAATAACTAGCGCTGATTTAACTAAGTTAACTTTTGTATATGAAAATATTTCTTACACATTATTGTGCATTTATAGACTCCACGATTTTACAAAAAGTACTTTCATTGATGAATTAAGCAACTTGAGTATAACTAAGGCTAAAAATTTAATTGTTTTAGGTGATATCAACATCGATATTTTAAATGAATATGATAGAGATTCGGAAAACTATTTGTTTACTCTGGCATCAAATGGTCTTAAGAGTGTGATAAATGAACCAACTCGTGTGACTGATTCTACTATGAGTTGTATTGATCATATATTTTTAAGGTTTCAAAAAAATAATAAGAATAATTTTTGTGGTAAAGTATATGATCTTAAACTTACAGATCATAGAATGATTGCCCTATATTGCTCCTATGAATGCAAGAGTCCTGAAAGCATCAAATCTGCATTTGGCATAGTAAAATATGGTGTAAATTTTGCGTCACTAAATGAGCTTTTAAAATTTGAATTTTGGGAACAGGTTTACTCGGAAATTAATCCATCTATCGCTTTTGATTTATTTTTGAACATTCTCAAAAAACACATTCAGACTTGCACATTTCAAATAAAAAAATCGGGTAGCAAAAAACATCTTAAGCCTTGGATGACCAATAATCTTATTAGCAAAATAAGAAAGAAGAAGAAACTAAGTCTGAAATGTAAAAAACATCAGAATAATACTAAATTAAAAAAACATTATGATTCTGTGTGCAAAAAAATAAAAAATGAAATTGAAGATACTCGTAACAATTATTATAGTAATTTGCTAAGGCTGAAGGAAATGTGCGAGAAGAATGGAGAGCGGTTGACAGCATTTTAGGAAAGAATAAAACTCGTTTTGTTATTGATAATATTGAAATTGATGGAGTTATGACAACAGATCAATGCAGAATTTCAAATAAATTTAACGAATATTTTACTGAAATTTCCGAAAAATTAAAACCATCTTATGAACCATGTTTAGATTGCAATTGCTCCATATCTCCTGATACTCTTGTTGAAAATATACAACCTAATAGCTTTGTTTTTAATGCAATAAACCGAGAGAAGTCTACAATGTAATCTTATCCCTTAAGAATAAAAATTCGTGTACAAGTGATGGTGTATCAAGTATCTTATTAAAAAAGGTAGGGTGGTATATTGTTGACGTACTTACCTTTTTATTTAACACTTGTGTTGAAGAAGGTTGCTTTCCTGAAAGTCTAAAATGTGCTGAAGTCATACCACTTTTTAAAAAAGGAAGTAGAAAAAATGTTTCAGACTACAGGCCTATTTCACTCCTTTCTACTTTCTCAAAAATATTTGAAAAGTTACTTAAAGTTCGTATTGTGTCATTTTTAGATAACGTTAATTTTTTTTTGTAGTAATCAGTTTGGTTTTAGAAAAGGTTTATCAACAGAGGATGCAATCTTAAGGGTATGTAGTCAACTTTATGGTAGTTTAAATAAAAATAAATCAACTATGGGTCTGTTTGTTGACATGACTAAAGCATTTGATTTAGTTAATCATGATCTGTTGCTAAATAAATTGTTCAATGCTGGTTTTCGTGGTAGTACTTTTGAAATGTTGAAATCATACTTAAAGAATAGGAAGCAAAGAGTAAATATAAATGGTCTCTTAAGTGAACCAAGGCTTTTGAAAAACGGTGTTCCTCAAGGATCTGTACTGGGTCCATTGTTTTTTCTGATTTATATTAACTCTATTTTTAAACTTAAGTTAAACGGAATATCAACGGCTTTTGCCGACGACATAGTTTTTACTTATAATTTTGAGACAATTTTTGAATGCGTTGCCAAGATTGAGGAAGATCTGGAAATATTAAGGTTGTGGTTTAATCTACATAGACTAATTATCAGTGAAAAAACTAAGCTGATGAGATTCGACGTAACGGATAAGAGTCTATATGATTACAACCTATGGTTTCATGGACAGGACTGTAAACGGTTTTCTTTACCTTCTCATAAATGTGGTAAATGCAATTTTATAGCCAATTTGCACTGCTCCGAAAATTGTTTCAAAATTGAATCAGTTCCGCAATTCAAATATTTAGGTGTATTAATTGATATCAACCTAAACTGGAAATGATTAAATCTTATATGTTACTTGTTACGCGTAAAATGTACCTCATAAAACCTTTTTGTTCTAAAAAAGTTTTAACTATTATATACAATGGACTTGCGCACTCTAAGTTGCAATACGGCATCACAAGCTGGGGTGGTTCATATATAACTTCTTTTAAGACCTTATTAATAGCCCAAAAGCATTTAATACGAATTATTTCTAATAAAAATCGGTTCGCAAGCACTTGGTCGTTATTTAATGAACTGCGTATTCTACCAATGCGACATTTGTATGTCTTTAAAGTTTTAAGAGAATTTTTTAAGCAAAGTGGAAATATTCCAAGCAGGAGTTCACAAATGTACAACTTGCGTATAAATAACATGAACTTAGTAAAAGTACCTTTTGCGCACAAAACACATTTTTCACATTTCTTCTCATGTACTGCTCCAAATATTTTTAATAAATTGCCTTTACAAATAAGACAAACACTACGTTTTTCTAACTTCACTAAAAAGGTCAAAGACTGGTTATTCACTTTAAATTATAATAATATTGAATCTTTTTTTTAAATCTTACATAAATATCATAAATATATTATATAAAATTACATAAAATGTTAAAACTCTTATGCTTGTATATTTACTTTCTCTTTCAATTTTGAATTTCATTGCTCATTTAGTCATTTTATTTCTTGTTTTCCTTAATTACACTGATTGTCACCCCACATCAAATATAATTGAATTATTTATTTTTTGATGTTTCGTTCAACACTAACTTTAAAGTTAAAGAATGGAACTATTATTCAAAATTTTTTCTTTTCCTTATTAATGAATTGTTATATAGTTATTAAGTTAAAAATGAATAAATAAACTAAACTAAACTAAACTAAAAAACTAATTAGTAATTTTAAATAAAAATGACTATAAGGAAAGAGTAAATGAGTTAATCACAACATGTCAATACAAGAAAGTTATACAAAATCCACTACCAAAAATGATTCGTGCCAGTGATAGTTTTGCTAAAAAATTTTAGCCCACGATTGAGTACATCATTAATAGTTTCAAACCCGAAAATGGCAAATCTCTATGCTCTACCAAAAATACACAAGAGTGGTAAGCAAATGAGACCGATTGTTGATAATATAAATACTCCTTGTTATAAAAAAGCTTAATGGCTAGTGCAAGAAATTGAAAAATTACCTCCGTTGAAAGGTTTTTCTATCAAAAATTCTTTTGAGTTTGTCCAAAAAATAAAAGATGAGAAAATAAGTTCAGAAGAAATTATGATCTCTTTTGATGTGTGCTCATTGTTTCCGAGTATCCCAGTATTAAAAAATATTTAGACGGAACAGCGAACAGATGTACCTAGAAATAAGAAACTGATTTACCAAGAAATAGCTCAACTCTGTATGGACCAGTTTTTTCCAATTCAATGGTGAGATCTTTAAAGTGACTAAAGGTACTAATATGGGTAATCCGTTAAGCCCATTAATAGCTGAATTATTCATGTCATCCTTTGAAGTTAAATTAAGTGAACAGAATTGGTAACCTCGGGTATGGTGGAGATATGTCGATGATGTTTTCGCAATCGTAAAAGGACAGATATCTCCAAAACACTTGAAATATTAAATTCGCAACATGATTCCATCAAGTTCACTTGCGAAGAGGAACAAAATGCCAAGCTACCATTTCTAGATTTAGAAATTCAACGCTTTGGAGAAAAAATTGAGATTGGTATTCATCATAAGCCAACAAGTATGTACAATGAGAACTATCACAATTGATTCGCACGCTCCCATTCAACATAAAAAAGCTGCTTATCATTCTTTAGTTTACAGGCTTTGTAATTTACCTCTTTCCTTGGTGAACTTTAAAAACGAATATGAATATATTAAAAACGTAGCTCTGGTCAACGGTTATAGTGAGACAATGATATATATGAGTCAGCGTTGCCGTTTGACCACTAAATTGGCCAAATGGCCACTATTTTGCGTCCGGGACCCGTGGCCACCACTTTTTTGAAAAATACCCGATTGGCCACTTTTTTCATAATTCAATAAGATTTTCATTCGTAAAGGTATAAAAATTGTTATTTTTCATAAAAATGATTCAATTGCACAAAATGTCTTATACTGAGAACTGTCGTTTTTCTTCGAAAAATACACCCATCTTTACCATTTTAGCAGAAGAAAGGAACAACACAAACACTATCTTTGGTATTACTATTCTGGAACAAAATAATAAAATGATCATTCAATCCAAAAAAAAATTGAAAATTGGTTTCCAAAAAAATATATAAAAAAAGAACTTATTGCATATTAGGTACCTACAATGTACCTACAAGACAGGCTATTCATCTTTATTTGTTTATTTATTTATTTTCACAAATCCGATTTTTTTTTAACTGTTTTGTTTGTAAAGTCAATTATATTTTTAGTTTTTCAGATTTTTTTTATTGTTGTCAGAATATAATTATTTTATTTTTAAATTTTGAATAATGATTATAATGTTTTAAGTATTTTCTATTCTATCTATTGTGGATTTGTTCTATATGGGACCCTTTTTTTGTCTTGGGACCCTTTTTGGGACACCTTTCAAATTTTTCCAGCGGCAACACTGGTCAATAGTTTATCATTCACGAAAAGCTAAAAACTCAAATCTCACAACGTTATTCTTACAACAAGAAAAAGTTAAAAACCAGCGATTTTCAATATGTTTTGTTCCACAAATAACAAACGAATTAAAGAAAAAATTCAAAGAACATGGTTACGATATTGTTTATAAAAATTATAACAAACTTAGTAACTATCTTGGATCGACAAAAGACAAGACCGAAGATTTAGATAAATCAGGTATTTACGCTGTAAAATGCAAAGTCTGCGAAAAGGAATATATTGGACAAACCAAACGAAGCATAAAAAAGAGATTCAATGACCATTTAGCATGCATACGTTTCAACCATCTCTTTCGGCCGTCGCAGCGCACGAATTAGAAGAAAAACATAATGTTAGTTTAGACAGTGTACGCATAATCAAACAAGTAAGAAATGAAACACAATTAGATGCGTATGAAAGCTTTTATATTCAGATGGGCAACAACCTCTTGAACCTTGATAATGAAAACATTGAGTCGTGTTTGTTCACACAAATATAATGCACTTGTTTTCATTTAATGTTGAGTGAATTTAGCCGTTATGTCCATCGTTTTGTGTTTTACATTTCTCATCGCTCAAGCTAACTTCCCACTACCGCCAGCAGCTAACATCCACAGCTTCAGTAGTGCAATGCTGATGATGAAACGAATGGGTTTCGAAATGCATCCAAGGTTTGTTGATGCTGTTTAATAAGTACTTTTTATTTTATTAAATCTGTTTGATAAAATTTCGGTAAAGTACTGCTATTGGATAACGTAAACTAATCAAAGAGAAATCAATTTAAAGTGTATTAAATATTAATTTAAATGTTAACGACTGATTTATCGGATGGCATTCACAGATTTCAAAGCGACTTAAGCCGGATCCACACATATCTCGTGTGGTGTGTTGTGTTGTGGACTGAGTACACTGATCAAGTGTGCTGTCTTACAAGCTGACATTTTTTATTATTTTGTTTTCAAGAGAATTGATTTCTCTTACACACTTAAAAAAAATGTCTTCGCCATAGCGTGGTATGTCGCAATCGTTAAAAAATTGATTTGGACACAACACAACACACCACTCCACAACACACCACACGAGACAAATATGGATTAAAGCATAATATATAAAACATTGGAGCGATAGCGACACATGACTTTACAACACAACACACGAGACATGTGTGGATCCGGCTTTATGAAGGGGGCCAAATAGTACCTAACATACAGCAATTAATTTTTTGAAGTGCTAATATAAAATAAACGGTGAGTGTACAAATTATTCTAAAACTTTTACAAGAGAGTACTAACGAATCTCAAACAATTCCAGCTTTGCCCATTGCCCAACTCGAAAGTTGGGGAGGCAAACTTCCGTTTTTTATTGGTCGATAATTTTGAATAATTTATTAAAAATAAATAGAAAACAACATATAAAAATTAATACCATGAATCATCATAAATTTACAAACGATTTCCTATTTTTGAAATTTTTATATAAATTTAAAAAAAAATAGAAACAATAATTATTTAAAATTTTGGGGCTAACTACATGTCCCAAAATTTTGAATAATTAATTAAAAATAGAAACAAAATCAAACTCAAAAAACTAATACCATGAAAATGCATCAAAAAATGTACAAACGATTGCATACTTTTCAAAGCTTCGAGCAAGGGCGGATCCAGACTTTGAGTCAGGGGGGGGGGGGGGGGGGGTCACACTTACCGCCTTTAGCAATTGATGAACACAGCTACATGTTTTTTATGGACTTAGAGTGAAAAATGACTTTTTGTATGTAACTATACTTTCAGGCAGGCCTGTGTAATTTAAGCTTAAGTACAATAACAAGTACAATTACCTTGTACTTTAATATTTTAAGTACAAGTACAATTCCATGGTAATTGTACTTAAAATTTCCAAGTTACAGTACCGGTACTTGTACTTGTAATTATAATTCCACAAAAGAATTGAAAATTTTGTACTCATTACTTTAGTACTTAAAATTGTTGTACTTCCCATACAATTTGTATGGAAAAAAGAAATTAGCGATGAGCAACCTCTAAATATTAATCTAAACGGCTGAAATTTTACCAGGCTTATTACTTCACTAAACTCTAACTAAAAAGCTAGTGGCATTAAAAATCGAAGACAATTTAATATAATAGTATAAACTCGTGTATTTGAATTTTGAAAGCACGTTAAATGTAATTTGTACTGTCAGCTATTGTTCTTCTATATAGTTCTGTGGTTTTGCTAGACTTTTCCTACATATGCATATGATATGTAATGGTATTTTTTATAAGAAATTTACTAATCAAAAATCTTCAAAAAACTTATCAGTTGTGCAAACAAGTGAAGGCTGTTTGATCAAAATATATGCGACACGAAAAATTTCAACAATTATTAAGGGCCTTCCACGCTATCCCACTGAGTATTAACACATGTCAAAAAAGTGGGAAGTAAATCCTGTATAATAGAGTGGAAACAAAATATGAAATTTCATTCCACACGACTTGACAGCCCATCTCACACAATTTGACATGTGTTAATACATGAAAATTTTTAAGATTGGTTATAAAACCATCACACATTCTTTCTCAGTTGAGGGGTTTGAGATTATGGTGAATTGATTTTTTGGGTGCAAGTGTGGAAGCAAAATATGAAAATCGTTTTCTTCACACAAATTTGGCAGTCGTAAGTAATTCTATCACACTTTTTTTTTGACATGTATTAATACTCGATGGGATAGTGTGGAAGCAAAATATGAAAATCGTTTTCATATTTGTGTGTTTTTAGCAGTTTCTTTTGCTGTTTTTTTGGCCTAGAAAAAAAAACAGTTAATTAATTTTTTTTACAAACCTTATCAATAACTAATGTGTAGATTAAAATTATCCCGGAGTTGATATCATTGGTTGTTCTCGAGATATTCGAGCCAAAAACCATTTTTAGCAGTTTTTTTTTACAGTTATTTTGGCATAGAAAAAAACCGTTTATTGATTTTTTTTACAAACTCTAATCGGTAGATTAGGTGTAAACTAAAAAAAATTAACTCGAAGTTAATATCTTTGTGTGTTCTTAATATTCGATATTTTTTAACAATTTTAAATGTTTTTTTAATTACAAAAAAAACTGTGGGTTGATTTTTTTTTAAGTATTACCAATTTCTCACTACGTCATTATGCACAGACTAAAACCAGCCGAAGTCGATATCTAGAGATATTCGAGAAACAAGCCATTTTACAACTTTTTTTTTAAATTACTGTGATAAAAAAAGCGCTAATTGAATTTTTCTGAAAGGCCTTTCTACATGTTATGACCTTATTATCTGTAATATAAAATTTATTTGAAGTCGATATCTTTATGCGTTCTCGAGATATCGTGAACGAAAAAAAACTTCCGAACGTACGTACACAGACATCTCGTTAAAAACAATGTAATCCGACTCCAGAGACCTTGAAACGTCGAGAAATGTCAAAATTTTCAATTTCACAAATCGGACGGATTACAATAACTTCCAATGGGAAGTTAATAATAGCAATGTATAGCAGCAGATCTAGATGTGTGTAGTGCTTTTGATATGGCCCAGGGGAGGGTCAAGTTCTGGATTTATGTTATTTTTGCATGCAAAGTCTCTTTTTCTATGAATGTAATCAGTATTAATAAGCGAATGGATATGGCCCATGAGGGGGGGGGGGCATGACCCCCCCCCCCCTGGATCCACCCTTGTATACTAGTCCAGTGGCCTTTTTTGGCCGAATCCAAATTTTCGGTATATACAACACTTTTGATGGTTTCTATATGAAAGAAGGATGAATCCGAAAATGCCGGATTTACCTTTGGAAACATTAAGGCCGGCCGCACATTGGATGCGTTATCGTACGGATTTCACTCGTGCGAACACGCGAACACACGTACAAACACGCACGAACAATCCCAACCTTCTAAGTACTATGGGAGTGCGCACACTGGGTGCGAGTGAGTCATACGTATACGTACGTTTACTTCCGACGTACGAAATGAATCCGAACTTGTTGGGATTTTTTATACACGTTCGTACGTTGAAACATTGAAATGTATGGAAAGAGGACTTCGCGAAAGCGATGAGTCACCAGGACACTACGTATTTGAAGGAAAAAAATGTATTCAGTGTGCGCACTCGATTCGTGCAACCAGTATTCACACGTTTAAGTACGATATGAATTCGTATGTTGACGCATCCAATGTGCGGCCGGCCTAAGAGTTATTTGATATGACGTCATCAATACGGGACCTCTCGTAAAAAGGCGGCAACTGGTTTACATTAATAAAAAGTCGGACAAACATTAATTTGACAGTAATGGGGTTTTGTGGTAAATTCAGATTTCTGCCTAAAATTTGATTTTTTTCATGGCGAATAGAGTACGATCTCAGATTTAATTTTTTTGTCATGTAATATATTGGTGAATATTCGCGTCTGTGGGCCTTATGTTGTCAAACTGGTATCTGTCAATTGTACTGGTGTATAGTGTTGTTAGTAAAACGAGAGGTAACAGGTAATGATGGGTCTTACCATCAAGATGGATGTACGTACACCATGATGGTAAGACCCATCATTACCTAAGGTGCGGTTGCATGGCATAAACCAAACTAGTCACAACTAGGAAATCCCTAGAAAAAGTACAAAGGCTCGCTTGCTTATGCATTACTGGAGCAATGAGGACATGCCCTACAGCAGCAATGGAGGTAATCCTTCACTTGACCCCGTTACATGTAGTCACAGAAAGTGCTGCTATGGGAGCCATCATTAGATTCTAAGGAGGGTACTGGGATAGGAAAATGTATAGGTCATAGTCTACAGTAAAAAACCTCCTTGACATTCCAAGTGATGGCATGATTAAAATATATAATTTCGAGAAAAACTTCCAAACGGAGTTAAGTTGCAAAAAAGAGTGGATAGGGGAATCAGTTACCTACACTCTAAAAGCTAATGCCATCAAGTGGTACACTGATGGAATCGAGAACAACTGTAGGGACTGGCGCAGGAATCTTTGGGCCAAGAACCAAAACTCAATGCCATAGTCAAATTTGCAGAACAAAATTTTGAAAGGAACTACCGTAGCCAAAATAATGCCATTATGTCAGACAGCCAAGCTGCACTTAAAGCACTAAGCTCATACACCATCAGTTCTAAACTGGTAAGGAACAGTGTGTGCAGACTAAACGAACTAGGCAAAAACAACAATGTAACACTCCATTGGGTACCAGGCCATGTTGGTGTCCAAGGCAATGAAGAGGCAGACTTCCTAGCAAAAATGAGTCCAACAACACCCCTTCTGGGTCCAGAGCCCTATCGCGTAATAGAAGAAAACGTTATTAAAAATAAAATAAAAAAACAAATCAGGAAAGAACTCCCCAAGCTAAGACAGGCAAAGCTACTCCTTGGAAACTACAACCAAGAACGTTTCACATCCTGTATTAGCTTAAGTAAAAACAACCTTAGATAAGTTACGGGTATCCTCACCGGCCACTGCAAGTTAAGGAGACACCTTAGGATTATTGGCTTAGTAAGCAGTGCCACATGCAGATTCTGCAACACCGTGGAAGAGATACCGGACTACATTTTAGGTCAATGTGAAGCAGTTGTGCATCAAAGACATACAGCCCTATTAATAAAAAGTCACTGTCCGCTCCTTAACACACGTATTAGCTAGCACACGGATAGACAACTTGATCGTTGGATAACTTTAGTTATTAATAAACATATCATAATAGTTCCAGTCTGTACCACTTAAAGTACGGCAACTCTTCATCAAATCGTGGAAGTATTCTTATACATGTGTCACACGCATGCACTGATTGATGAAAAATATGCTTGTAGTTGAACCGGTTATTATGAAATGTAAACATGTGTGTGTTATGAAGTTATCCATCCCTTAAACGCCAAATTTGGCGAGTTGACAGATGTGTTAGTCTTATCCTTCCGTTGTTTTCCGTTTATTGATACGGGGGATAGATTTTTGGGTCGCCACCAGATAGCGGAGAGTAAACTACCCTCTCTAAAAATACCCCAGATACTAAAGTTTCTCAAAGAAATAAATTTGGAGGAAGAGCTGTAAATGAGCAAACTCATCTGGCTCTAATTGAGGGCACAATAGATCTTGAGGTCGCAGTGCATAATAAACCCAATATTCATTCAAAACGAGGGGTAGATTTCCTGAAAAACGAGATCTGTTAAATTGATTTTTTTTTCGAAAAAGATCAATTTTTTTTTACCCATTGAAAGGCGAAAATTGTGGAAATCTGGATAAAAAAAATTGATTTTTTGTTTACTATTGGAAAACCCCATAAGAAACTCAGATCCCAAATTCAGGGTCTGAAACACTCAATTTCATGGAAGTCGAGTGGGGTAGCGTTTCCAAGTATTTTTAATGCTGAATCCAATGACATCATTTAATTTTTAGTAATATCACTTTTTACAAAAGCTTCCATTCAATATTGGTGACTAGTGCTAAATATTGTTTTTTTTGGCTAAACTGTAGATCGATGGAATACATTCTTTTTAAGCTTTAACTTTTATAGCAACCACCAATCCAGCCGACCGACAAATGTGTTAAATAAAGCGAAAGATTTATTTAGTATTTCAAGATTACTCTTTTATAAATCCTTATGTCTCGAGGTATAAAAGGAAAAGGGAAGTTACAAAAGTTATTGTCATTCAATTGATGAAGTAACAGCTGTCATCTAAGGCATAAACACATTACTTTTAAGGAATCAACAAAAGGGAATATTTCCTTTTGCATATTTTGTTAATTAATAATTTTTTCGCTCGTCTTGATTAGATGAATTGTTTTTTGATTGAACTAAAGATTCATTCTTATCACTTACACTACATCCACCAAATAAAAGATACAATCAAAAAAAAATTAATAATACTTACATTTAACATCCAAATAAACTTCGTTGCTAGATACACTTCCTTGTATATTTGTAGCAAGGCAAAAGTACTTTCCATGTGAAAACTTTGAAATACTTTGGAGAACAAGGGTTTGATTTGATATAACAATTCCACGAGCAGAATGTAACTTTTTATCCTGAAATAAAAAAAGACATTCTATAAATATTGTTTTAACCAGGGCCCTATTGCACCAACAACTTACAGTTGTGGCGAACTAATTAAGAACGATATATTGGAGAAGATTTTTTCCTGTTATTTTATTTAAATTGCTTGTGACACAGTATTGTATTAATTTTTTTTACACTTTGTATCAGTAAAAAAAAAATAATATGTTGCAAAAAAAAAAACTATGGGAACATAAAATTAAATTTAAAAGATTTTAGTAAAAGAAAATTAGGTGGCGATCTAATTAAGAATGATAGTAGAATATGCTGTTTTTCGTTAGTATTTTGTCGGGAATCCTTTGTTTTCGATTACAGCCTTACATCGAATTGGCATTGACGCAATTAGGTCTTGACATTTGTTCGGTTTTATTTCATTCCAGGCTTTTCTTGTGATTTCATACAGTTCATTTAAATTGCTAATTTTATGCTTTTCTTCTTCTTTTTCTAACTCGTACCAGAGGTCTTCGATTGGGTTTAAGTCTGGTCTGCATGACGGCCAGTCGATGACATCCACAGAATTATTCTGAAACCATGCTTTCGTTGACCTCGCAGTATGCTTCAGGTCAGGTTCCTGCATAAATCTCCATGTTACTGGCAATTCTTCATCTGCATAGGGTAGTATTACATTTTCAAGTACACTAATTTAGTCTTGGGCCTTCATTATACCTTCTATGCGATATAACGGTCCGGTTCCTTTACATGACATGCAACCCCACAGCATAATATTCCCTTCTCCATGCTTGAGCGTTACTGTGGTGTACTTGGGATTGAATGCTTCATTTTTTGGCCTTCGAACATATTGTTTTTCATCCGAGCCTCTATTTATTTTATTTTCATCACTCCACAGTATTTTTTTCCATTGGGAGATGGTCCAATCTTTCTGTTGTCTTGCAAAAGCTAATCTAGCGTGCATAGAGTGCATTGGGATCCTCGCCGAAAACTTCCTTCCGAATACCGTTGAAATTTAAAAATGGATTTTTTTTGCGGTACGAACTAGCAGCCTGTCTTGAGCTTCAGTAGTTTTGCGGGGTCTTTTCTTTCTCTGTACTTTTGCGGTGGTTTGATGTTTTTTCACATATTTTAATTCATTAAAGATCTGTTGTTTTTGATCATTGTCAGCTGAATTGCTCAGCTTTTTTGCAATGGCATTGTATGACTATTGTTCATTACTCCGAAGTTTTAGTATGGCATCCCTCATGCCTGCGGTACAGCTCTTTTTCTTACCCACACCACGTTAAAAATATCTTTAAACAAAGCAAAAACTAATGATATCCCTTTTTTCAAGTGAATTGGAATATTTACCAACAAAA
Source organism: Epistrophella euchroma (assembly GCA_947049315.1). Classification (NCBI taxonomy): domain Eukaryota; kingdom Metazoa; phylum Arthropoda; class Insecta; order Diptera; family Syrphidae; genus Epistrophella; species Epistrophella euchroma. The sequence goes on along the minus strand of OX346245.1, from coordinate 83,305,986 downwards.
AGATTCCGTCGACACCGAATTTCTACAAAAAAACCTGTTTTTTAAAACGATCTTAATAATACTGCCAAATAAATATTGAACTAATATGCTTTAGAACCGATTTAATCTGATTGAATTGCAAAATAACTATTAGTCCGGGGCATTTAGACTTTCGCTGGGAAATAATTCCGAGACGCATTTTGACTTCAATATTCGAAAGTGTATTATAGACGGAGAGCTAGCAACAAAAAAAAAGTGAGTCATCGGTACACGATTAATTTTTACTGGAGAGAATCATTCAGAGGAGCTGAGCACGAATTTGCACGTCTGCCAGCGCGATTCAGAGGCTTAAAGGGGGGCTACTTGGCCTCACGCAAACCGTCTGCCATTTTTGTTTACGCTTACTTACGATGGAATGAAGATATTTGCGTTATCAGAATCCATGTACCTTATAACTTTTTTCACCAAAATTTTACAACTTTGACCCCCCGCCCCCCCCCCCCCGCATTTTGTTGAAATTTTTCATAGCAAAAATCAATTTTTAGAAGCGAAAGCCTGGAACAATTAAGAAGACCCCTAGAACAACCTGGAACAAGTTTTTGAATTTTGGATTTCTAAAAACGGGGTCCAGCGCAAGGATAATAAGAATTTTTCATTTAAAGTGTTTTTTGGGCTTAAAATCTTCAATTTTCAATGTTTTTGCATGAATCTTTGGAACAATTGGATTTGAGCGATTTTGAACTTGGAACAAGTTTAAGATTATCGATTTTGGAAAAGGGGGGGCAGAGGAGCATTTTGTTGAAATTTTTTATAGCAAAAATCAATTTTAAGAAGCGAAAGCCTGGAACAATTTAGAAGAGCCCTAAAACAACCTGGAACAAGTTTTTGAATTTTGGATTTCTAAAAAGGGGGGCCAGCGCAAGGATAGTAAGAATTTTTCATTTAAAGTGTTTTTTGGGCTTAAAATCTTCAATTTTCAATATTTTTGCATGAATCTTTGGAACAATTGGATTTGAGCGATTTTGAACTTGGAACAAGTTTTAGATTTTCGATTTTGGAAAAGGGGGGCGGGGAGCATTTTGTTGAAATTTTTCATAGCAAAAATCAATTTTAAGAAGCGAAAGCATGGAACAATTTAGAAGAGCCCTAGAACAACCTGGAACAAGTTTTTGAATTTTGGAGTTCTTAAAAATGGGTGCGATAGTAGAGTTTTTATTTAATATCGTAAAAGTTGTTACATGCTTTTAAGATTTTATATTTTATTATTTTGTGTGAAATCATATCACAATGAGTTTTTGTCTATGTTCGTCAGTTCAAATTCGGAATAGGTGGACATTTATTTAGATTATTTAATGTGTATGTTTTTGTAATTATTTTTTCTTCAGTTAAATGTTAAGTTAACCGTATAAAAAATGAGGCAGTATGTATACTGTTCGATTTTCAAAAGCGGGCCGAAAAATAAAAATGTTTGTTTAACAAAGAGAGAGAAATGGTGGAAAGTGTCTGACGTGAATAATACATGTCGCAACTTAATTCAAGTATTTTCCTTAAATTAACTAACCATAATTTCCCGAAAAGTGAACTTGTAAATACACTTATTTTACGCGCTTTCAATTAAGTATAAGGTTTTTCTAAGACACGGCTATTTAAATTGTAAATCTTAATTAATCAATTCGGTGCAAAAACTCTTTACACAATATAAAATAAAATGTCACTCAATAAAGCTTCACCATGTGATCGAGGTGTGAGATCAACAACCGTACAACAACAATTGCCTTCCCCAGTGCAAACTACCACCGTAGGAAAGATGCTTAAATCTCTTGAAACCAGACTCAATAAACAAATAAATGATTGCACCTCAGAACTTAAATCTCTTACTAAGGATGTTAGCAAAAGTTTATCTAGTATGGGAGGCGACCGTAAGATTACCTACCTCATCGGGGCAATACGAAATTCAACTCCTATTTGATAAAACATGGCTTGACATTTACAAAAATGATGGGCGGACAAACATTTGGTGGGCCGTTTGGGCAGAAAATTGCCATTTCCGGTACCGGTTTTTGATGTAATCTTATACCATAAGGGCAATAAAAAGACTTAATGGAATTATATAGAGTTTTTGTAGTAGATGTCAAAACTTTTGGGCGGGCAAAAAAAATCCGGCCCTTTCAGCTAGTCCGCCGTAACGAAAACCCATTTTTTTTTATGTAAATCTACCTCATCGGGGCAATGGACAAATGGGGTATCAAATGAAAGCTTAGACTGTCTACTTTATAAATCCAATGGGCGGACAAACTTCACTTGGGCCTTTCCGCTTGTCCGCCACTTTTAACCAAAAAAAGTCATTAGATTACCTTAATTTATTTATGCTTCAAATCATTTAATTGAAGCTAAATCACTATGAAAATGCTTACAAAAGACTGCCTTATGTTCCTTTTTTTATTTAAATATATAATTTGTGTTCAAAAAAGTCAACCATAATTTTTTGTCTAAACATTTTTTAGTTTTCACACAAAAAAACAAGGTTTTGTATTTTTAAAATATCTTCCCCATAGGAACCAGTAGATAAATATAGATAAATGGGGTATCAAATGAAAGGTTAGACTGTCTTCTTTATTAATCTAGTGGGCGGACAAACTTTACTTGGGCCTTTTTGCTTGTCCGCCACTTTTAACAAAAACAAGTCATTAAAATACCTTAATTTATTTATGCTTCAAATCAGCTTAAGTGATGCGAAATTACTTTGAAAATGCTTAAAAATGACTGCCTTAAGTTTTTTATATTAAAATATATAACTTGTGTTTTAATGCTTCGTCCGAACAATTTTTAGTTTTTACAAAAAAAAAACATTTTTTAAATAAATAAAATATCTTTTTCATAGAGACAATATATAAATGGGGTATCAAATGAAAGCTTAGACTGTCTACTTTATTAATCTAGTAGGCGGACAAACTTTACTTGGGCCTTTCCCCTTGTCCGCCACTTTTTAGGACTTCATTGGGAAGATAACTCATTTGTTCCAATTTTCGGAAACAAGAAAGTGTTTTTGACCGTAGATGAAAAGTGTTTTTCGTACATTGTTCAAAACCAGACCGTATATAAGTGCGAAGAAACTCACTGCCTTATTACGGTTGTCAATGATCAAATTGATCATTGATAAATATCAAAATTCGATTCTTGAAACCCCTTCTGAGAATTTTTTTTATTAATGAGAATTACGCGGACCGTTATGAATTACAGGAAAATTAAAAATTATACAAGAATTATTGAACAACCGTTTAGTTAATCAGATTATAAGGTAAAAAATTACAATATTTATCAATGATCAATTTGATCATTGACAACCATAATAAGGGTGTTAGTTTAGATGTAATCATGAAGAGGCTGATACAAGGTTAATTTATCACATTAGCAAATCAAAACCTCATTCAAACATATTAGTTAAGGCATCCGACACCGATATTCTGATTATTTTACTGGGAAATATGCATAAATTAAAAGACTTGCACATTTGGTTAGAAAGTCGAAATTCAAAAACAAAAGATATAAATTGTGTTAATTGTACAGAACTGGCATCTACACTGGGCAGGAGTTTATGTGCTTCTCTGCCAGCATTTCATGCATTTACTGGTTGTGACTTATTAGAAGATTTCGGTTGGGTCTTGAACAACGGAAGGTTATCACCTCTTTGGTTTGAAGGAGAACCAACACCACACAATGTGGATGACATAGTCTTAAATGAATCTGATGATGAAGACTTAGGTTCTTGTAGTGAACAAGATTCCGATGAAGATGATACCTAGCATAAAACAACTCTTAGATCTTTGAATATTTTTTTTTTTTTGTTAATGGTTGGATGTGTGCAAATTCCTTATTATGTATCTTTTGATAATTTTGTTATATTATTTTATAATGTTATTTTCGAAAAAAAAAATTTAATGGAATACAAACAAAAAAAAAAAAAACAAATAAATATTTTGAAAAAGGTTGTTTGTTCATTTATTTTATTGTTTATTAATAATTGCTTCAAGAATTATTCAACACATCTTATTTGCTTGAAGTTGACGGTGAGTATTTTTAATATACAAAACCCCGAAAATTATAAGGTAATTCAATAACCTTGTTTTAGTAAAAAGTGGCGGACAAGCGGAAAGGCCCAAGATAAGTTTGTCCGCCTACTCGATTAATAAAGTAGACAGTCTAACCTTTCATTTCATTCGGATGCTGTGGCAAGGTCCGTCATATTTCTGCCTTACCCCGGCAAGCGGCTCTGCCGGGGCTGACTGTTTTTCCGCATTACTCGTGGGAACAAAAATGAAGAAGAACAAAACAACAAACAAAAAAATTATGAGAAAAATAAATCGCGCCAGGGCTGACAATGCGGTCACATCTCCTGGAAAGGCTGTCGAGTCAACTCAGGGGTGTGAACGGATTGTCAACCCTGTGGTTGCCACTAGTAGCGGGAATCCAATTCCCTCTACTAGCCGCAACCTATACATGAAGGAACTACCCGTCAGTGGTTCAGCTGTGACGCTCGGCTGTTCCAAGGGCGGAAGTTCCGCACCCATCCCCATCCCCGCACTTACTAGGACATCGCAAGCGATGCCAAGAAAGGACGCTCCACCCGGAGAGGCAAAATCCGCGACATGTGGTAATGACTCGACGGGTGAGGGTGCTCCTCGATTGGCATCGGTAGCGAGCATCTCAAGAGGTGGATCCACAACTGTGTCACACGGACACAGCTCTGGGTCGGCCAAAAAGAGGTCCGGGAAGGCAAGGGCCGATCGAGATCTGCGTAATGCTACGCGGATTCTGGCCGCAGTCGGTAAAATACCGGCGGCGGAAAGAAACCCGGAGCAGATGCGAAAACTCGAATGGGCCAGTGGCTTCCTCAGTAGAGCAAACAAACCGACCTGCAGCGACTCAACGTCAAAGCGCAATAGGTCCCTTGAGGGTGATAAGCCTGAACCAAAAAGGTAGAAGGTGCATCCCAGCAGCACAGCAGCCTTCAACAAAGATCTTTCCTTCAGCGACGCGCTGAAAGGTAAGATCATAGCCGCGGTCATTGACAGAAGTCATGTGGATGGTAACATCTCTCATGATCAATGGGCAGACGTCAGGGCTCATCTCGGTTTCAGATTTTTATCTGTCATCGAGGAGAATCCAGGGCCTCTCCCAGACCAAAATCGTATCAAACTCATCGCCTGTGGAGATCAGAGATCTTTCGATCTATACAGGGCTGCTGTCAATGGCTTGCCAGAAGTCTGGCCGGGTGCCAAGCTCGAGGTCGTTACAAGGGAGAATATTCCTTGCCGACCAAGAGCACGCATAATGGTTCCGGCACTACACAACTGCCCAGACATGATTATGAAATTAATCAAAATGAGCAATCCAAACCTGCCTACTCACGACTGGAAAGTTCCAATGGTTGAGAAGGAGACAGTGGGTCGCTATAGATCAGCTCTCTTGGTGATCAATAGGGAATCACTGGCTCTACTGACCGCAACCGAAGGCGTGATTAAGTACGGTTTCGATGAAATCATGGTCCGAGTCTATAAAAAAGATGAAGACACGCAGAGTGCAACCCCTTCAGAAGCCCTTTCAGCGAAAGGAAACGCTTCAAACAGCAACATTATGGAGGTCGACGCAACACCACACGTGGAACCATCGACCTCCACAGCCTCTAACAAGCCATCCGACGCGGAAGCTAACCTCACTGTCGACAGTAATTCCGACATGGAAACTGAAGACTATACTTTAGGCATCACTCTGAGCGAGGAAGACCTACTTCATTCCTCCTCAGACGATGAAAACGCCGATAAGACAGTGGTGGAGGTTGATCTGGCTAAAAGTAGCAATGCTGCGATTAGTTCAGATTAATCTTCACCACGCCATCATGGCCTCTACAAACCTACTACTCCGACTGCATAAAACCAGAGAGGACATCGTCCTTATACAGGAGCCGTGGATCACAAAATCCACGATCAACGGGCTCAGGACTCCTGGCTATAACTTATTATATGCGTCGGAAAAAGGTGAACCAAGGTCATGTATATTAGTAAAAAAAGACTTAAATGTATTTTTACTCCCCAATTACAGCGACAAAGATACAACGACTGCTGTCATCACCACCGACAAAGCCACCTACTGGCTTATCTCGGCATATCTCGGCCACGACAGCCCAATTCCCGGAGAGACACTGAAGAGAGCAATTGCGGACGCGCATTCCAAGAAAGTGGATCTCCTCATCGGAGCGGACGCTAACGCCCATCATACAGTATGGGGTAGCTCTGACATTAATGAAAGAGGTGAGTCCTTATTTGATTATCTACTAGGCACTAACCTCCTTATATGTAATATTGGTAATGAACCTACATTTATTAACAAGAATAGGAAAGAGGTATTCGATATAACACTTACCTCTGACTCGATCCATAATTTAATTTCGAACTGGCTAGTCTCAAAAGAGAACTCCTTCTCTGATCATAAATATATTCAGTTCGATCTTAATGATGTGGCAAACGTATCTACGGGTTTTCGCAATCACCGTAATACAAACTGGGAACGATATAGAGAAGTACTAGCACAGCTGCTTGATCACAATCTTCTCAAACGCTCCTCCACCATAGATGAACTAGATCTCTCTGTGAATCATCTCACTGAAGCCTTCAATGAATCAATGAGAACTTCATGCCCCTTAACCGTGGTAAAGGGTAAAAAGAAACCTCACTGGTGGCACAAAGAACTAGAACCATTCAGGAAGAGTTGTCGCAAGCTCTTCAATAGATCTAAATACACAAGATCTCCCTCTGACTGGGACTTATATAAACAAGCTCTAAAGCGATATAAGAAAGAATTAAGAAAGAGCAAGAGGTCCTCTTGGAGAAACTTCTGTGGAAACATAGAAAATACTTCAGAAGCCTCAAGGCTCAGGAAAATTCTATCAAAAAGTCCCACAACACCCAGTGCTTTAATGACTGAAGCGGGCTCGTGGACTACCACAGATGAAGAATCCCTAAATCTGTTATTAGACACCCACTTTACAGGTAGCTCTAACATTTTAAACGACTTAACTTCTGAGTCTCAACCCGTTACTAACAATATAGTTGATCTAATAACGCGGGAAAAACTGCAATGGGCTGTAAACAGTTTTGAACCATATAAATCTCCAGGACCAGACGGAATCATTCCTGCCGAATTACAAAAATGCTCAGACATGATCATTCCACCATTGGAAATCATTCTGTCTAGCTGTGTAAGGTTGAGATATATTCCCAAAGCCTGGGGAATGGCAAAAGTAGTCTTTATTCCAAAAGCAGGAAAACCTTCCCACGTTAACCCTAAAGATCTACGACCAATTAGCCTATCATCCTTCTTTCTTAAGACCCTGGAAAGATTGATAGAAATTCACATCAGACATAACTTAAAACCATGTCTCATTTCCACAGCTCAACATGCGTACTCTAAGGGAAAATCAGTAGAAACAGCACTTCATTCACTGGTGCGTAGCATTGAATATTCCCTCAAATACAAAGAATACAACCTAGTGGCTTTCCTTGATATCGAAGGAGCATTCAATAACGTCAGCTACCAGGCGATTACAACAGCAATGGACAAACTAAAAATAGAGAAATCACTCATTGATCTAATAAGTCTCATGCTTAACAGCAGGACAATAATTTCCAACATGAGGAGCTTTACCACCACCAGATTCGTGAATCGAGGAACCCCCCAAGGTGGGGTCCTTTCGCCTCTTTTATGGAACATGGTGGTAAACGACCTCTTAACATCATTGGAAACAGAGGGTTTCAAAGTGATTGCCTATGCTGACGACGTTGCAATATCAGTATCTGGGAAACACCCACAAGTTCTTTCGGAACTCTTACAAAATGCCTTAAACAGGCTCACCAATTGGGCAAAGCATTGTGGATTGGACGTCAACCCACATAAAACGGAACTAGTACTCTTTACGCGAAGGTACAAAATTCCTCAAATTAGCCCACCCACAATTAAAGGAATACCCCTAAACTTCTCCGACCAAGCCAAATATTTAGGCCTTACTTTAGACAAAAAACTAAATTGGAAGGCAAATATTGATGAAAGAGTAAAGAAGGCTACTGTAGCACTCTTTACATGTAAAAAGGCCATAGGCTCAAAGTGGGGTTTTTCCCCAAAAATAACCCACTGGCTATATACCTCGGTAATCAGACCGATACTCACTTATGGAGTTGTCGTATGGTGGACCGCATTGGACAAAATGGTAAATTTGAATAAACTCATTAAAGTCCAGCGGTCAGCAGGTATGTGCATCACGGGAGCACTTCGCTCAACACCAACAGCAGCTTTAGAAGTACTTCTAAACCTAACACCTCTTGACATCTTCTCCAAAATGGTGGCAGCAATCTCATGCGTGAGGCTTAGAGCCACCTCTCAATGGATCAGTAACAACACTGGTCATACTACTATTTTAGACAATTTCAGATCTATCCCAGATCGCTTAGACTATACCACCCCAAAAATGGTATTCGACAATAACTTTCATATTTCTATCCCCTCAAGTTCCTTTTGGGAAGAAGGAGGACCTCAAGAAGAAAACACGATACACTTCTATACAGACGGTTCAAAGACCGACGACGGCGTTGGAAGTGGCATCTACTCGAAACAACTGAATCTCAGTCTATCATATAGACTTCCCAATCAATGTAGTGTGTTCCAAGCAGAAGTAATGGCGATAAAAGAGGCATTATCCTGGCTCAAAGAAAACGTTATATCTTGTAAGGATATACGTATCTTCTCAGACAGCCAAGCCGCTCTCAAATCTCTCGAGTCTGTCTCCACAAACTCTATCATAGTTTACGACTGTCGATCATCTCTGAATGAGATGACAGAACAGTTTAACATTCACCTCATCTGGGTGCCGGGCCACAGGGACATTCCGGGAAATTGTAAAGCTGATGAGCTCGCCAAAAACGGAACACTTCTGCCCACTGTTTGACAAAGACACAACATAGGAACACCACTTGCTACATGCAAACACCTCTTCAAACAATATGCTCTAGAATCAACAAGTGCTAGATGGTCACAGGGTACCACCTGCCTAGCAACTAAACAAATATGGCCATACATAGACCTGAAGCGGTCAAAAGGCTTGATTTCCCTGAGCAGACAAAGCTTAAGCTCCACAATTGGAGTCATAACAGGACACTGCCTCATAGGTAGACATGCTAAGAGGCTAGGGGTCTACACTAATGACTTCTGCAGAAGCTGCATGGACGAGGAAGAAGAGGAGTCAATCCAACATCTTCTATGTACATGTCCGGCACTCTCCAATAGAAGGAACACCTACCTAGGTAGCCCCTTCTTTGATAATACCAGTGAACTGGCAACGATCGACACAAAATGTCTCTCAAACTTCATTAAAAGTTCAAAATGGTTTGATTAATTTCATACTCTCCCATGAGTAACTTTCCTTAGTGGTACCACAATGGACCCTTAGGGTCTAAGTGAGTCAACAACATCTAGACGGCCACTCTAACCTAACCTAACCTAACCTTTCATTTGATACCCCATTTATCTATATTTATCTACTGGTTCCTATGGGGAAGATATTTTAAAAATAAAAAACCTTGTTTTTTTGTGTGAAAACTAAAAAATGTTTAGACAAAAAATTATGGTTGACTTTTTTGAACACAAATTATATATTTAAATAAAAAAAGGAACATAAGGCAGTCTTTTGTAAGCATTTTCATAGTGATTTAGCTTCAATTAAATACCCGGCTGGAAAAATGGAAAGTTTTTGGCTAGTTTAGACAAGGCCCTGGGTAGTTTTCGGTAAGGAAAATCTAGACGAGGAAAACATGACAGACCCCCTTTAATGCCTCGCTGAGAATTTTTATTAAGTTAAGTGCTGATGAGGCTCTAGCTAGTAACTAACTAGTGAAAACATTTTATGAAAATTAATAAAATAAGGATCGTTTTAAACTCTAATAACAATATTCATTTTTTCGTAAATTAACCTTATTGTCCTTCGTCGTTTTCCAAGCTTTCGCTCCACAAGCTCTCATTATAATTCTTTAGTTATTTTATTATTATAAAAAGGACTATATCTCTATCAAGTCTAAGAATTTCATGTTTTTGGAATGTATAGACAAATATACTTGGCTAATTAACATCATAGTTCAACAAATTGAAGCCCGAAGAGGGATTAACATATCAGAAACGCGTCGCTTTTATAATTTATATAATTAATAATTAATGTTGTGATAATTTCAAAGTTTACTTTATAATAATAAAATTAAATTATATTTTAATAATCTAATTTTTATTTTTATTTCATTATACACACACAACATGGAGACAACACCCCAAAGATATGTATAGAGTCGGTTCAGTAGTTCAAGACTATACCCCCTACATACAAACCAACAAAGTTTATAACTTTATAATATAGGCTATGTCCATCGTCATGTTACCAATTCTCATACCAATCATTTAATTTATTTTCTGGGATTAATTGGAACTGGTCAGGGCTTAGACAAGATTTAACTGTCGAGGCAAAAAGGTTCATAACTAGAGAGAGCCTAGCAAATGCCTATTGTAACCCTTGCTAGACCCTTGTTAGTAACTATGAAAAACTTTTCAGGGCCTCATTGAAAACTAGATTCTTTTTCCAGGCGGGTAGATTTGAAGCATAAATAAATTAAGGTAATTTAATGACTTTTTTGGTTAAAAGTGGCGGACAAGCGGAAAGGCCCAAGTGAAGTTTGTCCGCCCATTGGATTTATAAAGTAGACAGTCTAAGCTTTCATTTGATACCCCATTTGTCCATTGCCCCGATGAGGTAGATTTACATAAAAAAAATGGGTTTTCGTTACGGCGGACTAGCTGAAAGGGCCGGATTTTTTTTGCCCGCCCAAAAGTTTTGACATCTACTACAAAAACTCTATATAATTCCATTAAGTCTTTTTATTGCCCTTATGGTATAAGATTACATCAAAAACCGGTACCGGAAATGGCCATTTTCTGCCCAAACGGCCCACCAAATGTTTGTCCGCCCATCATTTTTGTAAATGTCAAGCCATGTTTTATCAAATAGGAGTTGAATTTCGTATTGCCCCGATGAGGTAGGTAATCTTACGGTCGCCTCCCGGACTGTTAGCAATCTGGCGAATTCTGGTCTCTAATATTATTTCGAACCTATTTCTAATATTTTTTTTTATTTTTCAACATCTTTTTATTATGCGGCATGAAAGCTTTTACGTAACAAGCGTTCGGTGTTACTCGGAAAAAAACCCGATCCGACGAACAAAGTCAGTGGCGTAGGAACATTGAATACCCTTCACTCCTGCTGCCAGGATCGGCCTTTGGAGCCATGTAGGCCAAGAGTCGTATTGGTAGTATAAGGATTGAAGGTTAGCTAGGGCTCTAGAGATAGGATAAACTCATCATGTGTTAATGTATTATGATAAGGGGGTCATGAAACCTTCCCTTTGGAAGATAGAAAATTATCCTTTAAAAAAAAAAAAAAATGGTCTTTGCGCAACTGATAAGGTTCCGTTACAACTGTGTACTGTTTTTATGAATTTTCCTGCCTCACGCTCTACTAATGATTTAAACTTTTGGAATACTTCGAAAGCTTGATCTTTTGTTTTTATAAAATACACGAAAACTTTGCGTGACTTATCGTCAATAAACGTAACAAAGTATCTCGCTCCCCCTAGAGACACCTTTCTCATGGGACCACACACATCAGTGTGAACGAGATCTACAACATCCTTCGATCTAGTTGAAGATTCGTGTGGAAAAGGCTTTACAGAAATCTTCCCCTTCATGCAAATCTTCCATTCAAAATTTTCTGGAACAGAGCCTAGCGAAAACCCATTGACTATCTCGTTTGCATTAGCTTTGTTTAAGCTTTTTACATTAAGATGTCCAAATCAATCATGCCACATTGTAAATTGCTTTAGATTTGAACTAGATGCATACAGGATCTCGGCTTGGTGACACTTGAAGACAAACAGGTCACCGTCCAAACCAGCATTTAAAATAGTTTCACCGTTTTATTGAATTTGTGAAACCCAACAACTTAAAAGCGCTACCACCAATTTCACCGTTTGTTTTATTTTGAAAACCTTATTTGTGAACTCTACTGCAACCGCTCTCTAATGCTTTGCTAACTGATACAAAATTTGCCTTCAAATTTGGAACACACAGCACATTCTGCATCCTCAGCTCACATAAATCCGTATTCAACACAACGGTACCGATACCGGTTGCATTAATAAAATTATCACCCGCTAACCTAATTTGCTCTTTGCACCCACGCATAGTGGTAAATAACGTTTCGTCACAACATATATGCGAAGTTGCCCCGCTATCGATGCCCCAACATTGCGGACCAAGTACATTGTTGTGAGAGACCGAAAGCATAGCAAATGAAGCAACGGGTTTATTACCGTACCGTTTCTTTGGATCTGAACAGTTTGAAGCGAAATGCCCCCTCTTACCGCAGTTAAAACACTTCCAACCTATCTCTTTTTGGAACCAAATTTCGAGTTCTGCCCCGACCGCGCTGCATACGCTTGCGCACCGAACAGATCTTCATCATTTCCAACTGCCGTTTTTTCTTTGAAATAAATAGGTGGCGAGGCTGGGGATCGAACCTTAGACCTCCGGCATGACAGTCCATCGCACTAACCATCACACCACGGCTACTAGAAAATATTTAGCCGTCTAAAATTAGCATGACAAATTTCGAAAGTGTTACTTTTGACCGTCTCAGAAATTGCCGTTTAAATGCCGTGAAGAGAAAAAAATTGCCGCGCCCCTAGTTCTTCCAAAAATTGATGTCATTCTAACTTTATATAAGTTTATAATTTTTTTCAAAAATAACTTTGGGATATGCCATATAGCATGCAACTTTTCAAAATTTGGTCAAAAATAACTGTTGAATATGCCATATAGTTGAAATTAATTGCCGTAGCTATGTCGTGAAAAGAAAAAAATTGCCGCGACAGTGTTTCTCCAAAACTGGCCAAAAATGGTTTTCATACAAAATCTTCATATAAAGTTAGCATGACACTTTTTAAAATTTGATCAAAAATAATTTCTGAGTATGCCATATAGTTGAAATTAATTACCGTAGTTATGCCATACAAAGAAAAAAAAAATGCCGCGACGGTGGTTCTCCCAAAAATAGCCAAAAATGGTTTTTATACAAATTCTTTATACAAAGTTAGCAATTAACTTTTGAATATGCCATATAGTTGAAATTAATTGCCGTATATACGCCGTGAAAAGCAAAAAATTGCCAAGACAGTGGTTCTCCCACAAATGGTTTTTATACTAAATCTTCATATAAAGTTAGCATGACACTTTATAAAATTTGGTCAAAAATAACTTCTGAATATGCCAGAGAATTGAAAATAATTGCCGTAGATATACCGTGAAAAGAAAAAAATTGCCGCTACAGTGGTTTTGAATACAAAAATATTTTCACGTCAATTACTTTCATTTTCATTTAATAGCAATGTTATCTATTAATTGTTTCATAGTTTTATTCATTTTAAATATTTACTTCTGTGTATAAAGTTGGTTTTAATTATTTTTCAATAAATTAATTACTAAAATATGAAGGAATATGTTTTATTTATCGCGCATCCCAACATTCATACTACCTCAATCGTAATTTAGTGCCTTTCGGAGAATGTTTGTTGATAATGAGGTATTTATTTGATTGAGAACATTTGATTTTATATGTAACTAGCTGTCCAGTCTTAGCTGTGAATATATTCAATTCGAAATGGAGTAGATAATAATAAAAAAATGTGTACATACTTCTAAAGGATTAACCCAAATGAAGGAAATAATAAATGTTATGTAGCCAACCGTGTTACAAACTGATAATTTCTTATATTTCCTTTTTTTTGGGACATTTGTTGCCTATTATATGCGATATAAGAAGAGAAAAAGGTGAAAAAACCTACTGTATAGATCTTTGCCTGTTTTTAGTATCTATATGTATAAAATAAAATAAATAATACACAATCGGCCCTATCGAGGTAAGCGTCGGAGCGGAACTCTCCGATTTCCTACGAATCGGAGACATTTTGCTCGTCGGAGAACTACCTCGAAGCAAAATGTCTCCGATTAGTAGGAAATCGGAGAGAATTCCGCTCCGACCGACGGTTACCTCGATAGGGCCGAATAAGCTTTAGCGGAGTCACTGTGGCATATACGTACTTTTTATCAGCATATATTAGTTAGATTTAAAAATGTGTAACATAACAGCTTTAAAGTTTCTCTTGTTAAAATTGAATTTTTGTTTCAAGTCAACAAGTCTATTCGGAATAAAACAATCAGTACAAATTTGAAATAACAAAATTGAAATTGAAATAGTAACGACAAGATTTTGTAAAATAACAATAGTATAAATAAACCCAATTTTTTTTAATAAACTCTTGCAATATAGCTTCTGTATCGATACACTACCAATTTGTATTAATCGTCAATGTAGAAAGACTGTCATGCTAACTTTTAACCATTTTTGGGAGAACCACTGTCTCGGCAATTTTTTTCTTTTCACGGCATATTGACGGTAATTAATTTGAAGGATATGGCATATTCAAAAGTTATTTTTGACCAAATTTTGAAAAGTGTCATGCTAACTTAATATGAAGAATTTGTATGAAAACCATTTTTTGCCATTTTTGGGAGAACTACTGTCCCGGCAATTTTTTTCTTTTTACGGCATATCTACGGCAATTAATTTCAACTATATGGCATACTCAGAAGTTATTTTTGACCAAATTTTGAAAAGTGTCATGCTAACTTTATATGAAGATTTTGTATGAAAACCATTTTTGGCCACTTTTGGAAGAACCACTGTCGCGGCAATTTTTTTCTTTTTACGACATACATATCTACGGCAATTAATTTCAACTATATGGCCTATTCAAAAGTTATTTTTGACCAAATTTTGAAAAGTGTCACGCTAATTTTAGGTATATGAAGAATTTGTATGAAAATCATTTTTTGCCATTTTTGGGAGAACCACTGTCGCGGCAGTTTTTTTCTTTTCACGGCATATCTACGGCAATTAATTTCAACTATATGGCATACTCAGAAGTCATTTTTGACCAAATTTTGAAAAGTGTCATCCTAACTTTATATGAAGATTTTGAATGAAAACCTTTTTTGACCATTTTCGGGAGAACCACTGTCGCGGCATTTTTTTTCTTTTCACGGCATATTTACGGCAATTAATTTGAAGGATATGGCATATCCCAAAGTTATTTTTGACCAAAATTTAAAAAGCGCAATGTAACTTTATATAAAGTTAGCATGACATAAAAATATTTTGTATTTTAATTTTGGGTGTATTTTATTGTGGTATTTTTCAGTGAAAAAGTGTAAAATTGCTTAGTAAGGATAATGCTGTTGTATGTCAGTTTATTAGTTTTTAATAAACTGAGTTTTGGCTTAGCGGTTTCGCATTGTATGACAAAAGATTCAACGAGCTCAAGCGGCTGCACGGGTTGTCCAATCATTATTCATTTGTTTAAGTAGTGTAATTTGCAGAGAATATAATTTAGTTATATAAAAATTCAATCAATTTTTTATTTTAAACAGTTTTTGAGTTAAAATTGAAAAACTGAT
This sequence comes from Epistrophella euchroma, assembly GCA_947049315.1. Lineage (NCBI taxonomy): Eukaryota > Metazoa > Arthropoda > Insecta > Diptera > Syrphidae > Epistrophella > Epistrophella euchroma. The sequence goes on along the minus strand of OX346245.1, from coordinate 83,290,350 downwards.
GAAAAATCTGGATTTTCAATAAAGTATACAGTTTTGGACTTCTTTCAACGCGCTCTTGTGGCCAAACCATTCAACCAAAAATACATTTTGGGGTGCAATTTAATTTGCTTTAATTGTACATACATGTTTTTCCCGAAAAGTTAATATTTTTATGACTTTTTGGAAAACAAACTAAAAAATAAAATTTAAATTTTGAAGTTTTTCGTGATTATTATTGTGAAACCATATCTGTGGGAAGTAGCAAAGTTGAAATTCAGATTCAGCACCCCGAAAACATAAGGCAAGATTGAGAAAAAACTTCTACATATATTTTATATCTTGTTAAAACACCATTTGACTGGACTAATAGGGGTCTTGCATTATTTAATATTGTTGTTTATTGTTGTTTATTATCTGCTTAATGAAATAAAAAATGGTTCAAATATTTATATTTTCAAAAAGATTTGATAAATTATTTAAGGAATAAATGAAATGAAAATAATTACTAAATATTGACGATACTCGTATTTCAATAACAGATTTTTAAATTAAATACTTTTTAATGTTTACCAAAACTTAACAGAATTCTAAAAAATTGTGAAAAAACCTAAGCTATAATTAAAAAAAAAGAATGGTTTGTTAATTTTAAATAGCTGCATTCTGCTAAATAAACCAAAAAAAAAAAACAAACAAATAATGTTCATGTTAGAATTGTACTTACGTTGTGATACCATTCAATTCGAGTTATTGCTGGGTTCGCTTCTATACTACACTCTAAATAAACATCTGAGCCACTCAATAAATTGTTTGCATCTAATGGAGCTCCTAGATTTAAGAACACAATAGGTGCGTCTGAAAATAATTCCCGGTTGAGACTATAGAATATTATAAATTTTAGTCAAACATACGTGTAACATTCAGAATTCGTGAATCTTTCAAGAATAATTCCATAACTCCATAGGAAGGTGTCAAACCCATGTCATGATTCGCTGGTAATGTTTTGGATACTAAACACGCTAGTTCTTTTTCATTATCTTCCGGAGCCGGAACTAGAACTAACTCAGATATTGTTGAGTTACCATCAGATGATGTCTATAAAAAACAATATACACATTATGTGATTATTAATAATGGTTATGATTATTATAAAACTAATAAATTTTTGGGAGTAGGTATATAAACATAGGGACTTATTACGAGTGTCGTTCAACGTTCGATTCGACAAAAGTCTAAAATATCGGCAAATTTTCTTTTTGGTATTATTAATCTCAATCGGCAGGAATATCTGTTACCGTGAATAACGAAAGTGTTTATTATGGATAAATCCTATATTTGGTCATTTGGGTTGGTGTCATTTAAAACCCGAAAAACCTGCGAACGAACAGGAGATATTTTAGGCGACCAGCGACCGCACCTTTTCGTGGCTACAAGTTGACTGACTCATTTCGTCCTTCCACTTCCAACCACACGATCGCTGGCCTCTCACTTTCTTACATTCGAATGGTTGTGGTTTATCCTTTGGGGGATCCTTATCTTAAGGACAGATCTTTCCATTGATCTTTGACAAGATTGTAATTTTTTCTCAAGATATCTTGAAGATTGCCATGTTTGGCACCCATATGTCAGAACTGGCAGTATTGAAGAATCAGATGTTTAAGTCTAAAAGATTTTTAACGTTCCAAAACTGTCGCCAAGCATTTGTAATTCTTTGGTTTACATTTTTTTTTCTTTTTCAATAAAGGAAATTTTTTGACCAAGGTATGTATAGTCTTCTGCATACTCTAAAACTACGTTTCCACCGACCTTAAAACCGAGATTTAAGTAGATTTACCTAAATCTTCTCCAAATCCCGAAGATTTACCATACAAATTTATTTCCTAAATCTCGAAGATTTGAAACAAATCTTGTTAAATCTTCATAGGTCCAATAGTTACAAAACTCGAACTGGCCTATATTTTCTCACGCTGAATGCATTCATTGGAAAGGGGATATACATGAATATTTCTGCCTCACTCCAACTCCATTAGAAAAAGTGAAACAACATTTGCATACTGTCAAAATAAATCTCCTTTTTAATCTTTTTGTGCGGTGGAAACACCAAATAGATTTATATAATCTAAACTGAGATAAACCTTCAGTGGAAACATAGTATAAGATGTTATTTTCTATTTTTATTTCGGCGTGGTATCCATTTGACATGATTTTAGTTTTTTGTCTATTGCTTAAAAGTCCTACTTGTTTGCACTCCAAACAGAGATCGTTCAGCATAATTTGTAGTTCTTCACTGCTGGTGGCAACCAATACGACATCATCTACGGATCTTAAATTTGATAAATATTTTCCGTTTATTTTCAGGCCTTTGTTTTCCCAGTTCAATTTTCGAAAGATTTCCTCCAAGGTTGCGGAAAAGAGTGCTGGTGAAAGTGGATCGCCCTGTCTTACTCCACGAGATATGTGAAACATTGGTCCTATGGTTTCCGTTCTTATACATGTTACACTCTCATTATATATATTTTGTAAAATTCGAACAATTTTTGGGTCAACACCTTGTTTTAATAATGCCTCCCAGATATATATCTGCTCTATTGTGTCGAATGCCTTAGCAAAATCAATAAATGCAATATATAGAGTTATATTATATTCTTTGGATTTTTCTATAATTTGATTCATTGTTTGAAGATGATCCATTGTTGAAAAACCAGATCTGAATCCAGCTTGTTCATAAGGTTGATTGAACTCCAAACTGTTTTTTATTCTGTTAAACAAGCATTTTGCAAAAATTTTGTAAATGCAAGAGATTATACTAATTGGTCTGTAGTTGTTGATATCATCTTTGCTACCTTTTTTGTGGATGAGGATAATTTCAGATTTTTTCCTTTGCTGTGGAATAACCTCGGTGACCAAAACCTGATTGAAAATTTCTTTCAACCAGTTGGCCAATGAAAATTTTGCGTATTTCAAATACTCTGCAGCGATTCCATCGTTTCCACCACATTTATCGTTGTTCAGGCTTTGAATTGCTTTCTCTATTTCGCATTTTAGGAGACTCGGGAACTCTTCTTCTTCAATTTCTAATTCATTATTTTGGGATGTATAGGTTTTTAAATTCGGTATTTGAGTTTTGTACAAACTTCTGTAAAAATTTGTAGCTATCATATTTATATCTTTTCTTTGGTGTTTCTTTTGCATATTATCGGATAGAGCAACTATCCATTCTTTATGAGGTTGCATTACGGCCTTCACCTTTTTGATGGATTTTGTTGTTTCTAATAACGTTTTGATAAGATTATCGTTAAATTGTTTGATGTCTTCCTGTAATTTTTTCTTGATTTGTTTTCGAAGAATTTTTAGATAAAGCTTTTCAGTATCGTTTAAATGTTCTTTTTTGCGTAGTATTTCACGGTTTGCAATTAAACGTAATGTTTCGCTTGAAAGTTTTTGTGGTTTCTGTTTTATTGCTGTTAGAATATATCTTTCTGCAGATTGTTTGATTGTTCTTTCTAGGTTGTTGTAGCGATTTTGTATTGGTTTATTCCTAGATGATAGGAATACCGTTGTTGGAGATCCGTATTGTAGTTCTTGATGTCATCATCGGTGTGTTTTTGATACGCATTTTTTGTTTTTTTGTTGAGTTTTCTGGTTTTGTGATTAATCAGTAGTTTTGCTCTTACTAATCAATCGAATTCGTTTAATACACTGACATCTTCGAGTATCGATTTCTTATTTACTAATATGAAATCGATTTGATTTTTACTCTTCTTATCAGGTGATATCCAGGTCCACTGATTTTGAGGTTTCTTTTTAAACAGTGTATTTTCAACAACAAAGCTGTGTTGCCAAATATGTTGGATTAGGCGGTTTCCCCTTTCATTTCTTTCTCCATATCCATATGGGCCTATTATTTTTTCTTCTCCTTTGTGTCTGAATCCAATTTTAGCATTAAAGTCTCCAATTGTTAAAACAATTTCGGCTTTGAAGTGGTTTGTTGCTTCTTCTAGTATGCTATAAAAAGATTCTGTTTCATCATCTGCTGCTTTTTCAGTTGGTGCATAAACTTGAATTATAGAAATAGTACATCTATTTATCCTGAGTTTAAATCCTATGATCCTGTCACTAAATCCTCTTATTTCCAGAATATTCTTTTTAATTGTTTTGTTTATCAGAAATGCTACACCAAAAAGTCCTTTTTTAGCACCAAAATATGAGAATATGTGCCCGTTATTTAGTTCTGAAATAGTTTCTCCATGTTTTCTCACTTCAGCCAGGCCTATAATATCCCAATTTATTTTCCTTAGTGCTTTTTCAAGTTCTAATAATTTTTCTTCTGATTGTAACGTTCTGGTATTAAGTGTAAAAATATGTTAATGTTTTTTCGAAGTTCTGATTAAGTTTTTATTTTCATTTTGTAAACTATTGAGATTGTATTCCGCAGTTTCAATCGAAGGGGGGTTTTGGCCAATATCCTCCACGGTGCACAGTGTGGGAATTTAGAAATTTAGCGGAATTAAATTAATAGCGCTCGTGCATTAAACTTTTTTTTATATTTTTCTCTGCTTATATAATATAAATGGCTCATAGAATCAAATACAACTTAAATTTTTGTCATATCTCTTCAAAGTTTTTTTAAAACTAGCTTTGAAGTGATCGATCTCTCATATGAAAATATGTTAATTTTCTGAAAATCACTACCACGCATAAAACAAAACTTGGGTTGGTTTTTTGATAACTTTTTGCAACAAATATGCTCAGATGTAATGTTAAAAAAATAAATTACAATTGGAATAGGTCAAAATGTGTGGCAAGGGGGGCGGGAGGGTTTTAACCTTACCAACAAGAAAAATATTAATAACATGTCGCATGTTGAACTTTTTATACACTTTTTTCTCCTAAATTCAAAAAAAAGTAAACAGAAAATTAAATAAAGCAAGTTTTTTTTATATATATTAACATATCTGAATTTATCTGAAACAATAAGTTTTATTTTTCAGTCTTATTTTTGATTGCCATAAATATAAATGTAATAAATAAATCGACATCAGCAATAAATACATTTAATAACAAAAAAAAAGTACATGAACAGATTTTTTAATCTAAGATGGAACATCAAGAAGCTCCAAAATTTCTTGTTCAATTGGACCTTTTTTTTCTTTTCTGAATGCACCTTAGACTTGCTAAGAAAGGGTCTGAAGATATCAAAAGCCTGTTAAAAAGATGTATCATTGTTTCCAAACTGGATGTTTTTCTCGTAAATAGTTCGCGATATTTAAATTTGTATTTAAATTTGAAAAACACCCTGTACATTTTTATTGCTTTTATATTTATTAAATTATAAGTATTATTTTATAAAAAAAATATTTTTTTTAAGTAACATGTTAAATTTTTGTATTAAATAAATAATTGACTGAAACACCCTGTAAGTTGTAATACATATATAATATATGTATACAAAATACCTCAATTTGATATTATGTATTATTTTATTAATACATATTTTTTTAAAGTAAAATGTTAAATTTTTGTATTAAATATATATTAATTGAAACATAAAATACCCTGTAAGTTGTAGTATGCAAAATATCCCTCTCTCTTATATTGTGTTTGCAAAGAGAGAACACATTTCTCAAAGTTAAAAAAAATATAAGAACAAATTATATTAGAAAAAGAAAAACAGAACATGATTTTTTGGACGGTAAGCGTTTAGAAAAATTAGCAAATTTTTCAAGTGCGCAGATATGCGCAGCAACTTAAAACGCAATATGAAAGGTGAAATGTCAGCCTTTAAGACGTATATAGTTTCCCACCTGAATAACCCTGAATACATTAAAATTTTCTCCAATAAATGTAAAAATTAACAAAAAAAACACATTTTTTTCATTTAAAAACACAACAACAAAAAATTGAACAACCTTACTAATATAATTTTATTCACTTTCTTTTTCTCTTATATTGTATTAAATAAATAAAAAATAAAAACTTCAATTAAGACTCACAAACGACGTTTAAAAGTGAAAAACCCCGAACACCTTCGCACCGCAAACTTGACTCAAATAAATCACAAACTCTCACTTTAAAATCAATTCTCTCAGTAAAACATGCTCTCCACCTAAAAATTTTAGTATACTTGCTTACAGGGAGGTATTAGCTATATATTAAACCAATTTTTGCTTTGGTTCATGCAAATGATTTTTATAATAAAATTCCGCTAGATTGCCAGAATCCCACACTGTGCGGTGGCCGGCCGGGTTGGAGGTGTATCTAATAAAAATTTCCTGCTATAGTTCTTGCTATTCAATGTATGTTCGTGCACAGGTTGGTGTCTAAATATGGTTGTATTGTTTTCATTTATGTCCGCTATTTTGGGATTGGATTTTCTTCTTCCGTTAAAAAATCATGATCGGAAGTCTTGTGTTGGTTTAAATTCTCCTGTGATAAAGATTTTTGAAGTACACATTTTCTAAGTGGTGATGTCGAGATAGATGTTGTGTTTCGTTTTGGTAGTGGTTTATTCTTTTTGATTGTTCCTGTTAGTGGGTTCATTGTTTTTTCTTTAACTGTTTTTTCATCATCATCCGATAGTTTTCGTTTGTTTTTCGTCTCGATCGTGTGGGGATCGACATTTATGGCTGCTAGTTCTTGTTCTAAAAGTGGTTTACTATTGAGTATGAGTTGGTTATGTTTTATTTTAATTGTTGCACCTTTATCTAAATTCGTAATAGTTTGTGCTTTTTGCTTCAGCAACTTCCTTTTTTCAATATTTTCCTTTGGTAAATCATCATAAATTGAAAATATAGTATTATTTTTTTCGTTGTAAAGTGTTAAACAACTTTTATTAGACATAATTAAGGATTTTATTCTATATGAAAGAAAACCTACTTTTATTGGACGAGTCTTTCTTGCGTTTTGAGGTCCAAGACGATATACAAAGTCTAGATCTCGGATAGAAATATTTAAATTGAAAATTGTATTTAAGTAGTGTAAAACAGTGGTTTCGAGCTCCGATATACAGTTTTCTTTTTCTTCCATACCAAAAAGCACTATATTTTTTCTCCTTATTTGACATTCTAAAGCATTGATTTTCTCATCGTGTCTCTCAACTTTAATGTTCAAAATGTTAAATTTAGAACCAATGTTATCTATTTTTGATTCTACACTACACCATTAAGTGTTGTAGATATATTTTTCATATCTGATTCAAGGGATTTTTTGGTATAGAAGTGCGATCATGTCTCTTAGCTCTGAATTGCTCACATCTTCACCTGTTTTTTGAATTTTTCCCGGCTACAGCTATATAAAAGATAATTTCACAGCTCCCTATATTTTTCTTTAAAATTATGCTCTAGATTAAGAGGAGGTTTCCCTCAAGAAAATAGGTGGGAACTTCACGTTTAGCTGTATAGCATCCACAATTTTTCAAATATTTTATTGAAACAAAAATATTAGGCAAAAATATTTGTTTACTTTAAAAATTTTAAAAAAAATTCTTTGTACCTCAAATCCGCTACAGAAAATAAAATATCCACAATTTTACGGAAGGGTTTGGAAGAATCACTGGGTCATATTTTAGAAATAATTTTTTTATTTTTTTATATTTTTTTTTTGTAAGAAAATAAATGTTTATAGTTCAATCCGTCCTTTTTTGTTTAAAAATTTTATAATTTATTCCCAAAAAAAAAATATGCAATTGTTCATAATACAAGCGAATTTACAAGGTAATTTGGTTACGCGATTTGACAAAACTTCAAAAGTTTTGAAGGTAACGATCCCAAATCAGGTATATTTCAAAGTCAATAGATATGGTGTGTTATTTAATTTTTTTTCAATTTTTTAAAAATATTTATAAAAGTAATCCTAGGTCAAAAACAAAAAAATACGTTTTTTTTTTTTTTGATAATATTTTTTTCAAGATCCTGGGGCAGTCTTGCTATTGTTTTCTTTTTTGAAATTATTTATGTTTTAAAGAAAATATGTTTAATAAATCAATTCCGTCAAAATTTTCTTATTTTTTTTTTCATAACATAATTTAAAATGCAATTTTATTTATCAACATTTGAAACGTCATTGTTAAGAAAGGATAGCTTACTAAATTTTAAGTTAATTTTAATATTATTTTTCAATATTTTTTAACTAATTTCGAGGACAAAAACAGAAATTACTTGCATAAGTTTTTTTTATTAAAATAATAGAAAAAGGTTCTATTTCCCATTTTTTAACAACAAATTTCCTTGCACAAAGAAGCTTGCAGTTCACAAGAATTCCGCTCCATCAGCGCGGGTCATTTGCAAAAATTTTTTAAAAATAATTTTTTGTGTTGCATATATTTAGAGCAAGCAGCCCAACATTTGTTTTAAGATTTTGAATTAGTCCTTTTTTTATAAAAAATAACATCGGATATTGATGTTATCAGTTTGGGTCACACACAGGTCCTTTTTTTTTATTATATTCCAATTTTCTCCTTACCAGACGTGTGTTCATAAAAAAAATTATAACATATTTGTTTTTGTTTAATTGTAATTTGTAATTATAGTCCAGTCAACGAAGTAAAAATAAATGAAATAAATCGTGTAGTCTAGGTTATTTTTTTAAGTAGTAGGGGTGACCCTCAGGTCCAACATACCAAAAGTCCCCAGCCCAGGGCCGCGAGCTTAAGCCTGGAGAGGGGGTTAAAGGTCCCCTTTTTTAGTTTTTCGCGAATATTTCGAAAACCAAGGGCTTCACTGAAAAAGTCTGGACCAAGGAATTAAAGTAAATTAAATTTCCTACAAAAAATGTTATATTTATATTTTCGCTTGGAGCAACACTAAGGAAGATGCGGGGTGGAGAAATGTCAAGAAATCTTAAAAATCGGTCATTAGCCTACAAAATTTAGTGTTTCTAGATCAGTTTTATCCAGAAATAACAGACAAAATAAGTATATGTATTCAAAATTATTCCATTGATGATTTGGAAGGGAGTTTATGGGGTTAAAACGGGTGGCGAAGGTTAGAATTTCCTAATTTAATTTATTTGCTACAGTGTTTGCATTCACTATGAAAAATACTGTTTCTTTAAAGGTAAAAAGTATTATGGATTTTTCCAAATTACTGACAATGACTTTGTAAAATAATTTTCAGACATGTACTAAAAAAAAATCGTTAAGGATAGGGGGGTCTATGTCCCCTCGTTTATAAGGGAGGGACCATTTTCTAAAGCATTGACGTAAAGTGCATTAATAATTATTTAAAATCAATGGAGGTACCTATAATACAACACTATAGGTTTTTGAAAATACAAGGACCTATTCTTTTATTTTGTTGCTAAAACAAGTTTTTTTTATTAAACAGCTTATACAAAAATTGAACTTAAATTTAAAGTTTTAAAAAAAAAAATTTATAATGATTTTATTTTCAAAATTTTTTGTTGCTAAGTGCTAAATTTTAGTTCAGTATTTATGGCCGTTGTTAATTCTTAGTCGAACGCTAAAAACTAGATAGCTGTAGGTCTTTCAGTTTTTGAGAAAAACAAAAATTATGAACACAACTACTTTCTTAGAAATTTTTTCTAAAGAACCTTTGCCCCGCTCCTGCCTAAAGCTCGCGGCTCTGGACTGGGGACTTTCAGTATATTATACCTGAGCATCACCCCTAACTTATGAAAAAATAATCCAGACTACATGATTTTTCCTTCGTTGGCAAAGTGACGGTTTTACAAGAGAAATAATTTTCTAAGAAAGTAGTAGTTTCCATAATTTTTGATTTTTTCAAAAACTGAAAGACCTACAGCTATCTAGTTTTTAGCGTTCGACTAAGAATTAACAACGGCCATAAATACTGAACTAAAATTTAGCACTTAGCTACAAAAAATTTTGAAAATAAAATCATTATAAATTTTTTTTTTCAAAACTTTAAATTTAAGTTCAATTTTGTATAAACTGTTTAATAAAAAAAACTTGTTTTAGCAACAAAATAAAAGAATAGGTCTTTGGATTTTCAAAAACCTATAGTGTTGTTTTATAGGTACTTCCATTGATTTTAAATAATTATTAATGCACTTTACGTCAATGCTTTAGAAAATGGTCCCTCCCTTATAAACGGGGGGACATAGATCCCCCTACCATAAAAGATTTTTTTCTTAGTACATGTCTGAAAATTAGTTAACAAAGTCATGGTCAGTAACTTGGAAAAATCCATTATACTTTTCACCTTTAAAGAATAAGTATTTTTCATAGTGAATGCAAACACTGTAGCAAATAAATTAAATTAGGAAATTCTAACCTTCGCCACCCGTTTTAACCCCATAAACTCCCTTCCAAATCATCAATGGAATAATTTTGAATACATATACTTATTTTGTCTGTTATTTCTGGATAAAACTGATCTAGAAACACTAAATTTTGTAGGCTAATGACCGATTTTTAAGATTTCTTGACATTTCTCCACCCCGCATCTTCCTTAGTGTTGCTCCAAGCGAAAATATAAATATAACATTTTTTGTAGGAAATTTAATTTACTTTAATTCCTTGGTCCAGACTTTTTCAGTGAAGCCCTTGGTTTTCGAAATATTCGCGAAAAACTAAAAAAGGGGACCTTTAACCCCCTCTCCAGGCTTAAGCTCGCGGCCCTGGGCTGGGGACTTTTGGTATGTTGGACCTGAGGGTCACCCCTACCACTTAAAAAAATAACCCAGACTACACGGTTTATTTCATTTATATTATGATTTTAGGTCTTCGTTGACTGGACTATTAGGCTACAGACTAGGGCTCCCAACCGTAGGTACTTATAGGGTGATTTGTATAGATATGGTGTAGAACAAAAGCTTGAGCATATAGGTTGGGTCGAGATTTGAGACCCTCTCGTTTTCCAATTTTCTAAAAAATTGTACTAAAACAAAAAAAAAATTATTAAAAACAACGGTAACGATAACAATGCTTTGCTATACCTTTTTGTAAAGCCAGAAATCTTTTATTTAATTTTTTTTTTAAATAACAGGTTTTTAGTGAACAGTTTTGGAAAATTAATTTTCGAAATTTAGAAAATAAAATTTTAAAAAAAAAAGTTGTAAAAAGGCTTGTTTCTCGAATATCCCTAGAACAATGCATAATGACGTACAGAAGAATTAAAAAACTGCTTAATATTGTTAAAAAATGTTTTTCGGCTCGAATGTCTCGAGAACAACCAATTATATTAACTCCCAGATAATTTTACCCTACAAACAATGCCATAATTAGTAAATTATTAATGTTTGTTAAAAAATTCAATTGACAGTTTTTTTTTCTAGGCCAAAAAAACTGCAAAGAAACTGCTAATAATTGTTGAAATATTTAGATCAAACAGCCTTCCCTTGATTGCAGAACTGAAAAGTTTTTCGAAGATTTTTAATTGGTAATTTTCTTATAAAAAATAACATCGGGTGTCGAGTTTCAAAGGCAACCAAGGTGAAGGTCAAATCCAGCCTCTTTTTTCTGTTTTAAGACAATTTTTTAGAAAATTGCCATCCTGGCTAAACGAGACCCTAACTCCTATACAATGTTTTTTATTTCGAGTCTCGACCCAACCTAGGTATATGCTCTAGCTTTTATTCATCACCTTTTTTAGATAACTTCCTATACCGGATAAATCGGGGATAATGGGCCTCTCCTATAAGATTTTTGTTTTATCTCGACCCATCTGCACGCTCTTACGCACACCTTAGGTATGTAATATAGGTAACATGTATATATGGTATGTATCTAACTAAACGTTGACTTTATGTACTAATGCAATCCATGTATCTACCACCTACATACGTCACTTGAGAAGTCTATTTTGCATCAAAATAATATCTACCAATTGACATTGTGCCGTCCCGAATCTGAAAAAAAATAAAATATAAAACCAAAAAAAAAAAAAAAAAATACGCAGGTCTCAACAGAACTATCTAAGTTAATTTGTTTATTTTAGTCATGCACAAAAATCCTCAAAACAAAAACTAAGTACATTTTTTTAAAAAATAAGAGATGACCACGAACGAACGAAAGTAGATATATATATTATATAATATATATATATTATATACCTGTATCCAAAACATGGAAAAAAGAAAAGTTTCGCCACCAAACCTAAAAGAAAACAACAAAATACTTAGGAATAAAAAAAAAAAAATGCTGTTCCTTTCCCCGCCAATAAATCTCAGCAGCATTACCTTCTGTCTTCCTGCTTTAGTGCCTGTTTACATTGTATTTTTGACGAACGGCGCATCCAGTGAGATGGGTAGATTTTGTGTGAGTAAGAAAGAGAAGGGTTAATTCCACCCAAATTAGGCCGATGCGCCAGTTTCATTAAATGTTTTCGGATTGAGCAGGAAGAGTTTTTTTTGTGTGAGTGAGAGATACATGGTTGTTAAGGATGTGAGACAGGGATGGGTAGATTGAAATGAAAGAATTTTTTCTCTATAATGTAAACACGAGGAACATTTTGATGAACGAAAATATGCTTTGTCAAAAATACAATGTAAACAGGCACTTAGCTCACATATTGCTACATTGCTAGCTATGTAAAGTACGCATACACAATGTTTTTTTTTTCTTAGTCTTCGATCTTGTCTTGCTACTTCTCTTGCATTCTGCTTGTGCGATGCGTATGTGCGTAAGTGCGTAACTCTGTCTCTGGCCACAGACAAGAGAAATATACAGAGAATATGGTCTTTCATCGAGTTTAGTTCCCTTTTTTTATGTAGATGGCCTTAGTTACACTGTTTTTAGATTATTTTATGATCATGCAAGTCGAATTGGTTATCAAACACCTTATCTTCTATGAAACATTTAATTCGCAGCCAAAACCAAAATGTTTGCCTTTCTTAATACCCGAGGAAACGAGAGGAAAATAAAGAATACAACCAAAATACAACGTACATGCAACAAGATATAGAAACAGATACGACAAACAAAACAACATCCATATCCAACTCAAGGCCAAGGGTGGTTTTTGTTTTCAGTATTTCATTTCTTTATTTCAGATTTCAGATGGCTGTCATCAAAAGGGATGATTTTTTTTTTTTTTTTTGAGGGAGAAAATTTAAAATAATTATTCTTTCGCTTGGTGCCACATGAAGAAATGCAACATTTGAATGTATGTGATCCGTTCCGTACCTATGCTTTTTAGTTGCAAACATTGTAGGTACCTATTCAAAAAATTACACTAAAGGCTGATTTCCAATGGCGCGTTCGCGTTAATAAAAAGGAATTTGTCCAAAAAAAACCGATTTTTTCTTCTAAATAAATCGATTTTTTTGTTGAAAGGAATTCGAACATTAGTTTAACTGTCAAAACGCACGCTGAAGTTGATTTTTTTCAACTTTAACGTTGAGGTAGCTTATGTTACGTTGGTTTGTGTACATGCTAATAGGTGCCAAATCGTAACATAATACCCAACGCGTCATTGTAAACAATTTGCTTAAATTGCTATGTGTGAGCTTTCGCGTTGAAAGAAAAATCTGTCAAAGCGACGCCCAACGCGGCATTGGAAATCAGCCTTAAAAGAATTGAATATTTGAATAGCCTTAATAGAAATAAAATAAATCCATATTGATGACAACCACAAAAAATCTGCAAGTGCAAAACTATTCTGTCTGCCTATACCCAGTCTAAAAAAAAAAACAAAAACTCGCATGAGCCTCTCCAAACTTGAGTTATGTATGTATTTCATGTATATGTAGTACATTAATAAATATATGTATATATAAATATATATACAAAATGCATATACACTATATACTTATATGTACATATGTATATACAGGGTGTCCCCTAATTCGTGCTTCATGTTTTAAGGGCTGATTTCTGGTATGTATCAAAAATTATTATGGAGGAAAAATTCTATATGTTCTATATCTGAAAAATGGACTTAAAATGAAAAAAAAAATTATTAAAAATTAAAGAAAGAACATACAATGGCATGCTATAGCTTTGCTGAAAGATTCTTTGATTGTTTTTTTCTTTAAATCAAGTTCCTTAAATTAACAGTTTTTAATAAATTAAATTTCTAAGTCAAAATTTTTGAAAAGTAAATAAAAGAATGGTATATTTAGTTTCAAAAAAGTTGTAAAAAAAATTTCAAGAAATTTTATATATAAAAAATTAATTTTTAATGAAACCGCTCCAATGATTTTTAAAATTTTTTCTGCATAAATTTACATTTTCTCAATAATTGAGATGGCAAACCTCATTCTAAGATTAAAACAATTTAAGTACTTGTTTTATCGATTTAAAGAACGTTTTTCATTCTTTTTTTTCATATTCAAATTTCCATTTTTCAATTTATTAAATGGATAAATACATATTATAACTATTAATTTTGTGTTTTATATTACACTCAATCTTAAAAATTCGAAGAAAGTTTTACTACAAGAGCAAGTTCGTGCGACCCAGTCGTGCATTTTTTTTTTCTTAGAATGATCCCAGGAATCATCCCCTAAAATATAAAGCACGAATTAGGAGACATCCTGTATTATACATAGTTTACAAGGCGATTAACCTAAGGTGTGATAAAAGGTAGAGCGTATCGGAGAGGGTGGTTTATTTCCTCCGGGAGGAGAAATTTTCTAAAAAATTGACTTAAAACAGACAAAAATTATTAAAAACCAACAGTTATAGTAACAATGCCATGATATACCTTTTTGTAACACCAGAAATATCGTCTTTTATTTTATTTTTAATAAATCTGTTTAACGGAATTTTAAAATATTAATTTTCAAGCTCAAAATTTTGAAAAAAAAAATTAAAAACAAAAAATTTTTTTTAATTTTACGTAATTATGTACTAATTTAGTTTTCAAAATTCAATGCTATTATTAGTTTTTAGTTAAAAACGAATGCTAAGATGTCCTTTTGTTTTTGAGAAAATTAAAAATAACGGGATGGGTGAATTTATAAAAGAATTGACTTAAAACAGACGGTAATGGTTAACACAGCATGCTATGCTTTTTTGTAAAGTCAGAAATTTCTGCATTTATTTTGTTTTTAAATTAAGTTACTTTAAAAAACGATTTAAAAATTAATTTTCAAACTTAAATTAAAAAAAGAAAAAAAATTAAAAATTGTGTTCAAACTAACTTCGTTCAAAATTGTATGTTAAAGTAGTATTTATAATCAAACACTAAAAACTCGATGCCTTAATGTCTTTTAGTTTTTGAGAAAATTTAATATAACGAAATCTACTTTACTTCTTAATTAGTAGAAATACGATCTTTGGAGCTACAAAATAACGGATGGAAGTCGAATTTAAGGAAAACTTACTTTTGTTATTTTCAATTTTCTCAAAACTATAATACAAGTTATCACCATCCAATGCACACCGCCTTAGACACGCGCGAACCTGTTTCCAGCTGAGTCAACAGTTAGTGCAGTTCACATGACGACGACAGTGTATTGGCCTATATGAATATGATATTCCGTATTCCATGGGAACCTATGCTGTGCGACGACATTAATTATGGCTGGTCAGCAATATTCAATGAGAACGAATGCCTGGACAGGAAAGCTTTAGTTTTAAGAATATATAAAATTCAATTGCATTTAGACCCCCGAACCTTTCGGTTGTATTATAAATTAAATTCGTAATCTTTAAATACGTGATCTTTTATTCTGATAGTAAGTCGAACCGTTGGGCCAACCCCTCTGGGGTTGGCGTTCGCATTTTTTTTGGAGTCCTCTTCCAGGACATCCTTAACTGGCGCCCGAGCAGGGACCGGCATAAATTTTGGATCCTTCCATCCGTGCGAATTGTTGTGTCCTTTCATACAGGACAGGACCTTAATACACTATAAAAAGTGAGAGTTACTGTACCCATGGGAACACAGTTAACCATATTATTGCTCCAACAACAAACACTTCATACCCATGGGAACATGAAAGTTTTCGTCGGTGAAAGGATTCAAAAAGTGAAATTGATCGTGCCGCGAGTAGGTTGCTTGCAAGAATAAACGCTTGCATCCAAAAGGGACTAACACGACTTTTCCGTTGCCGGTTCTACGAATTAATTAAAAACGCGTTTAAATTTTTTTTTGATACAGTTTTTTATTCGTGTTTTTCTTTTTTTTTTATCTTTTCTCAGCCGCTGCTGCAGAAAATGAAATACATCGCTGCCTTGTGAGTGAATTTTACCCAAGCCATCAGTATTCATAAAAAATTAAATGTGAAATTAATTCACGAAATTATTAAATGTGAATTTTAATAAAATCAAAAGAAAGAAAAGTGCAAGAGCTTTTAAATAAAAAAAAAAGCAATAAAAATAAAGAGCCAAGAGCTTATTATTTAAAAAAAAAATCAAATGTGAAATTAATTCACGAAATTATTAAATGTGAATTTTAATAAAACAAAAAGAAAGAAAAGCTTTTAAATAAAAAAAGCAATACAAAGAAAGAGTCAAGAGCTTATTATTTAAAGAATTAAATGTGAAATTTATTCATAAAGTTAATTAAATGTGAAATTGATTCACCGAGTTTATTAAATGTGAAGGAAAAGAAAATTTGAAATTTATCGATTAAAAGGAAAATAAAATATCCTTAAATTAAAAAAAAAAGAAAAGATTTAAATAGAAAAAATATATGAAGAATATCTTTTTAAATTGAAAGTGAAAAAAAAAAGAATAAGAATTATTTAGTAGTGAGTAATTTGTTTTTTTTTTTTCTCTCAAAAAAATTGAGTCAAAATAAATAATTGGAAAAGAAAAATCTTTTAACAGTGCCACTGTGAAAATTAAAAAAAATTGTATTAAAAAACATACATATTTGAACAAAAACCAAGGTAAGGTGCATTGATTTAATTTTCATATATCTATATAAGTGCATTTATACACCCCTCTCCATTGAAATATATAAATACGTGTTAACCAAGTGTATAAGGTTTTGAGTTAAGTGGAAAATATTTAACAAATAACTCGGCGTCGGATTCTAACCAATCTACCCAGGGTATTGCACCTCCACTTTGCGAGCCTAGGACGGAAGCTGATCTGAAGGAGATCAGCCGACTCCCTGACTGTGTGAAGGAGCTGCAGTCCTTCGATGGGAACCCGACACAGTATGTATCTTGGATACATAATGTGGAGGGAATCCTGAAAGATTTCGCAATCATCAGGAATAAGCCCATGTACCGGGCGATTCTCAAACACATACGGCAAAAGATTCGCGGGAATGCGGATTCTGCCCTAGTGTCGTATAACATCTTTGACGACAACTGGGAAGAAATTAAAAAAAATCTTTCCCTTCACTATGCCGACAAGCGCGACATACGAACTCTTGAGCATCAGCTCAACCAGCTTTCCCAAAGAGGTTCTCGGCTTGATGAGTTTTACGCGACCGTGAACCATCAGTTTTCTCTTATCATAAACAAAATTAAAACTGAGTCGTATACGCAAGAAACGGTAACCGCGCTGGTGGAAACGTATCGGAATCGAGCGTTGGATGTGTTTATAAGAGGGCTGAGTGGTGATCTGTCACGGATGATGATCGTGCAGAAGCCAAAAACACTTCCTGAAGCGTATGCTTCTTGCCTGGATATTCAGAATCTGAATTTCCGGAATCATGCTATACATCCAACGGCGTATAATAATACGATTACAGCCCCCTTAAACCAAATGTCCAATTCGGACAATGGGCCGCCGAGTCAGCACAAGCCTACAGTCCCCCATAACCAGATGTCTAAGTTTGACAATAGACCGCCCATTCATCCTAAGCCTTATTACAAAGGGGGTAAGAACAACTACAGAAACCATCCAACGACCTCAGGTAACCCACCGAGACCTGGTCCTAAACCATACCCAAAAATGGAGGTGGATCATTCGGTTCAAACCAAGCAGGTCAACTACATTAATAGACCTCAATCGAATCCGTTTAAAAGAAAAGATAGGTCAGAGAACTACCCCCATTCCCAAAATGTGGGACAAAAGCAACAAAAGTTGTATCATTTGCAACCGGTGAAAGAAACACCACCAGAAACCTACGATGAGGTAGTTAGTGAGAATTATAAAGGTGAGGTGAATTTTATGATGGGCGCCTGTCCAGCGTACCATACATAAACTATATCCTCAAAAACGGAAAAGTGTTGAGCTTCCTTGTTGATACTGGGGCAAATAAGAACTTCATCGCCCCACATGTATCAAAAAACACGATCAGGCTAGCTCAACCCTTCGCCGTCAATTCCGCAGCCGGTAATGTTAAGATTACCGACAAAATAACAGGAAAATTTTTTGCGGAAATCGGAAATGACACCCTACTGACATTCTATGTGCTTCCCGGCCTCAAGAGCTTCGATGGTATCATTGGCGATGATACGCTAAAACAATTAGAAGCCATTATTGATCGAAAGAGGAATACTCTTACCTTGACAAAGGGGATCACAATACCTCTGAAAGATAAATTTTCTTCAGAGGTTAATACAATTATTGACAAAGAAATTCCTGAGAACGTTCGAAAAAGACTTTCTCAAATAATACGAAAACACAGTACACTTTTCACGCCTCTTAATGCAAATGAACTAGTAAAAACTACAGTGAGGGCAGAAATAAGGACTAGTACCGATGAGCCAATCTACACTAAAAGCTATCCCTACCCTCCCTGTATGCGAGAAGTAGTGGAGAATGAGATTAAGGATCTCATAGCAGAAGGTATAATACGTCCTTCAAGAAGTCCTTATAACTCACCAATATGGGTGGTTCCAAAGAAACCAAAGTCCTCGGGTGAGAAGCAATATCGCATGGTGATAGACTTCAAACGTCTTAACCTTGTGACGATTGCTGATGCATACCCGATTCCTGACATCAACTCCACGCTCGCGAGTTTGGGGAACGCTAAATTCTTTACCACTTTAGATTTGACTTCTGGTTTTCACCAAATACCCATGTTGGAATCGGATATCCCAAAAACTGCTTTCTCCACGATGAATGGGAAATACGAGTGGCTGAGACTCCCATTTGGTCTCAAAAATGCCCCCGCAATCTTCCAAAGAATGATTGATGACGTTCTGAAAGAATTCATCGGCAAAATATGTTACGTCTACATTGACGACATAGTCATCTTTGGAGGTAGTGTCGAAGAAATGCTAAATAACATTAATATTATACTTTCCAGGTTATGCGAGGTAAATCTCAAGGTTAACTTAGAAAAAACATCTTTCCTTAAAACAGAGGTAGAGTTTTTAGGTTATATTATAACACCTGACGGCATACGGGCTGTTCCTAAAAAAATTGATTCCATCCAAAAAATACTCCCACCCGAAAATCTTAAGGAGTTAAAAAGTTTTTTGGGCCTCACCTCGTACTACAGGAAATTTATTCGCGACTATGCGAAAATCGCGAAACCTCTCACAAATTTAACAAGAGGGAATAATGCCCAGGTAAAGGCCAATCAATCAAAACGTGTCCGAGTCGAATTAGACCAAGAGGCATTACGGGCATTCCAGGATCTCAAAGATATGCTTACATCATCCGAAGTTTTGGCCTTCCCTGACTTTGAGAAAACATTTAATCTAACCACAGATGCTTCAGATTATGCGATCGGAGCTGTACTGTCACAAGAACATTCAGGCCTCGATAAGCCAATCGCGTTCATCTCTAGGTCTCAAAACAAGACCGAGGAAAATTTTGCAACCAATGAGAAAGAAATGTTGGCTATCGTGTGGGCTCTTGACAACCTTCGTTCTTACGTTTATGGAGCAAAAAAGATACGCATCCACACTGACCATCAACCTCTGACCTTTGCCTTGGGAAACCGTAACTTTAATGCAAAGCTTAAGAGATGGAAGTCGCGGATAGAAGAGTACAACTATGAATTGGTTTACAAACCTGGTAAATCTAACATAGTTGCAGATGGGCTATCTAGGCTTAAAACTGAGGTTAATCACTTGTCTGACTCAGTGAAAATTGAGACAGCACAAGGTTCTAACATCGGTGAGCAAGGTTCCGCGACGGATACGGCTAGTGAAGGTCATGAAGGTGCAGAAAATAGATCTATGACAGAAACAGCAAGTGAAGAACGATCATCTATAGGAACAATGCATAGTGCTGATCAGGACAGCACTGACCTGATTCCTCATGTTGAGGCACCATTGAATGTGTTTCGCAATCAGATAATCATAAAAGTAGGGAAAGGACTAGAGGCCCACGAGGAACCTCATCCTGGTTATTTTCGTCACTATGTGGCAGTAGAGGATCCTACGAAACAAGATTTTGTCAGGATACTTAAGGAAAGACTACGGCCTAACATTCTAAATGGAATAAAAATTCCGGAATCGCAAATAGCTCTTCTTCAGGAGACCTATTTAGAAAACTTTGTGACTTACAAACTCCGTATTACACAAAGAGTTGTTGAGGACGTCAAAGATCCAAATCGTGTTCTAACATTGATTATGGAAGAGCATAAAAGAGCACACCGCAATGCAAGGGAGAATAAAGAACAACTTTTGGAAAAATATTATTTTCCTAAGATGTTCAGCCTAGTTAAAAAATATACCACCACTTGTGAGGTGTGCAAGCTCAATAAGTACGATAGGCACCCTGTTAACCCTGAATTTCAGGCGACACCTATTCCCTCATACCCTTGTGAAATTTTACATTTAGATATAGTGGAAATCCAAAACGAGAAATTTATAAGTTGCATGGATAAATTCTCGAAATTTGGTAAGTTATTCCACATTAAAAATCGATCAGTACTTCATCTAAGGGACAAAATCACAAAGATTTTGCACTATTTTACAGTCCCGAAAATCTTGGTAACCGACAATGAGAGAAGTTTCTTAAGCCCAATAGTACTCAATTTTATAAATATGCTTGGTATAAAACTGTACCGTACCCCTGTTCATCGTAGTGAGGTAAACGGACAGGTGGAAAGACTCCATTCCACAATATTAGAAATTTTCAGATGCCTTAAAGCAGAGTACAAGGGCCTACGACTCAAGGAGTTAATAAACATAGCCGTGGATAGGTATAATAATTCTATTCATTCAGTTACCGGGAAGAAACCGTGTGACATATTTTTCAACAGATATCAGAGGATCAACTACCAAAATCTAGTTGACTTCCGAAACAAGGTAAATAAGGAATTAAAGGGTGAAATTATGAGGAAACAGAAAACTTGCAATTCCAGAAGAAACGAAAAGCGTTCTAAACCTAGAAAATATCAGAAAGGTGATATCGTTTACGCAAGGGTTAAAGGTATCCAAGCCAAGAATAAACCTATATTTCGGAAAGAAGTCGTGGGAAAAGACAACAAGGTAACAATCACTACTGTGAGTGGCCGAAAAATCCACAAAACTCATTTAAGAAATATTTAAAACTAAATGATGAAAATGAGTTTTCAAAAAAAGGGGGAGTGTATGCACAGCACTTTCACAATGCACCTGCCTTTATTCGTTTGACAGTAACTTGAACATACAATACTTATTAAAAGATCAAATCTGTATGCTTAACTCGAATATACAATACTTATTAAAAGATCAAATCTGTATCCTTGATTTGACTTGAACATATAATACTTATTAAAAATTTAAACCTGTTTCCTAAGCTTAACCAGAATTACATTACTCTAGGTACAGGAAATATGTAAAAATGTCTTAACTTTTGTTTGTTAATTCTAATCTAAAATTTAAACTAATTATATCAATAAAATTTCATTTTAAATCAACTTTTATTTCTTAATTCTAATCTAAAAACTAATTTAATCATATTTCTAAAATTTAATTCTTATTCGTAGGAATATAAATGTTCTCTTTAATACGTAGTATAATATTTTAGATACCTAGTAATTAAAGTAATGATGAAACTATTTCTTGCTTCTTTTTCATTTACTGACGAAGTTCCACTTTTTGCATCACTATACCTTAGCATAAGTCCATACTGAGGTCTTAGTTACCCCAGAAAAAGGGAATACTTTTTTATTTTTTTGTGTACATATTCCTAGATTAACTTTCCTAGCTACAGTCCAAGCACTCCAAATTTTCGACTACAAGGCACCGATAGTCTCCTTGAAAGAGGGAAAAGGATGGATCGTTGATGGTAGTTTCAAATTGGTACATACTATTGACCTAGCAGAATTCCAGAATCTTGTGGATGGGGTGAGCGACGCTCAAGGGTAAATCACAGAGAAAAACGAGGTCTATCGACTGGATTGGAACAGCCTGGAAGTGGGTAGCCGGAAATCCCGATGCCACTGACTGGAATAAACTCCTACAAAGCCAGGAAGCAATCATCGAGAATAACAACCACCAATACAGAGTTAATGAGAAACTCTTTGGAATTACGAAGGACATCACACGAAAGATCAACTTGGTGATTGAGAGATATGAGAAAAACATAAAAGACACCATCTCTGGAAAATTCGAGCAAGATGCTTTAGATGAAATCATTGCCGTTAAAGGCGAAATAAATGAGATTATTCGGGCTTGCCAAATGGCGAAAAGTGGCTTGATTAATACAAATCTTCTTGATACCGAAGAAATCAATTCAATTATCAATGAACTAGAGACACTTCCCTATGCCAACGAGATTGAAGCCATTGAGTACGGCACACCATCAATTTTCACCAATGGATCGATGCTGCTCTATGTCATTTCAATGCCAAAGGTAGGAAAAGAAGAATACAACCTGCTTATAACAAGACCATCAGTTTTCGAAGGGAAGCAAATAGACCTGAAATTTAAAAAGATGCTAATCAATCACAAAGTAACGTACGGTGTAGTAGCCATTGTGAAGACAAGTCTCTTGAGAAAGTTCCCGAGGACACCTGCGTAGCCCGATTGCTAAAAGGAGGACATGCGGCTTGCACCTTTCACACGAGCATCGAAGAGGTCATCGAATTAATTAAAGAGGACACAATTTTTGTCACAAACTTCAAGGGTGACTTAACCTCTAATAATATTTCAAGATCTCTTTCAGGTACATATATAATTCAGCTCGTAAACGAGACGATCCAATTGGGGGACAGGGCATTTTACAGTTCTATGACCACCTCCCTACAAGCGCTACCTCCAGCGCTAATGAACATCACCAACCATGATCGCCGTATTGACCTGGGATTCGTACATGATCTGAGCGTTAAAAACATAGAGCGCCTAAGTAACTTAACCCAAGAGTTTAAAATTTCTATACTTACGGAGGCCGTCGTCCTTCTTTCGGTGGCGTTTGTCGTTTTAACTATTTGGCGGAAGATTTACGCCAAACCTCATATCCCAACGATTTTATCTCCTAACCTACAAGTCACAGCCTAACCGTGACGTCACTTAAGATCTACGGGTCGTAGATTTTCGAAGGGGGAGGAGTTATCACCATCCAATGCACACCGCCTTAGACACGC
Organism: Epistrophella euchroma; assembly: GCA_947049315.1. Classification (NCBI taxonomy): domain Eukaryota; kingdom Metazoa; phylum Arthropoda; class Insecta; order Diptera; family Syrphidae; genus Epistrophella; species Epistrophella euchroma. The sequence continues at coordinate 83,267,077 of OX346245.1, read as the reverse complement.
GCGAACCTGTTTCCAGCTGAGTCAACAGTTAGTGCAGTTCACATGACGACGACAGTGCATTGGCCTATATGAATATGATATTCCGTATTCCATGGGAACCTATGCTGTGCGACGACATTAATTATGGCTGGTCAGCAATATTCAATGAGAACGAATGCCTGGACAGGAAAGCTTTAGTTTTAAGAATATATAAAATTCAATTGTATTTAGACCCCCGAACCTTTCGGTTGTATTATAAATTAGATTCGTAATCTTTAAATACGTGATCTTTTATTCTGATAGTAGCTGCATTTTATTTTCCCCCAGATCTAATCCGGATTAGATCATGATAATAAAACAAACTGGATCACAAATTTATTTATTTCTCACAGTTGGCTTTATTTGCACAATAAAATTGACAGAAGGAAAATTTTCACAAATATTATTTGAAATAATATTTGGTATTGAATGTTTAAAATGGAACAGTTTTATTTTTTTAGTTTAATTTTTATTAAGTTAATAGTTTTTATGTATTTTTTCCGTACCTCGCGACGCGTCGTCTCTATTGAATGAAGAAAAACTCATAAAAAAAATTGGAATGATGGCAGCATTTGTTTGATTTCAAGAATTTTTAATTTTATTGAGTTTTTTCTGTAAATCTCAGCAGTGGTACCAACCTATAAAATTAAAATATTGCTAGGGAAGTGTTCAAAAAATGGATTTCGAAATCCAAATCTAGAAGCAGACCTGGATCTTGTGTTGTTTCTGTATTACTTGTATTTATGTTTCCAAATCCAATCCGGATCAGATCTGGGGGAAAATAAAATACAGCTAGTAAGTCGAACCGTTGGGCCAACCCCTCTGGGGTTGGCGTTCGCATTTTTTTTGGAGTCCTCTTCCAGGACATCCTTAACTTACATTTTGACATCTAGTTTTTAGTGTTTGACTGGAAATTAATAGGAGCATATCAAATTTTAAAAACAAAAATACTACAATTTTGAAGAAAATCAATGTGAACACAATTTTTTTTTAAATTTTTTTTCATCAAAAATTTTAGTTTGAAAATAAATTTAAAAAAAAACGTTTACTAAAACAACTTAATATAAAAACAAGATAAAAGTAAAAAAATTTCTGGCTTTAAAAAAAGTATAGCATGCCGTTGTAACGGTTACCATTGTTTTTGAATAACTTTTTTCTGTATTAAGTCAATTCGTTTAAAAATTGCCCCTACTGTTGTTTTTAATTTTCTCCAAAACTAAAGGATATTTTAGCATCCGGTTTTCTGTTTTTGACAAAAAACTAATAAAAATAAAACATTAAATTTTAAAAAACAAAATTAGTGCTTAATAACGTAAAATTAAAAAAAAAAACTCTGAAATTTTTTTTAAATTTTTTTTTTGCAAATTTTTAAGTTTGAAAATTAATACATATTTCCAAAATTATCCTCGGCACGAGTACGATAACTTTGGCGCCAAAATTTGATAACGGTTTTTTAAAGAGGGGCCAAAAACAAGTATTTCTTACTAAGGAAGGGGCGGCATATCTCGGAAGTAGGGGCAATTTTAGAAAAAAATTACTTAAAATGAAAAAAAAAAATATTAAAAAACAACGGCACCACCTACAATAAAGTAAAGTTTGAATGCCAGAAATCTGTTCTTATATTTAAATATTTATATATAATTATTTAAGTCAACAGTTTTCAAAAAATTCGCATGAAAACTTAAAATTTTGATTAAAAAAATGAAAAAAAAAAATTGAGACCTTTTTTTTTTTAAATTGTGAAATGAAGTGCTAAATTGGCTTTTTGTGGTCAATGCGTAATTGAGGACTTCATTGTAAATGTTGCCGTTGTTTTTTAATAATTTCTTTTTTCACTTGATGTCATTTTGTTCTAAGATTGCCCCTACCTCATAAACGGGTAGATAGACCCCTCTCTCTTGTTTTTGGTCCCTTTACGAAAATCCGTTATCAATTTTTGGCGCCAAAGTTATAGTACTCTCTCCTTATTCTCTTAAACAGATTTATTAAAAAATAAAATAAAATAAAATAAAATAAAATAAAATAAAATAAAATAAAATAAAATAAGAGATTTCTGTTTGACAAAAATAATAGGTAATAACGCGTGCAATTAGAAGCTTCGTAGCTACGACTTTGGGGATCTGAACTGAATTAACTTCCATTATACATACATTAACTCCTTATTATTTTTCAAATAAACCGTTTTCAAAATATTCTTTCATCAAATGTTTTTTCCTTCCCTATCATACTATGTAGATACGTAGGTAGATACTCACTCAGTAAAAATTTCTGAATACCTAATCGATTTTTCTATCGACATTTTTTTAAACAAATTATCCTATCATTTAGTCAGTGAAACCGGTAACGGTAAATTAATAATATACTAAATATACCTACCTACCTTTACCTTCCAAATACCTACTACGAATTGCTTTTTATCTTCTTTCCAACCATTTAGAGAAATATTATATACCTAGATAGGTACCTACCTACCTAAAAATAGATTTTAAAAAATCATTTGGTGTTCACGAAAATAATTTTAGAAATCTACCATTAGAACTAAGAAAATTAGAAAATGGGCCTAAGAGTACTTTTCCCCTCGCTTCTTTTATTTTATGGGTTATCTAAAAATCCCATAGAAGTGGCCGATCAAATATATACTTATCTATCAAATACCTACACATTAAATCTTACTTTACACACCCTTTCTTTATTCATGTGAGCGTTTTGATTTTTTGTAATCAAATTCAACCTTGAAATTTAACTATCAAAGAACGTCAACAAAAACATTCGGTTTAAAAACTAAAATGGGTACCTATCTTCTGAAAAAAACTTAAAAGAAAAACAATCCATAACCATAAGATATCAAAATGTCTAGTGTTCGTCTAGTAACACGAAAAAAAAAATTTCACAAAAAGGACTGACTTTGAAGAAAAGGGAAATTAATTCATTCACTAATACATTCAAATGCTCTACATGAAATCTGAGTTTGCTTCTGAAGGGAACCTACCCTTAAGCGAACTAAAATGTTACATACTACATATGTACATATTTTTAGTATGGGCACCGCTGCCATGCGCAGTGTGTTAATTTTTGTCTTAATGCCGAAAACAGATGTGCAGCTTTTTCAAATGCAGCGAAAATAAATTTACACAGGTTCTTATGAGAGCTGACATATGCCAGACTCTGCATGCAGCCTTTGCTGCACGATATCTCTATTTCTAATTTCGCTGCATGGGGAAAAGCTGCACATCTGTTTTGGGCTTAAGGAATAAAATACAGTGCAAGCTCCCTTGTGACGGTCGCAACACTTTTGTCCGTTTAAGGGAGTTGTCCGTCCAAGGGAAAAAATTAAAAATAGTTATAAAAGAAAATGTATAGTACTACCACATTGACTGCCATGGCTATTACATTTGATAGCCAGTTATGTTTCCCATAGTGCCGTGGCTATCAAATATGATAGCCAGGTAGGTATTCATATAATGCTTTGGCTTTGCTTTTTTCTTAAAGAAACAATTAATAAGGAGTACAAAATATATAAAAAATTCGATTTTTTGCAAAAAAAAAAAAAAAAACCTAAAAAATAAATAAACTTTTCAGTAATTCAATTTTTATTTTTTTTTTTTTTTAATGCAGTTTGTGCAATAGCTCTTCGGCGCATTATAAATTAATTTTAACTTGAATTCTGTAAACCAAAAAATTAAAAACAAATAATAAAATCGAAAAAATCAAATAAAACGGCTATCATATTTGATATCCATGGCCTCTGATAGAGATATAGATGCCTATCTGCTTGAGCTGTGCCATGGCTATCAAATTTGATATCCAAGAGAAAGTCCTTTCCAGGGGACTCATTCCGTAAAACGATTATCACCTGACGATAACGTTTCGACGATAGTCCTGCTTCACGTAACCCAAAAAATGACTATCGTCTGGACGATCACGTTTTGACGATCAAATATCATCAAAACGTCCAAACGATGGCTTTTGGACGATACCTAAATAGGTATCGTTTAGAATTTGTTTTCATGATTGTATGTAAGTTTGTACGCGACTATAGTTAAATGAGTTAAATAATTAATTTATTTTGCAAAAAGACAGCAAACATTCGAGAAAAGTACAAATTATATAAAAAAATTAAAAAAAAAAAAAAGTTTTGCCAGCAGGGATCGAACCCCGAACCTTTCGGTTAAGAAGCAAGTACTTATCCCATTGCGACACCATCTAATGTAAATTTCTGCGGATTTCTTGGGTTTACAAACAAACCGTGCACGCAAATTGTTATTATGCCATTTCAATGATGGTTTGACAATCTCTGGAAAAATGAGAGACGAGGAGATATTGGTTGAAGTACGTGAAGCAAATTATTGACGATCACGTCAGCGATAATCGTTTTGATGATTATCGTTTTGAAAATTACGGAATGACCCCACTGATCTCTATAATATACTGGATAGCGCATCCATACAAAAAAGTTGAAGTAAATTGAAGAATTGTTATACTGGCCACTCGTACACCAACTGTCAAAATAGATATAAACAAATAAACAAAATATAACAAATTTGTGTTTTCAAGATGAGATGATGTCAAGAACAAAAAAAATTGTTTGAGGTTATTTTTTTTTTTTGAAACAAACAAAATAAAATAGTCAGTCAGTCTTTTCGTTTGTTTTTATTTTTATATTTTTTTTTTTAAATTTTAAACTTGTGAAAAATTTGGGCCTGGTCTGGACGATTATTAACAAGTAGATTTGCAGAACATTCTGCTTATACGAAACCTTCTCAAATGGAAAATAACGATCTTGTTGCAACCATGGAACAAGACAAATTCATCATTAGAATGTCAAAGGATTCCCACTCACTGTTCAAGAGACAAATACAGGGCTCAGATCGCGTAAGACGATTCGATTGAACGATCATCGTTTCGACGATTGTTCTCTCTATATTTCACTTCACATGTGATAGAGAAAGCTATAGCCAAAAAGATGATCGTTCAATCGAATCGTCTTACGCGATCTGGGCTCAGGATAAGAAGCTGGAAATACTCGCTCAGATTGTGACTAAGTATCTCCTAATTGATACTTACGAAGGAAAGGCACGCAGAGCAGATTCCAAAATGGTATCAACCACATTTATGGCACTTCCCATTCAATAAAGAAACCCCAAAACTTTCTTTGAATATTTAAATTTAAAAAAAACTGAAAAAGGTTTTGGGGTTTCTTTATTGAATGGAGAGTGCCACAAATGTGGTTGATACCATTTTGGAATCTGCTCTCGATGCCTTTAAAAGGAGCATAAAAAGTTTTGATTCCAAAGCTCTATAAAAAAATTCAACCTCGTAGTACACTTGTAGTAGGTCATTATTGAATTACAGAGAAAGCCACAAAACTTAGTACTTTATTGTCCTGTCGAAGAGCCTCGCCTATTATTGCACCCGCTGTGCCATCGCACCGAGCTTTGCTGCGTGCTGTTCCTTCGTAAGTATCAATTAGGAGATACTTAGTCACAATCTGAGCGAGGATTTCCAGCTTCTTATCCTGTATTTGTCTCTTGAACAGTTAGTGGGAATCCTTTGACATTCTAATGATGAATTTGTCTTGTTCCATGGCTGCAACAAGATCGTTATTCTCATTTGAGAAGGTTTCGTATAAGCAGAATGTTCTGCAAATCTACTTGTTAATAATCGTCCAGACCAGGCCCAAATTTTTCGACGAACTTGCGGCGTGTCTGGATCTGGTTTCCACTTTTGACAAGTTTAAAAAATGTTTTTGTACCAATATCGGATACAACACAAAAAAAAAACGAAAAGACTGACTGACTATTTTATTTTGTTGGTTTCACAAAAAAAAATAACCTCAAACTACTTTTTTTTGTTTCACATAGATGTCAAAATTGGCCACTCAGCCACCTTATGTCATCTTCAATTGGAATGATAAAAACTGTTATACTTGAATAGTATACACTATCCAGTAAATTATAGAGATCATTGAATGACCCCCCAGGACTTCCAATGACAGCACAAACATAACTATATTTATAAAAAATTTATGTTTATACCAGAAAAACACCTAGTATAACAAAAAAAGTTTTTTGCACCCAATGAAACGTGCACAACATGGGCTTGGCAGTCAATGTGATACAGGGTGATCGGTATAAGATGCACCAAACTGTTGGAGCGAGTTGACACACTAGCTACGAAAAATAAAATATTTAAAAAAATATGATTTAATTGGCCAATCACGTTTCATTAAATCAAATATTTTTTTTAAACTCAAAATAATCCATGAAAGTCATATATATGGAGTCATATATCGTTGTCGTTCTATGAAAACTCCCTAAGTCCATTTCTTTAGAAACTGAAGAACCTTTCATAAACACGGCATAGTTAATTAAATACCAAAATTTAACTTTTGTAAAAAGTACCCAACTCTTTTGCTACATTTATTCTAAATATAAAATTTATCAAACTCAAAAATTTTCAAGTTATTGTTAGTAAAATTCCATAACAAATGTCAATGTTACAAAATTTAAAAAAATGGACTTAGGGAGTTTTCATAGAACGACGACGATATATTTTGTCATATAAATATGACTATCACACTTATATGACATTTTTGAGCCATATTTATTTGGCAAACTTGCCATATATATATGACAATGTAATACTACCTTAAGTTTGAAAATTAAGTTTTAAAAAACTTTTCACTAAAAGAACTTAATTTATAAACTGAATGGAAGCACATATTTCTGGCTTAACAAAAAAGTATAGCAAGTCGTTTTATCCATTACCGATGTTTTTTAATAATTTTTTTTCTGTATTAAGTCAATTATTTTAGAAAATTGCTCCTCTTGTTATGTTCAATCTTCTCAAAAACTGAAAGATATTTTAGCATCCGGTTTTCTGTTTTTGACTGAAAGCTAATAAGAGCATTGAATTTTGAAAACAAAAATTATACTTAATTACATAACATTTTGAAAAAAAATTAGTTTGAAACTTTTTTTTCATTTTTTGTTTCAAAATTTCGAGTTTGGAAATTAATTTTTCAAAAACTATTCACTTACACAACTTAATTTAAAATAAAAATCAAAGAAGAGATTTCTGGCTTTCCAAAAAGGTATAGCATGGCATTTTAAATTGTACCGTTGTTTTTAAATATTTTTTTTCCGTTTTAAGTCAATTTTTTAGAAAATTGCCCCTCCTGCCTAAACGGGGGGAAATAGACCCCCATCCCATACGATTTTTTTCTTGTCTTATCCTAACCTATTCGCTCCAGCAGTTTGGTGCATCTTATACCGATCACCCTGTATAGTGGCATCATGCAAAATTTTTGCACCTACAAGCCTTCATGGCTAATTCATAATTTATTCAAACTAGAAAAGAACATTAAGATACAAAAAACAGCATACAAAAACAGACTACCTACAGCTGCAGAAATAAAATCCATTATGCATTTGATCACAGATAGTGATTTGGTGACATCGCATATATTGTCGCTGTGAACCAGGGGGAACGTTTTTAATGCAAAAACATATATGTTAAAGTATTTCTGAAAATAAGAGTTGGGCGATTCCGCTATAGACGATTTTCGATATCAATTTCTAAATTACAATATTTTTAATTTTTTTTTTTGATAAAAACGCGAAGATAAAAAACTGTATTTAATAACAAATATAAAAAATGAGACCTAACTTAGAAAAAACATGTTTTTTGCACTTGGAAACATTGTCATATGAACAGTCGGTACGAACTGCACTTATCATAGCTAGTAACATACGTACAAAATAGCTTTTAGTGACAGTTTAAGGGTATGATTTACTTGTTAGACTTATGGTCAGAAATGTCGTTTAACCGTCTGCACGAATACCAGTTAGCAATTGTTTTTACTTTTTTAGCATTATTGATTACAAATATTCATTGCAAGTTTGTTGCACCCGCGATATAAAAGATAGAAAAGTTTGTTTTTTTTGACAGAAATAAAGTGCTAACGTTTTGAAACTTTGTAAAAGTAAGAAGAAATCCAACACAAAACTAAATCAGTCTTAATTAGGAATAAATTGTAGGTTGAACTAGAAAAAACTTTGATTCAAATTGGTTGCACCCGCGATCGCGATATTAGGATCGCGGGTGCAACTATTAACCATTAAAATTATTACGTGATTTATCATATTTTATTGATAAAATATGGTTTGAATAATAATTTCTGCCATTCAGGGTTGATTTTTTTTACTATTTAATATAATATTTTTTTCTTTTTTTTATAAAAATATACGGTTAAATGGCAGGGAAACAAGAAAAAGAAAGTGCTTCAAAGAAATACAGGCAAATACTAGAAAAAAATGCGGAACTTCATGCAGAGCACAGTCATTTTGAAATCTACCATTGAAATAGACATTTGGACGATATTTGGAACCACTTAAACGTTCAGTGACCACGAAGAAATTCTATGATTCCTGATGTATCTGCATCCTATGTATCCTGTCACATATTAAGTAAAACAAAAGCTTCGCTTTTTCGAGTTTTTTAGGAGTCAGAAGATGTTCCTTTAAATTCTTAATCTCCAACAACACGTCTCTTGAACCCTCAATATTACCAGCAGAGGTAGGGTCGGATTTACAGCAACCAAGGAGGAAGCCCCTGGGCCCCCACATGTTAAGGGCCTCCACAAACCGTGGACTCGGAAATTTCATAGCTATACAAATTTCTATTTTTAACAAAGTGATGAGAAATTAAATATACATACATACGTATACAAACCAGGAATATTTTAATTCTGTATAAACTTTATATATTTCGTGATGGAATCGAAAATTATATTTTCAAATCTTCACACGGTTCTCTCACTGACATAATTATAAGTTCTATTCTATTCTAATAGTGATGTAATTTTGTTTTTCTAATATCAAAATAAAATTAACAATATACATTATTTGAACGGGCATCCGCTTTTTTCATTGCACCAGGACCCCATAACCCTGAATGCGGCCCTGAGCAGAGAACTACCCTGATACCCGTACTGTTTTTACTGCAGCTGTCTTACTAAAAGATATTTTTGCAGGTTTGTACGTTATCTTCTAGGTACCTTACAAGTTCGGAAAAAATGGTACACAATATATCGTTATTTGGGGTTGGTGTCTAAGCAATATGGATGAAGGTGGAGACGTTAGATTACAATTTCTGAAGACACTTATTGAGTGTCTCTTAAATAAAAAAATGACTAGCATGTACAAATTGAAGACATCATCGTAAAGTTGGAAGCAGCAGAGAAAAAGATTGATGGCAATAACATATACCCAATAATTTCAGAAAATATTATAATATTAATAGAGCAAGGTACTGACTAGCAATATACGTCATTTGATCTCTTGTTTAGTTCCTTAATATAGTTTTACTGATATAAATATTCATTAAAGTTAGACGCGTTGCACCAGCGATAATTTGATGTTGCACCCGCGATTGCTTAAAGTGTGTATAATTCGTTGTTTATGTTTGTTTTCTATTTTTATTTCTTTAGTTGATTGAGTCAACGTCGTTCAAAATATGTAAGAATACCGTAGTAAATGTTTCACAATTAACAGAATTACGTGTGTTTGTACTATGATCTAGAAACTTGAGGCCGTTGCACCCGCACCCGCGATCGTTCTTTAAAGCCTTTTTTCTGACGATCTATTTATTTTATTTAAACTTTATAAAGGAATCTGAAGTGAATAGGTGAAAATGTAGTCCTTCAAGTAATAATTTAATTAAAATATCTTATTATTTTATCTAATTATACTTTAAATGAGTCTACATGTTGCACCCGCGATAATGGAATCGCCCAGTTGGCATTAACATACTAAAAAAAAAAGGTATTGTCCGCCAAAGGAAGTTAAATTAAATTTAACAAATCACGGCTAACATTCCTGGGAGTGCCGTATTAAAGGATCATAAAATGTATGGAATTTAGATCCAAGAACCACGGTCGTGAGAATTTGTCCGCCTAAGGGGATTGTCACTGTATATTGTTTTTTCGTTTTGTATGTTATTTTTAATGCTTCTTTTTTTTTTTTAACTAAAATTAGTTTATTGCCCATTTTTTTTTACATATATCAATATCTGGAATATATAAAATGGTCAAGAGAAAAGCAAACTTCAGCGGCAATCCAAAGATGCAAATAGAAAATGCTGAACCACCCTCAAGAATTTCTCAATTCTCTCAACCCAGCAGGACTTCCACCGTACAAATTAAATTTAAAAATTGATACACCTACAATGCTAATCAGGAATGTTAGTCCCCCAAACTTGTGCAATGGCACACGACTCCAAGTTAAATAGCTTTGTAAGAACATTATACAACTTCAAATTCTTACCGGACCTGCAGTAGTAAAATATGCCCTTATTCCCAGGATACCAATGATCCCAGCGGATCTCCCATTTCAATTAAATTAACTAGGCTCAGGGTCAATCATTTAAATGTATTGGGGTCGATCTTAGGGAAAGTGTTTTTTCTCATGGTCGACTTTATGCCTTTCAAGAGTGGGCTCAAAAAATAATCTGGGGGCACGGTAGTGCCCCCTGCCAAGACGAGCAAAACGAGCGGCGGGCACTACCTATATTTTCTCGTAACGCTTCGTCGGATTTTCAGGCCCTCATTACTTCGATCTGGATAGAGCTAGAGAGCTCAAATTTTCAGGACTATGTGTAGTCCACGGACTTACAAAATACACCAAATTTCATATTTCTAGCTTTTATACTTTGGGTGTAATTCATACCCAAAAACGTCGATTTTGTCACTGACCACTCACTCATCAAAACCTAAAGGGTACTTCCCGAAGTCCTAGAAAGCTGAAATTTGGAATGTAGGCTAGGATTTGCACACAAACAATAAAAAAATTAAGAAATCTATAACTTTCACCCTCCAACACCCCAAAAATGGGGGTTCATAAGAAAACATCTAAGACAACAACAATTTCCACAATGCACACAAAACAATGCATATAACCCGCCTATACTTGACGTAAGGGTTGTTTTTTTATTTTTTACTCACAAACACAAAAAACAATGCACAATATGTCTTTGCTTGAAATAAGGGTTGTTTATGTATTGTATGATCTTCACCACAATTGGTGGACAAATTGTCGTGCCGGTATCGCTATGACGTATCCTTGGAATTATATGTTATATGTATGTATGCATATGTATTTATATTCAGGGGTGTGCGATAGGAAAAAATTATGAACTTTCAACTCTCTTCGTTTAAAAAAAAAATTAAGAGATTTTTCATTGACGGCTCATTTTTTTAAGGTTTACCCTAATTATTGCTAAGTTAAAAATATACGGGTTAATTTTAATACTTTATATTATATTGCTTAATAATTATGTATAGGTACATAGGTATATGATTTTCAAGTACATATTTGGTGTTTTGCTAAGAGACTTAGCTCAATATAAAGGTTATAGGTTTGGTAGGTTGTAGGTAGTTACTTGTTTTCTAGGTTATACATATGCCTATTGCTACAATAAAAACTGTGAAGTAGTTTTACTGGAAGCAGGGTTTTACAGTGAAGTATTTATAAGGGAGGTTCAAGTATGTTTCTTACGGATAATAGGTGATCCTACAAAAAGAAATGAAATCCCACCAAAAACATTTCATGAAAAAAAGGTCGCCAAGACTCACATGCACATAACGCTTTCGCTGTGAAAAAGTTATGAGATCTCATGAAGAGCCAAGCCCATAACTCTACAAGGCCTAACTCCACAAGACCTTACTCTACCAACCCTACATCGTGGTCAAAAAGTATGGCTTGGCCGTTTCATAAAACTTTTGCATAACCGACTTACCAAAAATCTATGGAAGCTTCTGTGTTTCGGCTGCGAAACGGCCAAGTCATACTTTTTGACCACGATGTAGGGTTGGTAGAGTTAGGTCTTGTGGAGTTAGGCCTTGTAGAGTTATGGGCTTGGCTCTTCATGAGATCTCATAACTTTTTCACAGCGAAAGCGTTATGTGCATGTGAGTCTTGGCGACCTTTTTTTCATGAAATGTTTTTGGTGGGATTACTTCTTCCTCAAAATAATAAAACTGCTAATATTTTATATCTAGAAGCTATGAAATAAAAATAATTAAAATTCACAGATACTGTGCAAGTTCGAACATCAACAAAAGTCTATTTGTTGAAAACTGTTTCAGTGAGAGAAAATAAAATTCTTTATTTGGTTACGGAAAGCATATGTGTATGCATATAAATTTTTTATTAATAATATAGTAGAAATTGTGATTTCTCATTGAGCATTTGATATACTGTTACCTATAATCATATTAAAAAGTATATTAAAAGCTTGCGAAGCAACGAGAGCACGGGTCGGCTAGTTTTATATAATCTGTAAGTATTGTTATTCTAATGTAGGTATCAAATTGAATTTAATATTTATTTAAAAATTTTTTTTTCAAAATTAGGTCTGAAGAAGGGTGTAATTACGCCCGAAACGTCACATACATAAATATACATATAAAATCAAAAAGAACACTGATTTTAAGCCCACAATATTAAGATATAAATATATAATAAAAAAGGATATGTGTAAAAAAAGGGTTTTGTATAAAAGTCGGTATCCATAACGACGATCAATATTCTGTTTAGTTTTGAAATTTGTTTACAAGGCATGGGAAAAATGTATGTATGTATATATTTTGATTTAGAGGTATTGGTTGTTTTTATAATTTGTTTATATTACGGTGACTTTTTCAAGTAATGCTGTAATCACTGTACACAAATTTAAGGTAATATCTTGCGCAGGTTGTCAGAATTGAAACTGTCAGAAATTAAAAAATAGTGGCTCGAGTGCTCCCAAAAACTTCACACCACAATATAAAAACAACAACAAATATCGAAATTTGACATGTAAATGGGCACTGGAACCACCATTTTTGTAGATGCGCAGAACAGAACAAAAATGAAAACGCTAATGATATTACCTTTAAATGTACCGTGGCTGAAGATTATGTTTCGCATATTGAAATTCATAACAAAATTTGCCGTCGGCAAAACATATTCATAACAAAAAATTCATTTGCTCCGTGTAAATAAATTAAGAAAGTCGAAAGTTTCGTCGTCGCTCCGAATGGTTTGGGGAGCCTTAAAATTTCAGCATTTTGATAGAAAAATTTTGGTAACCCAACAATTATAAGCTTTACTGCACTCACACCGACTGTTTTTAGAATAACATTCATTCAAGAACATTCTCGATTTTTAGATTTTCCAGAATTTTATGGTAGGTAGGTAGGTATATCTATAACTTTCTTGAATTTTTAACACCTATTGAATAAAGAAAAAAGAGGCTAGGTGTGACCCACACTGATATCTTCCCATTGGTTCCCTTTGTAACTCGACAAAGTTGGGTTGCTTGCTCTAAATATATGCGATACGAAAAATTTCTATAATTTTTACCAGTTTCTTTTGCAAATTTTTTAGCCTAGAAAAAAAAAACGCCAATTTAATTCTTTACAAACCTTATCTATTACTAATTATGGCATTGTGTGTAAACTAAAATTATCTCGGAGTTGACATTGTTGGTTGTTCTCTAGATATTTGAGCCAAAATAAATTTTTTAACAATTTTTAGCAGCATTAATTCGAAGTCGATATCTCTATTCGTTCTCGAGATATCGTTAGCGAAAAAAAGCTCCCGAACTTACTTACACACACTACCCAAACATGTTTTTTAAATCGATTATATCGGACTCCAGAGACCTCGAAACGTGCAGTCAAAATTAGCAAAATTTGGAATGGAATGTCAAAAAATCGGACCAATTACAATAACTTCCAATGGTAACAAAAAAATCAACTCGCTATCTCTTCACATTTAAAATATAGTTTTTTGAACCATTTCATTAAGCCCTTTTCACAATTTTACAGGCTTTTAAATCTTTAAATGACATTTGTTACATTTCCATACAAAATTCGTCATCTAAAAACTTAAAAAGCCTGTTAAATATTTTGTGAAATCAAATATTATTCAATTAAACCTTAATATATCCTACGTATAATAAAAATTTCAAAACATCGCTTCTTATTTAGCATCTATACAAAATTTTTCAATTTATACAAATTTTTACTATATTCTTATAACTTATTCTCAATACTATATTATAAACATTATCAATGATAAAACAAAAATAAAAACTATTACCCATCTGATTCTGACATCAATAATGCGAGTAAAGTAGATATCCAAAACAGTTGTTTGCAATGGCATGACGACGAGAATTGTGAGTGAGAAAATAGAAAAAAGTCTACAAAGACCTTGATTTCAGTATTCAGTTTAGTTTCTTTTTTTAAATTTTTTTATGTATATTTTTTTATTTTCATGAAAGACTTGAGCATTTATTTTTTAGTTTGAATTTTTGATTCAAATGAATATTATCAACAACGTTGCCCTCATTTTTGAGTTATTTTCTTATATTTTGTTTAAACATATTTTTATAATTTTTTTAATAAATATGTTTATTAAAAATATAAGAAAATAACTCAAAAATGAGGGTAACGTTGTAGTACGTATAAGTACGTAAGTTAAAAAAGAATACGGCAATACTCAAATGTGAAGTTATCGAACAAATTTTGACAGTTCACTCCGGGTTTTTATATTTGACAGGAAAATAGAATACAATTGTAGTACATTCATGGAAAGTGTGGCGATTTTTTTGACCAGAAGGTTAAATAGCCAAAAAAAAATTTCAATTCGGCCAACCTTCCACATAAATTGACCTTCATATTTCAATGATTGCACTAATAAATGATCATTGACAAAATAAAAAGTATTTCATGAGAAAGGTTGGGTCCGAATTTAATTCTATTTTTGGCCAGATATATTAATTAAGCCATAAGCTTTATTTTGACATCAAAACAATCATAGATTTTGCACTTTGAACGTCAAAAAATGATAACTATAACTGGCGCCTACAGAAATGGGAAAAAGTTATCGTAAATGCTTGATTTCGTGCAAAAATAATTTGAACGAAATGGCTCATACGATTTGAGATCTAAATTTTTTTTGTGTATAATTTTAGTAGGTCTCTTATTCTCTTTCGTTCACAAATCAGTCGAACGAGTTAACCGTCAAATGGGTGGGAAAGCAATGGGATATTTTTTGTGTGTACGCATTGCATACTTGTATATTCACGAGTTAGATTGGAAACTGGGAAATATGTATACCTAATGCAGAATTTACTTAAATCAGAATAAATAAGTAAATAAATTTGGTGGCACAAAGGGCTCATGAAGAACCAGGGCCCAGCGACCTAGTTAAAACTCTCAACCATTCCTGTGTGCGTGTCTGCAGGAATGGAGGGGACCTACAGTTTATTGACGAATCCGAACGGCTAAGGTGAGCGGCACTTTTCTATGACAAGAGATACTCTTGGAGGATTTATCACTTCCTCGCAAGAGGAAGTAGCTCCGAAATAAACTTAAGGTGGAAGCGGCTGGTATTAAACCCAGACCTCTGGCATGACAGTCCAACGCACTAACCATTGTGCCACGGGCTACTAATTAACTTAAATCAGAAAGCAAGTACACATATTTTGTCGGTTGGTTAGGTGGATGTGAAAATGATAATAATTTTGTCTGAAAGTTAGGCGTTCATGAACGAAATGAACAATATGACGCCTCGTCACTACATTGAACTAAATCGCTCAAAATCATGACACTGTATTGTTAAATTTAAAAAGCCACAAGAAGATCTTAACCTTATTTCTTGTTTTTTTTTTTTAATAAACAAAATTAAATGAAATAAAATAAGAATTAAAATACTATTGTTGAAGGACAACTTAAAAGTTTAGACAAAAAACTCTGATATATTTTTTGAAAAAATAAAATTTGTATATATTGGCTTACCGATTGTGTTGCACCTCTTATATCAACGCCACCTTTCTTCCATACTATTTGGGGCGGTGGTCTCGCACCTACTGTTGTACATGTTACGTGAGTGCTTACTCCGGCGACTATCGGGTGATTTATGCCTTGAAGCAGTATATTCAAAGGGGGCACTAAAAAATTAAGAGTGAACTAAATTTAATTTTGTATTAATAGTAGTCGTATCAATAAAGGTTTTAACTTGGAACTATAGGCAGCTCCGATTTAGATGTTTTTTTTTTTTTTTTTCTAACAAAATTTTTGTTTATACTTATATTATTACATATATACATATATATAGTTATGTCAGAGACATCACCTACATCCCAGCTACATAAAGTACATCCACAAAGGGTAATTGACGAATATAGTCGCCGTCTTAAATAAACAATACTTTTGCTCAACAACATATCGTTGGCCTTCAAATAAGATATCGGTAAAAATATACCGTTGGCCTTCAAATAAGATCTTGTTAACAACATATCGTTGACCTTCAAAATAGAACTACGCAGAATACAGTTAGTATAAGCAAATACTTCCTGTTGACAAATCTCCAGCTGCATGCATACCGTTTATTCCAGTTAGATATACAGTAGATGACGGATATAAGAAAGTCTCATATAAGAAAAACACGCTTATAAGACAGACAATCGAAAACACCATGCACATTCCCATAAAGATACGTGATAAATAAACCTTATATAAGAAAAACGTTTGTAATAAAAACACTGATATAAGAAACTTATTCTGATACAAAATCTCATTCACTACATAGAAAATTAAACTTTTATAAGAAAATTTCCCGTGTAAGCTTCTAAATGATGCGCGCCGTGTAACTTTCAAAAATTTCTGAATCCGACCTTATTGAAGAAGTGACAGATTGAAGATCGGCGAGAAAGATAAAAGCCCATACATTTGACATTTGTTATAGGCATTTTCATTTATAAAAGAAATTTTCTTTCTTATATACAATTTATTTATATAAGAAAATACGGATATAAGAAAGGAATTCCTTGGATTTTTTGAGTTTCTTATATCCGCCATCTACTGTACGAACAAACTTCCAGTATTGTGAAATACCCATGTTTTTTTTTTTTTTGCAAAATTTTGAAATTGGTGTCAAGTTATCGAAGCAGCCTCTGGAAAACGTTTAAAAACTTCTGATTGTGAATGCTTAGCTGCTCTATAATTAGCTGTTAAATAGTCGTGAATTAGTTGTGTAAATTTCAACTGAATCGATTTTTTTTTCTTTCAATACGAAGATTTGTCCAAAAAATCGATTTTTTTCTTCTAAACAAATCGAATTTTTTGTTAGAAGGAATTCGACATTAGTTCTAAAGGAATAATAAAAGTAGCCTCCAAGAGCAATTTTTAAAGTATGCTATATAGTATTCAGACATATTGCTTGTGTAGACACTATTCTAAGTAAATCTCCATGAGGCAAAATATAGTATTGCTGAACGATTTCATTAAGTTAAGTTTCATTGCATGAAGTCAGATACGTTTGGTTGTCAAACTGAAGTTAAAGTTGCAGCACGGTACGTAACGTTGACGGCGCGTAGTGGCCAAAGATGCTGGGTACGTTCAATAAAAAAATCTGAAAATTCAGATTTGCATTGAAGCGAAATAAAATAGAACTTTATATGTATATTCGTAAATTGTTAATTTGTAACGGAACCGGTCCTCACGAACCTCCACTCCCTGTACCACCATTACGACCTACAGCGTACAGGATTCTATAGGCCGATCCTGGCGGCGGAAGTGAAGGGTGTTCAGAACTCTTAATGGCTCGGCATGCTAGCGCAAGGCCAAGGCTCTGCTCGTCGGCTGTGGATGGGTTCTTGCCATAGAGTCTGAACGTGTGTTACGTTTTTAAAATCATGCCGCAGTAACGATGTCGTTCACTGGAAAAAAAAAACAATTTAAAAAAAAATAAAGGTTCAAGAAAAAAAATCTTGAGACCGAAATCCGTCCTAAAAGAATAGTGAAAGGCCAAACGAAAATATTTGTGCTTCAAAAAAAAAGAATTGCATGAAAAAAAAATAAAAAGTGGCAACCCTGGAGGAGAGGAGGGCATGATGTTATTTTTGCCCTTGAGGTATAAGCCCGCCCACGCATCACCCCGGCGATGCGTCCTTGGCTACCACGTCCTCGATGAATTTTATTGCGGTAGCCCCCTAAATCAAGGTGCACTTCTGTACTACTATCTTACATTTGTGTTCGATATGAATCTTACCATCAGCTTTCAGGAGTTCTCATAACCCCACCACATCCACCCTTAGATAAGGTTCTTAAAGTTCCATGACTAAACTCACTTAACTAGGCCTGAAAATTTGAAATCACTTCCCATTTGATAAATTCAAAATAATCGAAAATTAGAAAACTATCAATTTCATCTTCACTAGTTTACAAAATTTATTAAATAAAACTAATACTAAATCTAACAAAGCAGGAATATTTACCCTATAAATTCTAATTCTATATCATCCAATATTTGATAAACAAGAAAATTTTCAAATCCGCTAAATAAAAGAAAATCTAGATGTTTATATAAACTATAAATGTGTATGCATATATATATATAAGATTTCAAATTTCAATATAATAAAAATTTTATCCCGAATTGGTAGTAAATGTTTTAATTTTTTTTTTTTTTTTTTTTTTTTTTTTTTTTGTTCAATGGCAAGTGAAATTAACTTTTACACACAATTTTATTAATTATTGACTATAATTTGTTTTTTTGTTCTAAGGTATTATCTATGTGTATAGTTAAAATATGATTTTTTTTTCTTTTTTTTGTATCAAAAGGTGCTGCAATTTAAGAGATTTGAAGTATTCAATGTTTATTGTATTTGTCTCAGTTTTATTTCAATTGTTGTATACTCTTAGGGCTCTTAAGTTAAATCAAGAGATTTAAGAGAAATTTTTTTTTTTTCTTGCGGCGATTTCGAATCAAAAAAAAAACTCACAAACAATAATAATTTTCATCAAATGACTTACCGAAAGCTTTTGGTTTTTCCTTTTTTTTTAATAAAATATTAGAAATTGATGATGATCAAAAGATTCTGCCGACGTCCAATGATGAGGTGCACCACTTCGATTGGGATGGCTATTCTGTATTTTTTTGATAATTTTGTGTATTGAACGTTGAGTAGTTTTCTGTAGGTACCTGGTGAAAATTAAGTAGTTAAAATTATTTGGTTGCCTTTAATTCGATTCGCACCTTTTCTTTTTGTTCACTTTTTTTTTCTTAGCCCTATATAATATTTCAATTATGTTGTTTTTTTTTTTTTTATTTTTTTTGTATGCTTCGATTTAATTTTAGATAAATGGTTATTTTCTTTGCAGTTACTTTACTTTTTTTTTTTTTTATAAATATTTCTTTCTTTTCTTCTAGTTTTAGTGTAAATTTTAGCAAATCGTTTTTTTTTTTTTTTATAGGAAGCCTAAATAATAAGATAATATACCTAAATAATGATAATATAAAAAAAATCTAATCAATAATAATAAAAAGTAAAGGTAGGAAATACGGAATGGGAATGATAGGTACTTAGCTCTTGTTTTTTTTTTTTTTTTTCTTTTTTTTTAGGATGTAGGGTAAGGCTGCGGTCGTTGCGTCGGTGTTGTATGTTCTTGTTGCTGTAGGAGAAGGTGTTGCTGAGCGTTGATGACGATTTTGTATGTTCTTGTCGCTTGTACTTGCTGTCCTTTTATGTTGTATGGTGTGCTGATGTAAAGGTGATGTACACTGCTTGCAATCCCTGTTGTAGGTGGTACGATGCACGTCTTCTTTCTTCAAATTTTGTAAGGGTCGTATGCACCTGCTGTCTTCTTTGGAGCTAAGCGTAGTCGCTGGCGTGATGGTTGACCCCGTATAAGTCTCTTGGGGTTCTGCAGATATTGATGTCGTTGGTTTTGGTATACGGGTCAATATTTTAAAGGTCGTGCGGGAGAGTTTAGTGGGGTTTGGTCAAAATGCACTGGGATAATATTTTTTCTTGTACCACGTACTTAGGTTCACTCGTGTGTAAATCACGTGCGGTGTATTTTCGGGAGTAAATCCCGGTTACCTTTATCACCTTTTACTTCGGTGGGTTTTGTTGAATTTTGTTTTTTTTTTTTTTTTTTTTTATTAGGCAAAATTTATAAAAGTTTAGGAAAAATTTATATTGTCTTTAGAATGTCTTTTTTTTCCTTTTTTTATCTATTTCGTTGTTATATATTTTTTTTTTTTTATTTTACCGATACTTCATTGGCGACTGTACTGTAATTTTTTGTATCATCTTTTTGTAATAAAAATTTTCTTTCGACGACCGCACACGACCTGCTTCCCGACGTAACCAAAAACCAACTGCCGCAGTTTTCTTCAATTTCACTGCCTCTGACCTTCTACTGTAGTGGTTTTTCAAAATTTCCCATATCATGGACGCGTTTCCGCCGGTGGGATTTTTGGGTTTTCGAAGGCAATTTTGACCAGAAAAATCCAATTTTGGTACTAAAATTCAAATCTGAATTTTTCGAAAATAGGTGTACCAAAACCGAACCATTCTAGTCAAAAACCTTACAAAAAACCAGGTTTCAAATCACCGATTTGGACACACACTACTCCGCTCATTTGTATGCGTTAACGAACCAGATTTTGTCTCATCTTGTTCGTGTTTTTCCCTTTTTTATTTCACAGCAACCCAGCCAGCGTTATATTTTTTTCAGACTTGAATTCTACCCTAATAGCCACAGCATCTTCATCTTCATCTGCAGCGGGAAGGTTAAGATGGTCAGTCTCTCTGCATCCTCAAATTTTTTCTCTCCGGTTCGAATCCCGGTGGTTACAAACATAACCTTTTTTTTTTTATTAATATGACCTTATGATTCTTATTTTTTTTCTCTAATTATTCTGGCACAATATTTTTTTTTTCTATTCGCTGTTCAATGGACTTACTCTTAATGTACCTATTTTTAGGGAACTGCCTGTATTATCTTCTGAACACTTATTTCAGATGTATCGTTAGGCATCCCATTGTCGTCTTTCGCACAAATACTCTCTAACACAAACTCGACTGAACCAATTCGCTTTGGACTGAACAAAGCTTTAGGTGAATATATCTAATAATCATTCCCCTACATATGCAAACTCCCCCTATGTGGATCGTATGGTGGAAGAGCCTGTTTGAATTTTTAAAAATGTAACTGCCGCTAGATCGATTAGCTTATTTTCTCACAAACCTGATACTTTTTGCGAATCTAAGAGTAAAAAGGAGAAGGAAGATAAATGAAAAATGAGCTCTCATGCACAGGCTGAGGTAACCGGGCCTTTTTTTTTCGTTGTTTACCTTTTTAGATCCTTACAATGATAGATACCTACGCGTTTACCACTAAGATCTTCTATTTCGTATAGATTGTTACCTATAGGTTTGCGTATTCTCATTTTCAAGAATTTAGGGCACAGTTTTGCGTTTATCTTTTTCGAAGCGTCACTCAAAATAAAATTTCTTCGATATACTATATCACCAGCTGCAAATTTGATGCTTTTACTCCTTGTATTGTAAAGGTTTTCATATTTAGAGTGTGCATTTGCCAATGACTCTTTCAACTGCGAATGCAGGATATTCATTTTTGATGCTTTAGACAGGACCTGTATTTCACCATCGTTAAGGCAGCCCAGTTCCCTGAGCAACTTATAATCTGCCCCATGCTCTACCATTGTCTGGCCGAACAGTGCCTCGTAGGGTGACATGCCTGTCGCTGAATGTACCGAGGTTCGAAGAGCACACGCTATGGATGAGATATTGGCATCCCAGTTCCTCTGGTCAGGATCAATATAGGAGCGAACTGCTGCCAATATCGACCTGTTCACCCTCTCGCTCGCGTTCGCTTGCGGCGAGTACACAGCTGTCCTAACATGGTTTATCCCGTACGCTAACATCAATTTTTTAAATTCTTTTCCGGTGAACTGTTTACCATTATCTGACAGGATCGACTCAGGTACCCCGAACACACAAAAAATCTCTTCCTGAAGTATCTTGATGACTACCTCACTTGTAGCTCTTCTAATTGGTTTTATCCAAACAAATTTTGTAAGTTGGTCTAACGCAACGAATATGTGGGTGTTTCCTGACTTCGAACGTGGGTAAGGACCCAGGAAATCTATATAAATGAACTGAATTGGTCGATCCACGTCGAAAGCTTTTCCCATCGGTGGTCTCATTATATTGTTCGACGGTTTAGTCATCTTGCAGGTTTCGCAATTTCCGATGAAGTTCTTCGTTTGTGCTGCCATACCGGGCCAATAAAATTGGTTTCGTAGGCGGTATAGGGTTTTCGAGATACCGCCATGCGAAGCTCGAGGTGGCTGGTGAGCCAGAGAAATCAGTTTTTCGGTTAAAGCCTCAGGAACCCATAACTTCCAAATAAGGTCGTCCTGTAAAGGATTCCCTGTGCAATGGTTGACCCTCTTGTACACGAAATTTTTCGAGACTCGAAGGTCAGGGAGCTGATTATTTTGATTTTCGACGGATGTAATGAGCTTGCAGTATTCCTCAGATTTAAAACTAGGGTCTGCAAGATCGATGTGCAACACGTCTGAAGGTTCTATCACCACCGACTCATCAAGGTTCAGAGACTCTATCTCGTAAATCCTAGACAAGGCGTCTGGGACCACGTTCTGTGAACCTTTACGATGTTCGATGGTGAATTCAAAACCCTGAAGCTTAAGGCTCCATCTAGCCAAACGTCCACTCAAATCCCTCTGACTCATCAGCCACTTTAAACTCGCATGGTCGGTGATGATTTTAAAGGGTTGTAACTCCACGTAAGGACGAAACTTTTTCACTCCTATTACCGCTGCTAGGCACTCACGTTCAGTCACGCTATAGTTGCGCTGTGCTTTATTTAGCTTCTGAGAGTGGTAATAAATAGGTCTCTCAATTCCATCCTCGTCTAGCTGGCACAAAACGCAACCAAGTCCTGAATTAGATGCGTCACACAATATTAAAAACTCCTTTCCAAAGTCTGGGTTGACTAGTATCGGAGCTGAAGTCAACATTTCCTTTAA
Organism: Epistrophella euchroma; assembly: GCA_947049315.1. Lineage (NCBI taxonomy): Eukaryota > Metazoa > Arthropoda > Insecta > Diptera > Syrphidae > Epistrophella > Epistrophella euchroma. The sequence goes on along the minus strand of OX346245.1, from coordinate 83,244,143 downwards.
CTTAAGGAATGCTGCCACTGCTTCTTCTCCAAACTCGAACTTGTTTCCCTTTTTCAATGTTTCAGTTAGAGGGCTAGCCAGAGTCGAGAAATCCTTGACGAAGCGACGGTACCAACCTGCAAGACCTAAGAAGCTCCTCACTTGTCTTACCGTTTTCGGAATAGGAAAGTCTACTATTCCTGATACTTTTGCAGGATCTGTTTTTAAGCATCCGTCTCCCACCACAAAACCTAAAAATTTTAGTTCCTTGAAGCAAAACTTCGATTTTTGTACGTTGATCGTAAGTCCTGCTTCACGTAGTCTTTTCGCTAAAGTCTCTAACAACTCGATGTGTTCCTCGAAGGTACTCGATATCACCAACAAATCGTCGACATACGGAAATATTTTTTCTCGCAGAGCCACTGGCACCACTTTGTCTATAACTTGGCACATAGTTTGCACCGCATTTTTGAGACCAAAGGGCATAACGGTGAACTGCATTAATGGACGACCCGGAACCGAAAACGCTGTCTTCTCCCGTGAAGATTTCTCCAACGGTATCTGCCAAAACGCATCTTTCAGATCCACGCTAGAAATATAACGAGTATCTGAAAGACGTGATAGCAACCCCTCTATATGAGCCATTGGATACGCATTCCCTTTAGTCTTGGTGTTTACTTTGCGGTAGTCCAGGCAAAGTCGGTTTTTTCCTGGTTTTCTCACCAAAACCACCGGTGAGCTCCACGCACTGGAGCTCTCTTCAATAACACCAAGCTCGAGCATGCGATCCAATTCCTCATATAGAAGTTTTTGAACCGCTGGAGACACAGGATAATGACGCTGTTTTATTGGTTCCGCGTCGCCTGTGTCGATTATATGTTCCACTAATGAAGTTTTTCCTAAGCCAAGTATAGCCGAGGTAGGAAACTTACTTATGGATTTCCGAAGTGTCTCCGACTGTTTTTCCGTTAATTCATGGGCGTTCGGAACTTTCCCTTGTTGGATCACATCGAGAGTCAGTTCTGAGATAATATTCGGAGCGATTCTGAATTCCCTCCAAAAATCAATTCCTAAGTACAACGGCTGTTGTAAGGACGGTACGATGAATAGAGTAATATCTTTTGTATCACCTTTATATGTAATCTTAGTCAAAATTTTTCCGATGATGGCTTGGCTATTTCCGTCTGCTGTTCGTAGGCCTGAAGAGAATTTAGAGTAACTTGCCTTATTCTTGGTCAAAAGTTGAATTCCACCCACGCCCAAGCAACTAATACTTGCCCCACTGTCGAGTAGACCAAGCATAGGCTCTCCAAAAATGCGAACGGATGCGTACGGACGTGGATCATCTGCGCTGCATATAGTTGTGGCTTCAATGGCTTTATACACTTCCTTTTTCGCTCTAAATTTCTCTCGCAGCTTCTTTACCTTATCAGACACCGGGGACTTTGGATTTTGGGAACCAAAAATCCTTTCTCTGACCTGATAGTAATTTTGTATCCTTTCGTGAAGTGTCTTTGGTAATATTTTCGAAGGTTGGACGGTTGTTGTCGAAGAAGAATTTCCCAAGCTAAGATCTCGGTTCGGTTTTAAGATTGTAACGGCTGGTAGATTTACATTGGTACAGTCATTTACAACGGACGGACGGACGGACGTGATTTGGCTAAAAAAGGGTTTATTTATTTGACCTCCGGACTCTGTTTCGCCGAGCAACTTGTCCGGTTCGTTGAGTTGCTCTGAGGGGCGTTTCCCGAGCATCGAGGGCACTGTGGGGAGGTGACGTTTTCCAGTCCGCATTTGAAACAAAAAAGGTTTCGTTGGGGATCGGGACACTCAAAAAAATGAGTGACCCTTTCCCTTGCAGTTCCAACAACTTAAAGTTCGGGGATCCCTCTTAGCCTGAAAGGCTTCCACGTTGAGAGAAACAGCATCAACAGCCGGCTCGCAAGAATTCTGGGTTTCCAATTCCGAGATGCTTTTGCGAAGAGGTGGAATAAATCGCTGCTGTCTTTGTGAATTGTCACGTTCACTCAGATACTTCTCTATATTCCGACACACGTATACCAACTCTGGCAGACTGTCAGTGCGATACGTGATCAGGAGTTCTCCCATCCGCCTCTTCACGTTTAGCTTCAGAAGTTCGACCAGTTCTTGGGGCTGTTTTGGGATTCGCAACCTGCTGTTCAGCTGCTGTATAGCCGTATAAAAATCATCGAATGACTCTGTAGGAAGCTGGTGCCTGTCAAACATCTTCCTTGACAGCTCCGAGTCAGTCTCCAAACTCCGATACTGTTCAACTAAAGCTAAACGGAGGGCCATCCAATTTACCGTTGGGTTGGATTTCAGGTAAACCCAGTACCAACTTTCCACAGGACCAGTTACGAAGTGGTGAAAGTTGAGTACCACTTCTTCCCAGCTCACTCCATAGCTAATCCTTAGACGTTCTAGCCTAAACAGAAAATCGTCAACAACCATTTGACGATTATCAAATTTCAAGCCCCATTTGTGGAAATGATGGTGCTTGTTGGTACTTGGAGGGGCAGGAGGAAAAGTGCTGTTGTATGAATTATCGAAGTTAAGGTCTCGAAGTTGCCTCAAAAACTCATCAGCATTCGGATTCGCAGTACGGCTCAAGTTAGGATTAGGATTAGCACTAGGAATAGGAATATGATCAGGAATAGGATTAGGAATAGGATTAGGAATAGGATTAGGAATAGGATTAGGAATAGGATTTATAGGATTAGGATTAAGCGGTCGTGTAAAAATTTGGGGTTGAGTATTTTGCGGTTGAGGAAGATTTTGGGTTGCCACTCGTAAGGTTTGATCCGCTGTGTACCTTACAGGAGGAGTATCTGGGCTAACTGTCGCCAAGGTTTGACGCACTATGTTAGTGACTTCACTGTGAAGGAACGCCCTGCTCCTATCTGCTTCAGCTCTTAAAAACTCCATATCCTTTACACGGTTGAGTCCTATCGCTGCATTGACCACTTCCTCAATGTAGCCAGCCAGAACTTCGTCTTCGTCAGGATCTGGTTGACCTCTATCCTCTAGAGACGTTGACTCTTCATGATTAGACCCCGAGTTTATCCTTGTACTACTTTGAGCCGTATCTTGCGCCAACAAAGAAGCAGCTCCTAATTCCCATGTTTGACTAACCGCTCCTGGTGTGACACTTGGGTAAGCATTCAACGCATCGGGATTACTCCTCAAACCCTGACGCTTACGAAACTCTGCTATCGATAACCTTTTCTTTGGAGGCATTTTGGTTGTATACAAAAACACTAATGATCTTAGGGCACGTTGAAACACAGCCTCAAGCTTCAAAAAAAACTTGGTACCGATTCTAATCTTTTCTTCCCAAAAAACTTAATATCCAACAAAACTCAAAAATGTAAGAAAAATAAAAAAAAATTCCTAGAAATTAAATCGATTTCCAAAAAAACTATAGCAAAAAGGATTCCGCTCAGATCAGAATTTCAAAAAAAAAATATATATTAAAAAAATTTATCAAATAAAAGCAAAGTTCGAAAACGAAGTGAAGTTTCCCTTCTCAACTGACTCTATTTTGAGAATTCAAAAAAAAAATAGTTATTAGTCTATGCCCAAGCAAAAAAAAAGAATAAATCGACAAAATAAATTCAAATCGATACGAATAAATCTGAAAGAATTCTATCCAAAGTTCATCTAAACAAAAGAGTTAATAAACAAACTCGCCTTAACAAAAGAAATTTCCAAAAAGTCTTAAATCAAACAAAAAAAATTGTAAATTGTATTTATCATGAAAAATAAAGGGTGGATGTGGCAAGTAAGAGCCCCTGATGGCAGGTATAAGTAAACACAAATTCTCCCAGGTTGCATCTTCTCTTCTCACTGCATCTCTCCAAACCTGAAACACAAACGAAATGAAAAAAAAAAATTTCTACAATTTATTTCTCTCAGAAAATTTAAGCTTCGAATAATCTTAAAATTTTGCGCACTATTGCGAGAAGTTTTATCATACTCGCATCCAATTACCAATGTCTGCACTTAGTTTTTGTTTGGGTCGAGCACTTTTCCTACTCATTTCAGCAATTACAACAACTAAAACTAACATCAAGATTTCAAAAAAATTAAACATTCCGAAATTTGGATTAATCTTGTGTTGAAATATGCAATTAAAATAAAACCACTGAATAGTCCAGCTGATCGCAACAGCATGAACAAGGACATAACACCTATCCACTGGACGTCAGTCTGAAGCTTATCAAGGTTTATTTGACCGCGAAAAGTTTCCAAAAAAAAAGAACATTTTTCGAAACAAAAAAAAATAAAGTTAAAAAAATTTTTTCTGCATGTCCTTCCACCACTCAAAAAGGACGAATTCGGCCCCACGTTGGGCGCCACCTGTAACGGAACCGGTCCTCACGAACCTCCACTCCCTGTACCACCATTACGACCTACAGCGTACAGGATTCTATAGGCCGATCCTGGCGGCGGAAGTGAAGGGTGTTCAGAACTCTTAATGGCTCGGCATGCTAGCGCAAGGCCAAGGCTCTGCTCGTCGGCTGTGGATGGGTTCTTGCCATAGAGTCTGAACGTGTGTTACGTTTTTAAAATCATGCCGCAGTAACGATGTCGTTCACTGGAAAAAAAAAACAATTTAAAAAAAAATAAAGGTTCAAGAAAAAAAATCTTGAGACCGAAATCCGTCCTAAAAGAATAGTGAAAGGCCAAACGAAAATATTTGTGCTTCAAAAAAAAAGAATTGCATGAAAAAAAAATAAAAAGTGGCAACCCTGGAGGAGAGGAGGGCATGATGTTATTTTTGCCCTTGAGGTATAAGCCCGCCCACGCATCACCCCGGCGATGCGTCCTTGGCTACCACGTCCTCGATGAATTTTATTGCGGTAGCCCCCTAAATCAAGGTGCACTTCTGTACTACTATCTTACATTTGTGTTCGATATGAATCTTACCATCAGCTTTCAGGAGTTCTCATAACCCCACCACATCCACCCTTAGATAAGGTTCTTAAAGTTCCATGACTAAACTCACTTAACTAGGCCTGAAAATTTGAAATCACTTCCCATTTGATAAATTCAAAATAATCGAAAATTAGAAAACTATCAATTTCATCTTCACTAGTTTACAAAATTTATTAAATAAAACTAATACTAAATCTAACAAAGCAGGAATATTTACCCTATAAATTCTAATTCTATATCATCCAATATTTGATAAACAAGAAAATTTTCAAATCCGCTAAATAAAAGAAAATCTAGATGTTTATATAAACTATAAATGTGTATGCATATATATATATAAGATTTCAAATTTCAATATAATAAAAATTTTATCCCGAATTGGTAGTAAATGTTTTAATTTTTTTTTTTTTTTTTTTTTTTTTTTTTTTTTGTTCAATGGCAAGTGAAATTAACTTTTACACACAATTTTATTAATTATTGACTATAATTTGTTTTTTTGTTCTAAGGTATTATCTATGTGTATAGTTAAAATATGATTTTTTTTTCTTTTTTTTGTATCAAAAGGTGCTGCAATTTAAGAGATTTGAAGTATTCAATGTTTATTGTATTTGTCTCAGTTTTATTTCAATTGTTGTATACTCTTAGGGCTCTTAAGTTAAATCAAGAGATTTAAGAGAAATTTTTTTTTTTTCTTGCGGCGATTTCGAATCAAAAAAAAAACTCACAAACAATAATAATTTTCATCAAATGACTTACCGAAAGCTTTTGGTTTTTCCTTTTTTTTTAATAAAATATTAGAAATTGATGATGATCAAAAGATTCTGCCGACGTCCAATGATGAGGTGCACCACTTCGATTGGGATGGCTATTCTGTATTTTTTTGATAATTTTGTGTATTGAACGTTGAGTAGTTTTCTGTAGGTACCTGGTGAAAATTAAGTAGTTAAAATTATTTGGTTGCCTTTAATTCGATTCGCACCTTTTCTTTTTGTTCACTTTTTTTTTCTTAGCCCTATATAATATTTCAATTATGTTGTTTTTTTTTTTTTTATTTTTTTTGTATGCTTCGATTTAATTTTAGATAAATGGTTATTTTCTTTGCAGTTACTTTACTTTTTTTTTTTTTTATAAATATTTCTTTCTTTTCTTCTAGTTTTAGTGTAAATTTTAGCAAATCGTTTTTTTTTTTTTTTATAGGAAGCCTAAATAATAAGATAATATACCTAAATAATGATAATATAAAAAAAATCTAATCAATAATAATAAAAAGTAAAGGTAGGAAATACGGAATGGGAATGATAGGTACTTAGCTCTTGTTTTTTTTTTTTTTTTTTCTTTTTTTTTAGGATGTAGGGTAAGGCTGCGGTCGTTGCGTCGGTGTTGTATGTTCTTGTTGCTGTAGGAGAAGGTGTTGCTGAGCGTTGATGACGATTTTGTATGTTCTTGTCGCTTGTACTTGCTGTCCTTTTATGTTGTATGGTGTGCTGATGTAAAGGTGATGTACACTGCTTGCAATCCCTGTTGTAGGTGGTACGATGCACGTCTTCTTTCTTCAAATTTTGTAAGGGTCGTATGCACCTGCTGTCTTCTTTGGAGCTAAGCGTAGTCGCTGGCGTGATGGTTGACCCCGTATAAGTCTCTTGGGGTTCTGCAGATATTGATGTCGTTGGTTTTGGTATACGGGTCAATATTTTAAAGGTCGTGCGGGAGAGTTTAGTGGGGTTTGGTCAAAATGCACTGGGATAATATTTTTTCTTGTACCACGTACTTAGGTTCACTCGTGTGTAAATCACGTGCGGTGTATTTTCGGGAGTAAATCCCGGTTACCTTTATCACCTTTTACTTCGGTGGGTTTTGTTGAATTTTGTTTTTTTTTTTTTTTTTTTTATTAGGCAAAATTTATAAAAGTTTAGGAAAAATTTATATTGTCTTTAGAATGTCTTTTTTTTCCTTTTTTTATCTATTTCGTTGTTATATATTTTTTTTTTTTTATTTTACCGATACTTCATTGGCGACTGTACTGTAATTTTTTGTATCATCTTTTTGTAATAAAAATTTTCTTTCGACGACCGCACACGACCTGCTTCCCGACGTAACCAAAAACCAACTGCCGCAGTTTTCTTCAATTTCACTGCCTCTGACCTTCTACTGTAGTGGTTTTTCAAAATTTCCCATATCATGGACGCGTTTCCGCCGGTGGGATTTTTGGGTTTTCGAAGGCAATTTTGACCAGAAAAATCCAATTTTGGTACTAAAATTCAAATCTGAATTTTTCGAAAATAGGTGTACCAAAACCGAACCATTCTAGTCAAAAACCTTACAAAAAACCAGGTTTCAAATCACCGATTTGGACACACACTACTCCGCTCATTTGTATGCGTTAACGAACCAGATTTTGTCTCATCTTGTTCGTGTTTTTCCCTTTTTTATTTCACAGCAACCCAGCCAGCGTTATATTTTTTTCAGACTTGAATTCTACCCTAATAGCCACAGCATCTTCATCTTCATCTGCAGCGGGAAGGTTAAGATGGTCAGTCTCTCTGCATCCTCAAATTTTTTCTCTCCGGTTCGAATCCCGGTGGTTACAAACATAACCTTTTTTTTTTTATTAATATGACCTTATGATTCTTATTTTTTTTCTCTAATTATTCTGGCACAATATTTTTTTTTTCTATTCGCTGTTCAATGGACTTACTCTTAATGTACCTATTTTTAGGGAACTGCCTGTATTATCTTCTGAACACTTATTTCAGATGTATCGTTAGGCATCCCATTGTCGTCTTTCGCACAAATACTCTCTAACACAAACTCGACTGAACCAATTCGCTTTGGACTGAACAAAGCTTTAGGTGAATATATCTAATAATCATTCCCCTACCTATGCAAACTCCCCCTATGTGGATCGTATGGTGGAAGAGCCTGTTTGAATTTTTAAAAATGTAACTGCCGCTAGATCGATTAGCTTATTTTCTCACAAATTTAGCATGAGCTTTGTAGATGAAATTTTATGTAAAAATATTAGGAACAGGTTCGTTTGTTATTATGCCAATAACAATAATACGATGGAGAATTGTCGGTGTGCCAAGTTCTTAGCTGTCATTTGAAACTGACAATTTCACACTCAGCTTGTGTGCGTTCAACCAAACTACGTTGTTTGAAGGAAAATAAGCAAATCTTTTTGGGTTTCGTTTCTTACTATTACACGATGACTCTAGAGTCATGACCCTTTTCAAATGTTATGAGTGTGAAAGAGAAAAAGAATGAGATGGAAAACCTGTGAACCGGAGAGTCGTGGGCCAAATTTTCACGAGTGTCTGCAGAGAGGTTCGTAAATTTTGAAAATGAATTTTAAAGTTCATCTTCTGTATTCTTTGAAGCCACAGAAGCATTAATTCAAGATAAGTATTATTACTACTTATAGTATTCTATAAAAACTTTCTTGCCACATATTGCTTTGCTCACGGAAAGCTATGAATAGTTTTCAAAGAAGAAGCAATTTTCCCTTTGACTTTGTGACTTTGTTTCAATTTTTTGGTGGTTTTGTGTTTTTTCGAATGTAATTCCGCCATATTATGAATTGAATTTGTATAATTTACATCCAGATTTAATTTTTAATCTGGATGTATTTAGTGAATAATATGGCCGTAATTGTAGGTGCCAAAAGGAAAGTGTTGGTCTTTTTCTTGTGGACTTAGCAAAATTATGAATAAATCAATTCTTTCAATTGATTTAATTTCATAACTTTGCCTTGTGAAATTTTTTGGACAAATAAAATAGTAAGCTATGAAAATGCCCAACCAAAATTTTATAGTATAATATCACTCTTTCTTTCTTTCAAAAGTGACAGATAGTAAGTAATCTACAAAATATTTCAGGTGGAGACCCGATGTAATTGGGGAATTTATGCAACGTCGGAAAACCATCTTAAACGTCGTAAAATTCCCATACAACTTTATACTTTGTTTCTACCGAAGGTTTATCTCAGTTTAGATTAAATAAATCTATTTGGTGTTTCCACCGCACAAAAATATTAAAAGGTAGATTTATTTTGATGGTTTGGATATGTTGTTTCGTTCTTTCTAATGACGTTGAAGTGAGGCAGAAAATTTCATGTATGTCCACTTCCCAATGAATGTATTCAGTGTGAAAAAATATAGGCCAGTTCGAGTTTTAAAACTATTTGACCTAAGAAGATTTAACAAGATTTATTTCAAATCTTCGAGATTTAGGAAATAAATTTGTATCGTAAATCTTCGGGATTTGAAGAGGTAACAGCCAGATTCTCCCCTTGTGAGGCAGGAGTCATAAGTCACAACCTCTTGTGACTATTTCTTGTGAGGATTGTTATGACTCGATAACATTGTTGGAATTCTCCCCCAATCCTCACAAGAAAAGTCACAACGAAACTCACCACACTAAAGTTGAATTCTGTAGTGTCATTTTTGGAACAGCTGATGATCAAAAATATAAAAAAAATGTTAATTGGGCCATACAAATTTATTTAAAACTTATAAAATGCATGGTTCCATTTATTTTTAGCAATAAAGCGAGTGCTTAAATACGTTAACATAGTATATTTTTCCAAAATTGAAGTGAAAAATATTTATAGAAATTGTTTAGAGAGTTATTTGCGTCCCTTGAAGTTCTGGTTCGTTTAAAGAAAATGGTGTGTGAAAATATTTGACTAATTTGTGGATAAATCGAATTGATTCCCATTTTACGTTATTTTAAAACTCGAAAATCTAGAAAGTTGCAAATTGTTAGCAAAATCTATAGAATGTCAAGCCAAAATGACAAAACATATTTAATTTGTGAGTTGTGACCTGCTCTAAAGAAGATGACAATTTCGATTGGTTTTGTGACCCTCACAAGTTGTGACTTTGGGCGAGAATACGAAAAAGTCACGGTGGAAACATAGTATTACGAATTTTAAGATGTTTAAGACGTTTACGATGGTTTTCCGACGTTGCATGGATACCACTGATCTCTATAATATACACTATAATACACTGGATAGTGTATTCTCTACAAAGTATAACAGTTTTTTTGACTCCAATCAAAGATGACATTTGGGAAGGCAGCTCCACCCTTTGACATCTTCTGAGCACAAAAAAAATCATTTTGACGTAAGAATTTTAACCAAAGATACTAAAAACAAAATAAAAGTGATAGGCAAGATTTTTAAGCTAGTTTATTAGTTATTAGAATTTATCGTGAGGCTTTACCCGCCCACTCCCTTTGTTTTTTTTGTTGGCTTGTTAAAAAGTGTTTACAAATAAATTTACATAATTTCTTTGTTCGTTTTTTATGTTAATGTAGTTAACTTCGGTCGTTCCTTTAATTTAGAAAAGTTACTTTGAGTTAACTTTAGCCTAGTTCCTTTACTTTGAAACTCTGTGATTTTCTGTGCATTTGTGTGAATTTCAGTCCAACGGCGTTCTGTCAAAGTTCATACAAAAAAAAATAAAATGACACTTAACTGGCTGAACAGAATAGAATGACGGAACTGAAGCCGCAGACGGAACTGGAAGAGCTGTCAAAAAGTGTCGTACGTTATTTTTTTTACATGTCCACAATGGAGCTGTACAGCTTTGAAAGTATTTTGAAGAAAAACAAAAGAATATTCTTGTGTACAAGCTCAGAATTCACATTTTTTGTTTCCAATAATTTTCCTTTTAATAAATAATTTTTTTCGCGATACAAATAACCACAATATTTTTTTCCGACCCAAAAAGTTGTTTTTTTTCTTCATACAAATTGAAACGTCAAAAGTGCCGTAAGTGAAAAGTTAAAAGTTGGTGAACTCTTCCGTCTGCGTTTGCAGTTCCGTATGCGTCTACGTTCCGTTGTGTTCGCAACATTGAATTTGCGTGTATTCAATATTTTGACAGCTATTCCAGCTCCGGCTCCGTCTCCGTCTGCGTCACCATTCTGTTCAGCCAGTAAATGCACAGAAAATCATAGAGTTTCAAAGTAAAGGAACAGACCTTTTATGACGTCATAAAGTAACCTTCCAAAACGTCAAATGCACAAGTAACCCGTAATACAAATTCAGAACCGCATCCGATCATTAATGTGGGGAATCACATTTTGTTATGACAACACGATCAGATGCGGCACTGAATTTGTATTACGGGTTACTTGTGCATTTGACGTTTCGGAGTAAAAATCAAAATCACTACCTGTGAGTACCTCAAATGTGATTTTTTTTTTCACAACTTCAAAAGTGGGGTTTCAAAATCACAACAAACAGAAAAGATTCAGAAATCGTGACAATCGAACAATGTGGTTTTGATTACTTTATACACTGTGAATAAAATCACTAACTAAAATAAGTCCCAAAAATGACTAAACTGAACACAATCACAAGACAAGGAAATGTCAGCCTATATTTCAGTAGTATTTTGACGGTTGTTCATACACATAAACTTCTAAAAAAAATGGAAAAAGGACAGGACTTTTCGCAAAAATGAAAGACATCGGGGATTCATAAATCACAGTCACAGTTATACCTGTGATTGAAAAATCACAGTTTGGCTCATCTCTATTTGAATGTGTTTTGTTTTCTGAAAATGGAAAAGAAAAAATAATTAATGAAAAACTTAAAACTATTGCAATTCGCTATGATTACAATGGATGAAATTATATTATTAGATTACTTTTACTAATAAACTTAAAAAAATCATAATTATGCCCATTTGTATCAAAGCAAACATAACTTCTTTTTTTTTCAATGCCAGCTGTCAATTCACTTTTCTTCCAAAAGCGAAAGTTAAGGAAAACTTCACGAAAATAAGCAAATCGCAAATATATATATGGCTATTGAGTTGCTTGTAATTGCGCAGTTTCGTACGACCACGTACGTAGCGTTTCGACTATTATAGTTCCACCTTAAAAGTGTCAAAAAGTAACTTTTTGTAAGTCCCCTTTCACACGAAGATACTAGTTGCTGGAGATTCTTACCTTTCACACGCAGGCAACAAAGTCCCCTTTCACACAGGGCAACTGAGTTGCCGGCAACAATTAGTTCATAGGCGAGAAGGGCAGGAAGAAAGAGGGGAAAATGAAATCTCCCCGGTCAACAAATTCAGTAGATTTTTTTGACGTTTCTCTTCACACTACGTTTGTGTGCGTTCAACCAAGGTAGTTTAAAAGGAAAATAAAGAAAATCTCCGGGTTTTTGTTGCTTGCGTGTGAAAGGTACAAGAAATTGTTAAGGAGATTTAAAGAAAATGTCAAAAAAATCACCAGCAACTAGTATCTTCGTGTGAAAGGGGACACAAACTCGGAGATCTTCTTTACTTTCCTTTAAAACTACCTTGGTTGAACGCACACAAACGTAGTGTGAAAAGAAACGTCAAAAATTGTATTCACTGTTTTAGGAGCGCTGATTTTGCTCTCAAAGTATTGAAATCAAATTTTGCCCAAAATGTGTACATAACTTCTACCATTTTTTTTGCAATTGTTTTTAGTAGTGATTGAATGCATTCAAAAAGTAGTTTTCGTCAACATGTTCATGAAATGGACATGGATTTTTTTGCCTCCATTGAGTTTTTTGTAGACATGTTCATAATCCTGACATCGTTCATGGCTTGTGGTGCGTTCTTTTATGTTACTGTGGTTAACTATAGTTAATTACCCCTAACACACGCCACGAACTACTTCACCGAAGCATATTGTCGGTAAGGTTTTTGGTCGTGTGAAGTGAAAACTGTGTCGACACAGCAGTGCGATCTCTGGCAGTCGAAGTAGTATGCCGATATGGCGTGTGAAAAGGAGCGAACTAGTTCGTCGACACATTTTTTTATGTTGTTATTCGGTTTTTGTTGTCAAATAGTGTTTTTGGTCCCGTTAATCTTAGATTCACTGAATAGTTTTTTGATAATTTCATTAAAAGTATCTTAAACACAAATAATAATGGAAAATGATCAAGAAAAATGTATTTGGACTCATAACGAAATAATTATTTTATTGGAAATAATTAAAGACAGCTGATTTTGGCATATACTTCTACATCGACGCATTGGCGTGTAAATGCCCATACAAAAACGAAATACTTTGTCGATGTGGTTGTTCGATGTGGCGTGTGTTAGGGGTAAATGTGTCAGAAACAAAAGTTGATCTGCCATAGTTAAGAAAGTTACTCTTGGTAACTTTTTCATTTAGGAACGACCAGAGTTAACAATAGTTAATCTGTCAAACGAAAGGGGTTGAACAAAAAATTGAATTGTATATTTGGAATGAATAACCAAGAAAAAATGTGATTGCATTAAATTTATTGCAAATATAATTATTAGGAATTCAAAATAACATGTGTAATATTTCCAAAATAAATTTCTTTACACTCAGTTTTGTATAAATCGAACAGAAATTAGTGCAATTTTCTTCATTGCTTATGGCATAGAATTTTTTGATGAAAAATTAACCATTTATAAAGAAGAAAATGCCGACAGAAATAAAATGCACCAGAAAATAAAAGAAAACTATTCCAAAAATCATATTCGACAAAAAAAAATCGATAAATTCTAATAACTAATAAACTAGCTTAAAAATCTTACCTATCACTTTTATTTTGTTTTTAGTATCTTTGGTTAAAATTTGTCCGTCAATTTTTTTTTTTTGTGCTCAGAAGATGTCAAAGGGTGGAGCTGCCTTCCCAAATGTCATCTTTAATTGGAGTCAAAAAAACTGTTATACTTTGTAGGGAATACACTATCCAGTGTATTATAGAGATCAGTGTATATTATAGAGATCAGTGGTATTCATGCAACGTCGGAAAACCATCGTAAACGACTTAAACATCTTAAAATTCGTATTACTATGTTTCCACCGACCACAAAACCCAGATTTAGGTAGATTTACAGCCCAATTCTCCCCGCCATCACTGATACCTCACAAGTCATAAGAGGTGGTAAAATTAATTGTGTGACTTTTTCGTGTTCTCCCCCAAAGTCACAACTTGTGAGAGTCACAAAGCGAATCGAAATTGTGATCTCCTTTAGAGCAGGTCACAACTCACAAATTACATACGTTTTGTCATTTTGGCTTGACATTCTATATATTTTGCTAAAAATTTGCAACTTTCTAGATTTTCGAGTGCTAAAACAAACTAAAATGGGAATCGATTTGATTTATCCGCAAATTAATCAAAAAGTTTTCCCAATTGCACAATATTTTCTTTAAAACGAACCAGAACTTCAAGGGACGCAAATAGCTCTCCAAACAATTTCAATAAAGATTTTTCACTTCAATTTTGGAAAAATATACTATGTAAACGTATTTAAGAACTCGCTTTATTGCTTGAAATAAATGAAACCTTGCATTTTATAAGTTTTAAATAAATTTGTATGGCCTAATTATATTTTTTATATTTCTGATCATCTGCTGTTCCAAAAATGACACTACATAATTCGATTTTGGTGTGGTGAGTTTCGTTGTGACTTTTCTTGTGAGGATTGGGGGAGAATTCCAAAAATGTTATCGAGTCATAACAATCCTCACAAGAAATAGTCACAAGAGGTTTTGACTTATGACTCCTGCCTCACAAGGGGAGAATCAGGCTGTTACCTCTTCGAATCCCGAAGATTTACGATACAAATTTATTTCCTAAATCTCGAAGATTTGAGATAAATCTTGTTAAATCTTCCTAGGTCCAATAGTTTTAAAACTCGAACTGGCCTATATTTTCTCACACTGAAAACATTCATTGGGAAGTGGATATACATGAAATTTTCTGCCTCACTTCAACGTCATTAGAAAGAACGAAACAACATCTGCAAACCGTCAAAATAAATCTACCTTTTAATCTTTTTGTGCGGTGGAAACACCAAATAGATTTATTTAATCTAAACTGAGATAAACCTTCGGTGGAAACAAAGTATAAAGTTGTATGGGAATTTTACGACGTTTAAGATGGTTTTCCGACGTTGCATAAATACCCCTATAACACCGGGTCTCCACCTGAAATATTTCGTAGATTACTATCTGTCACTTTTGAATTGAAAGAGTGATATTTCATTTGTCCAAAAAATTTCACAGGGCAAAGTTATGAAATTAAAACAATTGGAAGAATTGATTTATTGTCCACAAGAAAAAGACCAACACTTTTCTTTTGGCACCTACAATTACGGCCATATTATGTAAATCATACAAATTCAATGTAAATTCATCTGGATTTAAGTTTAAATCTGGATGCGGCGGAATTACATTCGAAAAAAACACAAAACAAACAAAAATTTAAACAAACTCACAAATGTCAAAAGGAAAATAGCTTTTTCTTAAAATACTATTCATAGCTTTCCATGAGCAAAGCAATATGTGGAAAGAAAGTTTTTATAGAATACTATAAATAGTAATAATACTTATCTCGAATTAATGCTTCTGTGGCTTCAAAGAATACTGAAGATCAGCTTCAAAATTCATTTTCAAAATTTGCGGTACTCTCTGCAGACACTCGTGAAAATTTGGCCCACGACTATCCGGTTCACAGGTTTTCCATATCATTCTTTTTCTCTTTCGCACTCATTACGTTTGAAAAGTGTCATGACTCTAGAGTCATCGTGTAATAGTAAGAAACAAAACCCAAAGAGATTTGCTTATTTTCCTTCAACCAAGGTTTTTTTTGGTTGAACGCACACAAGCTGAGTGTGAAATTGTCAGTTTCAAATGACAGCTAAGAACTTGGCATGCAAACAATTATCCTTCGTATTATTGTGGAACAATTTTTCATTGAAGTTAAAACAAATTTACTGCACAATAACAAATATTTTTACATAAAATTTCATCTACAAAGCTCATGCTAAATTAACAATTTACGAATATATAAAGTTCTCTATTATTTCGCTTCAATGCAAATCTGAATTTTAAGATTTTTTTATTGAACGTACCCAGCATCTTTGGCCACTACGCGCCGTCAACGTAACGTACCGTGCTGGAACGTTCACTATAGTTTGACAACTAAACGTATCTGATTATGCAATGAAACTTAACTTATGTCGAATTCCATGCAACAAAAAAATCGTCTGCTTAGAAAAAAATCGATTTGTTTAGAAGAAAAAATCGAATTTTCTAGACAAATGAAATCTTTCGTTTTTAGCAAGATTTATACGGATTTGCACACACACAACGAAGATTTGACATTTCTCAGGAGTTGAAAGTTTTTTGCCGCGGTGTTTAACAAATATTCAAAAGTGTTCGTCATGAGTTTAAATAGATTTAAAACAAATATATCCATAAAAATGTATTTTATTCATAAAATAAGTGTGGATAATGAATTATAAGTGATCAACAGAATTAATTAACTGTGAATTTAAGTGCCCAAAGTTCATTCATCCCTGCCTGCCGATGCATTCCTTGGTTGATGTGTTTCGTGTTGAAATTTGTTTGTTTTTTCTACTTGTATGAACGCAAAACTATTTTCGTTTTATTTTGCGACAAATTTCTGATATATATTTGTTTTAAATCGTACAAAACCACGCTTAAAACTGAGTGTACTTTAAATAATTGTTAGACACTTTTCGCGTGCAATAATTGTTTACCTTTTTGCTTCAAAACTGCTGTCAAATGGCACACACACAATCACAAAAAAATAAAATCGAATATTTTACAGATTCCTTGCAACTAAAAAAAAGAATCGATTTAAAATTGTTGCATGGAATTCGACATTAATGAAATCGTTCAGCAATACTATATTTTGCCTCATGGAGATTTACATAGAATAGTGTTTACACAAGCAATATGTCTGAATACTATATAGCATACTTTAAAAATTGGCAACTTTTATTATTCCTTTAGAACTAATGTCGAATTCCTTCTAACAAAAAATTCGATTTGTTTAGAAGAAAAAAATCGATTTTTCTGGACAAATCTTCGTATTGAAAGAAAAAAAATCGATTCAGTTGAAATTTACACAACTAATTCACGACTATTTAACAGCTAATTATAGAGCAGCTAAACATTCACAATCAGAAGTTTTTAAACGTTTTCCAGAGGCTGCTTCGATAATTTGACACCAATTTCAAAATTTTGAGAAAAAAAAAAAAAACAGAAAACATAGAACAATGAGTTTAAAATTGATACAACTAATTTACGGCTAATTATAGAGCAGTAAAGCATTCGCAATAAGAAGTTTTTGTATGTTTTTTAGCTGCTGCTTCGCTAAGTTGACACGAATTTCACATTTTTCCAAAAAAAAAAAAACATAGACAACATAGTGTGACAAATTCAAGATTGTCACAACTAATTCACGACTAATGAACGGTAAATTATAGAGCAGAAAAACATTCACAATAAGAAGTTTTTATACGTTTTTCAGATGCTGCTCGCTAAGTTGACACGAAGTTAGAAAAGCATAAAAAAAAACGTAGAAAACATTGCACGACAAAACTAAAATTGTCACAACTAATTCAGAACTGCTGAACGGCTAATTATTAAGCAATAAACTATTCGCTATAAGACGTTTGTACCCCTTTTTTGAGGTGCTGCTTCGCTAAGTTGATATCAACGTGCGAAGCAGCAAAAAAAACATAGAAAACATCGAACGACAAATTCGAAATTATCACAACTAATTCACGACGAATTACCCAATTAAAATTTTTTCAATCGGTGAATGTTGTTTCGCTTAGTTGACACTCATGATTGATTCATTGCACATTCAAGTTTATTAGCTGGGACACTTACTTTGAGATTTACAAACTGCAAATCTGATAAGATTGCATTTTTCTTTACTAACTTAAAGCATTGAATTTGAATTTGCAGAATTTGTGTTTTAGAAGAGATATGATTAATTATTAATTCGGTAGGAGTGTCTACATGGAATCTAGAAATATGAAACCATTCGTTGTTAGGAATAACAAAATCGTTGAGGGTGGATTGAGAATCAGTGCCGCACTTTCTATTATTTCATTTATTAACAGTTTTAAGATAATTTAAATTTAAGATTATTAAATTTAGATTTTTTTTATTTCCACTTTCTTTTATTCTTATTGATGTTATTGTTTTGCAGAACTGTAGAGCAGCTCTCTTCAGAAGAAGAGACAGAATGATTATTACTAAGAGAATGCACTGTCAATGTATTGGGTACGACTGGAATTAATTGAACTGAATTTGATTTAGAAATTAAAGTTGAATTTGTATCCGATAGGGAAATGATTCGATTGGGATCATGTTCACTATGATTATTAATACTACTAAAATTGTTTATATCATTGATGTTTTGATTAAAAGAACTCATGTCTTGTTCAATCACACCAACAGAGTTTGTGTTTAGTTTTAACTTTTAATTTAATAATTAATTTTTTGAGTCAATTACAATAAATGATTATTCATAAATTTTTTGAACTAATGAAAAATTTGAAACTAGTGGACATGTATCACATTTCCAGAAAACATCATGATTTTTTAATAGGTTATATTCACTGTCATTAAGATTGGTGCACTCTTAATGAAAAGTTTTACCGCAAAGTAAGCGGCAAACAGCACGAACACACCTTCTTTTTATACTTTCATCGCACACAGATTAAATACATACATACAATACTCTAATCCCGAAGGAGTCTTAAATTCTCTTCACTATTATTATTCAAGCTTTATTCACTCTTAAAGTTTACATTTTTTTTTTTTTTTTTTTATAACATAAATTTTATTAGAAAGTTTGATGAGTATGAGCCTCCCCCTTTATCGTCCACGTTCGTCGGTCTAAAGCTTCTCTCCAGTAGTTTGGACAAAAAGAACGAATTTCGTCTCTCCACGGCTTGAATGGTCTTCCTACACTTCTTTTCTTATCTAATGGAGTCCACTCTGTAATTGTTTTGGTCCATCGATCATCTGCTGTCCGAAATATGTGTTCAGCCCAATCCCATTTTAATTTTCTTGTTTTCTGAAGAACATCTTCAAATTTTGTTTGGGATCTTAGATTTTGGTGATTAATCTGTTGAGATAATCTTACATTCAAAATCTTTCTTTCCATGGTCCTTTGACAGGATTTCGGTTTATTTTTGAGTAGTCTTGTAGATTGCCATGTTTGACAACCATATGTTAAAACTGGTAGAATGGTTGAGTCAAAAACGTATTTCCTTGTTTGAATTGAGATGTTAAGATCCAGCAGATTCTTCACATTTCAAAATTGTCGCCAAGCATTCGTTATTCTTTGGTTAACATTTTTTCTATACTTATCGGTGAATGATATTATCTGACCCAAATAATTATAATCTTCTACGTATTCTAAAATAGTGTCATCTACTCTTATTTCTGACTGATTACCATTAGACATTATTTTTGTTTTTTGTCGGTTAGTGGATAAACCTACTTTTTTGCATTCGAGGCATAGCTCGTTTAACATATTTTGTAATTCAGATTTGGTTGTAGCGATTAATACAATATCATCTGCAAATCTTAGATTTGATAAATATTTGCCGTTTATATTCAGACCCTCTTTTTCCCATTTCAATTTTCGGAAAATTTCTTCCAAGGTTGCGGAAAAAAGTGCTGGTGAAAGTGGGTCACTTTGCCTTACTCCACGTGTCGTATGAAACATTGGTCCCATACTTTCCGTTTTAATGCATGCAATATTATCCTTGTACATATTTTGAAGGATACGAACTATTTTCGGGTCCACTCATTGATTAATTAACGCTTGCCAGATAAATATTTGCTCAACTGTATCAAATGCTTTAGCGAAATCAATAAATGCGAAATATAAGGTTATATTACATTCGTTTGATTTTTCTATTATTTGGCTAATTGTTTGAAGATGGTCCATCGTTGAAAATCTAGATCTGAATCCAGCTTGCTCAAAAGGTTGATTGAAGTCTAGACTGGCTTTCATTCGATTGAACAAGCATTTTGCAAATACTTTATAAGCACAGGATATTATGCTAATTGGTCTTTTTTGTTGTTAACATCGTCTGTGATGCCTTTTTTGTGGATAATTTCGGATTTTTTCCATTGTTCTGGAATTTTATCGGTGAACAAAACCTGATTGAAAACATCTTTCAACCATATTTTTATATTTTAAATACTCTGCCGCAATTCCATCGCTTCCCTTACATTTCTCGTTTTTTTAAACTTTGAATCGCAGTTTCAACTTCACTTTTCAAAAAGTTCGGAAAATGTTGCTCTTCTTGCCAATCAGCAATTTGAAGCGAATGGACATCAGAATTGTTTATTTGGGTTTTGTATAAATTGCGGTAAAAGTTTGTTGCTATCTGGTTGATATCTCTTTTAGTATAAATCTTGCGAACATTATCCGATAAAGCAACGATCCATTTGCATTTGCTTTTTTAATTCATTTTGTTTCTTCTAATAATTTTTTTAGAGCGTTGTCGTTAAAAGTTGGTATTTCATCTCTAGATTGTTTCTTAATTTTTTTTCGAAGAATTTTAAGATTGCGTTTTTCAGATTCATTTAGACTTTTCTTTAACCGTAATTGTTCACGTTCCTTAATAAGGTGCAACGTTTCGTTGGAGATTTTTTGGGGCTTCTTTGTTGATGATTTCAGGATATGTCTTTCTGCAGATTTCTTTATTGTTCATTCCATGATGTTATACAGATTTTGAACTGGTTCATTCCTAGGTGCAAGTATTTGGTATCGTTGTTGCAGATCTATATTGTAATTCTTGATTGCTTCATCACTGAGGGTCTTTGAGACGCTCTTCTTTGTTGTTCTGTGAAGTTGTCTCTTGTTGTGACTAATAGTCAGTTTGGCTCGCACTAGTCTGTGATCAGAATCAAATTCAAAGTTATTCAAAACGCTGACATCTTCCAGAACAGATCTTTTATTTGAAAGAATATAATCAATTTGGTTTTTGTATTTCCTGTCTGGTGATATCCAAGTCCACTGGTTTTGTGGTTTCTTTTTAAACAAGGAATTACCAATCATGAGCTTGTGTTGCCAAATATGTTGGATTAAGCGGCGTCCTCTTTCATTTCTTCTGCCATATCCAAATCCGCCCATTATTTTATTCTTCTCCCTTCTCCCTTAATCCAATTTTTGCATTGAAGTCGCCAATTGTTAAGAGAATTTCAGCTTTGAAATAGTTTGTTGCTCTATCAAGTGTATCGTAGAATATATCTAGTTCATCTTCTGTTGCTTTTTCTGTAGGTGCATAGACTTGAATCATGGATACATTACATTTTCCAATTTTGAACTTTACGCCTATCACTCTGTCGCTGTATCCTTTTATTTCAAGAATGTTCCTTTTGAGGTTTTTGTTTATAAGAAATCCAACTCCAAATGATCCTTTTTTGGTACCGAAATATGTAAGTATATTACCGTTGTTTAGTTCTGTAATGCTTTCTCCATTTCTTCTCGTTTCCGCTAGACCTATAACATCCCAGTGTATCTTTGAGAGGGCATTTTCGAGTTCTACAAATTTTTCTTCGGACTGTTAAGTTCTTGTGTTTAACGTTACAATATGTAACTGCTTACTTCGATTTGGGTTTAGATTGTTGTTGGCACTATTTTTCCTACATTGTGTTTTTATTTCGTATATGTTAGAAGGGGAGTTTTGGCCATGTACCTCCACGGTGGCCAACCGGGTTGGAGGCATATTAAATAAAAAGTTTGATTCGTTGATGTTTGTATTCGTTTCATTTTCGTGCAAAGGTTGACTTCTTATAATTTTTGTAAGCTTTTCATTTGATGTTGTTAGATCGGTTTTGATTCTTCTTCTTCCGTTAAAAAAAAAACTTGGTCTGAGGTCTTGCAGAGATTAAGGTTCTCCTGGGATAAAGTTTTTTGAAGAACATATTTTCTTAGCGGAGAAGTTGAAGGTGATGTTCGCATTTTGTGTCTTGGTAGTGGTTTGTTCTTTTTAGTTGCTCCCGTTCGGGGATGCATTGGTCTTTCGATGCCTTCTCGTTCTTGGTCTTCAACAGACATCTTTCTTTTGTTTTGTTTTTCGCTTGCTTGTGAAAGAACAGGTATCTCAGTTATTTCTTGGTCTGAGAGTTGTTTGCCGTTGACCCATAGGTGGTTATGCATACATTCTCTTTCGGTAGGTCATCGTGTATAGAATATTTTGTTTTGTTTTTGTTGTTATATTGTTTAAGGGAGCTAAGTTTACTCATGATGAGGTTTTTTATTCTATATGCTAGAAATCCTAATTTTATAGGTCGAACTTTTCCTTCGGTTTTACTTCCTAGTCTATATACAAAGTCTAGATCTCTAATCGAAATTTCTAGTTCAAAGGCTGTATTCAAAAAGCGTAAAACTGTTGTTTCAAGTTCCGAGATACAATTTTCGTATTCCTCGATACCAAAAATGATGAACTTTTCTTTTATTTGGCATTCTAAAATATTTATCTTTTATTCGTGCTTATCAACTTTGGAGTTTACAATATTCATTTTGGAACCGATCTTATCATACTTTTATTCTACCCCGGTTAGAGTGCTCGGTACGTTTTTTATATCTAACTCAAGAGATGTCTTAGAGTCGGTTATATTTTTGTACAACAGAGCAATCATATCTTTAAGCTCTGAGTTGCTTACGTCATCACTTAATTTCTGTGTTTTTCCTGGTGTCATATTTTAGTAGCTAGTGTCGGAAACTGTTTGAAATAGATTCTGCGAACTTATAGTGATGTTCTGAATTGTTTATAAAATTGGTTTGTGTCTTAGATAAGTTATTGCTTAGTTGTCTTATTCCTTGTAAGATGGCGTAAGTAAATAAGTTTAAAAGCTAAAAGTTTTTATCATAGTTTAATATGAAATTCAGTGGTGAAAAGTTCATTCAAGCTTATGTGTGGGAGTAGTAATTAATATTTTGCAGATGTGCGTACTCACTTTACATATGTGATCAATTGACAACGTGTATGTTTGTTCAGTCCCGCTTTGTACTCTGAGTATGGATGTTGTTCGCTCTCCTCCAATATATAGACAAATTCAAACTGAAACGATGAACAAAGCAACCACTCAAACTCGAAGGCACATATATTGAGAACTTTAGCACTTCTTGATATTGCAACCACAATTTATTAAAATTAAATCAGCCGCACAGACTTTAGGATTCTGACACCAATTCAAATTGTAGATAATCACCAAAGATACACATTATATGATAGTATTTCAACCCTTCACAGCCACTTACGATTTTATAGCCAAATAATACTGGAGCACCACCAAAAAACGTCCAATCGCTGAGCTTTCTATACACAGAAGAAGGCAAAAACTGATTTTATGACGTCACCATGCCATCAAGCTGGGTCTACCACAAGTTTTGGGGTGAAGGAAATTTGGGGCTCTTTCGCTATCGGAGTACTAAATTATCCCCTAATTCCTGCAAAGTTAGATTTTTTAATTTCCCAGCTTCACCGACCTACATATTAACAAGGCTAGTTTACCAATGAAAGCAAGAGAGATCGCCAGGACTAAACGACAATTTATTTGGATTTAGGGCCGTTTAAATCTGTTTTGAACTTTAACTGCAAGTTATTAAAAACATCATTATAAGAATTCAAAGCGATACTCTTAGACATACATATGTATGTATTTCTAAAGCAGCGTCCACGTTATGTTGATTTGTGTAAATTAACATCGTTGACCAATAAATTCTAGTAAATGTGGACGTGTTGATCAACAGTATTAATCAACTTTTGTTGACCCGAACGTTACTCGATTCATATGGATACAGTTCAATCAACAATTAACATTATAATAGCTGTCTATTGAAAAAATTATTTTCAAACAAAAAAAAGTCATGGCTTGCTGATTGAAATTTTCGTGTTTTCGTATAGAAATATCTTTAAACTTGTAATTCAACACGTAAACACTGATTAAGACTTTGTGGACAGGAAATGATGTTGAGCATGTTCATCGACAATGTTGATTGGCATAGTGTGGACGCGGCTTAATAATAATTTCTTTATTTATTCCGGATAAGGAACAGAATGGATGGAAAAGACGAAATATTTATCCAGAATATCTAGAATGGAATGAATAAAGAAACAAAACTAGAACAAAAATAATGGCCGGGCCATTCAGTTGTTCAGTGAAATGTCAAAACAATTGAAGAAATAAATGTTTTTATTTTGGATATTTCTGTATTTTCATAGTCAAAATTTTAATAAATTTTACATTAAATGCATAAAATTTATACTCTGGTACGTTTATTCGCGTTATTATGCTGTTTTTAAATAACTAACACCAATGTGAATCTGACATACTTGAGTTTAAAAACGCCAATTATACTGAACGCGCCCAGCGCCCAGTATTCTGTTTATTCCACACTTCACATGGAATAAAGAGAATGCATTCCAAATGTTCCGGAATGAATAAAGAAACAACAAAATAGTTTATCCGGAATATTCCGTGGAATAAAGAAACGCTAAACTGATATTCCGAATATTCTGGACATACCGGAATGAATAACACACTCGGTTTATTGAATTTAAAAGTGATAAAGAGCGAGTTATTGGTTCATTTAGTTCATAGTTTTTCCTACGACTAGGAAGCAAAAAGCGAACGTCCCCATTTCTAAGATTTTTCTTAAGAACATAAAAAGAAACAGTATGTACATAGTTACGTAATCCGGAGATTTAATACCATTTAGCTGTACACCTTCTGACCTCCTAGCAATACGTATGCTTTCGATCAGCGCTTATATGTACCGGGTATTCCGTATAAGGTGCACCAAAGAGCTAGGGCAAGTATTATATAATTTTGAGTTTGATAACTTATTTTTCAAAAACTATTCAATTTGAATTTTTAAAAACAAAAAAAATGAACTTTTGGCTTTAAAAAAGAAACTAAGGTATACTTAGTATGATTGTAAGTGTTGCCGTTTTTTCTATTTCAAATCAAAATTTCTAGAAGACTGCTCCTCTTACCTAAACAAGGGGGAATATTCTCTACTCCAATACGATTTTCTTTCTTGTCTCGACTGCAAACTACATGCCCTAGCAAGCATTTGTCGCATCTTATGCAAAATAACCTTTATAGGCGATTATTCAACATTATAGGCTGTAGGAATGTGGAAAAGATACACCAAACTAGTTATTGAAATGCCTAAAAATTTCGAAAATCATTGAAGCGTTTTTTTTTTAATAATTTTGTATATTTACATATATATAAAATTTCTTATGTACGCACAATTTTTTTATACTTACAGTTCATTTCAAGCTTAACTTTTCCTGACAATACTGCCACTGTATGACCATTGCTTGCCTGACAAGTGTAAACCTAAAAAAAAATTAAAAAAAAAAAAACAAAAACATTAAAAAATCAATTGAAGTTAAGAAGAAAGAAGGAATTATTATGAAGCTGAAGATCGCTGCATTGAAAAATCAAAATTCCTTTGGATGAGGATCTGTGGATATGTAGTGATGTTTTTTCAAAACTTTAAAACCCGGCGGGAATTTTTCTAAACGTGATGTTTTTTAGTTCTTAACTCTTAACACTAATTTTTAGCCTACCATTTCTCATCTCCGAGTTTTAGCGATCCAAAGTTTTGTTCCAAGTTTTACAAATATCATAGAACAAAACCTTAACGGTAAAAAATAAAAAAAAAGTAAAAAACATCACGTCTGTGGTTTGAGCCATTCTACTTATAACATATTTTACTTTGTTCAAAAAGTTATTTTTGTGGCGGGGATCCTCTGCCAAAAAAAAAATTCATTAAATTCAACAATTTTTCATAAAAAAAAATACAAAAAAACAAAATAAAAAAAAAACATCACGCTTAGAAAAATTCCCGCCCTAAAAAGCGGTTTTTAAAATTTTGAAAAATCATCACTACATATCCACAGATCCTAATCCAAAGGAATTTTGATTTTTCAATGCACCGATCTTCAGCTTCATGAATTATTAAGATACATTTCCGCGTCGTCATAAAAATTTCCAGCAGACGTTTGCGTGAACGCCCCCTTATTAAACCTGCGTAAATCAAGGAATAAGGCTGTTTGTTAAAATTCAAATTTCGTATTTCATTCAAGAGTGAAAATTTTTTGAACAAATATGCAATTTCGTTCTAATAATATTCCGGGAGGCGACCGTAAGGTTACCTACCTCATCGGGGCAATAAAAAATTCCGCTCCTATTTGATAAAACATGGTGTGCCATTTACGAAAATGGTGGGCGGACAAACATTTTTTGGGCCGTTTGGACGGAAAATGGCCATTTCCGGTACCGGTTTCTGATGTAATCTTATACCATAAGGGCAATACATAGTTTTAATGGAATTATATAGAGTTTTTGTAGTAAATGTCAAAACTTTTGGGCGGGCAAAAAAAATCTGGGCCTTTCGGCTTGTCCGCCGTAACGAAAACCCATTTTTTATGTAAATCTACCTCATTGGGGCAATGGACAAATGGGATATCAAATGAAAGCTTAGACTGTCTACTTTATAAATCCAGTGGGCGGACAGACTTTATTTGGGCATTTTCGCTTGTCCGCCACTTTTAACCAAAAAAAGTCATTAAATTACATTAATTTGTTCATGCTAAGTATACAAATCAGTTTAAGTGATGCTAAATCACTATAAAAATGCTTAAAAATGACTGCATTAAGTTTTTCTTTATATTAAAATACATGATTTGTGTTCAAAAAAGTCAACCTTAATGCTTTGTCCGAACATTTTTTAGTTTTTACAAAAAAAAAATTTTAATTTGTAAAATATCTGGTTCATCGGGACAATATATAAATGTGGTATCTATACTATTATATAAAATAGTAACTTTTTTTGTTTGTCAGTTGGGCTGTATGTTTCCACTAAACTCACAAACAAACAAAAAAACCCTTTTAAAAAATAGATATAATACAAATTTCACTTATCTGGTATGCTATAGGATACAGTAGAAAAGAAAATATTTGTTAAATACAGAATAATAAACAAATTAAAAACTTACCACAAAAAAAATCGTATGGAAATTTTCTAAAATGAAGCATGTAGGTATTTTCCTTGCAAAATTCTGTTTTATAGATTTTCAATTCACATTTACTTCAAGCTCAATTATTTATAAGGAAGAGTTGTTTTGCGATAGAAAATTGCCTTTTGTGTGGGCTTGTGGCGGATTTGACTGGTTCCGGTAACTAACCGGTTCGTCAAATCCATATTTTTGGTTCTTTTGGGCTGATTTCTGGAATCGGCTCAAAAAAAAAGTTGTTCTTAGGTAGGTAGGTAATATTTTTTTTTTTTTAATTTTTAGGGTTAGGTTAGGTAAATAAATTTTTAATTGAGCATTGAGGATAAGTGATGGGTTGGGTGGTAAAAATCTTCATCGACAAAAAATTAAAAAAAAAAAAAAAATTCCAAACTATGTGCCTTGGTATGTGGGACCGAGATAGTTAGGAGTTTTCGCGTTTCGCCGTCGACGAATCGTGGTGATATTTTTGTGTCTGTATAGTGTTCATATAAAAAAAAAACATAAACGGTAGGTAAATAGTGTAGTAAGAAATTTGAATAGAGGAATGAAGGTAGGTATAATATTTGCAGCAGAAAAAAAATGTTTGTATCTACTGAAATTCGTTGGTTTGGGGTGGGTGTTTGCTGATGGTTGGTGAATGGAAGCGAACTTATTTATTGGCAAGGGCGTGCACAAGGAGGGGTATTGGGCATTTGCACCCCTAATAAAAATAATTTTTCAATTTTTTTTCTGAGTAAATTTATTACACAATCAAGGGCGCACGTAAATAGCATAAGGGGGCTTATTTTATTACATGCAAATCGGCTTAATTCACAACTTGAGTTCTAATTGTTGGATTTAAGGTAAGACTGAAATTGGTTGGTTTGGCGGTGGGTGGTTGGTTTTTTAATACTTTATTTAGGTTAGGTACAAATTTTTTCATAAGGATAATTGATTGTGGGGTGGTAAAAATATGTATGCAGGTTTTTTGGCAGCGAATTATTCTTCATCGACAAAAAATAACAAAAAAAAAAAAAAAATAACAAAAAAAAAAAAAAAAAAAAACAAAAAAAAAAAAAAAAAAACAATTCAAACCATGTGCAATGAGCTTGGTAGGAGGGAGCGAGATAGTGAGTAGAGTTAACTGTTTTCGCGTTTCGCCGTAATCGAATCGTGATGATTTTTTGTGTATAGTAAAAGTTATAAACGGCAGAGTTGTAAAAACTGCAGTCTTTTCGGTACTGCAGTTAATTGACTAAAAAGACTAATTTCATTAAGTCTTTTAACTTACAAAACTACTTTAACTAAAATCGAGCAGTCAGTACTAATATTCCGACTGTGCAGTTAAAAAAAAAAAGTTAATTAACTGCAGTACTTTTTAACTGCTTTTAGTCTTTTTAGTCAGTAAAAAGTCTTTGTACTGCGATGATTTAACTTTTAGTCAGCAAGTCTTTTAACTATAGTCAATTAACTGTAAGTCTTTTAACGTTTTCTATAGACTTTTAACTAAAAGAAACAGGATGGAATAAAAAGAAAATAAATTTAAAAGAAAAAAAAGTTAAAAAAAACTTACAGTTAATTGACTGTAGTTAAAATACTTACTGACTAAAAGTAAAATCATCGCAGTACAAAGACTTTTTACTGACTAAAAAGACCAAAAGCAGTTAAAAAGTACTGCAGTTAATTAACTTAAAGTTAATTAACTTTTTTTTTAACTGCACAGTCGGAATGTTAGTACTGACTGCTGACTGCTTGTTTCGCAGATAAAGTACTTATTTACAGTATTAACTTACATTCAATAGGTAAGTTAATTAACTGCGACTTTATTAACTGCATTACCAAAGTACTGCAGTCTTTTACAGCTCTGATAAACGGTAGGGATTCTCTATAGTGTAGTAAGAAATGGGAGTAGGGGTATGAGTAGGTACATAGGTATAATATTTGCAGCAGAAAAAAATGTTTGTATCTACTGAAATTGGTTGGTTCGGCGCGCGGTGGGTGGTTTGTGATGGTGAATGGACACGAACTTATTAAGAGGCATGGAAGATTCACGATGACTGCTACATGGAGTCGGAAAGAATCAATAATATTGAAAATTTTGCAGTTAAGGCCACCCTTGTAATGTATACTCTAATTTAAAATTCCCGTACGATACGAATAAAATGCACTCTACTCAACTTTTTGTTGTGTTTTAAAAATTTTATTTTATTTTTTAAAGCAATATAATTCCAAAACGATTCCCTTGCAAATATTTTTATAATCTTCAAGTTAAAGAATTTGAAAAAAAAAAAAATTTTTTGATACCTAAGGCCGTGTGCGAATTCGTTTAAAATTTCTATTAAGTTTTATCCTAGATTAAATTTTGACATTTCTACGTACAGATTCACTTCACTAGTATCAAAAATTAATCTTCGGATAAAATTTAACGCGATTTTAAGCCAATTCAAACACGGCCTAAGTCAGAGCGATTTAAAGAGAACGGTATCTTCGAAAAAAATATTTTTTCAAAAGATCGAAAAATTCTAAAGGGTGGTCATTTTAAATATGTGGGTCAATATTTCAAAACATTAATATTTTGGTCCTCGAAATGGATATTAACTAATATAAGCTTATTTAAACATTTTTTTGTTACTCTGCAGTCAAAAAAACATTATAAAGCATTTGAAGCCTGTGGGCCATGGAATTTAATTATTTTTAACCGTTTTTCTTTTTCACGAGAATGACAGAGAACATGGAAATGACAAAATCCAATCAAAAACTGAAAAAAAACATAGAAATAACATTAAACTTGTATAACTATATAAAATACATTTGAATTAAGTTTTTTTTGTAGACAAGAAATGGAACGTGAGAAATTTCAGTCTTGTGCTATTAATATAAGGAAGCCTTTTTTGCTCTTAGAACTTTTGGATCTGTTGCTCTTTTCCTTTATACAAAAGAAAGCTTAACGAATCATATTTTTTCGATTGTGGTGCCAATCGTTTAATATGGACGTGCAGTATGATTAGAGATTGTATTTTTTTAGAATTTTTCCGGTAACAGCGTTTTTATTAACTTTTTAAATCGTATACAGTATACATAGTTTGAAATAGCTTAGATCTTTCCTTCTTTTAGCCAATCTGTGACAATTGAACTGCTTTTGAAAACTGTGTATGCATAACGACTTATACCCCATTTCATAAAGCCTTCTTAACTGTTCTGTTGTTGGCACTTTAAAGTATCTTCTCTGACCTTCTCTTCCGGCGGCACACGTTCTTTTTCCGCTCGAAATTTTCCCTTATCATTTTCTAGTTTTTTTGTTTCGACTTTTGTCAGGTGTGATGATGATTATATTCACCTTTTATACCAATTTCAAATTATAACGTTACAAATAATGGACAAATTCATGTAATTTGACTAAATATGTCATTTCCGTGGCAAACAGTCATTACCAGGGCTCGGATTTTTATGTGCTAAAAAACACAAAATATGCGCATAAAATGTGCTCTTAAAATGAGAAAATATTCGCTTAAAAAATGAAAATATGCTTTAAAAAAGTTATTACGAAAAAGTGAAATACATGAAAATTTCAATATAAATCATTCTTTTATTAAAAAGTAATAAGAAAATTATATATTAAAATAAATAAACTTTAATACTCATACATTTTCTTTTAATTTCCTTAAAATCTCTTGTGCCTTTTACCCAAAGAAACAAAATAGTAAGAGATATTCTAAAGTTCCTTTTAAGAGTATCTTAGTTGAACGCAACTTACGTAGTATGAAGAGGAATGCCAAAAAAATCTCAAATCATCCAACGACGAGATTTTGTCCACCCACTTCGGGCCCTTCTCACATAAGAACTGTAAGTTACTGGAAACTCAGTTTCCTCATGTGAAAGGGAACTAGGTCTGAAAAAAAGTCTTCTATGTTTGAATTTAAATTTTGATGCATACATTTTTATGCACTGTCGTCAAAATAAGAAATTAAATTTTTTTAATTTCTTCAATATTTTAAAAATAGGCACGAAAAATATGTATTTATTATAAAAATATCAAAAAAATGCATTTATATGCATTTATATTTAAATATGCAAAAATATGCTCTAACGATTGAATGCCATTTTTATTGAAATTTCCTGATTCGTAAAACTATCTTATTCGTTTGCTTCTATGTTCACCAACAAAAAATATGTATTAACATAGAAATCCTAGCCTTGGTCATTACCATTTATTCCACGGGAATTACACGGAAATGACGACATGGAAATGACGCCCAAAGGTATTTTTTGTAAATAAATCCGAAATTTACTGAATACTTTGTTTAAAACATGCTGCATTATAAAATTCCTATAAAAAGATATGTATTAGAAAACACAATAGATTTTATTATTATATTATAACAATAAAAAAACACTTACCACGGTAATGACAAATTGAGTGAACGAGGACTTGAAATGCCTGTTCCACATGAAAAACAAACCACTACTGATATTTTTTTGCGCTTATTGCAAATTGTTCCACAAACAAACGACGGGTCCCGTTATTAATGTGATCTCACCAACTTATTCTGCGGCCGTTAAATCACATTTTTTAGAGATTTCTTTTTTGTCACGGAAATGACACTTTTTGTGGGGGCAGTCGCATAAACACCTTAAGCTTAAACTAATTTTTTTATAAATCTAAAAATAAATTGGCTAGGCATTGGTCGCAATAGGTTTTTTATCTTTAAAGTTTCCGTTTAGAAAATGGTCAAACTGATTAACAACATAAAAATAAAATTCATTTGATGAGGAAAGGTACGACTGGCGACATGCCATGTGTTCAAGTATAAATTTTCGGTGTTCAAGTATAAATTTTCGACGTAATATAATTTTTTTTTCTTATTTCATTACCAGTCCACGTTAGGAGAGTTTTGACCGAAGCGTTTCTCGATAAGATAT
This sequence comes from Epistrophella euchroma, assembly GCA_947049315.1. NCBI lineage: Eukaryota > Metazoa > Arthropoda > Insecta > Diptera > Syrphidae > Epistrophella > Epistrophella euchroma. The sequence continues at coordinate 83,212,449 of OX346245.1, read as the reverse complement.
TTAAAATAACGTTTTATAAGCTTTTATCTCATGACCGTGGAATATTTATGTTTTGAAATATTAACCCATGTATGATTTTCACAATGGTCATCCGCCAGAATTGAAAAAAAAAGCATTTTTTAAGAAGTTAGAGCGATTTTAAGGGATGGTTATCTAATAAAACTGAGTTTTTTATGATGGTCATCTTTAAAAATTCGAAAAAAATATTTTTTCAAAAGATCGAAAAATTCTAAAGGTTGATCATTTTAGATATGTATGTTTTTTACAATAGCCATCTGCCAGAATTTAAAAAAAAAGTATTTTTTAAGAAGTTAGAGTGATTTTAAGGGATGGTTATCTAAGAAAACTGAGTTTTTTACAATGGTCATCTTTAAAAATTCGAAAAAAATATTTTTTCAAAAGATCGAAAAATTCTAAAGAGTGGTCATTTTAGCTAATTTTGTTCTTTTTATAATCTGTATCTTCAAATATTTAAAATAAGAAAATAAAGAGAAAATTTTAAACAAAAAAATAATCTCAATTTTTTTTTTTCAAAAAATCAAAAAAAAACAATATTTCTAGGGGGCCCCCCGACTTTCAAGTTGGGCAAAACTGTTAATGGCAATCGTTTGTACATCGTTTGTACACGTTTATACAACTTTTAGAATATTTTGTACACGCACCGTTTTTTTTTTTTACAGGCAATTTAAATAAAGGGACGGTAGTTGGCCCCAAAAAAAATTTTTTTTAGTGTTTTGAAAAATTTTGAAATGCAATTCGATAGATAATCGTTTGTACAAAAAATATTTTCGTTTGTACACGTCCCAAATTTTTTTTACAAAAAATTTTTTTTTAAAAAATGTGTCTCGAAATTTTGAAAAGTATGCAATCGTTTGTACATTTTTTATGATGATTTTTCATGGTATTAATTTTTTGAATTTAATTTTTTTTCTATTTTTAATTAATGATTCAAAATTTTGGGACATGTAGTTGGCCCCATTTCAATTTTTTTTTTACAATTCGTAAAATCTGAAAATGCAATTCGATGGATAATCGTTTGTACACGTTTGTACAAAAAATAACTTGTGTAGTTGGACTCTGCTTTTGATGATTTAAAACTTAAATAAAAAACAGGGTGAAGCAAGCTGTCATCATGCCGCTGAAGCAAAACTTTCTGACGTTTCGTTAACAATACGACAAGTTTTTTTTTCTTTTAATAATCGTTGTAGTTCTTTAGTTGTTAATTTATTTAAATCTTCCATTCGAGTGAAATGTGCTTGTTTTGTGAAAAAAAAAAAAATAAAAAAAATAAATCTTCCAAAATTATATAAGTGTCAAATGCATGCAGAAGTAAACAAAAATAAAACAAAGCCTGTAAAGCTTTTGAGATTAACTTTGATTTGATACTATCATGCAGTTTGCACTTCACTCAAAAAAAAAATATTACTCAATTTTCGGTGTATGAGTTGTATATGAGTATTAGTTGTATATAATAATAATTGTTCTTCAAGAAAAAAAAAAATGTAACGATCTCACCCCACTTTTGTACTCCGTTATTTTGCTGTATTATGATATCGATCGTTTTTTTTTCACCGTTTGCAGCATATGCATGAACTTTATTATTATTTTAACAATTTTTTCACTTTTAGGTAACTTTTTTTTCGTTTAATTACATTAGTAGCTCTCTTTTCACTTGTTTTTTATACTTATTATAGCACAATTATTCACGTTTTGGGGATTTTTGTTAAAGGGTTTCACTTGCACATTTCACACACATATGATTTTTGAAATAATTTATTTTTCTTCTTAGCTTGTAAAAATTTCCGCACTATTTTTAAATTTCGCAGTAAATTAAATTTAACCGTAATGTTGTTTTTTGTTTGTTCTCGCGATCCGTCCAACATGGCACTGCAATACAGTTTAACACTTCTGACACCAATTGTAGAGAAGGGAAGAAAGTAAAAGAGTTTAGTTCACAATTCAATTATAATTATTATTTATTGATAACTTCAAAATAAAATTAATTTAAATTTAATTTAGAAAATTTACAAAAATATTAAGAAATTTAAAATAAAAAGAACATTTAAAATAATCTTTTCGATTTTCGCGTGACTTCGCTTAACAGACAACACTTCTTTTCCTTTGAATAGCTTGACATCGAATACTTCTCTTATTATAGCAAGCACAGATTTTGGCTTCTTCGTAGACTGTCTTGTTGCTGTAATGCCTCCGCCGTTGACGATCGAAATTAAGTCCGGTGCATATCCTCAGAATTTTCCTTTCGAAGAGTAGGAGCTTTTGCATGGCTGTCTTCGAGGAAAACTGTAGCTTATGACTGGTCTGAGTAACTGTTTATATATAAGCAATTTCGCTGGCGGGTGCAATCGATGCAATGGAAAGTTGGCCTTTTTAAGCACCGCACTTGAGTGAGGGTTGAATTTAAGAAGCTCGTTAAAATGGACTCCCAAGTACTTGACGCTATTTTTGGCAGCTATTAATGATCGATCAGGGAGCTTCAGGACCAAATTTCTGCAGTTTTCTGCCGAACGACCACGGCCGCCGTTGGTGACGGGTCTCCTGAAGCACACCAGTTCCGACTTCGATGTGTTGATCCGGATTCCCCATTTTTGGTAATACTCGAAAAGTTTAGTGATGTGGGCTTCTACTTTGCGGGCTGCTATGGTTGGCGATATTGATGAGGCGTAAGTTAATGAGTCGTCCGCAAAAAGCAGGTTCTCGAATTCGGTTGGCACAGGTTGATCAGACGTCATCAGGCTGTAGAGGAAGGGTCCCAACTTCGATCCTTGGGCGACTCCGGCTTTAATGGATTTGATTGTAGACTTGCAGCTATCCAGTTGAACGAAAAATTTTCTGAAAGAAAAGAAAATATGATTTTTATTAGTGGCGAAGGTAATCCAAGTAGTCGGGTTTTATGGATAAGGGCTTCAATCCATACACTGTCGAATGCTTTCTCGACATCCAGAAAGCATCCGACGGTGACACGATGGATGTTGAGTGCTATGGAGACGTCAGACTGGAACTTCATTAGTGGATGTAGTGTTGAATGACCTTCCCGAAAGCCAAACTGCATGTCAGGGATGATATTATTATCGTTGCAATACTTTTTGAGCCTCCTGAGTATGACTTCTTCCAGGATTTTGCTGATATTGTTGAGGAGAGATATCGGCCTGTAGTTGGAAACTAAGTTCTTTGCACCTTTCTTTGGAATCGCCACGATCTTTGCCGTTTTCCATTTCTGGGGGAAGTAGCAGTTATTGATGCAGTTATTTATGATGATTGCGAGAAGTATCATCACTGCCTGTGGAAGCCTTTTGAGAATGAAGTTTGAGATTCTATCTGGTCCAGCTCACTTCTTTGGCCTGGAATTGGTGATGATTTCAGCTATTTCTTCTGGATTGCATAGTTGCGGATTATCGATTGGGTCACTTGCTGGATAAGTGTCGTCAAATTGCACTGCTTATAAATTTGGCTGCAAAGTCAGTTGGATGGATGATTCGACTTCGTTCAAAAAGGCTGGGTCTGCTGGTGGGCTGGGTGTGAAGTTATCTTCGAAGTAGTTGGCAAAAACTTCCACTTTGTTGATGATGACGTCAGGTTAAGGCTGGGTTTTCCATATAAAGTGGTTTATTTCCTTGAATGCATTTGGCCCTGGTTTGATGGCCTGTAATCTCTTCTGGAATTGGATATTGTTGTGGTGCTGGATAGAGTTCCGAAACATTACATTGACACATTGGAGTTCGCTTTTGACTGCCTGGTAATCGTTGTTGACTGTCTTGAGCCCTCTTTGATGGATCCTTTGCAGTCGTTTCCTCAGCCTTTGTCTGTGGGAATAAAGATTCTGGACATATTCCGGGAGGTGCTGGTACTTATCCTTTGATGTCTTGGGCACTTTTTGGACGTCTAGGGCATTGGAGACAACTGACTCCAGGCAATCGATGGCGTTGTCAATTTCCTCATTCCGTAGATTTCTGTTTGAAGCTGGTATGGTAATGTTGTCTTCTATGTTCCTCTGAAGTCTCTCAATATCCAGGCGGGTCATTCCGTAATTTTCAAAACGATAATCATCAAAACGATTATCGCTGACGTGATCGTCAATAATTCGCTTCACGTAATTCAAACACTATCTCCTCGTCTATCGTTTTTCCAAAGATTTTCAAACCATCATTGAAATGTCATAATAACAATTTGCGTTATTAAAACGAAGTTCTTTAGTACACGGTTTGTTTGTAAGCCCAAGAAATCGGCAGAAATTTACATAAGATGGTGGCGCAATGGAATAGGTACTTGCTTCTTAACCGAAAGGTTCGGCGTTCGATCCCTGCTGGCGACACGTTTTTTTTTTTTTAATTTTCATATAATTTGTATTTTTCTCAAATGTTTGTTGCCATTTTGCAAAATAAGTAAATTATTTCACTCATTTAACTATAGTCGCTTACAAACTTACATACAATCATGAAAACAAATGCGAAACGATACCTATTTTGGTATCGTCCAAAAGCCATCGTTTTGACGATAGCGTTTTGATGATAATCGACTTACGTGAAGCAAATATTTGATCGTCAAAACGTAATTGTCCAGACGATATGCATTTTTAGGGTTACGTGTAGTAGGACTATCGTCGAAACGTTATCGTCGGGTGATAATCGTTTTACGGAATGAGTATGAGTCCCCAGTTTTCTGTAATTGATGTACGTGTCTGGTGGAGTTGTTGTGAGGAGAACAGATTGGTTGAGTTTTACAGAAAGTTGAACTGCATCATGGTCCGAGTCACTGGGTAAAGTTGAACAGGTGTAGTTACTGATTCCTGGAAGTAAATAAATAAAGTTAGAGGTTAATAAGAAGAAATCTTAAGTTGATAGAGTCCTGGGAAAGGTAGGTTTTGGCTGCGACACAACAACCAAGGAGTGTTCTTCGCTGTTGAGGTTGATCCAGTCCATGATTGCCTTTCCTTCAGGGTCGACAGAGGTGTCCAGCCATTGATGATGCCTCGCATTGAAGTCGCCGCCAATGAGTCCGTAGGTTGTCTGCTCAGAGTCCGGTTGAGAACATGTCGTTACTAATATTTCCAGCGGAGGAGTGACACTTGAAGTATACACTGATGACTGTCAAGGATTCTCCTCTTCCTAGTTGCATCCGGATGGCGGTGGCTTCACTAGTTTGCAGTCCTGTAATGATGACTTCGCTGGTGTTGGGGGAGATCTTATTCCTTATAAAGATGGCCGTCCCTCTTCGGTTCTCCGTTTTGTCCTGCCGGAAGGTTTTGTATCCGGTAATGTTGATGTTGTTTCTCCTTGTCACGTTGGTTTCGCTGATGAGGGCAATGTCGGGGGTGTTGTTCTTCATAAACATGTCAAATGACGTCCTCTTTACTAGGCTGTATAACGAATTCACATTATACGTCAGGATGCGGAGCTTCTTTAATTGCATATCTGGAATAAGAAAGTGGCTAGTGCCACGTACTTCTCTCCATCGGTGAGCTGGGCGTAGTTTGGTGGAACAGCACTCCTAGCTTTACCCATGACCGTGAGTAGGTCGGAACCAAAGATCCTCTGGACTTCGCTGTTGAGGTTTACTGGTGCTGATGTTTTGGCTGGTCCAGTCTTCGCTGGTATTCTTGGTGCGGTCATCTTGGCTGAAGTTCCTGCGATCTGTTGCGTCTTTGCGGATGTTGGTTTGGTTGCTGGGCCTCCTTTCGCCATTGCTGCGTAGCTGATTGCTGGACGAGTGACCAAGCAAGCTCACTTAGCAGCAAACTCTTGGTGAGTCCGCCTTTAGCTTGTTCCTTTCCGTCAGACGAGCCTTCAGTGTTGGGCATCCTTTGAAGCTGGCCGGGTGTCCAGTTTTTTGGCAGTTGGCACACCATACGTCTAGTCCAGTGTTTTCTTTGCGCAGGCACTGCCCAGGTTCGTCGGTCTCCTTGCATTTGACGCACACGTACTGGCGTCCGCAGTTGGTGGCCACATGTCCAAAGCGTTGGCAATTCCTGCACTGCACGATGTCGTTGGATTTCAATTTTTCCCAGTGGACTCGCTGATTCATGACGAGGGTCTTCGTGTAGACATCCTTAATTTCGCAGGTTTTCGCCAGTTCAACAACGAAGTTGTTGTACGTTTTACCTTGGGCCTTCTTGGCTTTGAAGTGCGAAACTTTGATTACTGGGAGTCCTTCGATTCTCAGCTCGTCTTCTACCTCAATGGCGGCGTAGGTGTGGTGGATTCCTTTCAGCAGCAGCAGGTTCTTCCTATCCTGGCGTGAACGAGTTGTACTGGATTTTGCTCGTCTGTAGAAACTTCTTGATGGCGTCGAAGGATTCCCTGTTTCCAGCGTTGATGATAGTGGTTTTAGTGTTGCGGTTCCTGAAGGTGATGTTGAGGTTCTTGGCTTTGCAGTGTCGACTTATTTCGGCAATATTTCCTGAATAAACAAAAATTGGCGGCACTCCTGTAGGCTTGGCGGTGTTGTCCTTGGTTTGTGGTGGTGGCGGCGGCTGAGTGACGATTGTCGTTGTTGCTGCTGCTGGGTGTTTCGGTGGCTGGGTTTGCTTTGGCTGCTGTTTGGCGGCTGTTGGCGTTGGAGCAAGTGGTGTCGATGTTGAAGCAGACTCGGCATCCAGCTGGGGGCGTTTAGTAACGTGGTTGTTATTTTGTTGAGTCTTGTCCTTTTTTCGCGGTCTCTTCTGTCCAGGTAGTGGAGAATCGCCGATGTCTTCTTCAAACCTTGCGGTTGGCTCTTCTTCTGTTGAAGGTTCCTCAACGCTGCTGCTGTCAGAAGATTCGCTGCTGTCAGTTTCTTCCGTTTCCATTTCGTTGTCTACGGTTTTTTCTTCTTCGTTGGTTACGATGGGCTGCACGATGGTTTTAAAAACCATTACTAATCGGGTTCCACATTCAGGTCTGAGGTCATTAACTATCCGTCTGAGCAATGCTTCCAGCGAAGCAAATACCGACTCCGGATTAATGGAATCCATTGCTGGATTATCCACTGTTACTTTTATTATTTTTTTATTAGCACGGATTAACACTATTTTAAGAAAAACTATTGTTACGCGCACTTAATCTTCATTAATCACTTTGGTTTTGTTGGTTGGGATTAACCCTTTTCTGTCGGGAATAAAAGCAGGTAATCCGCAGGTAAACCTGTATTTTTTACCTTTATTAGCAGGGGTGGATTTAAATTTTAAATAAAATTCTTCCGCTGCGTAACTGTTCGCACTGAGCAAAGTACACTGACTGACTGTGTTTAGTTTAGGAGGAATAAAAGCAGGTAATCCGCAGGTAAACCTGTATTTTTTACCTTTATTAGCAGGGGTGGATTTAAATTTTAAATAAAATTCTTCCGCTGCGTAACTGTTCGCACTGAGCAAAGTACACTGACTGACTGTGTTTAGTTTAGGAGACGTGGTCCTTAGAAGTATATCCAACTTTTTTTTTTAGTATGTGAACTCAGTGAAAAATAAAATAAAATTAAAAATTGCTTAGGAGTTATTTTACAATTTCACAGATCAGAAAGTGAACTATCCAGAACATAATTCCTACGATAATCGAAATTTATCAAAGCGTACAGCACAGCGAATTCATAGGCCATGTGCGAATTCGGTTAAAATAAAATAAAATAAATCAAATAAAATAAAATAAAATAAAATAAAATAAAATAAAATAAAATAAAATAAAAAATAAAATAAAATAAAATAAAATAAAATAAAATAAAATAAAATAAAATAAAATAAAATAAAATAAAAAAAAAGAGATTTCAAAAAAGTATAGCATGTCGTTTTGACGGTTACAGTTGTTTTTTTTTTTTTTAATTTTGTTTTCTAGTTTAAGTCAATGCTTCTAGAAAATTGCCCCTCCCGTTATTTTTACTTTTCTCAAAACTAAGACATTTAAGCATCCGGTTTTAGTAGGTACCTAATTACGTAAAATTTAGTTTGAATTTTTTTTTCTTTTGTTTATTTTTTCAAAATTTTGAGTCTGAAAATTCATTGTGGCATTGTGGGTGTAACCGTTATTTTTTAATATTTTTTTTCTGCTTTAAGTAATTTTTTTTAGAAAATCGCCCCTCCCGACTAAACGGGAGAGATAGAAACCTCCCTCCCATACGCTTTTTTCCGTATCTCTATCCCACCTATTGTTCGAGAGCACACTTCAGAAATATTTGTATCAATTATATTTGTATCAAGTATCAATTATACAAAAAAGAATCTTGAAACAAAGCTTCAAAATAAACACTCTTAAACTAAAATGATCCATTATCTACCATAAAGAAGTAGCCCGTAGCGTAATGGTTAGTGCGTTGGACTGTCATGCCAGAGGTCTGGGGTTCAATACCAGCCGCTTCCACCTTAAATAAAATCTGCTAATTCTTCTCACATGATTTTATGAATGAAAATTCTTGTTCGGATTGGATGAAATAGAAATTCAACTAATCAAAAATGAACTTATATTACTTGGTATAAAATGTAAAGAAATAAAAATAGTTAAAAAGAAATATGAAAATTACGTAGATGTATTTTACATCGTATATATCGAGAACGGTACAATTAAATTAACCGATCTACGTAAAAATATCCTCGCAATTTTTCGTACCCAGGTGAGATGGGTACGCCGATTTAAACATAAAATAACCCAATGCCACAACTTTCAGATGTTCGGACATGGCGAAAAGAACTGCTATGTGAATACATATTGTGCAAATTGTTCGGGAGCACACAAAACTGCCGACTGTACACTCAGAGGGAATATTGAAATGTGCCAACTGCAAAGGCAATCACCGATCTACGGACCATGTCTGCCAAAATCGAATCAGGTACCAAGGAATTAGAGAAAAGCTATCAAAGAATACAAATTCTCCCTCGCTACCAATATCTCACAAAAAAACGGTTTCTGTTTTACAACCGAAACCGATAAATCACATGAGCTCAGAAGACTTTCCTTGCCTCCCAAAACGATCAGCTGTACGTTATCTACCCCCTCCACCAGCATCAGCATCAGTACCACGATGGTCAACTCTTTCTCAAGCTCACTCAAGTCCTCAAAACATACCAACTCAAGAGAAGACTTCGCATTCAGCACTTTTCTCTCAAGAAGAGCTTTCTTCTTTAACAACTGAGATGATTTCAAAATTGAGTGAAAAAGCTCAACAATTTAATGTAATAGCACAGCTTGCTACAAAATATCTCTATTCTAATGTCATATAATACAAATAATTTAAAATAATCTAATCTAATCTAATCTAAAATAAACTAAAAATTTTAAGTTGGAATGCTAGAAGCATCCGTAACATGTGTACAGAATTTTTTAGCTTTCTTTGCAATTTAGATGCTGATGTATGTCTTTTAACTGAAACGTGGTTAAGTAATGGCGTTCGATTTTCAGATTCAAGTTATCACTGCCATAGAGTTGATCGTCCAAATAGAATAGGTGGCGGTGTTGCCGTTGTTAACAAAAAAAATATTTAACATACTCTTTTGCCCCTGATCAAAACTAAAGTAATTGAGGTGATTGGCATTGAAATTCAGTTGGACGATTTCTGAAAAATAAAATTATATTCCGTGTATTTCCCAGGAGGAAATTCGAACAAACAAAAAGCAGTAGTATTTAAAAACGACCTAAGAAAGATACTTAACTGTAACGACCCATTCCTAGTAGGTGGAGACTTTATTTGTAGACACTGAGACTGGAGATGTCAGAGAGCAAACTCCTAGGGAAATATACTTTTGGATATCCAAATGATTAATATTTTGTACCCAAATAGTCCAAACTATATTTCTGAGGAATCCAATCGATAGACTAATATATATAATGTAGAATATTTTATAGCTAGTTTAAAAAACAAAAAATCTCCGGGAATTGATAAAATTTTGAAGTAGCTATCCAAAAACAGTTTCAAGTATCTTACATACATTTTAAATGCTTGTCTGAAGATACAATACTATCCTGATGAATGGAAAGTTGCTAAAGTTGTTCCCATTCTTAAAGTAGGAAAAAGTGCAAATAACGCCCAAAGCTACAAGCCAATAAGCCTTCTAGGCAGTTGCAGTAAAATTTTGGAAAAAGTTATAAAAATAAAACTACAGCCAAAACAAAAATAAAACAAATTAAAAATACCTACAAAAATTAATTCGTAAGCAATTGGTGGTAGCGACTGTTGTTGTTGTTTAAAAATTCAATGAAATTGACGGAATAAAGAATGGTCAAGTCTAATAAACTGACATTCTAATATGAATAGTACAATATTAATAATAACTACAAGATTTCCTTTCAGCTCAAAATATTCTGCCATTGGAACAATTTGGTTTCAGGAAAGACAATTGCACTTCACACCAAGTGCTTAGGATCTGCAACCACATAAAAAGAAATTTATCTTCTAAAAATTCTACTGGGTTAGTACTACTTAATATCGAAAAAGCCTATGATTCGGTGTGGAATGATGGCTGCTTTATAAACTTATCAAGTTCAGATTTCCTCCATACCTTATTAAATTGATTCAAACAGATATTTTATGGTTTATTTAAACAATGATTTTTGTGCTAGAAGATCAATTCCAGCAGAAGACATTTTCACAGCCGATTTTCCTGACATACCTGATTGTGAATACGCCATGTATGCGGACGACACCGCATTATTTTCCTCACATGAACTAGGTTGTGTTATAGTAATAAAACTTCAAAGAGCTCTTAATATTATTTTTGAATATTATAAACATTGGAAAATTAAAATTAATGCTGACAAAACTTAATCTATCCTTATCACTAGAAAAAGAAAGAATTGCTTTCTGCCAAGCAAAAATCTAGAGCTTGAAAGCACTGAAATCAAATGGGTCGATACAGTTAAGTACCTTGGAGTAAAATAAATAAATAAATTTGGTGGCACAAACGGCTCATGAAGAACCAGGGCCTAACGACTCACAACTCTAAACCATTACTGTGTGCGTGTCTGCAGGAATGGAGGGGAATTACAGTTTATTTACGAATCCGAGCGGCTAAGGTGAGCGGCACTTTTCTATGACAAGATATACTCTTGGAGGATTTGTCACTTCCTCGCAAGAGGTAGTAGCTCCGAAAAAAAACTTAAGGTGGAAGCGGCTGGTATTGAACACCAGACCTCTCGCATGATAGTCCAAGGCACTTACCATTACGCCACGGGCTACTACAAGTATCTTAAAGTAAGCCTATCTTAGAGTAGGCCTTGATAAAACCTTGGCATTTTAATCTCATACTGCTAATATAAACACTAAAATAAGCATTGCTACGAAAATGCTCTACCCTCTTATAAATCGAAGATCATTACTTAGCAATGAAAACAAAATAATTATATATAAGGTAGTATTTCAAGCAATGATACTATACGTCTTGGGCTCTTGTGCTCAAATGCATATGAAAAAATTACAAATATCCCATATATAGTAATATTAAATGTCCCGTGATTTTATTCGACTTCCGAACTTTATAAAAACGCTGATGTGCTTCAAATTGAAAAAAAAATTAAAGTTCTTAATGAAAAATTCTTTGAAAAATGTAATATCTCTGAAAATCGCTTAATACGATCACTATCAAGATACAACCAGCCTTAATTATCTATTTATTAATTAATTAATAACTTTTTTCCTTTTTGTATTTTTTACTTGGGTATCTTATTTATTTTTGTATTAACTTATTAATTTATTTCTTTATTTTTTTTTATTTATATTTATTTATTTGATTGTTTGTTTATTTTATTTTTTTATTTGTTTTATTTATGTATTTATTTATTTTTGTATCTATTTATTTATTTTGTTTGTTTGTTTGTTCGTTTATTTATTTATTTGTTTTATTTATTTATTTGATTTTCTTTTCTTTTTTTTAAATACCTAGGTTTACAAATGCATTCATATCATAAACACCGTATAATAAGAAAACAAAAAAGAGAGAGAGTTTGTTCGAAGTTCAAACGTTTAATGAGGATGAGTTTTTTTATTTTACATTTTTTTTTCGAAGTTACTGATCTTCGAATCTGAATTCGAACTTTTGGGTAGACTCTTAAGAATATTTTCATAATTCGAACAATAAAAAATATTATTTATAATAAATAATAATAAATACAAGCAAAAAAAAGATATAAAACTAGCAATTTAAAAGTATGAAGAACAAATAAACCCGCTTGTTTCATTATAGTCAGCATAATGCATGCATTCGATTTTTAACTTCCGAAACTTCGAAATTCTCTTTCAGTGTCGCACTAAACATTGACATCTTCTAATGTTTGCCATACCATACCTTTTTAATCTCTTTTGGTGTTTTATACTCAGATTTTTGTAGCTATTATTTTTTTTTTTTTCACTCAATCACATTTAATTTATAAAAACGTTTATCAATAGTAGAAAACAGAATAAAACAATAATTGCAGTAAATAACAAAAAATCCTTCGTAAGCAAACGGGCTCCGTTAAAGTAAGGACGTGCGTCCTTACTTTCTGATGTGGTAAAATCTAGTGATCTGATGTGGTAAAATTTAGTGAATTTCATAGTCTGTTTGCTAACGTGAAATTTCTAGCAAATTTTGCTGTCAAAACCCCTAGCTAAAGAACACAAGTGTGGGAAACTTGTTGAAAATTTCACATTACAAAACAGAGGTAGTCTGTTCGTTTAACTAACTTTCACCAAGTTTCTTAAACTTGGATTTTTTTTCCTACTGGTTTTGACAGAAAATTCTGCGAAGTTGTACGACGTCGTAAGACGTTTCTAGCTAACAAACAGGAATTTTAATTTCTCTTTACAGTATCCAGTAAGCTTTTGTTTTGACGTATAATTGGAAATGAATGTTTCAAAAGGCTTGTTTTTTTAATACAACTCTGAATTGCAACTGGTTTTGGACAGGTTTTACCAAAACTTCATTCGTGTTCCAGTTTACAGCAGCGCTTTTAAGATAAAAAGGAATGATGCATTGTATTGCCAAAAAAATCAAATGTTAAAGATCACAGAAAGTTAGTTCGATCAAAATTTAATATAATTATTTCGGATGCCATCTTTCAGTTCTTCTAAGATAACAATTATAATATAAATTTTAACGTCGTTTTAGGAAATTAACATCTACTTAGTAGCGAATATGGTCGCTCAGTCCCAAGAGTGCTGCGATTTTAATAGGCTAAAATTTACGGAAAATGATACAAACTCATACAAAATACTTCAGTCCTAATGGTCGGATTTTCAAGGTTAAAACTTTTGAATGAAGATAAAATTAAATTAAATACAAAGGCGTATACAAGGCAGGGAAGCACAATTATTACAAAATAGTTTTCTGTCAATTAGAGGATAATGTAATTGGCACTCGAATTTCGGAGGCTGGCCTTACTTGTAATAATAATACTGGCGCAAAATTTTAAAGAGTCTACAGTTAAGGTATTAGCAGAATACTACTTAACAATTTTCTAAGTCTTACTTTTTTATAAAATATTCTTAGTTTAAATTTTTTTTTTTACATATAAATACTCAGTCTCTTTTGTAACGTGAAAATTCTTGCAAATTTTCACATTTTGCTGTAAAAACCCAAGCATGGAAAACTTGGTGAAAATTTCACGTTACCAAACAAATGTATTAAACCTATTTTTTTAATAAACTGCAGCAAAAATGATTTAAAAAAAGGCATTTGGCGACATTGGCGCAAAATTTTAAACAGCCTGATGTTAAGGTATTAGCATGATACTACTTAACAATTTTCTAACTTTAAAACTCTTTACTAAAATATTCTTAGTTTTAAACACTTTCTAACTAGTATCATACTAAACCTATTTTGCTAACTGAACACGCCTAAGACAGTAACAGTTCAACCCATTTTTGTAATTGTAGCTGCCAAAGTGACACTTGGAATTAGTATGATACTAAAAAGATAAAATAGAAATTTGGCGATTTTAACTTTAGTAAAATGTTAAAAAAAATAATACGATGCTAACTTGTTTAGAATTTGGAAAAGCCTGTTTTTAACCTAGCATAATACTAAAAATGCTTTAACATCACACTAAATCGTCTAAAATTTTGCGCCATTAACTTTAATAAAATGGAAAAAAAATAATAAAATAATAATAGATAAGAAAATTCTGTTTCTAACCTAGTAACATACTAAACATGCTTTAACATCATACTATATCGTCTAAAATTTTGCGTGTAATTTGTTGATTTTGTTGATTTTTTCCGAACTGACGAATATATACTAAGAAATTCTTGTACTTGTATTCTTACAAGTTAAGCTTAACTTTCTATTTTCGTGTTCATCACAAATAATCTCTACTTACCAACAGTAAATCGGCTCTGGAAATGTTTGGCAAATGAAAGACATTTCTAACAGTCCCATCAGGAAGTATTTGATATGAGTCATCTACCAAAGCATGCTCCTTCCACCATGATACTTTTGGAGGCGGTATTCCTCCACTAGAAAGGCATGTTAAGTTTATGTTGTTTCCCTCCAGGTATGGTCCAGCAATATTATTCCTAATGGCAGCTCCATTTGAATCTAATATCGTTAATTTAGTTGGGGGGACTTAAGAAACAAAAGATTGAACAAACAATTGGAAACAATTGATTTAAAAAATCATATATTACCTATAACAGTAACGTTCACTCGCCAGTTCCTTGTGGGTGACTTATGAAAGTCTACTCTACATTTGTATAATCCGGCGTCATTAGTTTGAACATTCTTAATTTTCAAAGCTGGAGGATTAGTGTCATACACAAATTGTGCTTTATTCTTGAGAACGAATTCATCTGCCCATGGGATTGCCTGTTGTAATTGTCTTCCACGTGCATCAAATCTAAATTAATATAAAATATATGTAACATGTATGTATGCATATATAAGAGTAGTTAAAACTTTTTTTTTCAAATTTGTATCAGCAAAGGAGAGATGGCCTTGTTTCAACAATTTGCTTTGAGGACATTATTTTTATTTTTATTTATTGAATGCAAACACTGCATTATTTTGTATCAACTTTTCAAATACATAGGTACTAATTTGTATCTGATATGAAGGTATATATTTGCGTTGAAATTGAAAACAGTAAAATGCTGTTGGGACGTTCGACATCAGATAACTGCAATTGTAGGAGATCGCCTGGTTTTGTGAAAAAGTGAATCGAATAATGGTAAATAATGGACTGCTAACATGTAGTAGCCGTGGCGTAATGATTAGTGCATTGGACTGTCATGCCAGAGGTCTAGGTTCGATTCTCAGTTAGTGCGTTGGACTGTCATGCCAGATAGACCGAGAGCTGATGTATCTGGCCAAACTGGGTCTAACACTAGCAAATTGCACTTTCAAAAAAAAAAAAAATATTTTATTGCATTTTTAAAGTGCATTATGATGGTAATCGGTATCGCTGCCAGACGAATAAATTTCAGTTTGTGCAGATACAAGTTAATTGTGAACCAAATTTGAAGCGATTTGGAAAACTTTTATTTTTTGTTGCATTTTGAAAATGCATTATGGTAGTGTAAGGTTTGTGGGAACGCTGCCAGATTGATGGAATTATGTTTGGACAAGTAATAATTATATATAGAAAATTTGAAGCGGTTAAAAAACTTTAATTTTTTGTTGATTTTAAAAGTGTATTATAGAGGTGTAAGAGCCGCGGTATTGTTGTCATGTTGACGAAATTTAGTTTGGATAGTAACCAAGTACATAACTAGTGAACAAATTTTGGAGTGTTAAAAAACGATCTCGGTCTAACAGGTTTAGGTTCGATTCTCAGCCGCTTCCAAATAAAAACAAAAAAGAAATTTTTTTCAGGGCTACTGCTATTGTGAGGAAGTGGCAAATGCTTAGAGAGTATCTCTTATCATAGAAAAGTGCCGCTCACTTAGCCGTTCCAATTTTGCAATACACTGTTGGTCCCTTACATTCCTGCAGATACGCAAAAAAGAATGGTTCAGAGTTATAAGTTGAGATTTTTTAACAGGACATACATACATATGTGGTTCCCGAGGTAGACGAAATAGCTGAGATTAATAAAATGACCTTTTCTTCTTTTTGTTTTTCCTTATTGCTCGAGTCTTCGTCTTCTTCTGTGAACTTTGCTTAATCAAGTGTAGTGAAGAGATGATGAAACCTTTTCACTTGCACAAAGTTAATAAAAATAAATAAATTTGGTGGCAAAACAGCTCATGAAGAACTAGGGCCTAGTGACTTACGACTCTCAACCATGCCTGCGTGCGCGTCTGCAGGAATGGAGGGGACCTACAGTTTATCGCCGAATCCGAACGGCTAAGGTGAGCGGCACTTGTCTATGACAAGAGATACTCTTGGTGGATTTTGTCATTTCCTCGCAAGAGGCAGTAGCCCGGAAAAATTATTTTTTTGTTCTTAGGTGGAAGCGGCTGCACAAAGTTAATTTTCTTTAAAAATTGCAGCGTTTAAAAGGGTCTTTGCAATCATAATAAAATCAAAAGAGAAACAAAGATTAAAAGTCGCTGTCGTATAAAAGCAGTAATGGTTGCGTAAATCTGGGAATCGTTAAATGTCAAAGTATACGCATAAAAATATATGTAATCAAGATCGTATTTCATTTGATATTTTGATTTTAAAAATTAAGAAGTACAAATTTTTTGACCAAATATGCAATTTTGGCGTAACAATACACATATGAATGAGTTAAAAATGTGAACTGTCACATCAAATTACTTATTTTACTTATCAGTATATTTCTAAGTTTTGTGTTTAAAAAAGAGCATCAATTCCTGCATACAAAATTCCTAATAAGCAAATATATGCTGGGTTACTGGCAACACTCGTTCGATGTTCCTATTTTACATTGTTTACTACTTTATTATTGTCCTTTATTGCAAATGTCATTTTACATTCAATAAAGTCCTTCACTTCCTTTTAACCTCTCAGGAGAAAACCACCGTCTTTTCATCTATACAAGTTTTTCCTCAGGAACAGCGATAAATCTGCAACAGGTTATGGGCCTAGGGATATTACAGCTGGATTAAGAAAACAATAATCTAAGGTAAACCAATTCTTTTTTTTATTACTGTGTTGGGATTACTTGGATAATTTTGGATTTTCTAATTGGTCCTAACATCATCGAAGATGTCCGGTCTGCCATTAATTGATAAGTTAAGAGGTAGAGAAAATTACGATGTATGGAAGTTTGCGAAAGAAAACTAGCTGCAACATGAGCAACTATGGAAGTGTGTGCCCGGCAGGCTTGCCAGTTTGGGGGTTTTCCCCCAGATTTAGGGGTATTTTTCGTCGTCGCGTCGGGGGGAAATCTTGGGGGACGAGATGTTTGGGGGGAAATCTGGGGGGGATTAATTTTAAAGTTAAATTCTTTCAATATCTGAATTTTCCTCTCAAATTAGAATCAAGGAATATCCAATAATTATGCCAAAAATTTTGTATTGTATACATTTATTTATTTTTTTATTTATTCCAAAACTCTTGGTTTTTCTTAAGGGCATACACATACATACTAAATCACAAAAGATTAAATGGAAAACATTATTTTGCTATTATGGAATTTATAGGGATGATCATGCAAAATCGTATGTGCCTCGTAAACCTCGTATTCTGCATAAGTTTATGACCTCGTAAATCAAATGTCAAAATTTGTATGGAAAATTATATACGCAGAGTTGATAAGTTTGCGCGATGATTTTGCTGCTCAAAAGAGATAAATTTACGCGAGTTAAAATCAAGGAACTCATATTGAGAGTGTATGCTATATACGCAAAGTGAAGCATAAATTTACGCAATTACTTAGTTCATAAATTTATCTTATTGCATGAATACCCCTTACATATATGTTTTCTGTCTCGTTCAATAATAATCGTCAGTCGTCAGCTTAAATCTATGGTGCTTATTTGTAATTTTATTTGATGTCGTTGGTCATTGGAATGTATGTTATTTTTTAATCTACATACAATTTTAAAAAATGCCAAATTCAAAAATACAACTACTATCTTCTAATCAATTAATTTTTTTAAACACTATTTGAATACTATAAAGTACTTGTAGGTACATATATGTATGAGCTGTGAATAAAAAATAAAAATAAAAAAATTGCAAAAAACTTAGGGGTTCTCTCTGGTCAACCAAATGAAAAGAAAAGACATCCAGAAACGTAATATGATGATGATTTTATTTTCTATAAAGGAATTTTAACATTAACAAATTGAGAAAGTTCTTGTATTTACATTACTTAAAATCGGTGAGAAAATTATTGAAATTAATAAGTAAAAATCTTGGAGCAACTAGATAGTTTTAAATTTTAACAGCCAGCAGTGGATATAACCTTAAAACTTTCTAACAAAAATTGCCAATTCACATGTCCTTATATACATATGTACAGAGGTTACTAATTAGCTGTCTCTTTCCTTTGGAAAGAGATGAAATTATCAAAAATTAAATGAAATGTAAACGGAAGTTATGTTTACGCGTTACCACCATTAAGAAAGTTTAAGTACCAAAAAGTACTTTATATCAAGTGGTTGACACGATGACAATACGTCCACGTGCAAAATGCAAAAACAGCGAAGGAGGTTTGGGATAACCTCAAAGTTGCTTATAGAGACTCGGGCTTGACCAAAAAAGTTTCTTTATTGAGAACCCTGTTTACTGCGAACTTGAACAATTGCTCTTCAATGGAAAGATACATTAATAAGATAATTTTAACTGCTCAAAAGTTAAGTAGCATTGGGATGAAAGTAGACGAAACTTGGGTTGGTACGCTGCTGTTGGCCGGGCTTCCCGAACAATATTGGCTCATGATAATGGGTTTGGAGAATTCCGGTACTACAATTTTCTGAAAATTCGAATAAAACTAACCTCCTTAAAGAGGAAAGTCTTTTTGAAGAAAAAAAAAGTCATGGAACTGTGCTTTATAGCACTGTGAAAATAGCATATGGTAAGAACTCTAATTCAAAGTTTCAGAGAAGAAAAAAGAACGTCGGACCGAGGTGTTATAATTGCAACAAGTACGGGCACATGGCAAACGATTGCCCATCTCAATCAAAGATCCTAGTAACAGTGCTATCCGCAAAAACATCTGATCAAGAAGCTTGGTTCATCGACTCAGGAACATCCGCGCACATGACAATGCGGAACGGTTGGCTACACAATGTATCAGCTGCACCAAACTAGGTGGTTATTATTGCAGATAATAAAACTTTGCGCGTCGAATCAAGAGGAGGCATATGCTTGGAAGTATGCACACAGAACTCGAGAAAGCATGTTACAGTCAAGGACGTCCTTTATGTTCCAAACTTGTGTTCAAACTTGCTATCTGTAAGTCAGATGGTTAATAATATCAACGAAGTGATTTTCAGCGGAAACAAATGTGAAATTTTTGATAAACATCATCAGCTTATAACCACCGCAACATTTATTGGAAACATTCTTAAAATGGACAAGTTTGTTCATTCTGCTAGTGCTGCAGTCGGTGAAAGTCCACAAAACATTTGGCACAGACGAATGGGACACTTTCATTTTGAGAATCTAAAAAACTGTGGGATAGGTGTTTCCAGTTCAGAATATCAAAAATGTGAAACGTGTTTAAAAGGCAAGCAAAGCCGTTTACCGTTCAACTCTTCAAAATCAACAAGTAAAGAGATACTCGAAATTATTCATTATGACCTTTGCGGCTCTATGGAGCGAGACTCTGGGTGGGGCCGAATATTTAATTTTGTTGGTAGATGGTTTCTCGCGAAAAGTCTTTGTGTAAGTACATTCTTCATTCTAAAACACAGGTCAACAAAATTTTTAAAGAATTCAAAAACATGGTAGAGAATAAAACTAAAAAGAAAATACAAATCCTCCGCACAGATAACGGAACAGAATATTGTAACATTGAGTTCCCTCAATTTTTAAAGGTTTTGGAATACGCCATCAAACAACTGCACCATATACGCCCGAAAAGAACGGCAAAGCCGAAAGAATGAATCGTACAATCAGAGAACGGTCAAGATGCTTATTAATTGATTATTAATTAATTGTTTCTACTTCCGCCTACCCGGTCAACCGTACTCCAACCAAAGTTCTTGGGGATAAATCTCCAGAAGAAATACGGACAAAAATGAAGCCGGACCTTAACAGTTTTCGAGTGTTCGGCTGTGTAGCAATGGTCCATATATCAAAGCAAAAGAGGTCCAAGTGGGATCCAAAATCGGAGAAATGCGTTTTTGTCGGATATTGTGAGAATACAAAAGCATACAAGTTGTTTAATCCAGTTTCTAAGAAACTCTTGATCAGTCGTAATGTGTTTCTTGAAGACACAAAATATGTTGGAGTAGATGAAGAAAGATTTCCTTATAATAATAATTGTTCTGATTTCTTTTACCAGAGTATGCTATTCGATGTTATAGCTGAACATGATAAACAAGTCGAACATGAAGAGCTTCTGAAGATAGAGATGAAAAAAGTGACTTACATATATGTGAAGCTTAACATCTAACAGTTAATGTCGCCGATGATATCACTTCGGAATCTGAAAACGAATTCTACTCAGACGAAGACTAACATTCCATCAGGTGACCAAACAACAGCAACAAACGAACTACAACGGAGGTCACAACGAGCACCTGAGCCAATTAAAAGAGATGACTTCATTTCATATGTTGCGAGGATGGAAAACTTGAGAGACCTTTTAGCATTCGAAGAAGCTGTCATAATTCTTTAATCAATAATTCTACATGGGAAGAAGTTGATTTTCCACCAGGTAAGCGCCTTCTTAATACGAAGTGGGTTTTTAAAACCAAATATATGCCTGATGGCGAATTTTTTTTCATCCCCTTTCGTTTGACAGATTAACTATTGTTAACTCTGGTCGTTCCTAAATGAAAAAGTTACCAAGAGTAACTTTCCTAACAATGGCAGATCAACTTTTATTTTTGACACATTAACTATAGTTAACCACAGTAACATAAAAGAACGCACCACTTCTAATCCTCCAATCGTTAATTGTCATTCGCTGGATCCAACTCGTTCTTTTTCTACTCTTCTTCCTACAGCTGTGGTCAGAGTTCGAGACAAACAAGGAGCTCAACATGATATTCGTATTTCTCTAGATTCCGTTTGGGTTTGTCACGGAAACATTCACGAATTCCGATTATGGGTGATGCATTAACTTCAGCTGGTGTTACTAATGGTGTTGTATCGCTCAACTTATTATCGCGTTTTGACAATATAGAAATTAGTTGTTTTGTCATCTCCAAATTAACTTCATTGATTCCACCGGTCTCCACTTCGCAATTAAATATTCTGGATTATTTGTCGCTTGATTTATCTGATCCTAGTGTCAATAATCCAGGTCCTATTGACATTCTTATAGGGGCTGGCATTGTGTTCAATATTTTCACTGGATCGTCGGAACAAAAGAGTAAAGATGTTCCCAAATTGTGTTTCAACTATCTTCGGTTGGGTTATAGCGGGCGATATTCCACAGATGCAATCTTTTACAAACAAGGAAGTAAAAAGTTTCCCTACGCAGCTCGACTTTTCACAAGAGTTTGACCTTGAACGTTTCTGGCGGCTTGAGGAGGCTCACTCTGAACCTATTCTATCTGTTGAAGAACAACAAGCGGAAGAACATTTTGTTTCAACTCATAGTCGTGCTTCTGATGGACGTTACGTAGTAAAACTACCTTTCAAAAGGAATTAAAATTCGAATCTGCAACTCATTTTACATTGCTCTGAGTAGATTGCGTTCAATGGAGCGCAGATTTTCATCGAATCCTGAATTGAAAACTCAATACACTAGCTTTCTAAATGAATATCTTGCATTAGGACATATGCAGGAAGTTCCGGAGCATGGAATTGCTCAACAACCATCCAGCTGTTATTATTTGCCTCATCATGCGGTTATAAAAAGCATTAGTACTACCACTAAGTTGCGAGTAGTGGTTCAGCTAAGCCTCATCATTCTGAAACATCTTGTCTCAACGAGCTTCTACTTGTTAGCCCCACAATTCAACGCGACATTTTCGCTATTTGTCTTCGAAGTCGTCATACTTATGTTATTTCTGGGGATATAGGAAAAATTTGAAGTCAGATTTGGGTTGCTGCAAACCACAAAAACTACCAACGAATCATATGGCGTTCTTCGCCTGAATAACCTTTAAAACACTATAGTTTGTTAACGGTTACTTATGGCACTTCAGCCGCACCTTTTTTAGCGGTACGTAACTTAAAACAACTGCCATTCAACTATGCAACAACTTATTCTCGAGCTTCCAACGTTATTCTTAACGACTTCTATGTCGAAGATGTTTTTTCTGGAGCAGACACCGTAGATGACGTCATATCTCTTCGAAACGAACTTGTTCAACTCCTGAATTTTGGCGATTTCAATTTACGGAAATGGACATCAAATTGTTGGCCTCTCTTACTTTCACTACCAGAGGAGCAACGCGAGATGTCTCCAGTGGAATTTGAAGAGTCAAGTGTGGTAAAAATCCTTGGTGTTCGATGGTGTCCTTCCAAAGATTTCTTCTCCTATAAGGTCGTTCTTCCTCTACCAACAACTTCTACTAAACGCCGTTTTTTTTCGATTATTCTCGTGTGTTTGACCCTTTAGGATTTCTTTCACCAGTCGTAGCTGTAATCAAAATATTCTTTCAGGATTTATGGCGAGAAAAAGGGTGTTGGGATGAAGAAGTTTCTGACGAGCTCGCTCATCGCTAGAACACCATTCGTGATGAACTCAATATCCATCCCGAGAGTCCTATGGTTTAATAAGAACAACTGGGAACTTCATGCATTTTGTGATGCATCACTGGACGCGTATGCTGCTATTGTTTACTGCCGGAGTGTAGACGAAAATGGAGACGTAAAGATAAATATTGTAGCAACCAAAAGCAGAGTAGCTCCAATTAAAGTCTTGTCGCTTCCAAAACTCGAGCTTTGCGGAGCTTTTTTACTAACTCGATTTATAAATACAATTAAAATATCATTGCAAGAAAAAGACTGCCGTGTTTCGGCTGGACAGATTCATCGATTGTTTTACATTGGATATCTGCTCCTCCTAAAAAATGGCCTGTTTTCGTTGCCAATCGAATATCCGAAATACAATCTTCAATTCCATTCAAATGCTGGAACTAACTCACCACAAAACTCAGCTGATGTAGCTTCACGAGGAATTCAACTATCACTTTTAGCATCTACAGACATCTGATGAAATGGACCATCCTGGCTGAAAAAGGATATTCCTACTGAAAAATTGGAAGAACGAAAAAGTACAAAAGCTGTGTGCGTGTCTGCAGGAATAAAAGGGACCTACAGTTTATTGCCGAATCCGAACGGCTAAGGTGAGCGGCACTTTTCTATGACAAGAGATACTTTTGGAGGATTTGTCACTTCCTCGCAAGAGGTAGTAGCTCCGAAAAAAAAACCTTTTCAATTCAAATAATTTTTTTTTCTTAAAGCTGCATTAATACAACGGAATCATAAAGTATAGCATATAGTAAATGAATAAAGAGCTGCAATCTGTAGAACACAAGAAACTAGAGTCGATTGCAGTCGGAAAAGTACATATACGAGTTTTAACAATTTAAAATATATAACAATTTAAAACTAAAAGGGATGTGGGGTCACGACAAGATTTTAATAAACATATTTTTTTTTTGGTTTTTTTTTAACATTGGAAATGTTTATAGGATCGTTTTGACAGAGTTGTGGTGTTACCAAAATGATTATATGAAATAAATTCAATAAATCAGAAATGAACTCCAACGTATAGGGGCATCACAACGACATTTTTGGTTGGTGTTACTAAAGAAATGACCGAAATGATTGAAATGAACACATAAATTTAGAATATGAAAAATTAACTCCAGCGTATAGGGGAACAACTATCAAATTTTTGGTAGGCGTTACTAAAACTTTACTAGAATGATTAAAATAAACAAACGACACAAGCGATGAATTACAGCAGGCGTAGGTATACGGGGAAAAAACGAAGATAGAAAAGTATTGTTCGTCATCAACAGGCAAGCTTCAGTGGAGAATGGTCATGAAGTATATTCAAAAAGAGAAAAAAAAACAATAAGAAGAAGACAAATGAACAGACAAGGCAATCAACAAAAGTGGATAGGTTTCTGCCAGATTTTTGTATGTTGTATATGTGTGTATGCATCTACATAGTTATGGAGGTAGGTAGGTTGCGATTTTTTGAAAATGAAAATGATAGGTACTTATTTTTATTCCATACAGAATATAATGCGGTCTTATAAGAAAGGCCAGTGTGCAATTGAGTGTGCAAGCAGGAGTAGAGCTTGCTTGAAATCTATATACTTATGTAATATGTAGGACAACAAAAAATATGCCAGGGCATGTTTTTTTCTAGCAACACTATTAAGACGAGATTAGAATATTTCAGTAAAATAGATCATAATTTAATGGGCTCTAAATAATAAACCGTGCATGGTATTACCTAAATATTTACGTGGACTATAAATAATGAACCATATATTCAACTGACTTCAAAAAATTGAGAATATAATATTTAATAATTTAGGATCTATAACGTTAAGGTTAATTTCACTGCAATATTTAAGTCAAAACTAAATTTGATTATTGGTAAGGCCCAAAGTCTTTTAAGCGCCATGTTTCGCTGAAAATGCATATTTTTTGTATATTTACGTTTAACGTGCATATTTTGCCGTATTTTTGTATATTTTTCATTAAAATCATAACTTGTTCAGTGTCTTCTAATGTTTATTCAATAAATAATAAACGTCTATGGGGTAGGCATTACCAAAAAATTAAAACATAACTTCAGGTTATGGCGAAAAATTGGCATTAAGGAAATTTGGGTTGGAGTTTTTGTTTTTTTTAAATTAACCTATTTTTGAGTTGGTTAAATCGACTCGAACGATTTTATTCAATTTTCTAATTTAGTGCTTCTAAATATTTTAAGGCCGTGTGTGAATTGAATTAAAATTTCGAATAAATTTTATCCGAAATTAAATTTTGAATTTTGTACGGACGCATACTTACAGATTCACCTCACTAGGTCAAAAATTAAATTATTCTTCGGATAAAATTTAACACGATTTTAACCCAATTAGCACACGGCTTAAACAATAGGTATAGATAGCTTTTAAAAATTTAGAAAATATTAACCCAAAAGTAAAAAAAAGGTCCTCCAGTCTAGAGGGTTGTGCGTCGGGGTGACTTCCCTACCACGTAAAAAATTTTCGGTTCCGAAACAACAACAAGCCTCGAATATGGATGATTTTAATGTTGACGACCCCAGAAAACGAAACAAGGACAATGAATTTCGGATCTGCACGTGGAATGTCCGGACCTTAAACAGGCAACGTGCAGCCGAACAATTAGTGGAGAACCTGGATAGGCTAAAGGCTGATGTAACAGCCATCCAAGAAGTGCGATGGGATGGAGAGGGCATACAAATGATGCAATCGTGTGATATCTACTTCGGCGAGTGCTGCAAGGAGCAGGGTCAGCGGCTCTTTGGTTGTGGTTTTGTGGTAAAGGGAAGACTTAGGCAAGAAGTCTTGGGCTTCAGAAATGTAAGCGAGCGCCTGGTCACAATCCGCATCAAAGCAAAGTTCAAAAACATCACGTTGATCTGTGCCCATGCCCCAACGGAAGAAAAGGATGACTCAACCAAAGAAGAATTCTACGATCTCCTTGAGGATACGTATGATAGGTGCCCCAAGTACGACGTCAAGATTATTCTTGGCGACTTCAACGCCAAGATCGGAAAGGAGGCATTTTTGGTTCGATACTCGGAGGACACAGCCTGCACGACAACACTTCCGGTAACGGACTCAGGCTCATTGATTTCGCGGCGGGGCGAAATGTCATCATAGCAAGCACTCTATTCCCACACCTCAATATACACAAAGGGACCTGGCGGTCTCCGGATCAACGAACCGTCAACCAGATTGATCATGTTGCGATAGACGCCAGACATGCTTCCAGTATCCTGGATGTCCGAACGTTCCGAGGTGCCAACATAGACTCGGATCACTACCTGGTGGTAGCGCAAGTACGTATGCGGATATCCATGACGCCACAACGACGAGCGAATGCTGTAAAACGTTTTAACGTCGCGGAGCTAAAATCGCAAGAGATAGCCAGGACTTTTGCAGACCACGTCTCTCTTAAACTCTCAACAAGCCCGCCACAAGCATCATCTGTAGAGGACCAGTGGGAGCACTGCCAAAATGCCATCAAAAGTGCCGCTACTGATGTGCTGGGTTTCACTAGGCCACCACAACGAAACCCCTGGTTCGATGAAGAATGCAGACTGGCGCATGAAGCAAAGAACGAAACTTACCAAGCAATGCTGCAGACTAGAACCAGAGCTGCTGAGAAAGCAGCCCGCAAGAGCTGCTGAGAAAGCAGCCCGGGAGCTCTACGGGCAAAAGCGAAGGGAGGAACGCCGACTTCTCAGGAGGAAAAAGAGAGAGCATGCGAAGCGGGCGGTCGAGTCTATTGAGGACTGTAGCGGCAGGGGGGATGTTCGAAAGTTCTACCGAAGGGTGAGGCAAACTACCCAGGGTTACAAGGCCAGAACGGAAGCCTGCCGAGATGAGAGTGGGAATATGGTGGTAGGCACACAGTCGGTGCTGAGGATCTGGAAACAACACTTTTATAGACTGCTAAACGGCGAAGAAGGCCAAAATTCCGCTGTAAGACAGAACACTCCATTCAACCTGGACGATGATGGTCAAAACTTCCGTCCACCCGACCTAAATGAAGTGCGGTTAGCGATAGCCAAGCTTAAAACGTACAAGGCTGCTGGTGCGGATTGCCTGCCAGCCGAGCTATTCAAAGCAGGGGGAGATGACTTGGTAGGGAGTATACACCAGCTCATCTCCAAAATTTGGTCGGAGGAAAGTATGCCCGATGAATGGAACCTCGGTATAGTGTGCCCCATCCACAAGAAAGGAGATGCTCTGACCTGTTCCAACTACAGAGGTATAAGTCTCCTCAACGTCGCATACAAAATCTTGTCATCTGTACTGTGTGATCGCTTAAAACCGTTTGTCAACGATCCGATCGGCCCCTATCAGTGTGGTTTTAGGCCCGGCAAATCAACCGTCGATCAAATGTTTACACTCCGACAGATTTTGGAAAAAACCCAGGAGTTTCAAATCGATACACACCACCTCTTTATCGATTTTAAAGTCGCATATGATAGCGTAGACAGAGACGAGCTATACAGAGCCATGGCGCATCTCGGCATCCCTGCCAAACTCGTCCGCTTGTGCAGGATGACGATGGAGAAATCTCGCTGCTCCGTCAAAGTCGGCAAGAACACCACCGAACCCTTTGATGTCGAGAAAGGTTTGAGACAAGGCGACGCGTTATCATGCAACCTCTTTAACATCGTACTTGAAGCAATTGTACGCAACTCGCAAGTCAACAACAGTGGTACAATTTTTCAAAAGTCCGTTCAACTACTTGCTTATGCAGATGATATTGACATCATTGGAAGAACGAATCGAGCTGTCACTGGTGCGTTTGCAAGTATTGAATCGGAGGCGGCGAAAATGGGTTTGGCTGTTAATGAGGACAAGACGAAGTATATGCTATCATCGAGAAAGGAATCTCAACATCGTCGACTCGGGCAAAACCTCACGATGGATAGGTACAACTTCAAAGTCGTCAAAGACTTTGTCTACCTGGGCTCCACTATAACATCGCAAAATGACATCAGTACAGAGATCAAACGAAGAATTACTCTTGCCAATCGCTGTTTCTTCGGGCTAAGAAGGCATTTGAGTAATAAAGCCCTCTCAAAGAACCAAGGAGACCTTATATAAAAACCTTATATAAACCTGACAAAAACGGATGAGAATCTACTTGGGTGCTTTGAAAGGAAGATTCTTCGGGTGATCTTCGGTCCAGTAAGTATCGATGGAGTATGGAGGAGAAGATTTTACAGCGACGTCGACCTGGTCAAAAAGCTTAAAATACAGCGGCTAAGATGGCTGGGACACGTGGAGCGTATGGACACCAACGCACCAGCCCGACGAGTCTTCGAATCTACCCCTGACGGTCTGCGCAGCAGAGGAAGACCCCACCTTAAGTGAAATCTGTAAATTTTTTAACAGAGAATAATAAGAAATTAAGTTATTACATTTAAGAGATTATTTACATCTTGATAGTTTAATTCTAAAAGCCAAACTTTCACTTTTTTGAGAAAAAGAAACAGTTAAAGAGCCTTGGTGCAATGGACGTACAAAATTAAAGTATATTTGCATATTGTGATGTGGTATTGATGCAAGGTTTAGATTGTTTATTCTCAAGTTATAATTCGCAAAATATCTGTTTGATAGGTACACAGATCTGGCAAAAAATATCTTTAAAACTTTATAAAAATATAAATGCTTAAGAGGCAAAGTTTTAAGCCTTTTGAAAAGTATAAAGCTATTATTTCTACGAATTTTTTACAAATCAGACGAATGACGTGCTTTTGAGAAATTAGAAGCGGGTCTATTTTGTTATTGTGAGTACCACCCCAACAAACAATGCCATATTCAAGCTTAGAGTGAACTAAACCATAATAGATACACCTTAAGAGAACATGTGAGCAATATGATTTTAGAAAGTAGATTTGCTAATTGCATCCATAAGATACTTTTTAAGGGCACCAGTATGAATAGACCAACTCAGCCGCCAATCAACCAAAACCCCTAGCTATTTAAAAGACTTAACGCTCTCAATTTCAAAACAATTTTTCGAGCATATACGGGACTCGTAAAATGTTAAAGACTTTTTTGACGAGTTACAAGTATATTTAATGTACTTATATCTATTACAATTGGCACAATGAAAGTAAAAATGTCCAAAACTTACATCCTTACTAATTACATTAAAGAGCATGATTTTTGTTTTCTCACTAATTACCAATTGATGCATTTGGGACCAGTGGCTTAAAATGTCTAAGTCATGATTTATGTCAGCATAAATATTAAAAGAAGAATCACTTTTAAACGAACATGCCATATCATATCATCAGCGAACGCACTTACCTTGCTACGATAATTTTGTAAAAAGAGCGAGTTGATGAAAATTAAAAAAAGGATTGTACCAAGTACTGAACCTTGAGGAACTCCTAAAGGTATAAAACTATTAGAACTTAATTGCTCATTTATTTTAACCCTTTGAACTCTATCAGATAAATACGATCTGAACCAGTTATGGATATTACCTCTGAAACTACATCTATAGAGTTTATCCAGAAGTATTTTATGATTAACGGTACCAAAAGCTTTTGTAATTCCTATAAAGAGAGCTGCAGTAAGGTTCTTGTTAATAAAACCATCGTATATATTTGAACAGAAGTTTAATAAGGCACCTTTTGTAGAAAAACCACTTCTGAAGCCAAATTGAGATTCACTAAAAAGATTGATTTTCTATAGGTAATCGATAATTTTGTTCTTAACTGCCTTTTCAAACATCTTCGAAAAAACCGAAAGTAAAGAAATTGGTCTATAATTGTTCAACGATGTTTTATCTCCTTTTTTAAATAAAGGTATCACTTCGGCTTGTTTTAGATTATCTGGGAAGACACCTTTAAAAATACTATTGTTAAAGATATGACATAAAACATCGCAAATGTTTAGAGCTATTTGTTTTACAAAATTATTAGAGAAAGAGTTAGAAGTTACCGAATTAGAAATAATGATTTTATTCAGCTCAAACGACGTTATAGGATTGAAAAAGAAGCTTTAAGTGGGTGAAACATTACTAGCTAAGCATTCACATCTCGTGGAGCCAGCACAACATCTGAAACTACTTTTGAATCGACAGAAGCAAAATAGTCATTGAATATATCGGCCAAATCCTTGGGGTTTGATATAAATGAATTATTAATTTTTAAGTTTTTTATTTCCACAGTTTCAGTTTGTTTATTTAGTAAATCATTTACCAATTTCCATTCTTTTTTGGAAATTCCCCTGAACTCACAAAATTTGTTTAGATAAAAATTATTTTTACACAATAAAACGTCTTTAGAAATCTCTTTACACAGTTCTTTATAAGCAGTGCAGATATTAGAATTAAAAGGTCGTTTAATTTTCTTCTTGTAGAGTTTATTCTTAGCTTTAATTTTATTGAGTAACTCAAAACTTATCCATGGTTTCAATATTTTAAGTTTATTCTTTTTTACTAGAATTCTTGAACATTTCTTGACATGATAATTAAGAACATCAATAAATGTGATGTAAGACCTAATAGGATAGCTTTCACTAAACACATTTTCCCAGAATTCACGAAACGAAGTAAATTGTTACTTAACTTAAGGTGGAAGCGGCTCGTATTGAACCCCAGACTTCTGACATGGCAGTCCAACGCACTAATTATTACGCCACGGGCTACTACAAAAGCTCAGTTATTCGTTTCAAATTGAAACTCTAAAAATATTTTTGAAAATCTCATTTCCATATCTTCAAATTGGTTTAAATTAGTCCGCGTAGTAGCATACATATTCCGGTTTTATAGAAACACTTATTTTAGAAAAAACAAAGAATCTTCCTCATTTTTATTCGCTCAAGAAATTGAGGAAGCTAAAACTCTTCTAATAAAAAGTGCTCAGTTATGTCTTTTTGAATTCGAAATTAAACTTTTAAAGAAAGGCAAAGAACTTCCGTCAAAAAACAGACTCGTATCTCTCGCTCCTTTTCTTGACAAATCTAATATCCTTCGGGTCGGTGGACGCATTGAACATTCTGATTTGTCATAAAATGAAAAACACCCAATAATTTTGTTTAAGTCCCATCCGATTGCAGAACTTATAGCTCATAATATACATAAACAATACTTACATGCCGGTGTTATGCTAATGATGGCTCTACTATAACAAAATTTCTATATTTTCGGTGGCAGAAATCTATTACGCAAAATAGTCTTCAGTTGTGTTCATTGTTTTCGGCAGCGACAAACGACATCTAGTCAACTAATAGGTGACCTTCCCATAGAGCGCGTATGATTTTCACGCCCTTTAGTAAAGTCGGTTGCGATTACGCACGCCCTATAACCCGTCGTCTAGTTCGCGGTCGAAATCCAAAGTTCTACTAACTTCCATTGTGTTAAAAGGAAACTTGGAGAACTATACGACCTTCTTCTTAGTCAACAGCGGAACAACATAATCATCGATTATCTCTCCAAAATCCAAATCACTTGGAAATTTATATTACCCTCCTCACCTCACTTCGGAGGATTATGGGAGGCTAGGGTAAAATCAATCAAACCTCATCTTAAACGCGTCATTGGTTACCACAAGCTTACCTAAGAAGAGATGTATAGCCTTCTAGCCAAAATTGAAAGCCTACTTAACGCAGGCCACGTTAAGTTAAAGTCACGCCCTATGTGACTTTGAATCTATTGCTCTTACTCCATCACATTTCATGATTGGAGAATCTTATTCTGCCGTCTCTTTACCTGATGTTTCTTCTACAAATGTTTCAATCAAAAATAACTGGTCTCTTTTACAGGCACTTATGCAAAGCTTCTGGAAGCTCTGGCGCCAAGAGTACCTGACATCACTACAAAGCCGACCAAAATGGCAAAAGATAAAGCGAGACTTTTAAATTGATTATGATGTGGGCCCTTGGGCAAGTTGCTGATACCCATCTGGGACCTGACAAAAGATGTCGGGTTGTCACGGTCTGAACCAAAACTGGACTCTACGTTCGGCCAATAGTTAAGGTTGTGGCCCTGCCTTTTGCTGAAAGACCGAAGCCTTCCAGGGGGGTCTGAATGTTAAGAACTATACTAATGCTACAATGAATTATAAGTTTTTTTAATTAATTTTCCTAAAACATTTTGAAATATTTTAATTATTATTATTGTTATTGTACTATTCATACTAGAATATCAGTTTATTAAACTTGATCATTCTTTATTCCGTCAATTTCATTGAATTTGTGAACAAAAACAACAACTTAAATGCGCTACCACAAATTTTTACGAATTAATTTGTTAAGGTATTTTTAATTCGCTTTATTTTTGTTTTGGTTGGAGATATAGTTACTTCAAGGGGTGCCAAGCCCTATCATCAGTCTCCTTTTTAGTGGTGCTGAGCTTTAATCGAATTTTATTATGAAAAACTTTCTACATCATGCGAGATTTTGAAATATTTTAATTATATTACCAAACATTCATATGTTACATTAGAACTGAGCGAAATTTCTTTTTATACCAATCAAATGTGTCATGTTAACTTTTATTACTTTCTTTTGCATTTACTTTTGCAATAATGCTGCTAATTGTTATTAACTTAAGAACTTTCTCTTTTTGAAGACAACCACACCGAAAGCAGTCGCAGCAGCAGCAAGCAAAATAACAAAATAAGTATCAAATTAATAAATAATTTTATACAAAAACAATTAATTAAAACACATACAAATTAAACATTTCTTTTTCATTTTCAAATAGAAGACAATTCTTACAGTCCAAAAAATATACAAAATCACCTACATTACTAACCGACTCTTTAGAGTACGGTTCGACCAAAATTACTCAGAACTAAAGAAAATTGAAGCCACAAGGAAGTGTCCTAGGACCAACCCTGTATCTGTTATATACAAGGGATATTCCAGTGGACACCAACGCTATCATGGCCACATTTGCTGATGATACAACAATTTTGGTGCCAGATAAATCCGTTACGAAGGCTACACAAAAATTTCAAAATGCAGTAGATAAAATAAGTGATTGGACGCAAAAATGGCTTATCAAATTAAACGAAATAAAAAGTGTTCCAATCCTATCTATCCAAAACAAATTAATGTTATATAAGCAAGTACTGGATACCCGTTTGGACATATGGCATCAAACTATGTGGCTGCACAAAGAAAACAAATGCTGAACCCATCTAAAAATTCCAAAGCAAGGTCCTTCGTGGAATAATTAAAGCTCCTTGGTATATAAGAAATAGCTATCTACATCGTGACCTTCAAATTATAATGGTTACAGAAGTGGGTAAAAAACACGCTGTATCACACAATCAGCGACTACAAAGTCATACCAACTCCGAAATAGAGACCGTCTTAAATGTACGAGACAATGTTCGGAGATGGATGGTCTAAAGCTATGGGAAAGTGTTATAAGTTTAAACTTCCCCCAATGTGATATATAAATTAAGAAAGAAAATTCATTTGTCTATCTTCCATAGATTGGTCCTGATTCACCGGTGGTTTTAGTGCGGTTAGAGCAGTGTTGCCAGATGAAAAAAAAATCTCCACCCAGAAAAATTTAAAAACTCCCTAGATTACCACATTTTAAGAGAAAAAAGCCCCAATTTTTTTTCAATTTTATTTATTTTTAATTTTTATTTACAGCTCATACATATGTACCTACAAGTATTTAGGTACTTCAAGGTATTCAAATAGCATTAAAAAAAAATTGTTTTTATTTAAAATTTAATTGAGTAGTTGTATTTTTGAAATAATTGGATTTTTTGTCTATTTTGGCATTTTTATAATGACCAACAAATAAAATAGCAAATAAGAACCATAGTTTTAATTAAAGCTGACGTTTGACATTGAAAGTGTAACGAATGGCGATTATTATAACGAGGCAGAAAACATAAAAAATAATGTTATTTATTTTTTTATTAATCTTTTGTGATGTTAGTATGCATGTGTTGTGTATGCCCTTAAGAAAAACCAAGAGTTTTTGAATACTACACAGGAAACATTTGAGAGGAAAATTCAGGTATTGGAATAATTTAACTTTAAAATTAAACCCCCCAAACATCTCTCAAACTGGCAACCCTGGGTTAGAGTCCTACACCACTTGGTACCGATTCTTACCGAGTGTCTTTTGAAGATTTGCATCCGATAAAAACCAAAAAAAAATTTGACCCAACCTACACGCTCCAGCTTTTTGTTACACCTAAGGTGAATTACCCTGTGTATGTAATATTAAATAATTTAACTGCTGATTCAGAAATTGTTCATACGATATTTGATAAACATAACAACACATGGTTGTTCGTTATAGTGGCATTTATTTTTAAAAGATTATTGTTTTCATAAAACTCACGTGTATATTGGCTTAATACTGCCTTGTTTGTACCAAATTACAAGTTGTACTTTGTCCGTGGTCATGGTACCTGGGGTAAGATCACATGGCAGGTTAACGTCATTGTTGACTGCCGTTTGCACTGCAAGTAGTGGACCTATAAAAAATAAACAAAATATTTTAGAGAGGCAATATTTAAAATGTGTTAGTAAATTAAGTTGTAGAAGCCGTGATATAATGGTTACTAGGACTGTAATTCTGGAGGTGCGGGCTCGAATCCTAGCCTCTTACACTTATGTAAACACGAAAAAAATATTTTTTTTGCACGGCTACTGCCTTTTAAGACCGAGAGCTGGTGAACGTTTTGCTCAAAGAGTTTTATACCGCTCCAAACTTTGTGAGCATTGCATTTGTACCAGTGAAAACTACATGCCATCAACCTTTCAGGGATATCGCCCCCTAAGACCACCATAATGCTGTTTGAAAATGCAAAAAAAAGGAGCGAAGTTAAAGTGTTTTATACCGCTTCAAATTTTGTGAGCATAATGCTTACATGTGTCCAAACTAATTTCAATCGGTCTGCCAGCAATATGCGGACCTAACATCCGCGTAGTTAGAAAATTTCTTGCCCCCCTAGAAAAATCGACTGAAATTAACTTTTGTAATTGTTCGCAGTAACACCTGAGGGAATTTTCCTTGATAAAGAAAGTATCTACTTATTGACAAACAGCCACCAAATAGATGCCAGACCTACCTTAAACTAATTGCCCAACCTAGAAAAATGGAAAATATTTAATATTTGTTAATTTGCTTCCCAAAACTACAAATTTTAGTTCGTTACACATGTCAAAGTTCATTTAAATATAAAGAATTAAAGTAGACTAAAATTGGTAGTTTCGGGAATTCAACGAACATTGGACATTTAATTCATCTTTTCGCACTGACATCTAGGAGAAGTTCATGAAGATTAAAAACAAAAAGTAACCAAATATTAAAGATACCGTACGCTCGTATAGTATGTATCTAGTTTGGAATAAGTTTGCGCTTTTTTGACTTTGAAACCGGATTCAAAGATTCATTGAAAAAATTTTAATTGGATTATAAAGATTCATGTATTGTTTACTTATAAACAACTAGCCGATAAACCCGGCGTTGCCCGGGTCTTCTTTAGTAAAACCTTATGACAACCTAATATCACCCAAAAAGATGATTTAAAATCAGCACTCGAAAAATGTTCAGCTTAAAGAGCCCTACACACCATCCATGTTACTTGTCAGGTAACATTGACGTTTTTTTTGTCAGGTAACATTGAAAATAAGCCTCCACACGTATCATTGACAATTATTTTCCTAAAATTATGTATGTGGGTTGTGTGGGCTTGCATTTGAATAAAAATGTAATGCACCTAATTATGTACCTACCTGCCTGCCTATAGTGTAATTTTAAGACAACTTTGAAAATCAGACTATTTGTATGTTATGTTGTACCTACCTCCCATTACCCCCTAAGGAACGAACGACCGTAAATTTAGTTAGTAACCACTTGACAAAGAAATTAATAATTTATCAATGAAAAGTTAAATTTTTTCTTCTTCTCTACCATATACCTACCATATTCTTAAAACGAAGCATTTTTTCCCAGCAAGGGTTATTGCCGTCTATGAAGAATAATTCCGTGCCAAAAAACCAGAATACATTTTTTACCACCCCACCCATCACTTATCAACATCAAAAAAATTTTACCACTTGTACTACCTAAATAAATTAGGTACCTACCTATTAAAATAGAAATACATATGTAGGTAGGTATTACCTAAAAAAAAAAAAATTTTGAGCCGATTCTGGAAACCAGATCCCTCCTTGCGCACGTTCTTGTCTTCTTGTGTTCCCACATTACATTTAATCTTCATTTAAAATCTCGAACCTTGAAAATCCGATCATTAGAACTCAAGGTGTAAATTTTGCTGATTTGAACGTAATAAGCACCCCCAAATCACCTTTTCTTACCTACGCCCTTGACTGTGTAGTTACTCAACAAAAAGAATTAGAAAAACAAATGTATTAGTGATTCAAGTGCCCCCTTACCCCTTATTGTGCACGCTCTTGTCACTAAATAAGTTCGTTTCCATTCACAATCACCAACCACCAACCGCCAAACCAACAAAAATTTCAGTCTTACCTTAAAATCCAACAATTAGAACTCACGTTGTAAATTTAGCATGTAATAAGCACCCCCCATCCTATTTATGTACGTTCGCCCTTGATAGAAAAAAAATTGAAAAATAATTTGTATTGGATGCAAATGCCCCCTGCCCTTACCCCTCCTTGTGCACGCCTCTAAATAAGTTCGTTTCCATTATACCACACCAACCAACACCGCCAAGCCAACCAATTTCAGTAGATACAAAAAAATTTAACTATAGTGGCGTAGAAACTTACATACAATCATGAAAAGAAATGCGAAACGATTCCTATTTAGGTATCGTCCAAAAGCCATCGTTTTGAAGATATCGTTTTGACTATAATCGACTTATGTGAAGCAAATATTTTTGATCGTCAAGACGATAGTCATTTTTTGGTTACGTGAAGCAGGACTATCGTCGAAACGTTATCGTTGGGTGATAATCGTTTTACGGAATGAGTCCCCTGAGCAATCCCTTCCGATTGTTTATGTTACACACCGACTTCACAGGAGATAATTCATTTCAGAATGTTCATCGTGCCATGAAATATCTTGTGGAGTCGCGATATCTTATCTTATGATATGATATCAGCGATCTATCTCTGATATTTTCTCTTGACATGGGTCTCTGACATGGAATTTGACAGATGGTTGTTTTTTATTGCTTTTTGTCTAGAAATGTAATTTTTTGTGTCTAACGGAATTTTTTCGAAGTCAAAGTTTAATTTTCTTGAGCTAGAATAAAACAACCGAAGAGTTACACATTTATCTGCAAAAAAATCAACCACCAAACTCCCATGCAGTCGAGGTACGAAATTAAATATCATGACATGATTTGCCCAGCGAAGATATATGAAAATGTCTTGATATGGATATCAGATATTTAGTTGAATATTATTTT
This sequence comes from Epistrophella euchroma, assembly GCA_947049315.1. Lineage (NCBI taxonomy): Eukaryota > Metazoa > Arthropoda > Insecta > Diptera > Syrphidae > Epistrophella > Epistrophella euchroma. The sequence continues at coordinate 83,175,400 of OX346245.1, read as the reverse complement.
TATATGAACTTATTATACCTACCACCATGCATATACACATGGTTTGAATTGTTGTTTTTTTTTTTGTTTATTTTTGTATTTTCTCATTCTCCTTCGAAAAAGTTATGTTCCCGCTAAAAATGCAATTTGGATTTTAGTATGAACATTTTTGGAATTTTGAAAAAATTATATCTGGTATTGAACGAATATTTCATCTTTCTAAATATGTAATCAAAAATAAAATCTGACAATTAGAACGAAAGCTAAAAACCAGTTCCAAATCGGCTCTTTTTCACATTTCACGTGGACAACGAACAATTATGCCCATTTTTCAAGATTTTTGTGAAATGTTGTATCGAAACTTTTTAATCTATTCTGGGGGTTCTGTATCTTGTAGAATTATGATTCAGATATCAATTTAAACGTTAGCTTTCGAAGGTGCAAAAGAAAAATTAAATTTATAGATGCATCTAGTAAAAAGTTGTGAGGGCATAAAAAGATTTCATTAATTTTGTAAATACCTCAAGTTTGGGGTATTCAAAAAATTTGAAATTTTTAAAATATTTATAAATCAATAGTTTCCATCAGGTGTAGAAATTTCAGATTTTTAGAACCACCCATAAAAAAATGAAAAATAAAAACCCACAAAAAAATGGGTGAAAAAAATGTCTGGTTTTCAAAAATCAAAAAGTGGGTACAAAAAATCCCATTAAAAATTCCTGAAACATCAATAATTTTTTTTTTCATTACCTTTCTAATAGTATAAAATCTATGTCCCTAACTAAAACCCCCAATTTATGGCGAATTATTTGTCTACGTCTATTTTTCAAAATTCAACTTTTATCATTTTATAACTCGCTTCGTAGATTTTATAGATTTTTTTTAAATTAAACACTTCCTTGTATTTAAAAGATCTATCGACTTAAATTAATGTGAACACTGTTTTTTTACCTTTAATCAGAAAACCCCTATTTTACCCTACTAAAAATTTGAATTTCAAAAAATTCCGTCTTAGTGCGCCTATACATAAAATTCTCTATTCAATAAAATTTATTATATATTTTTATCATTACAGTATAACCTGTGCAATGATGAGTCAGATGAATGAATGAGGGAGTCAGTGACCGACCTTTCATTTATAATATTTTGGCCCCTTACAACTTACCCCTCTTTGTGCACGCCTTTGTGTTTCATTGCATTTATTCTTCAATCAAAAATTCTAACCTCGAAAATCCGACCATTTGAACTCAAGTTATAAATTTAGCGTCCCTTGTTTGTGTAATTACGGGTGTTTTCATAAACTTCTGACTAACCGATTTCTGCAATCACAAAAACGAATGAAAAACTACTTTTTAAATGTAAATATCACCTCTGTTCTGATTTTCGTTCCGAAATAAAAAGAGTGTTCTGAATTTCGAACGAATTCGTCTTGGTAAAACCTCTTACCAGATCTGGGTGTTTAATAAAACTTAAAAAAGCTGTGCGTTGTTAGTATTTCTACCCCTAGTTCAAAAGAAAAAAATTAGTTTTTAAAAATATAATGTTTTAAAAATATATTACATTTTTAGCTCTACGAATTCAAATTCGACAACCAAAAACGAATCGAATTGAAAACTTCAAAATAATTGAGTAAAGAACACCTATGTTTTTAAAACGAAAGTATTTTTTACTGAAGCGAAAATCAGAACAGGGGTGTATATGTTTTGGTTCATGATTTTAAAGTATTTTAAAAAGAGTTATTAAAATCGAAGCAGTTAAATGTATAAACCTTTAAGAAATAGATAGTTTTTTGTTATTTTTGAAATCGCAGAAATCGGTTAGTCTGACGTTTATGAAAACACCCTATATACATCAAAAATAATAATTTTTCTTAGTGGTGCAAGTGCCCCTTGAATTAAATTTGCATTGAATTTTCTCTTCATTTAAAAACTTTAACCGTGAAAATCCGACCTTTAAAACTAAAGTTGTAAATTTAGCCAGTTTGCATGTAATACGCATCCCCCTATCACCTTTGCGTACGCCCTTGATTGTGAATTACTCAGCAAACAAAAATAGAAAAATAATTTTAGTAGGGGTACAAATATCCCCATACCCCTCCTTGCGCACGCATTTGCCTCTAAATAAGTTCGTTTCCATTCACCATCACCAATCACCCACCGCCAAACCAACCAATTTCAGTCTTACTCTAAAATCCAACAATTAGAACTCACGTTGTAAATTTAGTCGATTTTCATGTAATAAGCATCCCCCTATCCTATTTACGTGCGCCCTTGATTGTGTAATTACTCAGAAAAAAAAATTGAAAATAATTTGTATAAGGGGCGCAAATGCCCCCTTACCCCTCCTTGTGCACGCCTTTTCCTCTAAATAAGTTCGTTTCAATTCACCATCACCAACCACCCACCGCCAAACCAACCAATTTCAGTCTTACCTTAAAATCCGACAATTAGAACTCAAGTTGTGAATTAACTAAGCCGATTTACATGTAATAAGCACCCCCCATCCTATTTACGTGCGCCCTTGGTTGTGTAATTTACTCAGGGGTGCATAAATGCCCATTACCCCTCCTTGTGCACGCCCCTTGCCTATAAAATAAGTTCGTTTCCATTTACCATCCAGCAAACACCCACCACCAAACCAACCAAATTCAGTAGATACAAACATTTATTTCTGCTACAAATATTATTTATTTATTTACTTATTTACAATCAATCAGATATTAAATTATCTTGCAGACCTTCGAAACAAACAAAAATAGGTTGATAAATTTAATTATAAAATACTATAGCAATAACAATAATAAAAATATATACATAGATTAATAATTTTAAAAATGAATTAAAAAGTATAGCAGTAATTTCTCTTTTAATGAGAATCTACTATAGTGGACTTCTACCTGAGCGCCGAACTTGTCGAGTTGTAGAAGCTGAGTAAGGTCAAAGATTCTCGAGATAACATCTCCAGATGAGTCCTGAAACCAAAGGGTGCTCCTCTTCCCCCCACCCTCCCTTTTTCCCCTCCAACGGCAGTATAGTGTTGACACTGTCTGACGTTACACCCTTCCCTGACGGATTAGCGTTTAGCTAACCGTTAGAACCTATGCACCCTCCCACGAAGGTACCGCGTTACGCGTCCTACGTTATCCCATTCTGACGGTATGGCAATATAGCCAACCGACGATCCTCCCCTTTCGACAGAACGGCTGTCAGGCCGACTGTTGTTCTTTTTTCCTTTTTGGCAGAATAGCGGTGACGCTAACTGACGCTTCCTTCCTTATCATTATCCTTCCTTCACCTCTCTTCTCCCATTGGGCTGGATCTAAGGTGTTATACGACCCGTGCCGATGATCAGCCTGGCTGAGGGCCCAATTCAAAAATAGCTCAGTCGCTAACGGAGTATCCGGTTGCTGGCAACCTCCGGATTAACCAGCCTTACCTGTACATACGGATCTCTGTGCAGGCGGACCACCCCTTCTCCGTTACTCGTGGGATTTTAAATGTATAAAAATAAATCTAAAGGATGTGGTGGTAAGTCCGAGTCCTCTTTAGGATCGGCCAGTAGTGCGACTGCTAGGTCGCCTGCTGTTATTCCTGTCTTGGGTGTTAACGACAGGGCCATGAATACTCATGGTCCTGCCGTTAACCCCTTGGACAGTGACAAACAGGTAGCAATACCTTCTTCCAGTGGTGGAGGGATCGTGCATCACGACCCTCCAGCCACTGCTCTCAAGGAGAACCCCAGCGGTGGTAGGCGAAAGCAGACTTCCTCTGGGGCTATCTACAAAAACATCCGTAGTGCCAGGAGAATTTTGAAGACATATGTCTCAGGAGACCCCAAGCACGACGGACGAATAAATTGGGCTAAGGGTATTGTAGCAAAATACAAACAGACCAGCGAAGACTCCACGTCGAAGCGACAAAGGTCTTTTGAGGGCGCCGTATCGGCACCAAAGCGTCCCAAGGTGCATAAAATCGGCACCCCCCCTAACCCACGCAACGGAGCCAATACTTTCAGGGACGCCCTGAAAGGCAAAAAGATAGTCGCGGTTATCGATAGGAGCGATATCGATGGCACGATTTCCTCTGATCATTGGCAGGTGGTCAAATTGAAGCTCTCGGCTAGCTTCTTAAGTATAATGAAGGAAAACCCGGGACCACCTCCTATCACAAGCGATGGCGGTTGGCATCAAGGCCATGTCAAGCTCATCGCTTGTGATGATCAGAGGTCATGCGATCTGTATAAGCTTGCTGTCAGCAGATTGGGCGAAATCTGGCCTGGTGCGAGGCTCGAGGTTATTGCTAAGGAGGATATCCCGTGCAGACCTAGGGCGCGCACCTGGATCCCGGCCGAACCCTCTTGCTTGGATGAAATACTCCAGATAATCAAGCTATCCAATCCGTCCTTGCCTACTCACGACTGGAAAGTCGCGAAACTGGAGGAGCAAAAGGGTCTTTATAGAGGCGCAATTATTGTGATCAATAAGGACTCTCTTGCTCCTCTAGCGCAGACGAAAGGCGTGATTAGGTACGGGTTTGATAGTATAGCCCTTAGGGTTTACAAAAAAGATGAGTGCGATGCAGCTTGCGCGCCTCCACACCCCGAAGAGGACAAAGCTGTGGTTCAGGACCCTGGTGCTTCGATCACCTTCCCATCATTAGATGAGGAGGACGGGGGAGCATCCGGGACATCCCTGGCCTTAGCGGAGTCCTCTACTAACGTCGAAGGTCTATCCGACATGGATGCTGAAGACTATGCCATTAGTGCTCTTCTGGATGAGGACGAGCTTTTAAGTTCATCCTCTGAACTGGAAGACACCAATACCACAGTGGTGGAGGCTGACCTGTCGTAATTGTAGCCAAAATGCTGCAGTTATTACAGATCAACCTCCAACACTCCATCAAGGCTTCAGCCTCCCTTCTTCTTCGGCTGTCCAGGAGCGGAGAAGATGTCGTCCTGATCCAAGAACCGTGGATCCATAAATCTATTGTTCGAGGACTCAGGACTCCAGGATACTACGCACTGTATGCGTCAGATAAAGGTGACCCTAGATCTTGCATACTAGTAAAAAGTAGCATTAAAGTATTTTTACTCCCAAATTTCAGCGATCGAGATACAACCGTCGCAAGGCTGGAAACAGCCAAAGGTACCTTTTGGCTGGCTTCGGCGTATCTCGGCCATGACCACCTTGGCCCTCTACCTGGCAAAAACCTGGAGAGATTAATCGCTGACGCTGAAAGGCAGAAGATCAGCCTCATCATTGGGGCGGATGCAAACGCCCATCATACAGTGTGGGGTAGCACTGACATTAACGACAGAGGTGAGTCTCTTTTTGATTTTATCTTAAGTACTAACCTTATAGTAAGTAACGTTGGAAATGAACCAACTTTTGTTACCAGAAACCGACAAGAAGTTTTAGATATAACTCTTGTCTCCGATAATATCTATCAAATGATAACAAACTGGAAAGTATCTGAAGAGCATTCGTTCTCAGATCACAGATATATTCAATTCAACTTAATTGATATTCCTACCATTCAGCCAGTATTTCGAAATTTTCGGAAAACTAACTGGCCAAAATACAAAGCTATACTAAAAAGACAATTAAAACCTCAACTTTTAAGTGTCCCTTCAAGTATCAACGACCTTGACGGCATAGTCAATGATCTAACATCAGCCCTCAATAAATCGCTGGCCACCTCCTGCCCTGTTATAAAACTTCGGGGTAAAAGGAAGCCACACTGGTGGAATGCAGGGCTAGATCCGCTCAGGAAAGAATGCAGAAAACTTTTTAATCGAGCTAAATTCACTAGAGAAGTATCAGACTGGGACTCCTATAAGGAATCCCTAAGGAGATACAAAAAAGAATTGAGGAAAACCAAACGATGTTCGTGGAGGTCTTTCTGTGGAAACATTGAAGAAGCCTCCGAAGCATCGAGACTGAGAAAAATCCTCTCCAAAAATCCAGTTATGCCAAGTTCCCTGAAAAATGTTGATGGGTCTTGGACAAACTCTAGCGAAGAATCGCTCAACTTGCTACTAGACACTCACTTCCCAGGTAGCTCACAAACAGTTAATAGTACTAATCTCAATAGATTAGGCAGAAACTCAACTTACCCAGATGGTCTGATCACAAGGGATAGATTACAATGGGCACTCAACAGCTTCAGTCCATACAAATCGGCAGGACCAGATGGCATAATTCCAGCTGAACTTCAAATGAATTCTGAGGTTATTGTGCCTATCTTAGAAAACATTTTTAAAGGCTGCTTAAACCTAGCCCATATTCCACTGCTATGGAGAGAAGTCAAAGTTGTTTTTATACCCAAAGCTGGTAAATGCTCACATGTGAACCCAAAAGATCTCAGACCTATCAGCCTATCTTCGTTCCTTCTAAAAACTTTAGAACGTCTGATCGATATCCACTTACGTTCAAGCATTGATAAGAGACTTCTGTCCAATGCCCAACATGCCTATAACAAGGGAAAGTCGGTGGAAACGGCTCTCCATACTCTGGTACGTACCATCGAACATTCCCTCCATCACAAAGAGTATACTATGGTAGCGTTCCTAGATATAGAGGGAGCTTTCAACAATGTCGACACATCTGCAATGGCTTCTGCGCTATCATCTCTGAAAGTAGATAAGTCGCTTAGTGAACTGATTAATCAAATGCTGACAAGCAGGGTTATCAATTCAAGACTGGGCGACTTCTCTGCAAGAAGATATGTTAGTAGAGGTACGCCGCAAGGCGGCGTCCTATCCCCCCTCCTGTGGAACTTGGTGGTGAATGAACTGCTAATGTGCCTGGAGGCGGAGAGCTACAGAGTTATTGCATATGCAGACGACGTTGCTATAGCGGTATCTGGGAAACATCCTAACACCTTAAAAGAACTCTTACAATATGCTCTCAATAAGCTAACACACTGGGCGGATCGGTGTGGACTAGGTATAAACCCCCACAAAACTGATCTTGTCCTCTTCACTAGGAAGTATAAAATTCCGCATATTGACCCCCCTTCTATTAAAGGCATACCACTAAAATTTTCTGATGAAGCTAAATATTTGGGTCTTATTTTAGATAAGAAATTAAACTGGAAGCCTAACATACAAGAAAGAATCAAAAAGGCCACAGTAGCCCTTTTCTCCTGTAAAAAAGCCATTGGAAACAAATGGGGACTTGAGCCCCGCATTACTCACTGGCTATACATTTCGGTAATAAGACCGATTCTTACATACGGTGTATCAGTTTGGTGGACCGCTCTGGATACAGCGACAAACCGCGACAAACTTGGGAGAGTCCAAAGATCAGCCTGTTTGTGCACAAGTGGAGCATTACGTACTACTCCTTCTGCGGCACTAGACATTCTGCTTCATTTAATCCCCCTCGATATTTATAGCAAACAAACGGCCGCTAACACAGCCATTCGACTCAAGGCCTCTCTACAGTGGATCAATAATAAAATTGGCCACTCCACTATTCTAGATTATTTCGGATCACTTTCAAGTAACACTGATTACACCACCCCCCAATTGCACTTTGGTAAAGATTATCAAGTTACCATCCCATCCAGATCAATCTGGGAGGATGAGTCATTCCTAAATGATGAATCGATTCATTTTTACACTGATGGATCCAAAACCGATTACGGGGTTGGTGCAGGCGTTTACTCTGACAGACTAAATTTACGTCTCGCATTCCGTCTTCCAGATCATTGTAGCGTCTTCCAAGCGGAACTTTTAGCGATCAAAGAAGCTTTGTCTTGGCTTAAAGAAAACGTTATATCAACAACTGATATACGCATCTTCTCCGACAGCCAAGCAGCACTGAAATCCCTGGACTCGGTCTCTGCTAATTCTAAAACAGTCCTAAACTGTCGATCATCTCTTATGGAGATGACGCAGCAGTTTAATATTCACCTCTGTTGGGTGCCAGGTCACAGGGACATTCCAGGGAATTGCAGGGCTGACGAGCTCGCTAAAAGTGGAACAATAATACCTCTTTTCCCAGAGAGGAAAGATATTGGTATACCCATCGCTACATCAAAACTTATGATAAATCAAGAAGCTATAAGGTGCACAAACCTTAGGTGGAGCAACATCACCACTTGTATAGCGACTAAACAAATCTGGCCAAAGCTAGATCTAAAACGCACTAAATGTCTGATTTCTTTAAACAGATCGCACATAAGCTCCGTTATAGGCGTTTTAACTGGACACTGTCTCATAGGCAGACACGCCATGCGACTTGGCATCTTTGCCAATGACTACTGCAGAAGCTGCATGGACGAGGAGGAGGAGGAAACCGTTCCTCACCTTCTCTGTTCATGCCCTGCTCTATCCCAAAGACGTAGAACCCATTTGGGAGATTTCTACTATAATGATCCAAATGATCTGGCAAATACTCATATTAGCAGTCTTGCACGCTTCATAAGGAGCTCTAAATGGTTCAACGAGTAGGGGAAGTATCTCCTAGATCCATGTGGTATCACAACGGGCCACTGATTGGCCTTCGTGAGTCGGTTCCCGACAGCCACTTCTACCTACCTACCTACTATAGTGGAAATTAAAATCAATGACATTCGAAATACTATTAGTTTCCCTGACACAGCGAGTTATTGGCTTATTGAGTGCATAATTTACCTTGTGTTCATCCTCCAATAAAAAGGAGCGCTCCCTTAAATGGCGAGAGGGTGCATATATATTAATTAATGACAAAATAAATGGACAGTTAATATGATGAGACAAAATATCACTTATAAACATTACTGATAACATTTTACGGCGATTTTCAAGTGATTGAATACCAATAAGTTGGCATCTGGTTGAATAAGAGGGCATTTCAATGTCCCAGCCGAGTTTCCAGACGACAAACCTTGTGAACTTTTTTTGAATTTTTTCAATTCTACTTGAATGAATGTTGTAATATGGATTCCATATTATACAACAATACTCCAAGATAGATCCGACGTAGGCGCTGTAGAGTGACTTAAGAGTATAGGGATCCGTAAAGTCATAGGAATTCCGTTTGATGAAACCTAGCATCGAATTTGCTTTAACAACAATGTATGTTTAATAAAATTGAGTTTAGAGTCGAATACAACACCTAAATCTTTTTTTTCAAAAACTCTTTCGAGAACATTATTGGCAATTTTATATTCAAATAAAATAGGTGAGGAATTTCGATAAAATGAAAAACATTGACATTTGGAAACATTTAAAAACAAATCATTGATTACACACCATTCCGTCAATCTTACAAGATCATCTTGCAAAAGATTGCAATCGTTTACAGATTTAATACATCTAAGGCCCATTTGCTGAAACGAAACTTAAATAAATACTTTTTCCTCAGCGTAAACTGTCACATAAGCGTTTAAGTTGAACATAAATATTTAAGTTTCGTTTCAGCAAATGGCCCTAAGAAATATAAGATCGTCAGCAAAGAGAAGACGAAGAGAATTTAAGAACACTTTAGGCAGGTCGTTTATAAAAATTAGGAAAAGAATAGGTCCAAGGTGACTTCCTTGAGGAACACCTGAGGTTACAGAAACTGGAACTGAAAGAACATTGTCAATAGAGACGAATTGAATACGCCCTATTTAATACGACTTGAGCCATTTCAAAATACTTGAGTGAAAACCTACATTTTCTAATTTTCTTATCAAAATATTGTGGTTTACTCGATCAAAGGCCTTTGCAAAGTCGGTATATATCACATCAATCTGATATCCTTCTTCCAGCTTATTAAGAATGAAATTCGAAAAGATAGCAAGATTAGTTGTTGTAGATCTACCAGCGACAAAACCGTGTTGAAATGGAGAAATAATTTCCTTTAAAAGAAATGCCAATTTATCGTAAACGATCTTTTCAAAAAGTTTAGGTATTGTTGGAACCCGATTTGTGAATTGGAACAATGAACGATTGTTTCCACTCGGATAGAAATTCGCCTTCAGAAAGAGAACTGTTAAAAATATATGATAAAGGTTCGGAGAGCACAGCAGCACATTCTTTAAGTAGAATTGGAGGAATTTCATCAGGCCCAGGCTGTTTGTCACAGTTTAAGCTCACCAATGCATTCTCAACTTCAGAACTACTAATACATAATCGCCCGATATTAATTGGACTTTCTGTATTAACAAAAATACCAGATTGTTGCCCAAACGAAGTTGTATAATTAGATTTAAAAAATTCAGCAAAGGAGTTGCAGATTGAGTGAATATCAGAATATGTTGAACCTAAGTATTGCATGCTTCTAGGAATTCCGTTGGTTTTTTTTTTTTGTTTTTGATGAACGCCCAGAAGTTTTTGCTATTATTTTTTAAGCCAGATTTAATTGAAAGAATATATTTTTTATAAATAAACTTGTTAAGAACATTGAACTCTCTTTCTAACCGAGTATAATTTTCTTTAATTGATGCATTACTAACCGATTTTTGAAGTAATTTGTAAGCTTTGTTTTTTTTATTGCTTAAATTGCAAAGTCTTTTGTTGAACCACGGGGGCTTCGATTTATTTGTGACACGTATTTTTGGAACAAACATATTAACTGCCTCTTTTAAAGAATCAGTGAAAAAATTGTATGAGTCTGATAAATTAGACTGATGAAAATTTAACTGCCGACAAATAACTCACTATGCCCTGAAAATATGCTTTTTTGTATACGAATTTAAAATTATTACAATTTGCTTTAAAATAATCATAGAATTCGAAACAAATGGATAAAGCTTTATGGTGAACGGAGTTTTGAACAATAGGAGATAATGAATTTTCAACAAATATCTTTAATTCTTTATCAGCAAAAACTAAATCTAGAGTGCGATTCAACTCATTTTTACATCCATTAAATTGTACTAAATTATTACTCAAAAAAGAATCAATAACTTCACTTTCATAATTGTGTTTGACATTAAATGGTATAAGTTGAAGGTCTTCAAGATCATACCTACCTTACACTCATATGTATATACCCTACTCCACTCATTTCTTACTATAGAGAGAATTCCCTACCGTTGATGTTTTTTTTTTTATATGAACTTTTACTATTACACAAAAATATCACCACGATTCGTCGCCGGCGAAACGTTAAAACAACTCTTACTCATTATTTCGCTCCCACCTACCAAGGCACATTGCACATGGTTTGAATTGTTTTTTTTTTCGATGAAGATTTTTACTACCCATCACTTATCAAAATTTTCCCTAAAAACAAAAGTATTACCTACCTAAAAAACAACTTTTTTTTGAGCCGATTCCAGAAATCAGCCCAACAAAAATATGGATTTGACGAAACGGATAGTTACCGGAACCAGTCAAATCCGCCTTCTGCTCTGCCACAAAAGGCAATTTTTCATCAAGATTTTTTTAAAGATTATTTTATTGAACAGTTAATATTTACAATTGGCTTAGTGCTAGTTATCTTAAAGTATACAGTGATTTTTTGATATATGTTGGCACAAAATAGGGGCCTAACTTTTTACATTGTGAGTTAATTTGTTAATTTTACATTAAATTGTCATTGTGTTTATATAAATCTTATTCTATTGGCTGCTTTACTTCTCGGATTGTTCAGTTCCGGTTGTCATTGTTGTGTTTGGTTGGGGGTGAGGCTTTCAGCCACGGTAGTAAGCTGACCCTGGGTCAACGTAGAAGGGAATGTTCTCTTCGTCAATGGTTGATATAATATCCTCATTTAGCAGTTCCATCGCTTCGAGGTACCGCTGGTGGGGATGTCTTGGCTGGTTCACAGTTCCTACTATCAGAGGGTTCGGGTGGGTCATCATATTTAGTAGACATCTTCTGCTGGATTCGATGAGGTATCTGTCTAGCTGTGGGATGTTCGCCTCTTCTGCTGACGTGTTTCCTTCGTATCCTGTCGTAGTGCAATCCTGTGCAGATCCGCAAGATCTTTCTCTCGAATATTGCCAGTTTCGTTATGTGTGATTTTGTTGTCGTGTACCAGATGGCAATTTTTCATGGCAAAACAACTCTTGCTTATAAATAATTGAGCTTGAAGTAAATGTGAATTGAAAATCTATAAAAGAGAATTTTGCAAGGAAAATACCTACATGCTTGATTTAAGAAAATTTCCATACGATTTTTTTTGTGGTAAGTTTTTAATTTGTTTATTATTCTGTATTTAACAAGAATTTTCTTTTCTGCTGTATCCTATAGCATACCAGATAAGTGAAATTTGTATTATATCTATTTTTTAAAAGAGTTTTTTTTGTTTGTTTGTGAGTTTAGTGCATACATACAGCCAAACTGACAAACAAAAAAAGTTACTCTTTTATATAATAGTATAGATAGCTTGCAGGAAATAAAGTCAATTTAGCATACATAGCCCTGTTCCTTTACTTTGAAACTCTGTGATTTTCTGTGCATTTGTGTGAATTTCAGTCCAACGTTCTGTCAAAGTTCATATAAAAAAAATAAAATGGCAGTTAAATGCACAGAAAATCACAGAGTTTCAAAGTAAAGGAACAGACATAATATCTACATTATAGTCAAACAACTAAGGAAATAAACTTTTTGCAAGTTTTTTTTTGTGTTTTTTGAAGAATGGAGGTATTGAGATGGAACAAAAATATTTCAATGCTTTATGTTTTTGTTTGGAGAAATTTTTGCAAATGTTTTTTTTTTATTTACCGTTATTGCGCAATCATAAGAAACAGCACGAGACAAAAATTTAATTATTTTTTTTTTTAAGTGTCATTTCCTTTTAATTGTTTTATCTTGTTACCTATATGTACTTATTGGTTTGTTTCTCTGTTATTTCGTTGTTCTAAAATTTGTCTTCCTGAGAAATATGGCTTTGAATAAAGATAGATACTTTTGAATTTTGTAACAGTTTTGGAAACCTGAATTATTCCTACAAGACTATTTCAAAACTTTAAATCGAATATTTTTTTTTTTGTAAAAAAAAAGTAGGAACAAAAAACGACTTTGTTAAGACTTTCAAAAATCTTTCACTGGTTTCAAAAACATTGATTGGAGGATTTAATTTGGTAAGTTATTTTGAAGACTACCATTTTTTTTTTTTGTAAAACTTCAAATTGAGCCTTTTTTCCGTACCGTACCGAATGATTAAAGTCGTAAGTCGAAAAAAAATTGCATGGTTCTTCAACACTGTAAAATCATCATCAAAATAGAAAATAAAAGAACAATGGTGCAATATTTCACTCACAATGAATTGGGAACCCTATTCAATAATTATGTTAATCATTGACCTGCATTAACATGTAATGTATTTTTCAGAAACATTTAGGTATCAACTATACGCAAAATTAAATCAAACAATCCTTCAGCATCGATACCAAACATTTCAATCATGATCATGACCTTGCACCATTGCCTATAAGAAAAAAAATTAAAAAAAAAGAAAAAAATAAAATAAACAGTGCATGACCTATATATGTAATTATTCTACGATTTATGTGTCATAGATTTCTTTTCGCAAAAGAAACAGAAAAAAATTTTCAAGAGATAAGCCAACAAAAAAAAAGGTAGGTACACATACATACCTACATGTATGTACGTAGAAGTTACACAAAATCCAAACAAATCTCCTGCAACGATCCCATCACGCAAAGTGAACACGAATTCCACCAAGTCTACCTACCTGTTAAACAAAAAAAAAAAACAGAGCATACACACATTTTTTTTCATGACGTCTTTTTTTATCTTCAGAAAGATCGCTATCCTTCACAATTATTTACGAATACTATTCTATGACACAAAAAAAAACATTAGCAGTCAAGAGTCGATACCAAACAAACAACTTATTTTGTAAGAAAAAGAGAATAAGGAAGAGAAATGCATCTTCATACCACCCAGTGGATTTCTTTTGAACCAAACGTCTTTGTGTGCGTGAGCAATGATGTTTTTCTGGTAAAAAGACGCAAAATAGACAACTTTTTAAAAATTAAAATTAAGAAAACCGTAAGAGAAAATACTAGTTTATTTTTTAAATGTAATAAACAAAATACCAAACAAAAATTTAAAAAATTTGTGGTAATTGTATTTTCTATCCTGACCCAACCACGGCATTACAAATAGTGTCGTATTTAATTACATTTTTAGGCGAGTTATAAGACACATTATTTTTTTTTAAGATCCATTCCAAGTTCAGGACATATGATCCTTGATTTTAAAAAGCATTTAGAAAATTTAAAAATATAACATTGTTGCCCCAGGCAAACGCGCAAAATAATTGACAAAAACGGACCATTTTTTGTCGTTTTGTCTCTTAAAAGTTAATGTAAAAAATAAAAAAAAATAAAAGAAAAATATAACTAATTGCGCATACATATTAGCTTTATAAAAACGTTAATTTGACTTCATTGCCTTTTAAACTTCAAAAGTTTTATCAAATAATGCAGTCATACTTCTTTGTAAATTTCCTTCATTTTTGATAGTTTTGTACATTTTGTATGGGAATAAATAAAAAGAATAAAAAAAAAAGAAAATCTATTCTTAGTTTCGAGATGAATTATCTCTAGACAAAAAATATAAAAAAATAATATTTACCCATTGCCCCATTAATTTTTGTAAGCATCTCACTAAACTTCATGATTTTTCTATCGGTCTGGCGGTTTTGAGGCATAAATGCGTTTGTGTTTTTTTTTTAGCCACACAAATATGTAACCAAACTTATTTCCAATCGATAACGGTTTACTTCATTAATATATACGCAAAATTGTGAACGCTATACAGTTTAGCGCAAAACTCCAACCTATTTTTCAGAGGGACACTTACCCTTAAGTAATAAATGTATATTTACCGATTTTTTTAATTTTCTTAACCAATTCGATATTTTTTTTCTCTACGAAAAATATTTAAATAGTAGTGACTTCAGAAAATATGAGCACAAATTTAGTAATTATAGTCTTAAAATTATACCAGCAATAAGAAGACATATGAAAGGAAGGGCGAGCGGAGGCTGCATTTTTGGATTTAAAAATGATATGGAAGCAAGCATCTGTGAATTTAAACTTTATGGTCAGGTAATATGTCTTGATCTTAACATAAGTGGAAAGAAATTTCGGATATTACCAACGTATTTAAACTGTAATCAATGGGAAATGGACTTTGGAAAAATGGAAGAATTTGTAACATGTGGAAATCTGGTCGAAAATCTGTTGCTGATTGGAGATTTAAATGCGAGGGTGGGAAAGGAAGGAGGTACAGAAAATGAACGCGTGGGTATGATAAGACAATCGAAGGATGCAACGAGAAATACAAGAGGCACAAAACTGTTGGAACTATGCAACTCATTTGGATTTCGTATACAAAATGGTACCGGCGTAACCGATTAGCTAGGAGAGTTCACATTTGTTGGAAAACAAGGAAGCTCTGTTATAGATTATAGCTTAGAACCATTTTGAAGTACTGAAAAGAAATTATTCAGACCATAATGCCCATTGTTGTGACATTTAAATGCGGAGAAGTGGAACACGAAGAAGGGATAATCTTAGAACTCCTGCCTAAGCTACTATGGAGTGACTCAAACGTGGCCAACTATAGAACACAACTGAATACTCTGTTACTGTGCGAGGAAAATAATACAAGTATGAATAAAATTTAAAGTTGCATAAAGGGGGCGTATGTGGCACCAAGCAAATACTATGGTTTGATTCAGATTGTATGCAGGCGAGAAACTTGTCATTTGCATGGCTTAATGAGTTTAGAAAGTCTAACGACTGCTTTGCAAAAAATCGATACATTGAATATAATCAAACATTTAAAGCGCTCTGTAAAGAAAAGAGAATAAAACACTATTAGTCCAGTCAACGAAGACCTAAAATCATAAAATAAATGAAATAAACCGTGTAGTCCGGGTTATTTTTTTAAGTGGTAGGGGTGACCCTCAGGTCCAACATACCAAAAGTCCCCAGCCCAGGGCCGCGAGCTTAAGCCTGGAGAGGGGGTTAAAGGTCCCCTTTTTTAGGTTTTCGCGAATATTTTGAAAACCAAGGGCTTAACTGAAAAAGTCTGGTCCAAGGAATTAAAGTAAATTAAATTTCCTACAAAAAATGTTATATTTATATTTTCGCTTGGAGCAACACTAAGGAAGATGCGGGGTGGAGAAATGTCAAGAAATCTAAAAAATCGGTCATTATCCTACAAAATTTAGTGTTAATAGATCAATTTTATCTAGAAATAACAAAAAAAAATAAGTATATGTATTCAAAATTATTCCATTGATGATTTGGAAGGGAGTTTATGGGGTTAAAACAGGTGGCGAGGGTTAGAATTTCCTAATTCAATTTATTTGCTACAGTGTTTGCATTCACTATGAAAAATACTGTTTCTTTAAAGGTAAAAAGTATAATGGATTTTTCCAAGTTACTGACCATGACTTTGTTAAATAATTTTCAGACATGTACTAAGAAAAAAATCGTTTAAGATAGGGGGGTCTATGTCCCCCCGTTTATAAGGGAGGGACATTTTTCTAAAGCATTGACGTAAAGTACATTAATAATTATTTAAAATCAATGGAAGTACCTATAATACAACACTATAGGTTTTTGAAAATCCAAGGACCTATTCTTTTATTTTGTTGATAAAACAAGTTTTTTTTATTAAACAGGTTATACAAAAATTGAACTTAAATTTAAAGTTTTGAAAAAAAAAATTTATAATGATTTTATTTTCAAAATTTTCTGTAAGTAAGTGCTAAATTTTAGTTCAGTATTTATGGCCGTTTTTAATTCTTAGTCGAACGCTAAAAACTAGATAGCTGTAGGTCTTTCAGTTTTTGAGAAAAACAAAAATTATGGAAACTACTACTTTTTTAGAAAATTATTTTTCTTGTAAAACCGTCACTTTGCCAACGAAGGAAAAATCATGTAGTCTGGATTATTTTTTCATAAGTTAGGGATGATGCTCAGGTATAATATACTGAAAGTCCCCAGCCCAGAGCCGCGAGCTTTAGACAGGAGGGGGGTAAAGGTTCTTTAGAAAAAATTTCTAAGAAAGTAGTAGTGTTCATAATTTTTGTTTTTCTCAAAAACTGAAAGACCTACAGCTATCTAGTTTTTAGCATTCGACTAAAAATTAACAACGGCCATAAATACTGAACTAAAATTTAGCACTTACTTACAGAAAATTTTGAAAATAAAATCATTATACATTTTTTTTTTCAAAACTTTAAATTTAAGTTCAATTTTTGTATAACCTGTTTAATAAAAAAAACTTGTTTTATCAACAAAATAAAAGAATAGGTCCTTGGATTTTCAAAAACCTATAGTGTTGTATTATAGGTACTTCCATTGATTTAAAATAATTATTAATGCACTTTACGTCAATGCTTTAGAAAAAGGTCCCTCCCTTATAAACGGGGGGAGATAGACCCCCCTATCTTAAACGATTTTTTTCTTAGTACATGTCTGAAAATTATTTAACAAAGTCATGGTCAGTAACTTGGAAAAATCCATTATACTTTTTACCTTTAAAGAAACAGTATTTTTCATAGTGAATGCAAACACTGTAGCAAATAAATTGAATTAGGAAATTCTAACCCTCGCCACCTGTTTTAACCCCATAAACTCCCTTCCAAATCATCAATGGAATAATTTTGAATACATATACTTATTTTTTTTTGTTATTTCTAGATAAAATTGATCTATTAACACTAAATTTTGTAGGATAATGACCGATTTTTTAGATTTCTTGACATTTCTCCACCCCGCATCTTCCTTAGTGTTGCTCCAAGCGAAAATATAAATATAACATTTTTTGTAGGAAATTTAATTTACTTTAATTCCTTTGACCAGACTTTTTCAGTTAAGTTCTTGGTTTTCAAAATATTCGCGAAAACCTAAAAAAGGGGACCTTTAACCCCCTCTCCAGGCTTAAGCTCGCGGCCCTGGGCTGGGGACTTTTGGTATGTTGGACCTGAGGGTCACCCCTACCACTTAAAAAAATAACCTAGACTACACGATTTATTTCATTTATTTTTCCTTCGTTGACTGGACTATATGAAGCAGAGGCTGAAAAACTAGCTAGATGTAGCAATCCCTCAGATTTTTGGAACTTGGCGCGGAAATTAAATGGCTCGAAATATATTATCAGTAATAGTCTGGATACCTCTATCTTACAACTTCATTTCTCCCAACTATTGAACCCCGCAACCAATAATCCATGTATGATTCAATATGCCCAGCCGCATTTCTACGAAGAAATTTTGGACACTGCCATATCGCATGAAGTGGTTCTTGCATCGGTAATTGGCCTAACAGATGGTAAAGCTGCGGGTTCGGACAGAAATCCAGCTGAATTTTATAAATATGGTACCGATGAGCTTATCAAAAATCTAACAATCATTTATAACCAAATTTTTGAAAATGGAATCATTCCACAGCAGTTCAAAGATGCTTTGATTTTCCCTATTCATAAAAAAGGCAGCATAGAAGAACCAGCCAACTATAGGGGAATCTCATTTTTGAATGCTTCGTATAAAATTTTTACGGCGATTCTACTAAAGCGGCTGAATACGTGGATTGATGCAAATAATCTATTAAGTGAGTTCCAAGCTGGATTTAGGGCAGGATTCTCTACCATAGACCACATATTTGTTCTGAGGAGCATCGCTGAGTCCTTTTTGGCAAAAAATAAAAAACTCTATACATTTTTTGTAGATTTTAAAGCAGCCTTTGACACAGTCGACCGAAACGCATTGATGTTTAAGCTATATGGATACGGGATGTATTTCAAGTTCGGACGAGTTTTACAGAACTTGTATGTGGAGACTAGAGCAGCGGTCTGGAATGGGAAAAATATATCGGAGTGGTTTCAGACACAGTCAGGAGTAAGACAAGGATGCGCGCTCAGCCCAAGCTTATTCGCACTGTTTATTGATGATATCACTCAAGTATTGCCAGGAGGTGTAAACTATGCTGGGGAGGTCATCAAAGCTTTACTCTTTGCAGATGATATTGTCTTGCTGGCCAACTCACCAGAAACGCTCCAGCTTATGATTAATAAACTGTCCGAGTACGATGGAGTCTGATGGTGAACTTGAATAAGTCAAAAGTGATGATTATAAAGAAAGCCGGAGGAAGGTGTAGCTCAAGAGAGCAATGGTTCTACAATAACGAATGCATAGAGAGAGTAAATGAATACAAATACCTAGAAGTTTATTTTACGCAAAACTTAAATACGGAACAACATCTCACGGAAAAACTGCGGAAGGCAAAAACCGCTATAAATGTGACCTGAAAAGAATGTTTCAATAACAAGAACATCGCACACAGCAGTGAATTCAAAGTGTTTGAGGCAATCAATCAATTCTGTTTTACGCAGCCCAAGTTTGGGGAGCCAAGAGATTTGAGACCGTGGAAAAACTCCTTAGACACTATTTAAAACGAAATTTTCCGTCTTCCTACAAGCACCCCAAATTACATGCTAATGCTGGAAACAGGCTTATCTCCACTTTTTATCAAGACACTGAAGCTACAAATCGACTACATATTGAAAGTTCTGAATATGCAAAATAATCGTTTACCTAAGAAAGCCGCTCTACAAGCAATTCAAAATAAAACAGGATGGTGTAAAGAGTGGATTGATCTGGCAGAAGAGACAGGTGTTGCTTTTAATTTCAACGAACAGAGTTCATGGAGAACAACCCTATACCAGATAATGCAACGGTTGGATGAAAACTCTAGGAAGGTGTGCTCGGAACAGGCTTCAAACTCACTTCATCGAATGATCTATAGTAGGCTGGATTATAATATAAACGAAAAAAACTACTTCCGAGACGATTATACCATAGAACAAATTTCTAACATGTTCCGACTAAGAGGTGAACTGTTAAACATAAACTTTATCCCTCATCGTGAAGATTTACCGATACTCTGCGAAATTTGCAACACAGGTGAACGTGAAGATGTTTTTCATTTCATCGGAAGGTGTCCGATACTGAAAGAAACCAGAAGACACGTATTGGGCAGCGATTTTTTATTGGAGAACGAAACATTAGCGCTCCTTAATGAAATAGATGTCTCTAAGATGCTTAAATTTTGTAAAACCGCTTTGAATTATAGAAGCAGAATACTAGACGAACATTTTTAGTTAAAGTAACTGTTACTTGATATATTGAATTTACGAATGAAAAACTTTGTCAATCAGGCAGACGGCAAAACCATGCTTTAATGATTGTTAATATTAATTGTAAAAGAAATAATTGCAAGTAAATAAAAATCTTATCTATATATCTATCTACACTGAAGTCTTCGAAGCAACCAACATAACAAACAACGAAAAGTGCCTCTTAAATTAAAAATCATGGAGAATTTACGTGGAGGCACCAACTGTATCATCCTGCTGGCCATAGAGTACCTATATTATCTATAGAACCGACTTCAGGTGGTTGTTCTCTTCCACCCTACAAGCTGTACTGAGAGGATTTGCCCATTAGATTTTGTATGGGCTAGTTGTCCCGTGCATTTTAAATGGAACCCCAACCACAATATGTATACAGTTTGCCCTATATTTTGAGCATGTATTAGTGGTCCCCTGCATTTGAAGTGTAAAATAAGAGAGTTTTCTCTTACTCAATTCAAATAAAATTTGCGGGTGTTTCAGGCAAGAGGGGTACGAGTCGTTTCTTTAGATAATAAAGGTACTCTATGCTGCTGGCCGTCATGAAGGAATTGTGTCCCGTCAACAATGCAGACTAAAAGCAACTGTAGGTACCAGACATTGACTGAAATATTTTTACTAGTCAGGGCTTAGGCAGAACTTAACTGACGATGCAAAACGGTACATAACTGGCGAGGGCCTAGCGAATGCCTATAGTAACCCTTGCTAGACCCTTGTTGGTAATTATGACAAACTTGCCAGGGCCTTATTGAAAACTAGGTTGTTTTTCCAGACGGGGACTTTAAATAAATTTTATTTTACAGATCATAACGTACAGAAGGATTTCCAGACAAATTCAATAAGCGGTTTTTTTTTATTACAGTAATTTAAAAAAAAGTTGTAAAATGGCTTGCTTCTCGAATATCTCTAGAACAAATAATGCTATCGACTTCGGCCTAGTTTCATTCTATGCATAATGACGTAGTGAAAAATTGGTAATACTGATTGAGGTAGTGATGCCGTTTAAAATACAATCATAAAATATAAACACTGATGTTATGACCTTAATGATTCCAATCCTGAATAGATGGCATCACTATTAAACAATGTATATATATATATGCCTTAACTCTTTACTTTATATAATACTTTCTCTTTCTTAAATTAATATTACATGTGTATATATATCTTTCTTTATACGTTAGAATAAAATTGGATTTGACATTGTAACAACGTGGTCGACTTTTCATTACATTTCCAATTCAATTTGCAATAAGTTACAACAAATTGGCGACGAGGTAAACTCGAAAATTATTATTGGGTAAAGTGCAAATACCTACTTCAAAATGGATCCAACCCAATTTGCAGACTTTATGTCTGTTCAAAAAAAAATGATGGAACAATTAATTGCGCTAACCACCACCAACTCCACCACTTCCACCACCACCGGCTCCAGATTGCAAAGTTCAGCGCCGACATTATTGGTTCCAAACTTCGAACAATTGGATACTTCGAAAGAAAACTACAAAAATTATATTCAACGCTTCAAAAACTACACTGAAATGAAAGACATAACCTCAAACCAAGAGTACTGCAAAAAGCTACTCTTAAATTCCATAGGATCAAATCACTTTAATACAATCATGGCATTGTCTGCACCAAAGTCACCATCAGAGCTAACGTACGAGGAACTGCTGCAAATTTTGGACAGTCATCTGGCCCCCAAAAAGAATGTTTTGGTGACACAACATCGTTTTCTTAACAAATATCAGACAGAGAATCAGTCCATTGCTGAATTTGTTGCCTGTCTGCGAATGGACTTGAATGAATGCGAATTTACATGCACATGCAAAAAGTCAATCGCAGATGTGTTTCTGTGGGCACAGTTCATTCGGGGAGTTCGGGACAACAACACAAGAGAAAACCTACTACAATCAACTAATTCCAATTTCGATGAAATTGTTGCAAAAGCATTAACACTCGAAGCCGCGAAAATGGATGCCAGGGAAATGTCAGATAAACAAAAAGGCAGTATCGTTTCAGACATAAATAAAATTTCAATTAATAAAAAAATCTAAACATTTCAGCAAATCAAATCGACCAGCGCAACGATCAAAATTTTCGAAAATCAATTACCAGGAATTGGGTATAGCTGGACTGTGTCTACGTTGCGGAAGAAACAACCACAATGCCAAAGAATGCTACACAGAGGCATCAAAACTTAAATGTTCCGGCTGTAAAAGAACAGGGCACGTAGTTAAAGTTTGCATTTCAACAATATTAGGCAATCGTTCCAAACCCAATTCATCGACAAATCAAGTCCAGGAAGTCCAGGATAAGGATACATATGGTACATACCAAATAATCGACATTTACAAAAATGATTTTTCACCAGCTGATAAGCTTGAGCGCTATTATGCAAACATCAAAATTGAAGGCAGAATTATCAAATTCGAAGTGGACTCAGGTTCCGCATATACCTTTTTTCCTCGACATCAATTCAACAGTTTAAATTCAGCGATACATTTAACACCAACAAATACTGTTTTTCGATCCTACACACAAGACACATTCGTTCCGGATGGGAAAGCCAGCGTCAACATCCAGTACAGGGGTACGCACATAAAAGATGACCTATTCGTAGTCGAAGACGGCTGTGCAGCCTTAATAGGAAGATCATGGATCAGACGCCTTAATATCAACTTGAATGATCTGGATGAAATTAATTCAGGTAAGAATGTTGATGTTTTCAATATTTCACATGATATGGAAGGGTTAGTGGCTGAATTCACCAGCGTTTTTGACGAGAAGATAGGATGCATTCCAAATTATAAGATCTCACTTAAGTTACGTCCGAACGCTTCAGCAGTTTATTCAAAAGAACGCCCTATTCCATATGCCTTAATAGAACGTGTGAACAGTGAATTAGATTATTTGGAAAAAACCGGCATTATAACAAAAACATCAAGTAGTGATTGGGGTTCACCGCTAGTGGTCATACCCAAAGCTGATGGAGGGGTACGACTATGCGTCGATTATAAGGTCGGCGTCAATCAACGCCTGGTAGATGCGCACTACCCTATTCGAAAAATCGACCAAATTCTAAATAGTCTTCGAAATTCGAAATTCTTTTGTAGACTCGATTTGTATAAAGCATATTTACATGTACCTGTTGACGATCAATCAAGTATTATTCAAACTATTTCGACCCATAGGGGAACATACCGAATGAATCGACTCTCATTTGGCATAAAAACTGCTCCAGCTGATTTCAACAGGATAATCGACCAAATTTTACGTGATGTTCCCAAAACAGAGTCATACTTTGACGATATTATTATACATGGCCAGTCACTTATAGAATGCAAATCCAATCTAAGGGCATGCTTAAAACAACTTCAAAAGTTCGACTTACATTTAAACCGTGCAAAATGTTCATTCTTCGAAAATAAAATTGAATTTTTAGGACATACGATAGAACACAATAAGATTTTAAAATCTCCTTCCAAGGTGGCTGCTATTTTAGAAATGCCAAGACCTAATTCGACCGATGATGTAAGGCGATTTCTCGGGCTAGTGACATATTATTCAAGGTTCATTCCAAACGTTTCAACAATAACAACACCACTTCGTGAGCTTTTACATAAAAATTCAAAATTCAAGTGGTCAGTCAGATGTCAGAAAGCTTTCAACAGTCTCAAAAACGAAATCGCTAGCGACCGTGTTCTAATGCCATACAACCCAGAATTGCCAATTCAACTGGCATGCGACGCAAGTCCTACAGGAATATCTGGTGTACTATCGCACTTGATAGATGATAGAGAAAATCCAATTGCTTTCGCATCTAGATCGCTAACTACATCTGAGCAAAATTATTCTCAGCTAGACAGAGAAGCCTTAGCCATAATTTACGCTGTTCAACATTTTCATGAATATTTATTTGGAAGATTTTTCAAATTAATAACAGACAACCAGCCATTAGCTAGAATTTTTCATCAACATTCAAAACTTCCCCAGATGACATCAGCTCGTTTACAGCGGTATGCAGCATTTTTAACCGGATATAACTATGAAGTAATTTCAAAAAGCGGTAAGGAAAACATTATTGCCGACTGTTTTTCTAGGGCTCCACAAACCACCAATATTAAATACATAAACCCTATAGATAATGAAGTTCATCAAATTTGCTTCAAAACAATTAATCAAATCAATTCAAATAAAATGAATTTCAAAACACTGAAGTACGAAACGCAAAAAGATGAAAATCTATCAAACATTTTGTTCAATTTGCGCAATAAAAGAGATTCGAAATCAGAGTATACTATCGACAACAATATCTTGTTCAGAGACCAGTGTGTGGTTATTCCACACAACCTACAGCATACTGTTTTGGAAGAGCTTCATCATACTCATGTGGGAACAACAAAAATGAAGCAACTTGCAAGACGTTACGTGTACTGGACTTCAATGAATAAGGACATCGAATTTTTTGTACGTTCATGCTCTGCCTGTGCATCAACTAAAAGCAATCCATCGAAAGCTTCTCTTCACCCTTGGGAAGAACCAGACAATAATTGGCAACGCATTCACATCGATTATGCAGGCCCATATCAAGGACATTATTTTCTCGTAGTCGTGGACGCCAAGTCAAAGTGGGCAGAAGTAGGAGTATGCACAGTAGCACCAACTTCATCATCAACCAAAGAAATATTACTCAACATATTTTCTAGAAATGGATTCCCGGATGTAATGGTTTCCGATAATGCAACAATTTTTAAAAGCGAAGAGTTTACTGAGTTTTGTCAAGATTCCGGTATATTCCAAAAATTCATTGCTCCTGGTCATCCAGCAACAAATGGGTTAGCTGAAAGAAACATCCAGACTCTCAAAAATAAATTAGCCGCAATGAACAATGAACCATCAACAATTGTACACAAAATAAGAGAAATTCTTTTTAAATATCGAGCAACACCACTCAAAAATGGAAAATCACCATCGGAACAATATCTAGGAAGACGAATCAGAATTCGTTTAGACGCACTGAAACCCACCAAATTCAAAAGT
The DNA here is from genome assembly GCA_947049315.1 of Epistrophella euchroma. NCBI lineage: Eukaryota > Metazoa > Arthropoda > Insecta > Diptera > Syrphidae > Epistrophella > Epistrophella euchroma. The sequence goes on along the minus strand of OX346245.1, from coordinate 83,150,278 downwards.
ACTTCTAATGTCTCTATACCGTCAAGACAATTAAGCGGGGGAGAAAGGGTTCAAGCCCGATATTACACTGCGAATAAAATGCTATGGAAATCAGGTGTTATTATTAAAAAAATGGGAAGACTTCACTATATCGTAAAACTGGACAATGGATATACGTTCAAGAGGCACATAAACCAGCTACGTGCAACCAGTGTTCCAAATGGAAATACAACAGATAATACAACGGAAGAATCTCTTCCATCAGATGAGAGAAGTACCAATGCACCAACAGAAAACCAACACTTACAAGATCAACAAATCATCTTTCAACAATCTTTTGCTAATGATCCTGGAAATTCGTTACCAATAAGCGAAAACATCCCCAACACATCAAGAGTTCCAGTTCAGCAAAATGAAAATAATACAAATCTTCAGCAATCATCGACAGTCACAAACCAACATCCCATTCGTCAGTCATCACGACAACGTAAACCACCGGCTTACTTAAGGGACTATAAACTGAATTCCTAATACCCCTAAGTATGAGTCAAGCGTGGGAGAATTGTTATGACCTTAATGATTCCAATCCTGAATAGATGGCATCACTATTAAACAATGTATATATATATATGCCTTAACTCTTTACTTTATATAATACTTTCTCTTTCTTAAATTAATATTACATGTGTATATATATCTTTCTTTATACGTTAGAATAAAATTGGATTTGACATTGTAACAACGTGGTCGACTTTTCATTACATTTCCAATTCAATTTGCAATAAGTTACAACAACTGATTACTGTGATTTTTATTTTTAGTTCTATTTGACCCGCCTGGAAAAATGGCAAGTTTTTGGTAAGTTTAGGTAAGGCCCCGGCAAGTTTTCGGTAAAGAAAACATGGAAGAGGAAAACATGACAGGCCCCTATTAGTGCCTCGCTGAGAACGTTTATTTAAATAATAACTGTGAATCGGTGTGTCAAGTAGTAAAATCGCAACTGCAGACAAAACAGAATAAGACAGAATCACAACTGATTTTGTCATTTATTAGAAATCTGTTCTAGGTTGTTCTACCTAAAAAGCAAGTGCAAGAATTTTTTAGTGTCAGTGTTTTATAATAAAATAAAATTTAAAAACAAATGGATTCGCGGTTAATTCGTGAAATTAGTCAACTTTTATTATCTTAAACAAGAAAAAACGTGTTTTGAATACCTCCAAACCTCCCAATATAAGCAACAGAACGCGCATCACCGCAGAATCACAAACGATGACACTACCGGACGCTGCAAGTTTTTAAACCGACACGTAAATGCACACAAACGGCAGGATAGGTACCATGAGAATTATGTTGGAGACAGGTCCAACCAGGATGACCACCAGTTCATCGGCAATCTGAAACGTGGTGAGTACACTGAAGTCTTCGAAGCAACACAACAACAAGAAGTGCCTCTTGAAATAAAAACCATGGAGAATATATGTGGAACAAATCTTGTTTTTACTTGTCAGGGCTTAGGCAGAATTTATCTGACGGGGCAAAAAGGTTCATAACTGGTGAGAGCCTATCGAATGCCTATTGTAACCCTTGCTAGATCCTTGTTAGTAACAATGAAAAACTTGGCAGGGCCTTATTGAAAACTAGATTCTTTTTCCAGGCGGGGAACTGCTACTGCTGCTATAGTTGAGATGATTTGGATAAAGTTGTGTGGAATAGATTTGTGGACAAGAAGGTCTATTCCCTGCTTGGAGGAAGTATTTGAAGTTAAATTATGGAAGCAAGATGAGTATTGCTTTGGACAAAAAGGCTGACAATCGTGTTTGATGTGGGTTTCTTGTAAGGATATAATACATGGCTTCAAATCCTTGATAAGGAGCTGTAACTCATGGTAGTTGTTAAAAAAAACCCTGTAAGGTTCCATTGTATAATTTTAAGTGATGGTTTTATACATGAAGTTGAACTATGAATGTTGTTTGTTAAAGTGTTCAGGTTTGACAGGGAGTTGGTTTGACTGTGTCTCCGCTGATCGAAAATCGAACCGTCCGAGTTCCTGATGGAACCTGGGGACTCATTCCGTAAAACGATTATCACCCGACGGCGATAGTCCTACTACACGTAACCCTAAAAATGCATATCGTCTGGACGATCACGTTTTGACGATCAAATATTTGCTTCACGTAAGTCGATTATCATCAAAACGCTATCGTCAAAACGATGGCTTTTGGACGATACCTAAATAGGTATCGTTTCGCATTTGTTTTCATGATTGTATGTAAGTTTGTACGCGACTATAGTTAAATGAGTGAAATAATTTACTTATTTTGTAAAATGGCAACAAACATTTGAGAAAAATACAAATTATATGAAAATTAAAAAAAAAAAAAAAAAAAGTTTCGCCAGCAGGGATCGAACGCCGAACTTTCCGGTTAAGAAGCAAGTATCTATTCCATTGCGCCACCATCTAATGTAAATTTCTGCCGATTTCTTGGGCTTACAAACAAACCGTGCACTAAAGAACTTCGTTCTAATAACGCAAATTGTTATTATGACATTTCAATGATGGTTTGACAATCTCTGGAAAAACGATAGACGAGGAGATAGTGTTTGAATTACGTGAAGCAAATTATTGACGATCACGTCAGCGATAATCGTTTTGATGATTATCGTTTTGAAAATTACGGAATGAGCCCCCTGGAATGTTCGGTTCCCGATCAGCGGAGTTGGTTGAAGAGTAATTATTATGTTTATTGTTCGAGGTCATGATTGTCAAATTCTGACAGTTTAATAAAATATGTTTTGTTTTTTATTAGAGATTGGGTGAAATTTGATATTGGGGATTGTGTAGCAGAAGAGTGAAAATAAGAGGGGAAGGTGGTTGCGGTGGATGGTGAAGAAACATTGCCAGTAGTTGTGGCTGTATTTATAAAAGAAGCGGGGTGTGTGGATGAGGTCATTGATTTTTTAGGTTCGGGAAAAACTAATTTGTTATTGTTGGTTGGATTGGGAGTTGGTATTGTTGTATCCTTGGACGAAGAACTTGCCAATATAAAATTAGATAATATTATTTATCTGGGAAGATTCTTTTGTGTTTTTAGCAGAAGCATTGTTTGCTACTGTTGAGAACGCTAGTGGAAGAAAAGATGGTGTATTTTGTTCTTTGTAAATTTGTTTGGCTTCAGCCATACTGCATTTGTAAATAAATAAATAGATTTGATGGCACAACAGCTCATGAAGAACTAGGGCCTAGTGACTTACAACTCTCAACCTACAGCTTATTGCCGAATCCGAACGGCTAACGAGCGGCACTTTTCTGTGACAGGAGATACTCTTGGAGGATTTGTCAATTCCTCGCAAGAGGCAGTAGCCGTTTTTTCTTTTAAATAAATAGGTGGCGAGGCTGGGGATCGAACCTTAGACATCCGGCATGACAGTCCATCGCACTAACCATCACGCCACGGCTACTACATACTGCATTTGTGGATAGTTTTAATTTTCAGCGTTCCTTTGGATTGTTGGTATCGTTGACATGACTTAGAGGAGGCTGGGTGGTTTTCACCACAATTTGCACATAATGTGCGGGTGCAATCTTCAGGGGTGTGTGGGGGAAGGTTGCAATTAACGCATGATGGGTTATTATTGCATCTCTTTTTCGTGTGCCCTAAAGTTGGCAATTCTGGAAACGCATCGGGTTAAGGGAAATACCATCCAATGTTGAATGTAGTTGGTGGTCGGAAGAGGTCGAAGGTGAATAAGACCAGACCAGTAGCACGTTGAATTCCATTTTCAGTTTTTTTAAATTTAAAAACTTCTGGCACCCCCTGTGACTTCATTTCTATTAATATTTCACTTTCGGGAACGTTGTTAAGATATGGTACATATACGGTGCCTTTTGAGGAGTTTAATTGATTGTGTAGTGACACAGAAATAGGGCATAAGTTTGAAAGTGAATTCTTAGATAAGAATAAATCAGCAATTTTTTTTTTACCTAACCAGAACGAGAAGACTTCCATCTCGAAGTTGGGTTATTTGGTAGGAGCTTATTCCATCGATTGCTTTTTTGAGCAAGAGGACGCTAAAGGAGGTGAGAGGTTTCGTATCATCAGTCGAAGAAATAACTATGAATTTAGGGTCGTCGGGAAGTGATTGTTTTGAAAGAGAATTCATTGGTATAGGAGAGAGGTTATTTTTGTTTCTTCTTTTATTTCTAAGGTCAGGTGGAGGATCTATTTCCAGATCTCTATAACGATTGCCCGAAGGCACACGTGGCCCAGAGGCCATGACACTTTAGGTTAGTTTAACTATTTATTGGTTTTGGTTTGCACTAAGCGGTTTGTATAAGGGGTTTGTTAGTAACGGGTTTGCACAAAAGAAAAGTCAGAACACTATCGGTAGAACGATGTAACCGGTACGAGTGCTAGTCGGTGACTGAATTTTTTTTTTTTTTTCATTTTAAGTCATTTTGTTCTAAAATTGGCCCTACCGCCTAAACGGGGTGAGATAGACCTTTCCCATAGTAAAAATGCTTTTCTTTGGTCCCTCTACGAAAAACTGTTATCAATTTTTGGCGCCAAAGTTATCGTACTCACTCAGTAAAAATTTTTGAATACCTAATCGATTTTTCTATTTTTTTAAACAAATTATCCTATCATTTAGTGAAACCAGTAACGGTAAATAAATAATATACTACCTATACCTACCTTATTTAACATTCTAATACCTATTACGAATTACTTTTTATCTTCTTTCCAACCATTTAGAGAAATATTATGCACCTAGGTAGGTACCAGAGATTAAAATGAGTATGTTCAAATATGTTCGAACAATTCCACTTTTTCCCTATGTTCGTTCATACTCGATCGTTCTGCTTCTATGCTCGCGAGTCATGTTATCCACGAGTTAAAATACTCACAAGTAAAGTCAAACAAATTGTTCGAATACGTGAACTTCTCGCAATTCTATACCCACGAGCAAAATGCTCGTAAACAATTGGAAATATTTTCGAGTACTCAAAACAAAGCGAATATATTCGAACCAAAATGGGTGATCGTGAACAAATTGAATATCGTGAACATTTTGCTTTATGATCTTCAATATCCGCGACAAGTGCGTTTATGTAAATTAAGTAAGGGATGCAAGCTTTTGTAAAGCAGTGTATTAAAATTGGTGTTAAATACGGAACACATGTCATCGTGAAAGATTTGCTACCAACTGGACCTGGAGCCACAATTAGCTCCACAAATTAAATTTTCGATTTATCATTGCAATTTTGTGCAGAAAATAAAACTGTACCTATTCTATGGAACTAACAAAGATTTAAAGTTTAATTTTCCTTTTCCTATAACGTTGAGTTCTGCCGCTTTTTTTTTAAGCCAAGAAATGCAGACATATACAAATAATTTAATTTAAAAATATTACTTAGGTACTCGTACATTATTCGTATGTTTTTTATTTTTTTTTTATATAAAATAAATTTTTGTTTATTTATTTTTATTTTATTTTTTTTTTGTTTTGCTCAGTTTTATTTTGTTATTTTAATGTACCCAAAATAAACTAACATATGTACCTAACCTACCTATTCCTAATTTATTCATTCAAATACAATAAAAAAAAATCGAAAAATAATCCGTTAACATATCTTTCTGCCTCACAAAATCGAACCACCATTGACTGGGACTGCTCAGTGCTCATCTCCTCAATCAATACCCATCAACCACCAACTTCGGATACACAACTATTTTCGAGTACTCGAAACAAAGCGAGTATACTCGAACGAAAATGGGTGATCGTGAACAAAGTGAATATCGCGAACATTTTGCTTGCGGTTGCGGGTTATATGGTCGGTCGTTGTTGTAAGGTAGGTAGATTTTAGGTTTTTTTTTGTATTTATCGTTTTTATGGTTGGTGGTTTATGGCAAGAAGTTAAACTGGTTTCTGTATTTTTTTGCTATTGCATTTAAAAAAAGAAGATGTAAATATGCAAATGATCAATATCTGAAAGTTGGTAGATAAGGTCATGCATAAAAAGGATGGCTATTTTATTTTTATGTGTGAAAATAGCGCTTTTGATTTGTTAAAATACAAATAAAAATGAAAGTTTTATTTAATATTCCTTTCCTTCAAAAGAAAAATTAAATTTTTTGTAGCCGGCGATATGCAATCACCAATACACACACCGAAGAGTTTAGCTAGCTGCTAGCCCAATACCCAATACCCATCAACCACCAACCTCGGATACACATCTTACGAGTCGAGTACATCCAAGCACATTGATCGTGAACATTTTGTTCACGAGCGCTTGACTCGTTTTTATTCGGACCCATTCAACTCGGTTGCAAGGTATGCTCGTTCATACTCGTTCAGTATTTACCGTGAATCACGAGTCATTATACTCGTGAACAGGAAAACTCGTGAACATCTCTTTTGGGTTGACTCTGTTTGTTTGAACTCGCTTTTTTTCGAGTGAGTATTCGATGTTCGTGAACAGTACTCGACTCGTTTTATTCTCTGGTAGGTACCTACCTAAAAATAGATTTTAAAAAATCATTTTCTATTCACGAAAATAATTTTAGAAATCTATCATTAAAAAAATAGAAAATGGACCTCAGAGTAGGTAGGTACTTTTCCCCTCGCTTCTTTTATTTCAAAAATGCCATAAAATTGGCCGGTCAAATATATAATTATCTATCAAATACCTACTATTTAATTTTACTCTACACACCCTTTCTCTATTCATGTGAGCGTTTTGATTTTTGTAATCAAATTTAACCTTGAAATTTAACTATCAATCAACAGAAACATTCACTTCAAAAACTAAAATGGGTAGGTATCTTCTGAAATTTAAAAGAAAAACAATCCATAAGATATCAGAATGTCTAGTGCTTCGTGTTGCGTCAAGTAAAACGAAAAAAAAATATTTCCAACCCCCGAGGATCGTCGGATCATCGCGTCAGCCATCAAGCATTTAAGCAAAAAAGGTTGCGATGCGGTTGCATGTTCAATATTTCATTTCATACTATGCCGATGTATGACGCCTGGGTTAGTTGGTCATCATACGAGGTATTGTATTAGGTATGCTAGCTTTTCAATTTGGTATGCTAGTTTTTATTTTTTCTTGAACATGGTTTTGTTCTATCACTCTACATCTGTATATTTCTCTTGTCTGTTGTCCGACGAACGTAAGAAAAACAACGACTCAATGATAGTACTATAGATTTTATGTACAAAGATAACATTCCGCTCATGATACATGCAAAACATTTATTTCTAAAATTCAAATTATAATATGCGTTCCGAAACGTCAAATTTACGCCAAGTAAATTGTAAAGGGTGTCCAGCGGGAATTTTTCAACTTTAAGTTGCGATTATCGAAATACTAGCGGGTTGAGGTAAGCATACATACATACATACGTCTCTACTGAATTTTGGATTAGCGGTTTCGCGTTGTATGACATAAAGTTTCAACGTGCTCTAGCGGCTACACGGGTTATCTAAAATAAATGATTAAGGTGCGTTAATTTAAGGGAATTTAATTTAGTTGTACCAAAATTCAAGCATTTTTTAATTTTAATCATAGTTTTTGAGTTAAAAGTAAAAAACTAACAAAAACCTGAATTTTCGATAAAATCAACGCATTCTAGTGGTCAAGCCGTTCAAACGAAAAATAAGTATATTTTAGGGGTGCATTTCGTAGGAAATTAAATGTCAAATTTTTATGACTTTTTGGCAAAAAAAAATAAAAAAAAAATGGTACATTTTTAGGTTTTTCGTGATTTTCGTTGCGAAGCCATATCCGTGGGAAGTAGCAAAATTCGGATTCAGCCAAAAACATAAAGAAAGATTCAGAAAAAAACTTCTTTATTTTTTTCCTACCCAAAATACCATTTGATTGGAATAAATTGAGAAAATTGAATTTGATTTGATTGATAAAGCTTCTTTACCTTTAATAAAATTTTATATTATCTTTAAATATTGCCATATTTATGTAGTTAGGTATAAAGTTAGGTATGTAAATAAAATGAATATACATACCTACATAGATCAAAGACTACAAGATAGACCGAGAACTGGTGAACGATTTGCTCAAAAAGTTTTATACCGCCCCAAACTTTGTAAGCATGTCATTTGTATCAGTGCAAACTACATGCTATCAACCTTTCACCGATATTGCAGTCTAAGACCACCATAACGCACTTTGAAAATGTAAAAAAAAAGAGCGAAGTAGTGTTTTATACCGCTCCAAGATTGCAATAATTCACTACAATCATTAAATGAACATATAAAAGAAGTGAAATTATGTGTGAAAGAGCTAGATAGCAGAATTGATGCTCAAAGTGTCAGTTTAAAAGACATGAATATTGCATTACAAAACATAAATAATAATCAGCAACATGTTGCAACAAATGCAAACCAAGTAGTGTGACCAACATATGCAGATAAACTAAAGGAAACAAAAAACCCTGAACTCGTATTAATCTTAAAACCTAAATCAGGAAATCAAGATGCAAGGAAAACAAAAAATTAAATGTTAGAAAAAAAATGATCCTGTTGGAATTCAAGTATCGCAAATTAGATCGAGAAGCAATGGAGCAGTGTTGGTAGCATGCGAAAATGAAAAATCGATTCAAGTCCGAAAAAGTAATATGGAAGAGGGAGATCAGTATGAAGGGGAAGTTCCCAAAATAAGGGATTTTAGATTTAAATTATTTGGTATTCCTAAGAATTATTCTGCAGAGGAATTGATCAAACAATTAAAAGAAAAAAATGATTTTTTACAATTGGAGGAAATCTTTCTCAAGGTTATCTACGAATCTAAATCAAGAAATCAAATAAAATTTAATGCAATAGAAGCGAAATTTGATGTATTTAAAAAAATAATAGAAGCAAAATAGTTACAAGTAGGTTGGGGAAAATATAGGGTGCTCGAGTCATTTTATGTAAAAAGGTGTTATAAGTGTTTAGGATTTAACCACCAGTCAACTCAATGCAAGAAAGTCCAAAAGTGCTCCCATTCTTTGATTGCTCGTGGCACACTGTTAAACAACTGGACTCCCTGGTACATAGTTGATTTTTCAGTACTGGATCTATTAAATCTTTCAAGTCGAAAATTTGTTGATGTCCTTAAATTATAAGGTTGTGACTGACAGTTCTTAATTTGTTTGTGAGATACTGTGGAAACAACATAGAACTTACATTAAAAATAAATATCAATACCTTTAAAATAAGACGTTGGTTTACATTCAACCACAACAATGACTATAACATTACATTTATAGGCGTATAGATGTTGCATTTTAAAATTGCGCGCATTGCTTTATTTTGGAGGATCTGCAATCTTTGTTTAAGTTTTATATTGCACATAAATAATATATTTGCACAGTAGTCAAAATGAGGTAAAATAATTGTTGAATTATAAATCATTACCGAATTTGTGAAATTCAGCCTTTTTCGTATTCTACACAGTAAACCAATTTTTTTGCTAATTTTTGCATATATATAATCTGAATAATCTTTAAAATTTAAGTCCTTATCAATAATGACACCTAAGTATTTTGTTGACGACACTTGATCAATTCTTTCACCACCAATTTCTAAGTTAATAATTTCATTAGAGTTTATAGTCATGAACTTGGTTTTCGATATATTTAATTTTAGTTTGTTCATACATAGCCACATAAATAAATTGTCTAAATCATTTGATACTTTTGACTGAATTTCATTAAAGTTATTGAAGTCTATATAGCAATGTATCATCAGCGAAGATTGCACATTTACACCACTTTAGCATGGAAGTTATGTCATTGATATAAAGTAGAAATAAATCTCCACTCAGGTTCGATTCTTGAGGCACTCCAAGATCTACATGCTTTTCCGTGGATTATACGTCCATGATCTTTGTGACTTGTCATCTACCACTTAAGAAAGAATCAAACCATCCTTTTTCGATTCCCCTAACACCGTAATTTTCCATTTTGTCAATTAAAATCTGATTATCAATCGTTTCAAATGCTCTTTTAAAATCTAGAAATACCGCTAAAATTTTTCGTTTTCCATTAATTAGTTTTTTCCAATCATGGATAGTATTCACAAGTGCTGTTTCACATGAGTGGCCTTCTCTAAAACCTGGCTGTTGTTCAATAAGAATGTTATTTAACCGAATGTGTTTATTTAGTTGCTTGCTTAGTCTTTTCTATTATAAAAAAAAATAAATAAATTGGATGGCACAACTGCTCATGAAGAACTAGGGCCTAGTGACTTACAACTCTCAACCATTCCTGTGTGCGTGTCTGCAGGAATGGAGGGGACCTACAGTTTATTGCCGAATCCGAACGGCTAACGAGCGGCACTTTTCTGTGACAGGAGATACTCTTGGAGGATTTGTCAATTCCTCGCAAGAGGCAGTAGCCGTTTTTTCTTTTTAAATAAATAGGTGGCGAGGCTGGGGATCGAACCTTAGACCTCCGGCATGACAGTCCATCGCACTAACCATCACGCCACGGCTACTTTCTATTATGTTTTCTAAAGTCGGTAACATATTGATTGGTCTAAAGTCTAATAGCGTTTTGGGATTTGTTACTTTATCGACTGTAACATCGATTTCTTAAGAGATTTTGAATATACTCCCGATGCGAATGATTCGTTTAAGATACTTAAAATTTTGTTTCCTATTAAGTCAAAGTTTTCTAAAAATATTGCAGAGTTATAACCAAAAACATTTTTTTTTATTATTCATTTCATTGAGGGTATTTTTGAGATCAATGTTTGTTATTGCACTGAAACAGAAATTATCTTGCACGTAAATTTGACACATATGCGACTTGTATTATTGAACGGTTTATTTCTACAACACTATCTACAAAAAATTCATTCAGATATTCTACTATTGCACTTGAATTTCTTACTATTGTATCATTTCTTTCTATTTGAGCGATCTCTTTAATTTCACTTGTTAATACAAAGTTTTTTTATTGCCCGCCATAGTCCTTTTTGATCACTACACTTAGAAGCTACATTATATTATGTATTCCAGTCTTCTATCCTCTTTTTTTTATCACAGCTCGATTATATGCACTTAATTTCCTATGATTTAGAGAGTTAAGTTTATCACAATACTACTGTGCCGATCCTCTATTATAGACAGTTTTGAGACAAGACATCAAGTTCATTATGCTTTTCAACTTTTTAAGTAATAAATCAGCTCCCCCAATTTCTTCAGCATAACTTTCGTCTGAATAATTCATCCAAAGACCTCTAAACTGCACTTGTCTGTATTAAAAAAAAAAATACAACACAAACATATATATGCCAGTAAGACCTAGGGTCTTATAAATTAGGCAATGTTAGAAGGAATAGAAGTATAGGATAGATTTTTGTTGGCACAGTGGACTGAGCAATAAGGTTTTGATTATCTCATTAAATCCCAGGGGTGGCGTTCAGTTGAGGGAATATAGAAAAGAATGCTGCCTAGACTGGGGCTCGAACCCACACATCCAGGTTAGCAGAAAATTCGTTACTTTAATTCGTTTGTTAGCTTTATTGATCTTTCGTTGATTTCTTATTTCAATCACTATTGACTCATGATCTGTTATCTTAATTGCCTTGTCCATTTTTACATCATTATTTTCATAATTCGTTATAACATAGTCAATTAACGTTTCAGATGTTGGAGATATTCTAGTTGGTTCATTTACCAGTTGGTTTAATGCATTATCATACATAAATTTACATATTTTATCTTTCTCGCGTGATTGTTGCAAAAAATCAAATATTTCTAGCAATCAAAAAAGTGTATCCAGTGCATATATTTAAATGCCCAAAGTGTTCGTAGTTACCTCGCAGAAATCGAGATTCTAATAGCAAATAAAAACCCTTATATTCTTTTACTTTCCGAGAAATGTCTAACTAAAGAAATTGAAAAAAATGAGTATTCTTTACCTAACTTTAATATTGTGAATTGTGATTCAAATTCAAATTCAAATTGTGATTCAAATTTACTATACATTAAGCGGTGCCTTCAGTTTGAAATCATAAGTAAATTTAGCATTGACTATGGCATGTGGATAGCTGCAGTTAAAGTATGGTTCAGTGAATGCTCGATTATTTTATTGTAGTTTACAGATCACCAAACTTATCAATAAAAACCTTCATAGAAAATATCGAACTTTGGTTTGAAAGAACTATAAATATGTCAGAAAATGTTATTATCGTCGGTAAAGTAAATATTGATTTTTTGCAACAATCACGCGAAAAAGATAAAATATGTAAATTTATGTATGATAATGCATTAAACCAACTGGTAAATGAACCAACTAGAATATCTCCAACATCTGAAACGTTAATTGACTATGTTATAACGAATTATGAAAATAATGATGTAAAAATGGACAAGGCAATTAAGATAACAGATCATGAGTCAATAGTGATTGAAATAAGAAATCAACGAAAGATCAATAAAGCTAACAAACGAATTAAAGTAACGAATTTTCTGCTAACCTGGATGTGTGGGTTCGAGCCCCAGTCTAGGCAGCATTCTTTTCTATATTCCCTCAACTGAACGCCACCCCTGGGATTTAATGAGATAATCAAAACCTTATTGCTCAGTCCACTGTGCCAACAAAAATCTATCCTATACTTCTATTCCTTCTAACATTGCCTAATTTATAAGACCCTAGGTCTTACTGGCATATATATGTTTGTGTTGTTTTTTTTTTTTTAATACAGACAAGTGCAGTTTAGAGGTCTTTGGATGAATTATTCAGACGAAAGTTATGCTGAAGAAATTGGGGGAGCTGATTTATTACTTAAAAAGTTGAAAAGCATAATGAACTTGATGTCTTGTCTCAAAACTGTCTATAATAGAGGATCGGCACAGTAGAATTGTGATAAACTTAACTCTCTAAATCATAGGAAATTAAGTGCATATAATCGAGCTGTGATAAAAAAAAGAGGATAGAAGACTGGAATACATAATATAATGTAGCTTCTAAGTGTAGTGATCAAAAAGGACTATGGCGGGCAATAAAAAAACTTTGTATTAACAAGTGAAATTAAAGAGATCGCTCAAATAGAAAAAAATATGTAAATTTATGTATGATAATGCATTAAACCAACTGGTAAATGAACCAAGTAGAATATCTCCAACATCTGAAACGTTAATTGACTATGTTATAACGAATTATGAAAATAATGATGTAAAAATGGACAAGGCAATTAAGATAACAGATCATGAGTCAATAGTGATTGAAATAAGAAATCAACGAAAGATCAATAAAGCTAACAAACGAATTAAAGTAACGAATTTTCTGCTAACCTGGATGTGTGGGTTCGAGCCCCAGTCTAGGCAGCACTCTTTTCTATATTCCCTCAACTGAACGCCACCCCTGGGATTTAATGACATAATCAAAACCTTATTTCTCAGTCCACTGTGCCAACAAAAATCTATCCTATACTTCTATTCCTTCTAACATTGCCTAATTTATAAGACCCTAGGTCTTACTGGCATATATATGTTTGTGTTGTATTTTTTTTTTAATACAGACAAGTGCAGTTTAGAGGTCTTTGGATGAATTATTCAGACGAAAGTTATGCTGAAGAAATGGGAGGAGCTGATTTATTACTTGAAAAGTTGAAAAGCATAATGAGCTTGATGTCTTGTCTCAAAACTGTCTATAATAGAGGATCGGCACAGTAGTATTGTGATAAACTTAAATCTCTAAATCATAGGAAATTAAGTGCATATAATCGAGCTGTGATAAAAAAAGAGGATAGAAGACTGGAATACATAATATAATGTAGCTTCTAAGTGTAGTGATCAAAAAGGACTATGGCGGGCAATAAAAAAACTTTGTATTAACAAGTGAAATTAAAGAGATCGCTCAAATAGAAAGAAATGATACAATAGTAAGAAATTCAAGTGCAATAGTAGAATATCTGAATGAATTTTTTGTAGATAGTGTTGTAGAAATAAACCGTTCAATAATACAAGTCGCATATGTGTCAAATTTACGTGCAAGATAATTTCTGTTTCAGTGCAATAACAAACATTGATCTCAAAAATACCCTCGATGAAATGAATAATAAAAAAATGTTTTTGGTTATAACTCTACAATATTTTTAGAAAACTTTGACTTAATAGGAAACAAAATTTTAAGTATCTTAAACGAATCATTCGCATCGGGAGTATTTTCAAAATCTCTTAAGAAATCGATGTTCCAGTCGCTAAAGTAACAAATCCCAAAACGCTATTAGACTTTAGACCAATCAATATGTTACCGACTTTAGAAAACATAATAGAAAAGACTGTAAGCAAGCAACTAAATAAACACATTCGGTTAAATAACATTCTTATTGAACAACAGCCAGGTTTTAGAGAAGGCCACTCATGTGAAACAGCACTTGTGAATACTATCCATGATTGGAAAAAACTAATTAATGGGATTTAATGACATAATCAAAACCTTATTTCTCAGTCCACTGTGCCAACAAAAATCTATCCTATACTTCTATTCCTTCTAACATTGCCTAATTTATAAGACCCTAGGTCTTACTGGCATATATATGTTTGTGTTGTATTTTTTTTTTAATACAGACAAGTGCAGTTTAGAGGTCTTTGGATGAATTATTCAGACGAAAGTTATGCTGAAGAAATGGGAGGAGCTGATTTATTACTTGAAAAGTTGAAAAGCATAATGAGCTTGATGTCTTGTCTCAAAACTGTCTATAATAGAGGATCGGCACAGTAGTATTGTGATAAACTTAAATCTCTAAATCATAGGAAATTAAGTGCATATAATCGAGCTGTGATAAAAAAAGAGGATAGAAGACTGGAATACATAATATAATGTAGCTTCTAAGTGTAGTGATCAAAAAGGACTATGGCGGGCAATAAAAAAACTTTGTATTAACAAGTGAAATTAAAGAGATCGCTCAAATAGAAAGAAATGATACAATAGTAAGAAATTCAAGTGCAATAGTAGAATATCTGAATGAATTTTTTGTAGATAGTGTTGTAGAAATAAACCGTTCAATAATACAAGTCGCATATGTGTCAAATTTACGTGCAAGATAATTTCTGTTTCAGTGCAATAACAAACATTGATCTCAAAAATACCCTCGATGAAATGAATAATAAAAAAATGTTTTTGGTTATAACTCTACAATATTTTTAGAAAACTTTGACTTAATAGGAAACAAAATTTTAAGTATCTTAAACGAATCATTCGCATCGGGAGTATTTTCAAAATCTCTTAAGAAATCGATGTTCCAGTCGCTAAAGTAACAAATCCCAAAACGCTATTAGACTTTAGACCAATCAATATGTTACCGACTTTAGAAAACATAATAGAAAAGACTGTAAGCAAGCAACTAAATAAACACATTCGGTTAAATAACATTCTTATTGAACAACAGCCAGGTTTTAGAGAAGGCCACTCATGTGAAACAGCACTTGTGAATACTATCCATGATTGGAAAAAACTAATTAATGGAAAACGGAAAATTTTAGCGGTATTTCTAGATTTTAAAAGAGCATTTGAAACGATTGATCATCAGATTTTAATTGACAAAATGGAAAATTACGGTGTTAGGGGAATCGAAAAAGGATGGTTTGATTCTTTCTTAAGTGGTAGATGGCAAGTCACAAAGATCATGGACGTATAATCCACGGAAAAGCATGTAGATCTTGGAGTGCCTCAAGAATCGAACCTGAGTGGAGATTTATTTCTACTTTATATCAATGACATAACTTCCATGCTAAAGTGGTGTAAATGTGCAATCTTCGCTGATGATACATTGCTATATATAGACTTCAATAACTTTAATGAAATTCAGTCACAAGTATCAAATGATTTAGACAATT
Organism: Epistrophella euchroma; assembly: GCA_947049315.1. Lineage (NCBI taxonomy): Eukaryota > Metazoa > Arthropoda > Insecta > Diptera > Syrphidae > Epistrophella > Epistrophella euchroma. The sequence goes on along the minus strand of OX346245.1, from coordinate 83,134,449 downwards.
TATTTATTTAATGATTTATAATTCAACAATTATTTTACCTCATTTTGACTACTGTGCAAATATATTATTTATGTGCAATATAAAACTTAAACAAAGATTGCAGATCCTCCAAAATAAAGCAATGCGCGCAATTTTAAAATGCAACATCTATACGCCTATAAATGTAATGTTATAGTCATTGTTGTGGTTGAATGTAAACCAACGTCTTATTTTAAAGGTATTGATATTTATTTTTAATGTAAAGTCTATGTTGTTTCCACAGTATCTCACAAACAATTAAGAACTGTCAGTCACAACCTTATAATTTAAGGACATCAACAAATTTTCGACTTGAAAGATTTAATAGATCCAGTACTGAAAAATCAACTATGTACCAGGGAGTCCAGTTGTTTAACAGTGTGCCACGAGCAATCAAAGAAGAGACAAATTTCCACCAGTTTAAAAAACTGCCAACTCATAATCTTAAAACATTTTTTCACTAAATTTAAAATTTTTTTTATCGATATTATATGTAAAGTTTTATAAATAGTAATAGTGTCTTTAAGATGATTTAGAATTATATAAAACTCATTTAATTTATTTATACCTAATAAATTAATCAATCAATCAATCCAAATTTTCTAAGCATAATGCTTAGATGTGTCCAAGCTAAATTTCATCGGTCTGGCAGCAATACTATGGCCTTAACACCTGCATAATGCACTTTCAAAATGCAACCAAAAAAACCAAAAATTGTTTTTTACCACTCCAAATTTTTTTCATTAGTATGTGGTTAGTGTCCAAACTCAATTTTATCAATTTGGTAGAAAAACCTTAGCCCTAACATCTGGGCTGGGGTTTTTCTACCAAATTTATAAAATTGAGTTTGGACACTAACCACTTAGGTACTAATGAAAAAAAATTGGAGTGGTAAAAAACTATTTTTGTTTTTTTGGTTGCATTTTGAAAGTGCATTATGCAGGTGTTAGGGCCGCAGTATCGCTGCCAGACCGATCTAACTTAGGTTGGACACATCTAAGCATTATGCTCACAAAATTTGGAGCGGTATAAAACACTTTAACTTCGCTCCTTTTTTTTTGCATTTTCTAAGTGCATAATGCACTTAGAAAATGCAAAAAATAATGGTGGTCTTAGGGCCGCTGAAAGGTTGATGGCATGGCACGTAGTTTTCACTGGTACAAATGGAATGCTCACAAAGTTTGGAGCGGTATAAAACTCTTTGAGCAAATCAGTAATTATTTGGATGTCAAAATAAAGCTTATACGTAATCGTAGTCATAAAAACGGCAATCGGTATAAGTGTTTGCATATTGCAACCTGAATTCATTAAACATTGCGACCGACTTAAAAAGTGTATTTAAAATTTAAAAGTAAATATTTATGTACATTTTTATGTATTTCTCGCGCTAAATATTTTGTAGCCAAAATTAAGTGAACAAAGTTGTTATACACGAAAATGTATTATTTACCATCTTCTTCCGCAGGGTGCTGCTCGGCTCCAATGCAACTTATAACCACAAACACATAATATATTATCCACTGTAGAAGTTTTGCATTCCAAAATGCTTTAAATTTGATAAGGAATTTATCATTTACACAGGCCATTTTATTCTTAATTACAGAAAATTTCACTTTATGGTATTGATGACATATAAATGTTGGTTGTTTTGCCTCAGTTTTATTCGCATAAAATACCAATAATTTAAATCATCAAATTAATTTGTTTCTTTAATTAATATACATACAACACACGCCTCTTTTTCCCAATAAAGCTATAATTAAGAGATCATGTGTATTGTATATACGAAGGGATATTATGTACGCAATATACTTTTACAACTAGTAAGGAGATCTCTAATGTATTTCTGTCATTAAATGCAAATCGCGTTCGCTGGTTTCCACTAATCAACATTTTGTTGAACTAACTTCCACGACACTTCCAAATGAAACATAAACGACCTAAACAATAGCACATGCAGTATTTTTTTAACTATTTCGAGGACGATATATAATGTACAAGAAATCGTTCTAAACAACAAATTCACACACCAGCGTATCACACACCAGCGTATCCATCGATAAAATAATTATTCGAAACTTGTATTTAATAAACTTCGCTTGAAAAAAGATCAAGATACTGATTTAACAATAACAATTTTATTCTGCAGTTTTGTTTGAGTTGGATTTTTTTATTAAAAATTAGTGATGAGCGATGTTCATCGATGTTAACAAAACATCGATGTTACCCGAAAAAACATCGAAGTTTAGTTTTGTAAACATCGCTACATCGATGTTAGTCCAAAACATCGACCTCACAAACCAACTTAATTTTTCTAGTAAAATGTAGAGGGAGCAAAATAAGCAAATCATTAATGTCGTTTTCCGTTGGTCACTCCTAGCACTCTTTTTTCACTCCATCCACACTCCCAACACTCCAAAAACCTTCCATTTGCTGTTCGGAGTGATGATTTAGGAGTGTTTTTGCACTCCGGATTTCATTAAGGAGTGCTAGGAGTGCACTCTGAAAACACACATACGTTTAAAAATATGTGCTGGATTAATTGTCAAAATAGTAAATGCTTCTTCTTGGGATGTTCTGAAATTGAAAATATTGAAGAGTTCATTTTATTTTTTACTTCTACATAGATACACATATTACGGAAGAGAGTTTTTCATATTCCATTGGAATCAAAAAGGAGTGAAACACTCTGAAAATCTAATCGAAAACGACATAAAGCACGGCTTAAGCCGGAACCACACATATCTCGTGTGGTGTGTTGTGGAGTGGTGTGTCGTGTCGCTGAATGTGCACACTTGTGTGTTGTGATGTTGATAGGTGGAAAAGAAAAGTACAGATGGATATGTCTTTTTTGTTTATTTCATCTTGATTTTTCATTTTTGACAGGCCAGTTGTTTTTTTTCAACAAATATTTTTGCCGACAAAAACTTTTAATTTGCCATTTTTGCGTTCTAATTTAAAATATGTAAGTAAATTTCCGTCCACATGAGTTATTTTTCTAAATATATACTTTTGTCTTTCTAACAAACAGTCAAATGTCATTTTAGACATTTGGGTATTTGTTTCATTTCACATACTCCACATCGTGGTATGGCGCAATCGGAACAGAAGCGATTTCGCCACAACACACCACGCAGCAACACACCACACGAGACAAATATGTTTCTAAGCATATGAAATACATAGGAGCGATAGCGACACAACACTCCACAACACACCACACGAGATATGTGTGGTTCCGGCTTTACACATGCACAGCCTTATTTATGTCGTTTTCCGTTGGTCACTCCTAGTACTCTTTTTTCACTCCATCCACACTCCCAACACTCCAAAAACCTTCCATTGGCTGTTCGGAGTGATGATTTAGGAGTGTTTTTTCACTCCGGATTTCATTAGGAGTGCACTCTGAAAACACACATATTTTTAAAAGTATGTGTTGGATTAATTGCCAAAATAGTAAATGCTTCTTCTTGAGATGTTCTCGAATTGAAATTATTGAAGAATTCATTTTAGTTTTTACTTGTACATAGATACACATATTACGGAAAAGAGTTTTTCATATTCCATTGGAATCAAAAAAGAGTGAAACACTGAAAATCCAATCGAAAACGACATTATTAACTCGTTTTAGAGACGGAGACTACGTTTTCATTAGAGCCGAAATGAGGTAATTTCGCAAATTACGTAAAAAGTGTGTTCATTATAAATTTGCTAATTTCGTTTGACAGTCGAGGCTGTCAAACGCTTGTTTTTGTTGTTTTATACATTGAAATCTGTCATTTTAAATGCGTTCCACTTTGAATTTATTCCTTTTGGGTGTGTTCATAAAGTATTTACGTAATTTCCTACCTAATTTCGTGCAAATTTAGTTGAAATTACCTCATTTGGAAATGTGAAATTGTATGGGCAATGAGATGATTTCAAATCGAAATTGGAAATTTTCAGCGAAATTGCCTTATTTGCTCTAATGAAAACGTAGTGTTATTGGCGGGGCAAATATTTGGCTGGTTCGTATAAATCTTTGAATAAAACAACGAGGTTATCGAATTTATCGAGGTAATCGAGGTTTATTTCCTATTAAATAACATGTTAATATTTGTTTAATTTGAAAAGAAAAAATGACTTACAATTTTAGTCGATTTATATGGCGGCGGATTGAACCTTCTTCTTGGATTGTCTGTGTAACCTATCACCTTCAATAACCTGAACACGTCCATCATCAGTTCTGTAGCTGAACGCAGTTTTTAGAGTAGTAGACGATCGACAGAGGGCAGCAAGGAGAACTTATTCAAATATAGTCGTTGGCGAGTAAAGCATTGAGTTTTTGGTTAGAAACTAATTTCTTTTTAATAAAATATAAAATTAAAATAGCTAGATTCTTTTATTTAAAACAAAGTTTTAAAGTTCAGAAGTGGGATAACCCATAATAATGTCCAATTTAAACAAATTGAAGCTTGGTGAGCTGAGACAAAAGTGTCAGGAGCTGAATATTTCGAGCAGTGGCACCAAAGCCAGCTTGGTGGATAAAATTGCTCGTCACCTTGAAAATGCAAAGAAGTCGGAAGTACAAGAACTCTCCGATAAAGTTAATGAATTGGAGAAGCAACTTTATGGTTTGTCAGCGAGGGAAAATTCTTCACCAATGTTCCAGTCAATCGATGAGCAGTTTGCGTCGTCTCCAAAAACGACTGCAATTAGACCGAGTCAACCGGGCGACCATTTTGTGCCGCCGCTTTTCACAACGGCGCCATCTGACTATTCTATTGCTACAACTGCGCCGGTGATGTGTTCAATGACGATGACGAACCGAGTAGATGCTGCCGTGAATGCGCCCAGATCCAGATTCCAGCAAGATGCTCTGTTGCATTCACATCTGCAACTCAACCAACAGTAAGTATGCATCCGTCTATTGCATGCTTTTCTCAAGCGCATCCAACGACTCAAAATTCTCACCTTTTTCATGTTCCATGCAATGCACCGAGGGAAAACTTAAATGTTCCATATTATGCTGCACCGAGGGAAAACTTAAATATTCCATATTATGCTGCACCGAGGGAATATTCACATGATATATACAATGCTGCACCGAGGGAGTGTCCGCATTATTCACACAATGCTGCACCGAGGGAGTATCCGCATTATTCACACAATGCTGCACCGAGGGAATACCTTCATGTTCAAAACTATGCTGCGCCGAGGGAATATGAAAATATTCCAAGTAATACTGCACCGATGGAACAAGGAAATGACCCATTTATTGCGGCACCGATGACGTTTCCAAACGCGCACCAACTAGAACCTCCAAGACCATCCTCGTGTTACTCGCCGAATGTTTTACCGCCAATGCCGAACGTTCGTGATCTGATAGACGTACTACCAGATTTCAATCCACTGGACCGAACTTCACTGAGCTCCGAACAATTTGTTAAGCGTACCAACATGCTCATTGAAGCATACCAGTGGCCGGAAAAGATTTTACTGTTAGCACTTCCTGCCAAGATGAAAGGTGCTGCTAAATTTTGGTTCGACGGTTTGCAAATGATATTCAGGAATTGGAATCACTTTGCTCATCAGCTGCAGGTAGATTTTCCAAGTGATTCAAATGATGCTGACGTACATCTGAATATGGCAAACTCATTCAGAAACCCAAACCAAAGTCCAGAGCATTTCTATTATGAAATGGTGGGAATTGGCAGAAAAGCTGGTTTGAAAGAAAACTCGATTATAACATACATTATAAGAGGGTTACGAGACAACAAGATGCAACATGCTTTGTCTGCACATTACTTCTCATCGCTAGCAGATCTCCTCAAATCAATAAGAGCATACGATTCGAAAAGCCCTACTCAAGCCACAAAGGTTGAGTTTTCGATGCAAAGAACAGTTCCTCAAAAGTCACCAGAGAACAACCCCAGACCGACAAGATTTAATCTACGATGTTACAATTGTAACGAATCAGGTCATCGTTCCATTGACTGCACAAAGCCGCAAAAGAAAGACCGCTGCTTAAAATGTCACCGTCCTGGTCATGTTGCTGCAGTGTGTGGCCAATCAACAAGAGGCAACGTCAACAAAATTGAACTCGTTGAAGAAGAGACCGCTCCAACTATTACCAAACAGATTATTCTCAACAATACTCACGAGGTGAAGGCTCTCGTTGACCCTGGCAGCGTTTGTTCATTAATTGCCAAGTCAAAAGCAGAGATGGTGTCCAGTATTGATCCCAGTACCGATAAAATCTTGAAGGGATTCGCTGGAGGTGAGTTTATCTGTAAATATAAAATTAGTTGCAAAATGAAATTAGATGATCACGAGTTTGAGGCGGTGTTGCATGTGGTAGATGATGATTTGCTTGGGCAGGATGTTCTTCTTGGTACCGATATTCTTTGCCAAAAGAACCATAAAATTATTATTGAGAAGGGAAAATGTCGAATTGAACGATCGGAAACAAATATTTGTTCCGAACTGACCGAAGTTCAATACGAGAAGCTAGATAATATTTTGACATTTTTCTCAAAGTGTTTTGCAAATTCGATTGCTGAGCTAGGAAGATGTAATTTCATGAAAATGAAAATTGAGTTGACATCAGACGTTCCATTTCAGCTACGACCGTATCGAATTCCGTTTGCAAAAAGAGAAATTGTCACCGAAATCATTGCGGAGTTACTGAGATATAATATTATTCGGCACAGTGATTCACCTTATTTGTCGCCAGTAGTTTTGGTTCCAAAAAAGAATGGGGAAGATCGTTTATGCGTAGATTTTCGGAAATTGAATTCCATGACCGTCAAACATAGTTTCCCGATGCCGATAGTTGAGGAAATATTATCTCGACTCGCAGATAGTAAATACTTTACTACTATTGATTTGCTCTCAGGATACCATCAAATAGAGATAGAAGAAGATTCTAAGAAATATACGGCCTTCAGCACATGTGACGCAATTTACGAATATAATTGCATGCCATACGGTGTTGCAGATGGACCGTCCGTTTTTCAAAGCATGGTAAATAAACTTCTTTCAAAGATGAAACCGAATGAAGCTATGGGGTATATAGATGATATCATAATTCCGAGCAACACGATCGAGGAAGGACTTCACAGGTTGACCAAGTTGCTGGAAATCATTCGTGATGGTGGACTTACGATTCGGATTGACAAGTGCAAATTTCTGGCAACTGAAATCGTTTTCTTGGGACATCGAGTGACAGAAAATTGTATTCGTCCGGGAAAGGAAAAATTGTCATCAATAATTGATTTTCAGAAACCCGAAAATGTACATGAAGTACGAAGATTTCTCGGTCTAACTGGGTATTTTAGAAAATTTGTCCAGAACTATGCTACTATATCTCGCCCACTGACGCAACTTCTTTGTAAGACTGCAGATTTTAAATGGGAACAAGAGCAAGTGGAAGCTTTCGAGAAATTAAAAACTATTCTTAGTTCCGATGTTGTGCTCGACATTTACAATCCAAGATGTATACACGAGGTACATACCGATGCAAGTAGTCTTGGCTTAGCAGGGATTCTGATGCAATCCAAGGATGGAAAGGCTTTCCGACCCGTGTTTTATTACAGCTGACATTGCACAGAATCTGAACAAAAATTCCATAGCCATGAACTTGAAGTTTTGGCGATAGTTGAGACACTTGAACGATTTCGAATCTATTTGCTTGGGAAACCTTTCAAGGTTGTTACGGACTGTGCTGCTGTAACGACAACGAAACAAAATAAGGAGCTGGTAACACGCATTGCTCGTTGGTGGCTCAAATTACTAGAATTTGATTTTCAATTGGAACACCGAAGCGCTGACCGAATGCGACATGTCGACGCGCTCAGTCGTGCACCACTCAGTGAAGCGAAGGAACCCGACATCGTTCGGAGCAGCATAATGAAAATAGAGTTGAACAACATTGACTTTATAACTACAATGCAGATGAATGACCCGAAGATAGCTGAGATTATCCGGACCCTCGAAAATAAAATTGTATCGGATCAGGGGAAGCAGTTATCCAAAGACTACATAGTGATGAAAAACCGACTGTACAGACGAGTTGGAGAGCACAATAGGTTGGTCATTCCAAAAGCTATTCGCTGGCGTATAGTGATGTACGCACATGATGATAATGGTTATTTTGGACTAGAGAAGACTATGCAACGAATCCAAAAACATTTTTGGTTTTCCAAAATGAAGAAGTACGTAAAGGAGTATCTCGCTGCATGTATTAACTGTCAATACAACAAGTGTACTGGTGGAAGAACTCCTGGTGAGCTTTACGTTTGGGATACTGATCCAATTCCTTTTCGCACACTACACATTGATCACCTTGGACCGTTTATTAGAAGCCGTCGAGGAAACCAATACATTGTTGCCATCTCAGATGCCTTTACAAAATATCTCATCGTTAAACCTGTTCGCTCTACGAAAACGAAACCCGTCATAAGGATATTGAACGAGCTACGATCCTATTTCGGAACGCCTATGAAAATTATATCAGATCGAGGTACGAGTTTCACATCAAGATCTTTTGCGAACTACTGTCAAGCACATAGTATACAACACGCCAAGAACGCCGTCAGACCTCCGAGAGCAAATGGACAAGTTGAACGAGCTAATCGAACTATTTTGTCATTTCTTCGGACAGTTGTAGAAGAAGATCAAGACTGGGATTTAGAAGTGGAAAACCTTCAATGGACTGTGAACACCCAAGTAAACTCCACGACTGGATTCACATCAAACCAATTATTATTTGACTTCGAACTGAGGGATCCTCAGCTGAATATCATTATTGACGCTATTAGTGATGAGTGTTCAACAGTAGAAGAAACACCAATGTTAGTTAAACGACATCATGCACTGGAAAATATTGAGAGATGCAAGAACGAGTCAGGAAAGGCCGAACTGTAACCTATCACCTTCAATAACCTGAACACGTCCATCATCAGTTCTGTAGCTGAACGCAGTTTTTAGAATAGTAGACGATCGACAGAGGGCAGCAAGGAGAACTTATTCAAATATAGTCGTTGGCGAGTAAAGCATTGAGTTTTTGGTTAGAAACTAATTTCTTTTTAATAAAATATAAAATTAAAATAGCTAGATTCTTTTATTTAAAACAAAGTTTTAAATCTGTTATTTTAAAAATGAATGGAAACATGAATGTGTTCAACTGAAAATGGATGATGAGTGTTACCAGATATTTGCGCATTTAGAATGAATGCGTTCAAAAATAAAGTTCTGTTTATGTCGGTTTCGTTCCGTCGCCAAAATAATTTAATGATTAATTATTTCATAACACCCCACCCCCCTGAGGCGCCCTCTTACTGTCAGAAGCCTCACTAACATCTACGCCCCATTTGGCCAACTTAACGGCTGGTCTTCGGAACAGTCCTGCAGCTGTTTTCACTTCAGCTGATCGGACTTGTCCATCTGGTCCAATGAACACCTTTGATACTCTTCCTCTTCTCCACCATAGAGTACCTATATTATCTAGAGAACCGACTAAAGAGTTCGTTCTCTTTCACCCTACAAGCTGTAGTGAGAGAATGGGACCATTTTGTCGACTATTCGTTGAGCAGGTATTAGTGATCCCGTGCATTTTAAATGGAACCCCATCCACCACTGCTGTAACAAATAGTATACACGTTTTTGCTCAATTATGATGGGTTCCTGCGCTCAGATATTTAAAATAAGAATACGTTAAATTCAAAAATTGAAATTTAAAAACAAAATTTCAATAAAATTACTTTAAACAAAATGTTTAATGGACCAAAACAAATTTTTTTAGTGTTTTCTTGCTTTTAGCATTCAAATCTAGTAATATTCATGTATATTTATGTTGAAAACGCGACTCTATGAAAAAATAACTGAGCTAATGCGGCCATTTTGTGTTTGAATCCACGATTCACACTGATTCACGAATAGGAAAAAAAGAGTAAAATAAGAGAATTTTCTCTTACTCATCTCAAATAAATTTTGCGGGTGTTTTAGGCAAGAGGGGTACGAGTCGGTTCTCTAGATAATATAGGTACTCTATGTTCTCCACTCAGATCTTGGAACGTCGCTGTCACATATGAGAACTAAGTCATTATAACCTCTAGAGGTGAAACTCGCTGGAACCATTTGCATCTCCTTGTAAGAATTGGCAGATATTCCCGGTACCATCTCTTCCAGAATTGGTCTTTTATTTGTTGACTTAAGCCTTAACTACATAAGCCAACAAAGTGAAAAAGTACAAAAGTGAAAATTTTTAAACTCATTTTGGGATAGTGTTGCTCACTGGAAAACGTATAAAAATGATGCAGAAAGCTTAGATTTTGGTTTAAAAAGAATTGTGTACATTCTTTTTCACAAAACATTTGCGCTAGCGGGAAAAAAAATAAAAAATACCCGCCATTGTTTTCGAAGGCAAAGTGCTTTCGGATCTAATGGTCCTGGAGTTTGCGTTGAATTGGGACAGCCAAGCAAGAAGTGATTCGGCGTAAGAGGATCCTCACTATCACTTGAAACAGGCAGGTACGTAAGTGGGCGGCTGTTGACGATGTTCTCTGCTTCAATCAAAGCACTGTAGAGCGTCTCAGGTCGAGGAGCTAACTCTTTAAGTGAATATGACAAAACTCGTTTTACAGAGCGCACGAGTCTTTCCAAGAATCCTCCAGCGTGTGGGTCTGATGGGCAGTTGAAAAGCCATTCGATATTTGTTGAAGATAGCTCAGACTTAAGGGCTTCACTGTCAAAGATTCCTATATTCAATAATTCTTTCTTCGCTCCCAGAAAGTTTGTGCCGTTATCGATTCTTATCCGCTTTGGAACTCCACGTCGGTTCACGAAGTTTCGGATGCATAAGATACAAGCATCGGTCGACAGATCGGCAGCAATTTCCAAGTGAACTGCTCGTACAGTCATACAAGTAAATAGTGCTATCCACCTTTTCTCCTGTCGCCGACCAATAGTAACGTAGACTGGTCCGAAATAATCCAGGCCTGTGTAGGTAAATGGTCTTACAAAGGGAGTAAGACGATCCTCCGGTAGCTGACCCATCAATTGCGGAGACGGTAAGACGGCTCGAAATTTACATATCAAACAGGCGGACTGAGCTTTCTGTACGGCAACGCGTAGACTTGGTACCTTAAACTTTTGGCGAATTTCGTTTACGATGGTGTCATCATTTTGGTGGCAGAGACGAGTGTGATAATGAGCTACCAATAGCTCAGTAAGTCGGTGCTGCTTCGGCAAAATAATTGGACGTCTGGTAGCATACGGTATGGTAGTAGCGGCATCAATACACCCGTAAACACGCAAGAGTCCATCATCGCCTATATAAGGCGTTAGTTTGTAGAGGCTACCTGTTTTGGCAACATGTTTCTGGCGGCTAAGTTCTAAAATGTCATCTACAAATGCGTCGTATTGTGCCGCAGATAACAATACTCGTTCTGCGTTTTTTAGTTCTAAAGCTGAGAGTTCTCCTTTCTCTTTTGACTTCCCTTGACACTTTTCAATGAATCGGAAAACCCATGCTGACGTTCTGAGTAACCTGGAGTATGTCGAAAACATGGATAGATCAAAGGGATGTGTACTTGCAGTTCTAGCGAGAAGAAGAAACTTTGGCTTCATTTCTTCTTGAAAAGCGAAGCTTTCAATGTCATCGGGGCGTGGGGGCCAATTGTCTTCAGCGAATGCGAGAAACGATGGACCATTCAGCCATTTGTTTTTGAAGCTATAATTCGGTGGGTATCTGGCTCGTGTCCCTTCGTCTGCTGGATTAAGTTTTGTTGGTATCCAGCGCCACTGACTCACTTGGCTGCTTTCGAGAATTTCAGCAACACGAAAAGCCACAAACTGTTTTTGGTGACGGGGATCCGATCTAAGCCAGCTAAGAAGAGTCTTCGAATCACTCCAGAACACACTGTCACAAAACGGCAGATCATGATGTTCAACAACTGAATTATAAAGTCTGATACGCAAAACAGCAGCTGACAGCTCAAGTCTCGGAATGGAAATTAGTTTCTTGGGAGCGCATTTTGTCTTACCAGAAATGAATGAAACAGATACCTGGCCTCCAACGTCTATCCTTAGATACGTAACAGCGCTGAAGACAGGTAGGTGTTGTGACATCTTGGCACACGGCACTGATTTAACTTTGGGAGCTCCCCTTTCCATAGCAGCTACATCCTGAAGATCTCATCTGGAATTGTCTCGTCCCATTCCACACCATACCTCCATAAGGATTGCAACAACAATTTAACATAAATGACGAAATTTGCAATCATACCATATGGGTCTAATATTGACATTGCGATGCTCAAAAACTCTCTTTTTGTTGGACATCTATTAGCACTTATAACATCTTGGCTTACCCGAGGAAACTTGAGCTTAAATACGAAGACATCACTGACTGGATCCCAGCACATCCCAAGCACCTTTTCCGTTGCTGCTTCAATATTCATGTCCACCAAATGCTTTAACTCGTTCACTTCCCTGGTTGTGTATATTTTTTGCAACACTTCTCTGGAGTTTGAAGCAAAATTTCTTAATTCAAAACCACCACTTTTTTGTATTGATATGACGGCTCTAGTGACTTCAACTGCTTCGGCCGGCGTGTCAAAACAGTCAACGTAGTCATCCACATAATGGCGGTCAATAATCGACTTAACAGCGCGTGGGCAATCCTTGATGAATCTCATGGCGTTTGTATTTTTTACATAATTGGCCGAATATGGAGAACAACTGGCACCAAAAATCATTGATTGCATAACGTACACGTTGATAGGGTCGGTTTTGTTCTCTCTCCAGAGAAAACGTTGTGAGTTTTGGTCCTCAGAACGGATCACCACTTGGTGGAACATTTCTCTTATATCCCCAGTAATTGCGAAGGGACGTAAACGAAAGTTGTATAGGATGGACATCAGTGGCTTCAGATCGTCGGGTCCTTTAATCAAAAATGAATTCAAGGAAGTATCTCTTACCTTCGCTGCGGCGTCAAATACCAAACGAACCTTGCCTGGTTTATTTGGATTTTTTACTCCAAAGTGAGGAAGATACCACGTCCTTGGTGTGGTTATACTAGTTTCAGCTTCTGTCAACTTCCTAGCGTACCCTTTTTCTATATAGCTTTTTGGTTTTTGGTTTGAAGGGGTGATGATACGGCAAACCACAACATCTCACTCGGATCTCAGTGGATCCATTGTGCTCCCCAAGAAAAGGTTAGGCAGGGTATAAGGACGGGTGAGGAAAGGAGTAAGTGGAGCCTGGGGGTTAGGTGTGGGGTGCCTTCCTGAACCATCTTGAATTCTGGATGAATTTTATGATGTTTTTCAGTGGCAAACACGAGATGTCGCTCAATTCTTCGAAGAAGTATTCTCCGAGGGTTATCTTCCTGGTTCTTGCTAAGCTGGGGCACTCACAAAGGAAGTGATAAGAGCGCTCTTCCGCCTCTTCGTCATGACACCCTCTGCATAAGTCAGATGTGGTAATACCCATTCTGCTCATGTGGGTTCCCATTGAGTTGTGACCCGTTATGATTCCAACCAGGAGGGACAGTTGAGGTCTACTTAGCGTAAGAAGGTAGTCAGTTTTTTTCTTAGAGATATCTGGCCATAAGTTCCTCGAAACCCTACAAGTATCAATTGCTGACCATCTGTCGTTGGCGGCCTTTAGGAAACTTTGGCGTATTCTACTTTTTTCTTGTGCCAGTGGCATGGAAACAGAGGATTCAATTTGGCTCGGATCAAGGGAAGATCCGGTTTTGGCCAGTTCATCCGCCATTTCATTCCCATATATGTCGCGGTGTCCTGGGACCCATCGGAGGGTAACTGTGTTTGCTGCACTGAGTAATTTCAACTCATTACGGCACCGGTTCACCAGTTTGGATTTTATGACGATTGAGGAAATGGCTTTTATTGCCGCCTGACTGTCAATGAAGATATCTATATTTTTGTTTGTTAGTTTATATGTGGCAAGACATTTAGCGGCTTCACAAACTGCAAATACTTCCGCTTGAAAGACACTGTAAAAATTTGGAAGCTTTATTGATCTACATAAGGGCTGATTTTCGGAGAAGATGCCCGACCCCACCCCCTCATCTGTCTTGGAGCCATCCGTGAAGACAGCACTGATCTCTATAATACACTGGATAGCGTATTCATACAATAATGATGGCTCCATTTGAACAATTGTTATATTATGCGCCTAACCATTTTTTGTATAACAGTATACCTTTATAACATATAAGAAACCGAAAATGACAGCGTCAATATCAAAGAAACTGAATAAATTCAGTATCTTTGGTCAATATCATGTAATTTTTGTTTCATTTCGTTTTCGCGACATCTTTGTTGTTTTTTCTTTTGCGGTAAACTTATAAATCAATTAAGAAAATATAAAATAAAATACAAAATAAAAACTATTTTTCTATGGAATAAAAAAAGAACATAACATATTTTCATATTTTGCACGAATTTATTACAAGGGTTAATATTTTTTTGTTAATCACTAAAAACTTACTTTTATTTTGTTTTTCCTCGTGAGTCACAACAAACGCCTGAATCTGAGTAAGAAAATGAAAAAACTTCGCAGAATACGAAAATATATATATGGGTTAACCACAAATAATATTTACAGACAAACCTCAAATTATGCTGCTGACCACGATTTTAACCTTCAATTGGAACCACAAAAACTGTTATACATTGTAGGGAATACACTATCCAGTGTATTATAGAGATCAGTGGAAGACAGAAACATGATCAACGTTTATAACCTGATTTTCAGCCCAACGGTCCCTTGAGGGAATATCCGTTTGGGCAACTGGATTGAAAACAGTTTGCGGTATTGAATGGTCCGTTTGAATGTCTTTGTCCGTAAAATTTATAATTGTTTTATGTCCGAATTGGCCCCCTTTCCAGTTGTTGCACTGTTTGAGTCGTAAAGCACTATTGGCCGCCATTTCTTTCGTAAATAAATCGAGAGGGGCTACTGAAAGGAAAGTCTCCAGGGCTGCGGTAGACGTCGTTTTCATGGCACTAGTCGTACCCACTGATCTCTATAATATACTGGATAGCGCATCCATACAAAAAAGTTGAAGCAAATTGAAGAATTGTTATACTGGCCACTCGTACACCAACTGTCAAAATAGATACAAAAAATATAACAAATATAACAATTTTGTATTTTCAAGATGAGATGACGTCAAGAACAAAAACAAAGTAGTTTGAGGTTATTTTCTTTTTGTGAAACCAACAAAATAAAATAGTCAGTCTTTTGTTTGTTTTTTTTTGTTTTGTATCCGATATTGGTACAAAAATATATTTTAAACTTGTGAAAAGTGGAAACGAGATCCAGGCACACCGCAAGTTCGTCGAAAAATTTGGGCCTGGTCTGGACGATTATTAACAAGTAGATTTGCAGAACATTCTGCTTATACGAAACCTTCTCAAATGAGAATAACGATCTTGTTGCAGCCATGGAACAAGACAAATTCATCATTAGAATGTCAAAGGATTCCCACCCACTGTTCAAGAGACACATCCAGGATAAGAAGCTGGAAATCCTCGCTCAGATTGTGACTATAAGTATCTCCTAAAAGGCCTTCCACACTATCCCACTGAGTATTAATACATGTCAAAAAAGTGGGAAGTAAATCGTGTATAATAGTGTGGAAACAAAATATGAAATCACATCCCACACGACTTGACAGCCCATCTCACACAATTTGACATGTGTTAATACATGAAAATTTTTAGGATTGGTTCTAAAACCATCACACATTCTATCCCACTTGGGGGTTTGAGGTTATGGTGAATTGATTTTTTGGATTCAGGTGTGGAAGCAAAATATGAAAATCGTTTTCTTCACACAAATTTGGCAGTCGTAAGTAATTCTATCACACTTTTTTTTTGACATGTATTAATACTCGATGAGATAGTGTGGAACGGCTATAATTGATACTTACGAAGGAACAGCACGCTGCAAGGCTCGGTGCGATTGCACAGCGGGTGCAATAATAGGCGAGGCTCTTTGCCAGGACAATAAAGTACTAAGTTTTGTTACTTTCTATATAATTCAATAGCGACCTATGTACCTACAAGTGTACTCCGGGGTCAAATTTTTTTATAGAGCTTTGGAATCAAAACTTTTTATGCTCCTTTTAAAGGCATCGAGAGCAGATTCCAAAATGGTATCAACCACATTTGTGGCACTCTCCATTCAATAAAGAAACCCCAAAACCTTTTTCAGTTTTTTGAGTTTTTCATCAAATGACCTGCCTACAAGTGTACTCCGAGGTTGAATTTTTGTTATAGAGCTTTGGAATCAAAACTTTTAATGCTCCTTTTAAAGGCATCGAGAGCAGATTCCAAAATGGTATCAACCACATTTGTGGCACTCTCCATTCAATAAAGAAATCCCAAAACCTTTTTCAGTGTTTTGAATTTTTCATCAAATGACCTGCCTACAAGTGTACTCCGAGGTTAAATTTTTGTTATAGAGCTTTGGAATCCAAACTTTTAATGCTCCTTTTAAAGGCATCGAGAGCAGATTCCAAAATGGTATCAACCACATTTGTGGCACTCTCCATTCAATAAATAAACCCCAAAACCTTTTTAAGTTTTTTGAGTTTCTCATCAAATGACCTGCCTACAAGTGTACTCCGAGGTTGAATTTTTGTTATAGAGCTTTGGAATCAAAACTTTTTATGCTTCTTTTAAAGGCATCGAGGGCAGATTCCAAAATGGTATCAACATCATTTATGGCACTTCCCATTCAATAAAGAAACCCTAAAACTTTCTTTGAGTATTAAAATTTAAAAAAAAAACTGAAAAAGGTTTTGGTGTTTCTTTATTGAATGGAGAGTGCCAAAAATGTGGTTGATACCATTTTGGAATCTGCTCTCGATGCCTTTAAAAGGAGCATAAAAAGTTTTGATTCCAAAGCTCTATAAAAAAATTTAACCCCGGAGTACACTTGTAGGTACATAGGTCGCTATTGAATTATATAGAAAGTAACAAAACTTAGTACTTTATTGTCCTGGCGAAGAGCCTCGCCTATTATTGCACCCGCTGTGCAATCGCACCGAGCCTTGCAGCGTGCTGTTCCTTCGTAAGTATCAATTAGGAGATACTTATAGTCACAATCTGAGCGAGGATTTCCAGCTTCTTATCCTGGATGTGTCTCTTGAACAGTGGGTGGGAATCCTTTGACATTCTAATGATGAATTAATCTTGTTCCATGGCTGCAACAAGATCGTTATTCTCATTTGAGAAGGTATCGTATAAGCAGAATGTTCTGCAAATCTACTTGTTAATAATCGTCCAGACCAGGCTCGACGAACTTGCGGCGTGTCTGGATCTGGTTTCCACTTTTGATAAGTTTAAAAAATATTTTTGTACCAATATCGGATACAACACAAAATAAAAAAACAAACGAAAAGACTGACTGACTATTTTATTTTATTGGTTTCACAAAAAAAAATAAGAAATAACCTCAAACTACTTTTTTTTTGTTTCACATAGATGTCAAAATTGGCCACTCAGCCACCTTATGTATGTCATCTTCAATTGGAATGAAAAAAACTGTTATACTTGAATGGTATTCACTATCCAGTATATTATAGAGATCAGTGGTCGTACCAATACACGAAAGTCTTTGAATTTTAGTCATAGTTTTAAGATTGGTTGCCTTGTCTAAGGCTGGCCACCATACCAAACAGGCGTACGTCAAAATTGGCCTTATTATGGTTGTGTACATCCAATTAATGGTTTTGGGGCTAGGACCCCATCTTTTCCCAAAAATTCTACTGCAGGTATAGAATGCTATTGAAGCTTTGCTTTCCCTTTCTTTAATGTTTTCATTCCAGTTTAGTTTACGATCTATTACCAAACCAAGATATTTTGCCGTACCCGTGATATGGAGCGGTGTCCCATTTATGGTGGGAGGGTCTATGTTTGGGATATTACGTTTTCTTGTAAACAGAACCAGTTGAGTCTTGAGTGGGTTGACATTAAGTCCGCAGCTTCTAGCCCAGTCGCTGAGCTTGTCAAGGGATTTTTGTAGAAGCTCACACAGTGTGGGTATGAATTTTCCTCAGGCCATTATTACTATGTCGTCGGCGTAGGCCACGACTTTGACACCGTCAAGACTGAGTTTGACTAAGATCTATGACCCATTTCTGCGTTTACTAGTCTCGTTTGAAGCATTGAGTCAATCCAATTTGATAGCGCCGGGTCAATATTCATAGAGTCAAGGGCTTGTCGAATCGCTGTGTTTTCAACGTTATTGAAGGCCCCTTCTATGTCAAGGAATGCTCCTAGAGTGAATTCTTTGAATTGGATTGATTTTTCAATCGTGCCAACCACTTCATGAAGTGCCGTCTTAACAGATTTGCCCTTCATGTATACATGTTGGGCCTGCGATAGGACATTATCATTTAGTTTTAGGCGAATGTGCGTTTCAATTAGTCTTTCTAATGTCTTGAGAAAAAATGAGGATAGGCTTATTGGCCTGAAGTCCTTGGCTTCAGTATGAGTGGGCTTTCCGGCTTTCGGAATGAAGATAACATTGAATTCTCTCCACACAGATGGAATAAAGGTGATGTTTAAACATCCCCTAAAAATATCCACTAGAATTGGAACGAGTACATCTTTAGAGCTTTGGAGCATAATCGGAATTATTCCATCAGGCCCTGCAGACTTGTATGCTGAGAAAGAGTCAATGACCCAAGCAACCTTCCTGTTATCAACGATTTGGTTGCCTATGTTAGATATTGCATTTATGTCTGGCTCTCTGTCCGCAGGAAAACAATCAATGATGCGTTGATGAGTTTTTCCTAAGGGTTGACAGCTCTTTGGACCACCATACAGGGTTGAGCTTGCCTTTTCCTTTGGTAATGGGGCAAGAACTTTCGTAGGCATCTTTGATGGCTGACGTAAGTTCACTGACATGTTTTTCAATGACTGAGCGGTTCAACATAGGTTGAATTTCATAATGACCCAAAGATGAGTCCAGTCTTTTATTGAAGGCTTCCCAGTTTGTTTTCTTGGGGTTTCTATAGGGTTTAATTTCATGCTCTATTTGGAATGTTATCAATCTATGGTCAGAGAAAGTAACATTACTTGAGACTTTCCTGTTACTAATTCCGATGGAATCAGAATTTGTGGAAAGCGTCACATCAAGTTCTTCTCTTTTATTTTTGGTAATGAAGGTTGGTTCATTACCTCTATTTAAAATTAACATATTGTTTCTAATGATAAATTCAAATAGTGACTCACCTCTTGAATTAGTGTTAGTGCTACCCCACTGTTAATGATGAGCATTTGCGTCGCAGCCTACTAGCAGGTCCCAGCTGCTCTTACCTGCTGCTTCCACGAGATCTTCAAATGTTGCTGATGGCGGGGAGCCCGGTTCATCGCCTAGCATATAGACGGAGGCTAGGATCAGGGGCGCGGCCCCCTCTCTTTCGCACTTCACCGTCGTCATGTCCCTGCTGCAGTGAGAAGATAAGAGGAAAAGATTTATATGTTTTTTTGCCACTATACAAGTTCGATAGTTACCTTCTGTAAGCCCTTTATTAAAGTACAGGGTATAATCCTTGGACCTTAGTTCGCAGATATTGCCACTGTTTATCCATGGCTCCTGTACGAGGGCTATATCAATATTATCTTTTATAAGTAGAGAGGTTAAGGTGGCAGAGGCCAACTTACTGTGCTGTAGGTTTTGTTGAAGCACTTTCATTTTCAGTTTCTTTTTTATTTTTGTTTTGTAGGTTGTCTACCGTAAACGGTCGCACCTTAACCTCGTTAATACCGATGCATAATTTATACCCTCTAGATGGAAGCATGGCCATTGTCTCATGATTGAGCATGACAATAACTTCCTGGCCTGATTTTGTAGGATCTTCCATCTCCATGACCTGCCAATCTGCATTCGGAAAGTCAGGGTTGAGTCTTCGTAGAAAATTCTCTAGCCTTTCCTTCGTCATGCGTGGGCCCGGAATGTTTATTCGGACTTTGGGTCTGGTGGGGAGGTCGTTTTTAAAGACAACTTTTAATGTTGTCCCCGGTAGTAATTCTTCCATCTCTTGGATTTTGATCTTAAGCCAGTTAAGGGTATATTCATCACGACATGTGAGAATTTTAAAACCCTTAAATGTCGACAAGGGCCCGAATCTTGGCAAGGTGGTCATGGAGGAAAGCACCTCGTCGTTCACACGATCGAGAAGCTTTTTCTCGACTTGAGCCCACTGCTCATCACTTAGCCGCCTTTCAGGGCTCCCCTCGTTGGTAACGGCCACCTGGAGGCACTCTTTTACCGCTTCAGTCAGCGTGCCTGGGCTACTTGCCGTCTTTGGCTTTTTGCTGGGTGTTGACGAAGGGGGTGTCGAGTCATTGTGTCTGTTCCTCTTCTTTTGACCACTAGGACCAGCGTTATCGACCCTTAAGTGATTTGGACCGCTGAAGGGTAACCTTTTCGGTTTCACTTGTGGGTTGCTGTCTTTTGTGGTTTTGGAGGAAGAGACACCCTGGCTTTTATTTATATTTTTTGACGGTTTGTCGTCTTCGGGTTTGGGATCGATTGGGGGCTTGTTCTTGGCCTCCAACTTGGCGAGAAGCTTTTGGGCCCAACTCAATCGTTTCCAATCGCGGAGATTGAGTTTCTTGGGATCGCCTTGGCCATACCTCCGTACGGCTCGCTTGGCGTTTTCGATCTTTTTGATGTCTGGATCTTGCTTACCTTCCTTATTCTGTTCTTTTGGAAGCACCAGTTTCTCCTTGATCGGGTTTGGCCCATGCGGGCATCGATCTTCGGAGATGGTGAGCCGCAAGATGCCGGAGCATCCTGCGGCATCCGCACAGACTTCGGTCGGTTTACAGGAAACAGTCTCTTTGGGAGTCGAAGTTGCTTTGGCATCCGGCAGTGCCGAAGTTTTGGCCATAGCTGCGCCCTCTATAATTTCTTTCCTCTGTCCTATAGCAGGGTTTTCGGCCACAGTTACGTCTGCGTTTGAGTCACTAGGGCTGGTGAAGGACCGATAGTCGTCTTCAAGGAGTTGGTTCTCCTCATCCGACGCCATCATCCCCTCTCCAGTCCCAGCAGCATAATCGTCAGAGTCCAGGAAGTCCAAAAGGCCCTCGA
The DNA here is from genome assembly GCA_947049315.1 of Epistrophella euchroma. Taxonomy (NCBI): domain Eukaryota; kingdom Metazoa; phylum Arthropoda; class Insecta; order Diptera; family Syrphidae; genus Epistrophella; species Epistrophella euchroma. The sequence goes on along the minus strand of OX346245.1, from coordinate 83,113,308 downwards.
AGGGAACCTTATTGGCTTCATTGGCACCGCTACTGCATACAAGAATGCCTTCTTTGGCTTTGGTTGCGTTATGGATTTGTGTGGTCACTGGCGACTTATCCTCTTTCGAGGCCAAGCCATCGCCGACAGCCGTGACTTCTGCCGACTTTTGAACGTATATCCCCGTTCGATTTTCACTCTTTTTTATACTTTTATCCATATTTTTATTTAGATTGACATCTCTGCTTTGTTTAGTTTTCTTAGTTGTTTGACACTGCAGCTGGATTGCTGGAGGGTCAAACGTAAGCCCCCTCACCAACGACAAGGTGAAAACTGCGAGGGGGTCTATATCACTGATCTCTATAATACACTGGATAGCGCATCCATACAAGAAAGTTGATGCCATTTGAGAATTGTTATAATGTTGAGTTGCCTATTTTTTTGTATAACGGTATAACTGTATAACATAATGAAATGCAAATTTTTTTATAAAACTGCAACTAAAATATTTTAAATTCACTTTTACAATTATTTTAAGTTACAAAAAATCAAATTTACAAACAAGTGACGTTTCTTTTGCTTTTTTTTCTTAAAAATTCCACTTTGGTTATTGCCAAAGCCTCACTGAACATACCTAAAGTGTTGAGTTGCCTCACTGAACATACCTAAAGTGTTGAGTTGCCTTCGTACTTGTCATCTTCAATTGGAAGTAGAAAAGCTGTTATACTTTGTAGGGAATCCACTATCCAGTGTATTATAGAGATCAGTGGTCTATATAGCTTGCGATGATACCTCTGTAGGCGGCAGCGAACTCTGGTTCCCTCTGAAGCTTGCTTTCTAAACTCCAAAGTCTACGTTTTGCCATTTCATAACTTGGCGGCATCTCAATGGCATCATTTTTCCACAATAAACCTGTCTGATAACGATTGTTAATTCTCAACGTAGTACTTGACAAAATTTGTAACGCTCTTTTATCGGCTGGAGAAATAAGTGGCTCGGTCGGTTTCCTCACTCCAAACGAATCTATATTAAAAAAGTCATCAATGAGTTTTGTTTGAGAATGAAAACTACGATTTATAATTTGCTTCAAGTTTTTCCTCATAATTTATTATCATTATTTGTTTTAAAGTTGATCTTTATTAATTTCCTTATCGTTTATTCAATTTGCTTCATTTTGTTCAAACTTGTATTACTTACCCTATAAATCTCTATTCTCTTAATTTTGTTAATCTATTAACAGTTAATATTTTATGTACTTCTTTCGCTATTTGTCAAGCATAGCTGTTAACTTTATTCAATTTGTTTTCTATGCCTAGCTGTTTATGCTCTCTTAAAATGTAATGTAAAAAGTGTTATACTTACTGTTTTTCTTTCTAATCATGCTAAATTATTTGTTTCTCGTTCACTTGGATCTAGACCATACTCAGGGTAACATCTTAAAAGGGTAATAAATTTATTATTTTAACGTGGCAATTCATTCGTTTTTTTTTCTTCTTGCTGCTGCTGCACATAATTGCATTTCGTAAATTACCTGGTTTGCCCTTTCGATTGTGGATTCGTTTCAAAACATTTATTGGTCCAAATCGAGTCGGATTTTTTCTTTTTGTGGATTTTTTCTATAATTCGTACTACAGTCCATGCTAATTAAAATCGTGTACCTACTTAACTGGATTTCGCCTACTTAATTTTTGGTTCCTGATTCGCATTTTCACGTGTTGTTCGCTGCTCCATTGGATTGCTTCGCTGTTTTTCCTGCCTTGCTTGGAATATCTACCACTAATTTTGTCAAAATTCTGCATCGTTGTGCTTGCTGAAAATTAAATTTCGTTTGTGCCACATTTCTCTTCTTTGGACTTAATCTAGCATTTTCATCTTGAGGAAAAATCGTGTTTCCACGTTTTGTTCGTTGCTCCATTGGCTTACTTCGCTACTTTCATGTCTGGCTTGGAACAACAATAATTTCGTCGAAATTTCGTCATTAAATTCCGTTTGTGCCACATTTCTCTTTTCTGGAGTTAATCCAACGTTTTCATTCTGGTTAAAATTCGCATTTCCACGTGTTGTTCGCCGCTTATATTTTTCTCACGTGTTCGCAACTTTTTGCCTTTGCTCTAAGACTCCATCTAGAATTTCGTCATCAACTTATTCATTATATTCATTATATTTGTGGAAGCAATTAGAGTTCAGTTTTTTGTAAATTTTACTGAGTTTCCATTATTCGCAAAATGCCTGATACTCCTTCACTTGCTGCTCTTCGGTTACTTCGAGGTCATCTTAAAGCTTCCTTGACCAAGCTGAAGAATTTCACGGAATCTATAGATGACAAGGTTTCACTAAGTGACTTAGACGTACGCTTGTCTAAGGCAACAGGTTTATGGGACGAATTTAATGCTTCTCAGACGTGTATGTACGAGTTTGCTGAACAGGAAGGCTACGTAGATCCTGCTCCAGATTATGATGAATTCGAGACCAAATATTTGGTAGTGCAATCCGTTCTTTGTTCTGCTATAAGAGAAAGGGAAAAACTGGAAAAGAGCAGAGACTTCGTTGGCCAATTGGCTGATCAACAAAAGATTCTGCTTGACTCCTTAGGGAAATCGCAATCGTCGCAGGCTAAACCGGATTTCTTTCTTCCGAAAATTCATATAGAACCTTTCTCCGGGGAATATCATGAATGGCCATCCTTTAGGGATATGTTTAAAAGTGCCGTTCATGATAAAACAAACTTGTCTCCGATACAAAAGTACCTCTTCTTAAAGTCTTGCCTTCGTAGTACTGCGTTAGGTCTTCTCAATCATCTGCCGCTTACAAATTCTACCTACGAGGAAGCATGGGACCGGTTGGTGAAACGTTTCGATCGTCCTCGCTATATTATAAACGGGTATATAAAAACCTTCATGGAATTACCAAGCACGAATTTTTCGAGTGCCATCAATTTGCGCAAAATTTCTAACGGTGCGGATGAAATTGTTAGAGGTCTTACAGCAATAAATTCGCTTAACAGAGATCCTTGGATTATTTACCTTTTACTTAATAAGCTGGACTCTGGAATCCGTAAAGAATGGTCGGAGGATAGTTCCACCGTAGACAACCCTTCTCTTACCGAGTTTCTAGAATTTTTAGAACGCCGTTGTGATGCATTGGAAAGTGCTCACACTAGCTCCCGTGAAAACCATAGGTCGAAAAACTCAGGTGTGAAAAGTATGCATACAACTCCGTCTTCATGCATAAAGTGCAGCGGTTCTCATGGGCTATCTCAATGTCCAGATTTTCTTGGCATGAGAGTCAATTTTCGAAGAGATTTCGTTAAATCTAATAAAATTTGTTTTAATTGCTTGCGACCCGGGCATCCTTCAAATCGATGCTCATCCAAATTTCGTTGTTCAACTTGCAAATCCCGTCACCATAGTTTAGTGCACGACGATTCGGTGTACATAAACCGTAAGGAAGTTCATCCTGCTAACACATCGGTTAGTAATTCATTCAATGGAGGCCCAATTCGAGAGTTCGTTCCTCAAACCCCTTCAAACACTCCTTCGACTTCAAACGCATTTGCTGTAAATAACCATTCGCTTAACGTCACAGATTATGTCCCTCAGACTTTACTTCCAACTGCTATCGGCAAGGTACAAGATATAAACGGTGTATATCAGGTTGTTCGGATCCTCATAGACTCAGGCTCACAGGTTTCTTTTGTCACAGAGTCTTGTGCTCAACGGCTTGGACTCAAACGAAGAAACGCTCGTATACCCATAAACGGTATTGGATCTACCAGTGCTGGTAAATCCAGAGGCCTTTTATCGTTAGTTATAGCTTCACGCTCTGATTTATTCTATATTTCGGTTAATACATATATATTATCAAGCGTGACTTCAAACTTGCCAACCACTTCATTCAATGTTGAAGACTGGGACCATTTAACTCAGTTGAATTTAGCTGATCCTGCGTTTAATAAATCTTCATCAGTCGACATTTTGTTAGGAGCTGATAAGGTTTGGGAAATTCTCGTCGGAAGCGTCGTTTATGGTAAAAAGGGCTACCCTATAGCACAAAAAACGATTTTCGGTTGGGTGTTAGCTGGACAATTGCCAACCATTAGCAATTCGCATATTCTGTCACACCCCGTCACTTTAGATGTTGACTCAATCTTGCAAGCGTTTTGGACAATAGAGGAAGTTGATCCCAAATCCATCGTTTCGAAAGAGGATCAGGAAATAGAAGAACATTTTCTCCGGACTCATAGCCGTGACTCGAATGGGAAGTATATAGTTGACCTTCCTTTCAAATCGCCTCCAAATTTTGCTGAATCGTTGAATGGGGCTCTTTCGCGACTCAAATCTATGGAAAAGAAGTTTTCCAACAACAAAAAATTCCTTGAGAATTACTCTTCATTCCTAAACGAATATTTGGCTTTAGGACATATGACAAAAGTTCCAAACTCGGAAATCAACAACCCCAATGTTTTCTACTTGCCCCACCACGCTGTGTTAAAGCCAGACAGCACAACGACCAAACTTCGCGTAGTTTTTGATGGGTCCTTCAAGGATTCGCAAGGTCACTCTCTGAATGATTCGTTGATGATAGGCCCACCTATTCAAAGGAACCTTTTTGCCGTTTGTTTGCGTTTTCGTCGTCACCAATTCGTTTTTACCGCGGACATCGTGAAAATGTTTCGCCAAATTTGGGTGTCTGATAAAGATTCGGATTTCCAACGCATCGTGTGGCGAAAGTCTCCCTCCGAACCTCTAGAATATTTTGGTTTGCGCACAGTGACATACGGAACGTCTTGTGCTCCATTTTTGTCGGTTCGGGTCTTGGAGCAACTTGCTAAAGACTATAGAGACGAATTTCCAGCCGCCGCAGATATACTTATTATATTTTTACGTCGACGACGTAGTTTCGGGCGGTGATACTTTAAGTGAAGCGCTATCTAAACAAAAATCACTTATTGAACTTTTATCTAAATGCGGTATGGAACTCAGCAAGTGGCAGAGCAATTGTGTAGAACTAATTCCAAACAACCGTCTGGTCGGTAGTTCAACCGTTTGCCTAGATTCTGACGCGGATACGTGGATCAAAGTGCTTGGCCTTTATTGGAACTCTAAGTGTGATTTATTTAGTTTTCGCTTAAATTACATCCCAAACGAACCTATTACGAAACGCCAAATTCTTCGTGACGTTGCACGTATATTCGATCCCCTCGGGTTCCTTGCTCCTACGGTCGTGCTGTTGAAAATTCTCTTCCAAGAATTGTGGCATAGGAAATTAGATTGGGATGACGAAATCCCAGGTACATTATCGACAAAGTGGAGAAGCTATCGCAATGAACTTTCGATTCTTACCAAAATAAACATTCCGCGAGTAATTGGTATTGCCAAAGCTTCATTTGAATTGCATGGATTTTCTGATGCATCGGCATCCGCGTATGCCGCCGTAATATATTCGCGTTATCGGCTTCCCAACGGCACTTATGTTACCAACATCGTAGCTTCCAAATCTCGAGTTGCTCCTTTAAAACAACTCAGTATTCCAAGGTTGGAGCTTTGTGGAGCTCTACTTCTCGCTAGGTTGCTCGTTTCTGTTCAATCTGCTTTAAATATCAAATTCTCCGACGTTTATGCCTGGTCCGATTCTAAGGTCGTCTTATCTTGGTTGTCATCTCCTCCACGTCGTTGGAATGTCTTCATCGGAAATCGAACTTCAGAAATTCTTAACACGATTCCAATAAACAGGTGGTTCCATGTACGGTCAGAGTGCAACCCAGCCGATTGTGCGTCGCGTGGCATCCCGCCATCACAACTTCTCGAGCACCCACTTTGGTGGACAGGTCCGTATTGGCTTCGAAAAGGTTCCGAGCACTGGCCAATCATACTGGAGGTAGAAGAAGATCCACACTCTACTGTTGAAGAAAAGGAACAGCCACAAACATCGTATCTAACAACCTACGAAGAGCACCCTTTTGAAAGTCTGTCGAGTCGAATATCGTCGTGGTATATTTTGGTCAGAACTGTTGCCCAAATCAATCGCGTCATTGATCGTTGTCGTAGGCAGAAATGTTCCTCGGTGTTTTTCGCCCCAAATGAGATCTTCGAAGCTAAAAATCGTATCATAAGATGGTTACAAAATCGGTATTTTGGTGGCCATGTACAATTTTATAAAAAACATGGTTTTTTCGCTAAAAATTGCAAATTCATTGATTTAGCTCCATTTTTAGATGATTAAAATATCCTTCGCGTTGGTGGTAGAATCGAAAATGCAGACATTTCTTTTAATGCAAAACATCCAATAATCTTGCCAAAGGAACACATCGTTACAAGACTCATTCTCGTTGATGCACACATTCGATTTTTACACCCGGGTGTATCGACTCTATTCGCTTTGATAAGGCAAGAATATTGGGTAATCGGCTGCCGTAATCTTCTTCGAAAAATAACGCATGATTGTATAGACTGTTTTCGGCAACGTAAGGCTACCATAACCCAGCAAATGGGAAACCTTCCTCCACAACGCATTCTCATAAGGAAACCGTTCGCGCACTGTGGTTGTGATTATGCCGGTCCATTTACCTTGAAAACCAAATCAGGTCGTAAATCAACATTTTCGAAGTGCTATATATCATTGTTTGTGTGCCTAGTGTCAAAAGCAATACACCTCGAACTCGTTAGTGACTTAACGACCGAAGCATTTCTGGCTGCCTTCCGTCGGTTTGTGGCCTGTCGTGGAAAACCCTCAAATATGTATTCCGATAACGGGACAAACTTTCGGGGAGCTACTCGATCTCTCTCAGAAATGCATGACCTCGTTCTTTCCGAGCATCATAATTCAATCGTTGCGGAATCTTTGGCTCGTGACCGTATTTTCTGGCATTTTAACCCACCTTCGGCTCCACATTTTGGCGGTTTGTGGGAGGCAGGGGTGAAGTCTGTCAAACAACACCTTCGAAGAGTGATCGGCACAGACAATCTTACCTTTGAACAATTTTACACCCTTCTAACGCAAATCGAAGCTATACTTAATTCGCGTCCCTTGTGCCAAATCTCTGATTCTGACTTAGACCCACTAACACCTGCTCATTTCTTTCTAGGCGAATCTTATGCTGCTGTACCAGAGCCAACCTTGGATATGCCACCCAATCGGTTATCATGCTGGCAAAACTTACAATCTAAAATACAAGGGTACTTGAAGCGCTGGAAAACGGAGTATCTAACATCACTTCAAAATCGTCCCAAATGGCAACAGATAGAAAGGGATATCAAACTCAACGATCTGGTCGTAATCAAGGAAAGCAATTTACCCCCAGGAAAATGGGCTATGGGTAGAGTCATTAAAGTCCACCCAGGTTAAGATGGCCATGTTCGCGTTGTCACCTTGAAAACATCCAGTGGCAGCCTCGTTCGACCCATACATATATTGGCCATTCTACCCGTGTGCTGAAACGTTGTTCCAGGGGCGGCGGGATGTTTGAGAATGAAAACTACGATTTATAATTTGCTTCAAGTTTTTCCTCATAATTTATTATCATTATTTGTTTTAAAGTTGATCTTTATTAATTTCCTTATCGTTTATTCAATTTGCTTCATTTTGTTCAAACTTGTGTTACTTACCCTATAAATCTCTATTCTCTTAATTTTGTTAATCTATTAACAGTTAATATTTTATGTACTTCTTTCGCTATTTGTCAAGCATAGCTGTTAACTTTATTCAATTTGTTTTCTATGCCTAGCTGTTTATGCTCTCTTAAAATGTAATGTAAAAAGTGTTATACTTACTGTTTTTCTTTCTAATCATGCTAAATTATTTGTTTCTCGTTCACTTGGATCTAGACCATACTCAGGGTAACATCTTAAAAGGGTAATAAATTTATTATTTTAACGTGGCAATTCATTCGTTTTTTTTTTTCTTCTTGCTGCTGCTGCACATAATTGCATTTCGTAAATTACCTGGTTTGCCCTTTCGATTGTGGATTCGTTTCAAAACAAGTTTATTCAGATCGGCTTCTTCTTTTTCTTCCTTGTAATTGAGAAGAATGGCAGCGCATGTCTGACTTTGATTCCCATTTGATGTTCTTCCGTACACTGTCCACCCGAGCTTGGTCTCGGCAGCAATAGGTCCAAAATTGTCAGCTTCTATGATTCGTGTCGGTGTTCCGAGGTGACAGTTGTCAAGTCCGATAAGGATCTGCCGGTTTACACTGTCATACGAGGGTAGAGTAATGTCACCAAGCCGTTGGTATATTGATTCCAATTCTTTTCGAGATAATGACTGTGTCGGCAAACTCAAATCGGCTACTGTTTGTACACCCTCAACAGAATATTGTTCAGCCTCATCCTTGTCGGCACTTATTCGAAGATTCACAGTGCACGAATCTTCATTGAGCGTCTCTCCACCGAACCATTTCATTTTGAGCTTAATTGAACGACCATTCAAGCACAGTTTTTTTGCCAACTCTGCACTTAAAATTGTTACCGACGATCCTTCATCAAGTAGAGCATGGGTCCTCAGTACGTTGCCTTCAGAGCCATACAACCTAACCGGAAGTATACGAAAGAGAATTCTCGAATTCACCTCAGCATCACAATTGAGTAAAGAATTTGTGACTATCTGTTCTGGCCTTGCATTCTCAATTGACGGTGACATCGTTTGCTGAGTTTCATGGAGTGACGTATGATGAGCCTTTGTGCAGCTATCGATACCACATATCTTTCGGCGTTTGCATGTATGTACGCTGTGGCCAAACCGTAGGTAGCTAAAGCATAATTGTTTTTTTTTTTGACGAATTCCCATTTGATTTTAACGTTTAAATTATTATACGTGCTGCACTCGAACACCGGATGTCTCTGTCCTTCGCAGTATCGACATTTTTCCCTTATGACAGCAGATGGTTTTTCTTTTGCGACATGAAACACGTTCCTTGTCCTCGGCTTTGACTCAACTGGTTGTGGTAAGTAACTTGGAGTGACCAGACACACTAATCTGGAACCTGAAGTCAGCCACTCATCAAAATGTTTGATTGTAGCATATGGTTGAACATATATACTATGCTGCGCCCATTCCAATCGCTTACTCATTGGAAGTTTATTGGTAAGTTCCTCGATAAGAGTTGGATTGGCCATATGTTGATGTAAACCGCTTGCTTCCAGGAATGTTGAGAGGTTCTGCACCTTCGTTGCAAACGGAATTAGTAGCTCTAATTTGCCTTCTTGAATTGGCACGATTTCTCTTACCTTCATGAGTTGGCTACGCAGCAAAATCTCTGGCCGACCATAAAGGAACTCCAACCCAGCCATAACTCGATCTACGTTGTCGGGGTGAATCAACAAAGACTCGACAAATTCTCTCGCATCACCCTTAATGCACTTTTGCAATCGAAAATTATTTTCCACTTTGGTGTAGTTAAACATCGCCGTGGACTCGTGAAACGCAGTACAAAACATTGGCCATTCTTCTGGCCGCCCATTGAAGTCAGGCAAATGTTGCAATTTTCTGCTACTTCCGTAATAACTTACGTGTTGTTGGTCGAAATGATTTTGTACTGATGCTGGTGGCAATGCGAATGCTGGCGGAGGTAAATGCATCGATTGTGTGGGGCGCTGTGTAAAAGGCTGAAGTGCATTTAAGGGCGTGAGATATGATACTACCCTAGGAGTGCTTGTGTTTGAGTACACTGGCTGTGTCTGAAATATGTTCGTGGCATTCCACGAGAAGGTGGACACTGGTCGTGTCTCGGACGTGTTCATGGCATTCGACGAGATAGAGGACACTGGCTTTGTCTCGGACGTATTTGTGGCGGCTGACTGTGTGGAGAACATTGGCTGTGTCTCGGACGTGGCAGTGATCGGGACCGAATAGGCTGATGTATTATTGGCGATTGAAGAGATGGACGAAACTGGCTGTACGACGTTGGGAGAAGGTATGCTCTGTAATTGGCGGCTGAGCTGTTCTTGCAGAAGCATGCGTTACTTTTTCTCATTTGTAGCATCTGCCACGGCGGCTACTAATTGTGAACGCAGCTCCTGCATTTCTTCCATAAGTTTCTCCGACATATTTGTAATGGTTTTATTAGCTGCATTTTATTTTCCCCCAGATCTGATCCGGATTGGATTTGGAAACATAAATACAAGTAATACAAAAACAACACAAGATCCAGGTCTGCCTTTGGATTTGGATTTCAAAATCCATTTTCTGAACACTTTCCTAGCAATATTTTAATTTTAAAGGTTGGTGCCACTGCTGAGATTTACAAAAAAAACTCAATAAAATTAAAAATTCTCGAAATCAAACACATGCCACCATTATTCAAATTTTTTTTATGAGTTTTTTCTTCATTTAATAGAGCCGGCTCGTCGCGAGGCATGCAAAAATACATTAAAACTATTAACTTAATAGAAATTAACCTAAAAAAATAAAAATGTTCCATTTTTAAACATTCGCTCTTCCTTAGATACCAAATATTATTTCAAACAAGATTTGTGAAAATTTTCCTTCTGTCAATTATATTGTATAAATAAAGCCAACTGTGAGAAATAAATAAATTTGTGATCCAGTTTGTTGTATTATCCTGATATAATCCGGATTAGATCTGGGGAAAAATAAAATGCAGCTATTGCTTTTATCAGATCCAGGTTCACTTTCTGAGTCTGAGGCTGGTTGTTTTGAATCTTCAAGATCTTCTTGAGGATTCAGTGGCTTACTTTTTCTAATCATCAAAGATGGCGGCAGATAACTTGTTCAATTTATTAAAATTGAAATAAAAATTTTATTGGCGGGGCAAATATTTGGCTGATTCGTATAAATCTTTGAATAAAACAACGAGGTTATCAAATTTATCGAGGTAATCGAGGTTTATTTCCTATTAAATAACATGTTAATATTTTTTTAATTTGAAAAGAAAAAATGAGCCGAAATGAGGTAATTTCGCAAATTACGTAAAAAGTGTTTTCATTATAAATTTGCTAATTTCATTTGACAGTCCAGGCTGTCAACCGCTTGTTTTTGTTGTTTTATACGTTGAATTCTGTCATATTAAATGCGTTCCACTTTGAATGGATTCCATTTGGGTGTGTTCATAAAGTTTTTACGTAATTTCCTACCTAATTTCGTGCAAATTTGGTTGAAATTACCTCATTTGGAAATGTGAATTTGTATGGGAAATGAGATGATTTCGAATCGAATTTGGAAATTTTAAACGAAATTACCTCATTTGCTCTAATGAAAACGTAGTATTACAATTTTAGTCGATTTATATGGCGGCTGATCGAACCTTCTTCTTGGATTGTCTGTTATTTTAAAAATGAATGGAAACATGAATGTGTTCAACTGAAAATGGATGATGAGTGTATCCAGATATTTGCGCATTCAGAATGAATGCGTTCAAAAATAAAGTTCTGTTTATGTCGGTTTCGTTCCGTCACCAAAATAATTTAATGATTAATTATTTCGTAACACGTAGTATAAGGTAATTTCAACAAGATTTGCACGAAATTCGGTAGGAAATTACGTAAAAACTTTGTGAACACACCCAAATGGAATCAATTCAAAGTGGAACGCATTTAAAATGACAGAATTCAATGTATAAAACAACAAAAACAAGCGGTTGACAGCCTGAACTGTCAAACTAAATTACCAAATTTATAATGAAAACACTTTTTACGTAATTTGCGAAATTACCTCATTTCGGCTCTAATGAAAACGTAGCATAAAAAGTGTTTTCATTATAAATTTGCTAATTTCGTTTGACAGTCCAGGCTGTCAACCGCTTGTTTTTGTTGTTTTATACATTGAATTCTGTCATATTAAATGCGTTCCACTTGGAATGGATTCCATTTGGGTGTGTTCAAAAAGTTTTTACGTAATTTCCAACCGAATTTCTTGCAAATTTGGTTGAAATTACCTCATTTGGAAATGTGAATTTGTATGGGAAATGAGATGATTTCGAATCGAATTTGGAAATTTTCAACGAAATTACCTCATTTGCTCTAATGAAAACGTAATATACTACATTCGAGACTTTTTGCAAAAAGTACAAAAGTGAAAAACTAAAACATGCGCTAGAAATGCCTGTTTGCCAAAAAGTCTGCGAAAATAGGGTGTGATATGTCATTTCAGAATGATACTACAGACAAAATAAAATTTTTTCGCACACAGGCATCTCAAAGCATATATTTGCTCATCACATTTTCACTTTTTGCCCTCCTTTTTGCAAAAAGTCTTGAATGTAGTTAAGCCTTAATGAAAACGTAGTATAATACGGTTTGCACACTGAACCAAAATCTCCGATTTCGGCAACGAGATTACCAAATCTCATTGAATCGTTCACACTGCGCACATAACTAGATTTTGTTTGACATTTCAAAGGATTGTTAGTGTTGATAGAAACTACGAAAAAAATCCATTGATATTGTTGTAATCTACTAGATTACGAAATCTGAAAATGTATGGGAAATCTTGTTGATTTCGATGAGATTTGGTGATTTTTGCTCGAAATCTAGATTTCGTTCCGGTGTGTTACTCCGAATTTACGACACCTCTAATCCTGAAAAAATTATTTATAATAAAATACACGTGAAATAGAGGTGGAGTAAGCTAAAACTGGTACATAGGAGGAATAAATCCGGAGTAAAGCCGTTTTAGTATCTATGTCATTTTGACATGAAATCGGCATCGTGTGACATTTGCAAAAAGGTGTGCAAACGAAATCCCAGTTTACAGACCGTTTTCTTTTATTTTGCTTATCCATTCATTTGATACATAGATATTTAGATAAAATAAAACCAATAATAACACTGGTCAACAAAATTAAATTATTTTTTTGTTACAAAAACCAAACTATACTTTCCCAAAGGTTTTTGGTGTGCTGAATTATTCAGAAATATTCTATCACGTCACGTTTTTGAGATATTTCCGTTTGAAAATAAAAAAAGTCGGTTTTTCGCTGTTTTCGAGGTAACTTTAAACCGTGAGGTAATTTGTTTCAACATAATTTGTAACGGTTTCTGAAAGCACTAAGTTTCTTTTTTTTTAATTCTATTTAAACCTTTCCGATATCTCTTCCCTAACCCGAGAAATCCTGATTTAGTTGTAAGCCTTTATCCTATAAAATTTGAAAAGTCGATAGGGCCAGATCATGCCATAGAACGACATACCCTCTTCGAGGTACAAGATAATAAGTATACAGTTTTGTAGGTGGTGTCTAACCAAACATTTTGCGTAAGGGATGCCTAGCGTCAAATGGTCAAGACATAGGGTTGCCACGCTCTAAAGGTCAATTTTCGGCTTTTTACAATTATGTGTCACAGCTCATAGGTTAAGGTACTATATTTTGAAAAATTTTAGTATTATCGTACTTGTTATAAATGTAAATATCAATGCCCATAAAACGGGAAAAATCAAAAACCACCAAAAAAATGATGAAAAAAATCTATATTATTCGAAAATATACTTAAATAAAAAGAAAGCGTTATTAAAAAATTTTGGATGGTATTTTTTAAATGGTATTTTCTGTACGTTTTTAGGACTTACCGTTTAAGCTGTGTCAGATAGTTGCAAGAGCACGGAAATTGACCTTTAAATCGTGGCAACCCTATGCCTTGGCTACTTTACGCTAGGCAACCCTTGCGCAAAATGTTTGGTTAGACACCATCTACAAAACTGTATACTTATTACCTTGTAACTCGATGAGGATAGGTCGTTCTATGGCATGATCTGGCCCTATCGACTTTTCAAATTTTATAGGATAAAGGCTTACAACTAAGGCCGTGTGCGAATTCAGTTAAAATCGCGTTAAATTTTATCCGAAAATTAATTTTTGACACTAGTGAGGTGAATCTGTATGTAGAAATGTCAAAATTTAATCTCGGATAAAATTTAATCGGAATTTTAAACGAATTCGCACACGGCCTAAATCAGGATTTCTCGGGTTAGGGAAGAGATATCGGAGAGGTTTAAATATAATTAAAAAAAAGAAACTTAGTGCTTTCAGAAACCGTTACAAATTATGTTGAAGCAAATTACCTCACGGTTTAACGTTACCTCGAAAACATCGAAAAACCGACTTTTTTATTTTCAAACGGGAATATCTCAAAAACGTGACGTGATAGAATATTTCTGACTTCAGATTCGAATTCAGCACACCAAAAACCTTTCGAAAAGTATAGTTTGCTTTCAGTAACGAAAACCTTGTCTACCAGTGTAATTACTTAAAATTGTGGAAGTTAGATGGGGTTTGTTAACGTTTATAATAACCAGAGTTTTAGATTTGACATTTTTTTGATAATATGTTTTATAAATATAAATATTTTATAAATTTGTTTTGACGTGGCGTAAAGAGGGAGTAAAAGTGCTTCGACGCGGTTTAGCTACTCCGAGGTTAAAACGAGTATTAGTGAAATCTAATAAATAAGGCTGGCAGTGTTTTACTTATGACTGCGATCGACTTCGTTTATACTATTGCTCTTATTACTTAGATTTTTGGCAGTTTAAACTATGTCTAAGTATTTTGAAGCAGCATTTTGAAGCAGAAATAAATATGCTTTTTTAATTAAAAAAAAAATTGAATTTCTCAAGGTTTAGGCAATCTATTGCCTGAAGCAAGAAATATAGATCACTTTAGCCACAATTAGAAAGTTTTTTTTTAAAATCTGGATGGCTGTCTAAAGTTAGGCAATGTTTATTAATACGACCATATGTTTTTTGGTATTTCCACTGCACAAAAAGATTAGAAAGTAGATTTATTTTGACAGTTTGCAGATGTTATTTCATTTTTCTAATTAAAGTTGAAGTGAGACAGAAAATTTCATGTATGTCCACTTTCCAATGAATGCATTCAGTGTGAGAAAATATAGACCAGGGGCCCACCCATGTAAATCGATTCTACAGTCAAAATGACCGAATTCGCCAAATCACAACTCCGTAATTCTATAGTAAGGCCTAGTACGCAGATCTGGAAAAGACAAATTTTATCTCTACAATTCTAATCATTACAAAAACGTTGGAAAAATCGCGCTAAATTAATGTTTTTTTCTTTTTATAATATTATCGATAAATAATAGTGGATCGTGTTTATCGTGCAAAATTATTGACCTGTAAAAATATCCCGCTAAATAATGCGTCGAACACTACTTTTCCTGGCAAAATTTAGTGGAGACTTCACCCTACAGCGGGTACAAACGTCACAATTTTGCGCGTGAGCTGCGTACTGCCTAGAAAAAAACTGAAGACAAAATTTGTCCTGGGCACTGATCTCTATAATACACTGGATAGTGGATTCCCTACAAAGTATAACAGTTTTTCTACTTCCAATTGAAGATGACAAGTACGTAGGCAACTCAACACTTTAGGTATGTTCAGTGAGGCAACACAACACTTAAGGTATGTTCAGTGAGGCTGCAAAGGCCAGTTCAAGTTGCTGAGATCTCAAAAATTCTACTACAACCGAAGAGGGCCAATACCAAAGTGGAATTTCTAAAAAAAAAGCAAAAGAACCATCACTTGTTTGTAAATTTGATTTTTTGTAACTTAAAATAATTGTAAAAGTGAATTTAAAATATTTAAGTTGCAATTTTGTAAAAAAAAATTGCGTTTCATTATGTTATACAGTTTTACTGTTATACAAAAAAATAGGCAACTCAACATTATAACAATTCTCAAATGGCTTCAACTTTCTTGTATAGATGCGCTATCCAGTGTATTATAGAGATCAGTGGTCCTGGGAAAGATTTTGTATGAAAAGAAAAAATTTTCCCGATCTGCGTACTAGGATTAAACGATAATCGAACTGGTTTAGTAGTGCCAATTAATTTTTGTTTTGGTTCGCGAAGTTGGTGGTACTATGTAAATCGAAAGTCAATGTCAAAGTCAGCCGAATTCGCAAATTTTTGTTCTAATTCAAATGTGTTTGCGAGCAAAAGAAGCATCGAGAGTAATAAAATAAAATGTAAGTATCGACTGTCAATATTATTAATTATAAGTGATAAATATGTATTGAAATTCGCAAACCTAACGTTCACTTTCACTGGCTGCGTTCAATAGAAAAACTGAAATTTCAGCCAAAATTCACTGTGTCAAATTCTCGTATTTACTTAATAGAATTTGCATTGAAACGAAATAAAATAGAACTTTAATTATATTTTATAATTTATGCTAAGAGCTCTAAAGATGAAATTTTATGTAAAAAAAATTAGCAATACGTTTTTTTAAATTCCATTAAAACTGCTTGTTATTCTGCATTAAATTTTGTTCCTGGTGTTCAATTTTTTTTAAATTACAAAAAGTTTTTTTTATTAAAGTATGTTAGTATTACAATTTTACTATAAAAACTCATGAGCTCAAATTCACCATTAAGGCCGTGTGCGAATTTGGTTTAAATCGCGTTAAATTTTATCCGAAGATTAATTTTTGACACTAGTGAGGTGAATCTGTATGTAGAAATGTCAAATTTTAATCTCGGATAAAATTTAAACAAAATTTTAAACCAATTCGCACACGGCCTAAGTAGAGCGAAAATCAAAAAGGTTCCACTTGTATGTATTGTAATGATGTAACCACTCCTTTACTTGAATTACCGCCTAATATGCTCTCATGTGACATCAGCGGAGTTTGTGGAGTTTTTAAGAAAGAGCTTTTAAGAAAGATAGAGCTTTTAAGCTGAATGGAAAGAATGCCATCTCTCTCGTTGGAATGGAACCTTCTAGATGGCTTTTATGCCAGTACTTTCGAGTAGAGTCTCGAACCTCTCAGCTCACTATATAAGGAGAAACTTTTTGAGCACAGGCATAGTTTATTTTTGAAAGCGGAAGTGTAAAGTTCGAAGTTAAAAGTATCCGGAAGTGAATTTAAGTTGCAAACTATTGAGACTGGTGATTAATAAAATAATTTAAAGTGAAGTAAAGTGTGTTTGATTTGTAAAGGAAATAAGTGACGGTTGATAATTAAAAATAAATAAGTTTTATTATCGAACCCTTGGTAAATCGTTACAGTATATACTTCAGTTCTTTTGGCACTTCTCCCAACACAAACAATTGTCCTCTGAATTTTCAGATGAGATTTTCCTGTCTGAAGTTTAAGATAAAATGTAACTAAAAGTTACTGAAAGTCACTTAGGGCGGTATTCACCGATTGTCAGATCTTACAATATTGTCAGATCTGTCAATGGTCTGACAATAGCGGACAATTAGCTGACAATTGACAAATTTCTTACAATGTAAAATTGTCTGTTCACACGATTGGTAGATTTTGTGCCAAAGTCTGACAGTTTAATTGTCAGCTCTTGTCTGACAATTTTCGGACAATTACATATCTGACAATATTGTCAGCTTGAAAATTTTCTGTTCACACGGTTGGCAGATCAATAAAAATTCAAGTCACAATAAAAATTCAATTCAATTGAGGATTTCAAGATCAAACAAACTTTTATAGAATTTCACTTTGTAATGTGTAGCCACTATCAAGAAGAGGATACTTTCAAAGTGATTTGAAAATCTAGTGTCATAGTGGTAATGCCAAAACATTTGGACGAGCATTTGAAACAATTTAACTACAACTGGACATCGAGGGCGACGAACTACTACGAAGGAGAAATATACCAGAGGTCGTCAAGACGCGCTACGAAGAACAAAAGTCCATATTCTGTATCAAATTATTAAACAAAAAAAAAAAAAAGAATTTAAATTTTAAATCATTTATTTTTTGATAGACGCAAGAATTTGAAGATCTTGCAATAATTGAACTATATTGTTTAGAAGAAAAATAAACCTTTGCTTCCAAAAAATTCAGCAGGCTTACTCTAGAGAGCTCGGCTGATTTAGCAAGTGACTTTGAGACTATGTTAGGTCTGAGTTGGCGGCAGGCTGCCAATTGTTACCAATTGCTTGAGCTGGTTTTTTTTCCAGGTAGTGTCCCTGTCCACCTTCGTTTTGGCATTCTTCAAATTTATTTGATTGCTCGTATAGTTTCTTGGCCATTTTGAAGTCCAATTTTTTTTAACTTGTTGGAATTTGCTGTTCACTTTATTTTAATCGTATTTAATCTTCATTTAAGTAGATATCTTTCAATGGTTTTATTTATTCCGAACAAAATATACAGCACAAGGAATTTAATATAAAAGTGAGTCCAGTTGCTTTATAGATTTCTTTTATTCAGTTGTGGAAAAACTACAAATTTCCTACAAAAATGTTTTTTTTTTATCTCTCAACTCGGCTCCAACCGTTTGACATTTTGAACAATGAAAAAAATGTCAGCAATTGTAAGATGTTTTCAATGAAAACATTTGACAATGACCAATGAGTCTGACAATGTCCTAATCGTCTGACAATGACACAAATTGTGCGTTCAGATGATTGTAAGATACCTGACAATTTTTTGTCAGATTGTCATCTTACAATTACCTGACAATGACGTTTCTGACAATATAGTCAGACAAAATTGTGTGTACAGACGATTGTAAGATATTTGGGACAGTATTTTCACTGACAGATCTGACAATGTTGTAAGATTTGACAATCGTCTGTACTTAGCTTAATTTGTGCTATTCACCCACAGTACACATATAGAAGGTAATATCTTCCGAGTTTTCATTTTTGTTCAGTTCTGCGCATGTCTTGTATTTTGTTTTTGTAAATTGTGGATGAGGGTCACTGCGATTCGGAAACACTTGTGTTTTGTTTTTGTAAGTTCTGACAGGCAGGTCACTGTAAGATGATGCGCAATATATTACCTTCAATATGTGTACTGTGCTATTCACCAACCACTCATAAGCATTTTTCGAAGTCCGAAAATGAGAGCCACTCTCTCTCAGCCAGGCATGTCCAAACTGTGAAACCAAACTGTTTTCGAACATGATTGACAGCCGTCAAGTTAAATGTCAAAAAGGTTAAAAAAAATCGGAAAAATTTTTGTTGTTGAAACAATATTGAAACAAGTTGCAGAAATTAATTGCTCTTTCGTACAATTATTTGGAATAAATAAGAAAAGCTCTTTAAAAATGGCTGGTGACCAGGATACGTTCCTCATCTTTCTTCTCGGTGAAGCTGAGTACTTGATATTGGATCGTTACTGCAGATCTACTTCTAGCGAAATGTATTAGACTTAAGTCCATGAGAATAATGTTGAAATATTGAAAGTTTTTTATGGCACTTTGATATTGGTTTGAAAATTTTTCTATTCTCTGAACCATTGACCTATTATATATGGACTGCCAGGAGCCAACTTCACGATTCTACATAGATACGCTCGTTTTTTATATGAAACAATTTTATCGTATCGAGACTGGAACCAAAACAATACTATTATTAGTAGGTTTTTTTTTTCTTACTGTCAATAAGAAAAGGCAATCCTCATAAATTTGTGTGCTTAAAATACAATCGACGCTAAAAAACAAAACTAAAATAAATACAGTAGTTGAAGATATATTACAGTGTGCTTTCGTTAAATCTTTATTGTTGGTTTTAAATCTTCTTTATTGATGGATATATGTGAATTAGGTATATAACCTCTGTTCTAAGCTATTTCTTTTATCCAAAAGTTGCAGTCTGTTCGAAAATTGGCACTCTTGAAGTTACTACGATCTGCAGCTGCTTCTGCTGCCACCAATTCTTGCAGATCGTAGATGGGTTTGGGTCAATAGGTTCGCTTGCACTGAGATGGATCTTCGGCAAGGTGCGCAACATGTTTTCGAGTGTGTTTAGTAAATGTCGAGAGAACGGCCTGTTGTTGCGGTCCTCTCCAAGTCGTTTCAAAGCCTACGGGCAATCAGAGCGCGCTCGTCATATCCTGCCGTAGAAGTCCTAGTCCCACCATAAACAGAATCTGATCTTTGTTGTTGATGTCACTATATGGTGACATGATATGTTACAATAGCTATCGAATGTTTACTCACACAGCCCATGAAGAGGAGAATATTGCAGTGTCGGGGTTTCTGCATGGCAACCTCGTTTTTAAATGCCTTCAACTGTGCCATAGGGATTTTGAGCCAGTAGTCTTTGGTACTAGTAATTATCCATAGGAAACTGTTAACACAAAGTCGGATCTTTGTCAGCACAGCGCTGGTTAAACCTAAAAATTCCACTGATTGCAACAGAATCCAGTGAACAAGAGGCGACGATATCTTTCGCAAAAAGCCAACGAAAAAAATGTTTTCGGATGAATTCATGCGATATATGTATGCATCGTTATTGGACTTTTGTCCAGTAGGTTTACATGTACTTCATCTATATGCAGGCAACCAAGATGGTATCGCATGAGATGGGTACACTGCCTGTTTTTGGGCTTGAAACAACTTTACACATGTCTGGGGTAAGTTTACGTAACTTCAGAGCTTTGCGTAGTCGAACTCTAGGAATAACTTCAACAGAAATTTCAGGTTATCATTGCAGAAGGCTACTGCAATCAGATTATTCCTGCAATTGAATAAACTTTTAGTGGTAAAACATTAAAAGAAATCAGTTCAACAAATTACCAGAACGTGACGGATGTAAATTATATTGAGAAAATAAAACAAACGTCAAACAGCTAACCATTAACTAAAACAGATGTCCTTAGTTTCTATGACAAAAATAGCTTTTTGAAACCAAGTGACAATAGATGGCCTTGCAAATTATTATTATTTTTTGCCGGTTTGCTCCAAGAGGCCAAGGGTCGCGAAGAAGAGAAGGGACCATTTTTTTTGGAGCTTTTGTATGAAAATAAAGCCCGACTAGCAGTCCATATCTAGTATGTCAATGCTCTGAACTCACATGCTTTGCTCGAGTTTTTCAAGGATAACAAATAACTTGCAATCTTGGATTAATGTTGATGAAGAAGATGGATTATTGGAACATTTCAAATCACATTAGGTGGGTTAGAATTGGGTTCTATAAGCACAAAAATATGACCACGAATTTGTCGCTTATGTGCAACAGTTTATTACTGATGTCTGCGAATTCTTGGTCAGTGAGTTTATTTTAACAAAACCTTAAGTGATTTCTTACTTTTCGTTGGTCACAAACGCTCTTCAATTTTTCTCAGTTGTCGCCAAATGTATTTGTATTATTTGTTAAAAAGAATTTTCACTTCCTTGACTCTCGGAAATCCGTACACAAGTGGCAAGCATTAAAGCTACCATTCAATCTTATTTTTATGAAACATTGATGTTGGCTATAATGTAAGTTGATTGTATTTTGGTCAAAAACAAACATTTTTTATTAAAAAGTTTTTTTTCCTCATGATTTTTTTTTTTTACAAAACTGAGACTGTTGCAGTGAGTTCATTGTTTACTAGTTTTCGGAGGCATAGATACTTCAACAGTAAATTATAGAATGTTTGCCATTGGGGGCTTCCAATGGCTATCAATTTTCGATGGTGGGAAACATTCGCGGTTATGTCGTTAAAATGCTCTCTTTTTTGCTGAAAATTCGTCAAAGAATTGGGTCCATAGAGCCTTACTGGACTGTGTTCCTTTTCTTGTTGGCACCCCTTATTCGACTTATTTGTGGATTTATATGACAAGGATCTCAAAAAATAAGTGCTCTTGGCAAATTGGTAAATTAAAAACAAAACATTCAAATTGATTCACTTTATTAATTTTTGGTTTTAATTTTTGCAGAATGCAGTTTTGTGAGTTTGATTTTTTATATAATAGTGTCACTCCTTTTTGTGACTATTAACCAATAGAAAAGAAAGCCCGATTTTAAACAACTTTTATTTTATTTTACTTTAACTTTAGTGTAGCGTTTTAAATTACAGTCTTTTCTTCTTCCAAGTAAAAATGTATCTCCTTGTTGAAACTGGCTGTTGCCACGCTAATTTTTGAAATCTGTCTCGATGCGCAATTTCAGAGTCAAAACCATTGACAAAAAAGGAAAGATAGATTCGTCTCTGTCTTGACGAATCTCGTTCAAAGGAGAATATGAGAAAATAGGTTTGTTCGGTTAACAGGCAGTAGCCAGACCGATAACATGAGTTTAGATTTTAGGGTGTATGCAAACTATGTTGGTGATTTTCTGACATTCTCCTCCCCGGTACATTGATCCAGTGCTTTGCTTAAATGTACATCTTCACATATGTCCAACTTGGCTAGTTTAACAGCTGGTCGAACATAAATTCCATCTGCAGTTTTGACTGTAGCGCTTCTAACTTGATCATCTTTAGACATATGAATTTTGAGTATTCTGCCTTTAGGCCATGATTTGCGGGGGTAACTCTCATTGATAACCAAAACTATATCTCCTTCTTGAAGGGGATCAACATGCTTAGTCCACTTCTCTCTTCTGGTCAATGTCGGTAAGTATTCCAGAATCCACCTTTTCCAATAGTGCTTCGCGTACAGTTGAGACATTAGTGCGTTTGTTTTATACAGCTTTACGTTCTCATTTACGTCCTCAAAAGGAATTGGTGACGAACCTCCAGCTAACTGCCGCAGGAAATGGTTAGGAGTCAGAGATTCGGATTCTTCACTGTCCAAAGGTAAGTAGGTTAAGGGTCTTGAGTTGATCATATCCCCAACTTCCATTGAGTAACTCCGAAACAGCTCATCGTTAGGTTTGTAAGTGGTGATGTCGCTGACAGCATACAAAGCAATTTTCACTGATTTAATTAAACGTTCGACGCACCCGTTCATGTGTGGTGACCCAGGAGGGTGGAAATACCATTCGAGATCTGCGCTAACGAACTTAGATGCTATAGTTTGTGAGTCGATTTGCTTTAAGTCTTTTCGTAGAATTTTTTCAGCCCCCACGAAATTCGTTCCCCGATCACTGAATATTTTTTTAACGGGTCCTCTGCGACTTAGAAAATTTCGATAACACAAAATAAACGAATCGGTGCTGCAACTATAGGCAATTTCTATATGAACCGCTCGTACAACCAAGCATGTGAATAGACAAATCCACCGTTTTTCCAATTTTCGTCCATTGACCACTTCAAAGGGTCCACCGTAGTCCACTGCTGTGTAGGTAAATGGAGGGATGTACGGCGTCATACGAACAGCTGGTAATTCAGCCATCTCCGGGTTTTGTGGTTTTGCTCGAAGTATTTTGCAACGATTGCAAGACGTTCGAACTCGCTTCAGAAACTGCCGCAGTCTAGGAATGTAGTATTTTTTTCTTATCTCGTTTACTACTGTCTCGTGATTAATGTGCCGAAACCTCTCATGATAATCAGTAACAAGCAACTCTGTTCCATGATGATGTTGCGAAAGTATTATGGGTCGTTTTGTTGACACACCAACACAGTTAGTTTTATCAATCCTACTCATCGATCTGAGTACACCATCGTCGTCTAGGTATGGTTTTAGAGAAATTATTTCATTGCTGAATCGTTTTTTACTACCGAATAGATTACCGTATTGTTTTAAACACTTTATTTCATTTTCGTAACACTGATTTTGAATTAGTTTAAATAATGAGATCTCAGCACGCTTATATTCATATGACATTAGGAATTTCGAATTAATTTTAGGTTTTTTATTTAATAACACGTGAATACCCCGATGTACAAAGGCTGTGAGTCGTAACATTTTAAACCAACTTGAAAACTTTTCGATGTTAATAGCTGGTTCCCAAACATGGTGAACTGCCTCAAGGATTTCAACATCTGGATTTGATTGCAGTGAGATGTCATCCGGCCATTGAATTTCGTCATTATGTAGGAATTCGGGTCCGCTAAACCAACGATCATTCATATTAAGGGATGGTCCCTTTTTCCATTTAGTCGCATCATCAGCCACATTCAGATCCGAAGGTATATATCGCCAATTTCCAATATTGCTTAGTTCTTGTATTTCAGCAATTATTCTAAATGCAACAAATTGACCCTTTGTTGCTTTAGCATCCGATCTTAACCATCTTAACACAGTAACCGAATCCGACCAGTAGAAGATTTTGCTAATTGGATTGCTTAATGATTGTCGAATACTGCACGCAAGTCTAGCTCCAATCAATGCTGCAATAAGTTCCAACCTCGGAATCGATATAAGTTTGATCGGTGCAACCTTTGTTTTGGAGGCCATAAGTGTGCATGATACTTTACCCTCAGACTGGATTCTCATATAAGCAACTGCTGCACTGGTGTCTTTGCTGGCATCAACGAATATATGAATTTGTATATTCTCTGCATCCCATATCGATGGTTTTGTTGTGTAACATCTGGGAATATGGATGGTTTCGACTTCATGAAGTTGTTGAAGCCACTTTAGCCATTGGTCGTATTGCTCTTCTGCAATCTCATCGTCCCAATCTATTTTGGAGCACCATATTTGTTGTAACAAGACTTTTAAATAACTTGTAAAGTGGATAATTAACCCTAAAGGGTCAAAAATCGACATCAAAATTCTCAAAACTTCACGTTTGGTTGGTTTATGTTGGCCATTCAAAACACTTTTGCTACCTTTGTTCAGTTTCAACGAGAATGTGAATGAATCTGATTGGGTGTCCCACCACATACCCAAAACCTTTTCAGTATATTGTTCTGCTTCTTTATTAAGATTGACAAGCTCAGACATCTGTTCATGTGAACTTTCTAGTGCCAACAACACTTCACGAGAATTTGATTTCCACTTATGTATATGAAACCCTCCTGCCGAGTGAATTTTCTTAATCTGTTCAGCTAGTGTGACTGCTTCTTCCTTTGTGGCGACGCTGTCGAGTAGGTCGTCGACATAGTGGTTGTTCACAATTGCCTTTACAGCCCTAGGATAATCACTTTCAAATTGTTTAGCATTCAGATTTTTCACATATTGAGCACTACTTGGCGAGCAAGTTGCTCCAAAGGTCATTACTTGAGTTACATATACGCTTGGCTCCTCATCTTCTCGATCGTTCCATAGAAATCGACAGGCTTGTTGATCTTCCTCAATTAATTTGATTTGGTGGAACATTTCGGAAATATCACCACATATAGCTATAGAATTTTCTCTAAATCGAAAAAGAATACCAAGCAAGGATGAGAGCTGATCAGGTCCTTTCAGAAGGAATGAGTTTAAAGAAGCACCATTAACCTTTGCGGCCGCACTCTGCCCGGCTTATTTGGATTAATTACGGGAAAGAGAGGAAGGTACCATATACGCTTGTGCTGGTTTTTTAACTCGCTTTGCTCCAATTTCCGAATGTAGCCTTTATTTAAGTAGGCAACTATTTGGTTCTGCATCTCAAGTCTTAGCTGTTGATTTTTCTCTAACCGTCGAATAAGTGTCTTTAATCTGAATTTAGCCATCGGATAGCTATCGGGTAAGTCCACATCATCGCAACGCCATAACAAACCTGTTTCATATTTTTGTCCCACAAGCTTTGTCGTAATTTGCATCATGGATGTAGCTCGGCGATCTTCTTGGGACGACAAATCATCTTTGGGCACTCTGACCCCCAGAGTATCGATGGAGAAAAACCTTTTCATACTTTCATGCAGATCCTCATCGTCAGGTTCGCGACGTTCTTCGACGTGGTAGTTTACACTTTCGTAGTTGGATGTTCGCTTTGACCCAAACACTGACCATCCTAATTTACACTTGGTCGCGACAGGATCCTTATCTCCAGCCAATCGTGTTTTGATGGGGACTGCCAAGTGCCAGGTTAGGTTGGGTTGTGTTAATTTGTATGAACAGACTGGAAGGCCTCGTAAATGATTATATTTGTTCGCTAGCTCTTCATAACACAAGGTTTGTTTGGTTAGTTGAGTTCTTTAATCGTATGTGCTTCGGGAATTACATATTTATTAGCGCCTTCATATACACCGGAGATATGTACGGAAACCTTAGTTGATTCTTCTTGACGTGTCACATTGGCTGTCCACTTCAAATTCAGAATTACCTTTGGGCCTTTTAATCCCAATTGCTCAGCCACATCTTCTTCAATTCGGGTGCCACTGGAACCGCCATCCAAAAACGCCATCACTTGTTGCTTTTTGTTTCCATGCTGTAGTATTACAGGTAAATATTGGAACTGAAATTCATCACCCAATCTAGTATGGCTGTTCTGTTGCGATTCTACTACGGGTAGATTATTTTGTGAGTTAACTTCTAAATGCATAAGTGGATGGTGTTTACGACAACAACCTACATTACATTTAACCGCCTTCTTACAATTGAACGGGTATTTCATCCTATGGACGGTTAAACATTGTCGGCATAGCTTAAGCTCTTTGACCTTTTTCCACCTGTCAGCTGAAGGAAAACTTTTAAAAACTACACAAGATTCTACTGATTTACATTTATTGGAACAAACTATACATTTATGGAATGAATCATTTATAACGTGAACATTAATTCTGCTTTCTCTTTTAGATGGCTGCTTCTCGGCTCTCTCGAACGATGGTAATATGGAATATACTTTTTTTGCTTCTATTTTCAACCAAGACCCGAATGCTAAAACCCCTGAGACGTTACTTTCGTAAGCATATGAAGCCCATTTCATTTTCATATCATTATTCAATTTCTTCAACAGTTCTTTAAGCAATAAAGGATTGTCATATTGACTTTCTAATGACGATGCCTTCATAACTGCATTCATGTTAGTGACTGCTGTCGAAAATTGAATTATGGATTCCAACTTGTCTCCTCTCACAGGTGGAAATTTACTTATCTAGTAAATCTGAGCATTAAGAATGACTGTGGGCTGTCCAAATGCTAGCAAAAGACATTCCATAATGTCTGGTATGCATGATGGTTCGCATAATTGACTTGCCACCTCGTTTCTAGCTCTGCCTTTGAGTGATTGTTGAAGACGCATTAAATTTTCTTCATTGGAATAGCCGCATTCTTTAGTCGATAGTTCAAACATTCGTTTAAACACGGGCCATTCTTCTAACTCGCCTGTGAATGTTGGAAGTGCTCTATAGATTTTTCGAGCCGCAATTTGTCTCTGATTGAATGGTGGTTTATATTCACAGCTGATGGTTGTGTCCGGATTTAACTGATTAGGTATTTTGTCACTCGGATTGAATTCACGCGCTTGAGGATTCCGTTTGATGTTGTTAACGCAGTCTGGAATGTGTTCTACCTGGTTATTTTCATCATCGTCAAAATCGAGGTCGCAGACAGATGCTTGGTCAACTAGATCCTGCTGCTGTTTAAGGACATCGTGCTCTAATTGAAGATTTAGACGCTGCTCCTTCAATACTTTACGTTGCTTCTCCAACAATCGCATCGTGAATCTCGTAGCTGTTGACATAGATGTTGATTTTGAAGTTGTTGACCGTCCCTCTGACTCGTTGTCCCCTTCAGCAACCATTTCGCGTGCCTCTTCTGACCTTGGAGTTGGCAATGGATCTCCGTTTTGATCGACGAAACTCCCAGTTAAAGAGATGTATTTTTCTTTGGCGTTATTGAACTTTTCCATCGCAGCCTGGATCACAGTTCTTCTTTTTTTACTATCGATTGTTTTTTGCGCGACTTCATTTAAAGCATGTACTTCCCTGCAGATAATTTCTACTCGCTTTGCATACCCCTCTTTGCAGTCTTCGCAAACCCATCTACTCAACTCATCGGCCTGACTACTACTTAAACCTACACATAATAAGTGAAACCATTTTCTACATACCCCATCACAATAGATCATTTCTTCGTTGTAGGGCTCCTAGCATACTTTGCACGTGGCTCGTCTTCGCTGCGGTTACGCCTGCTGTTGTTGTTCTGGAGGATTCTGCAGGCCGCCTGCTTCATTGTTTGCCGGAGATCGTGTCACCGGCATATTGATAATTTATACTGATGTAATTTAAAAAAATGTCACTCCTTTTTGTGACCATTAACCAATAGAAAAGAAAGCCCGATTTTAAACAACTTTTATTTTATTTTACTTTAACTTTAGTGTAGCGTTTTAAATTACAGTCTTTTCTTCTTCCAAGTAAAAATGTATCTCCTTGTTGAAACTGGCTGTTGCCACGCTAATTTTTGAAATCTGTCTCGATGCGCAATTTCAGTCAAAACCATTGACAAAAAAGGAAAGATAGATTCGTCTCTGTCTTGACGAATCTCGTTCAAAGGAGAATAGAGATCTCTACCAAACTGTCAGTTTTAAATGACAGCAAAAACACA
Source organism: Epistrophella euchroma (assembly GCA_947049315.1). Lineage (NCBI taxonomy): Eukaryota > Metazoa > Arthropoda > Insecta > Diptera > Syrphidae > Epistrophella > Epistrophella euchroma. Next base: position 83,085,335 of record OX346245.1, on the reverse strand, counting down.
ATGACAGAGGAAATTGGAAAGAAAAAATAGGGAGGGCTAATTTTAATTACAAAAATCTTGCTATTTTGTGCAATAAAAAGATTAAAATATTTTATATAAAGTATAAAAACATTTGCATTTGCAAGTAGCTTGTTTTCTATAAAAAAAAGGAAAAAAACAATTCGAAATATTTATTTGCCTCCAAAATAAACCAAACAAATGGCTGCCACTTAAATGTCATTGTGCCAAGAATTTTAGTTTGAAATTTAAATATGAACGAGACAGAGATATATTGCTGTTTGTTAAAAAGCCCTATATGAGAAAATAGGTTTGTTCGGTTAACAGGCAGTAGCCAGACCGATAAGATGAGTTTAGATTTTAGGGTGTATGCAAACTATGTTGGTGATTTTCTGACAAATAGGCTCTTATGTTGATCTTAAATATTTAAGTTTCGTTTAAGTAAATGGGCCTAAGGCCCATTTGCTGAAACGAAACTTAAGTATTTAAGTTCAACATAAGAGCTTATGTGACAGTTTACGCTGAGGAAAAAGTAAAACATAAGCATTTAAGTTGAGCATAAATATTTAAGTTTCGTTTCAGCAAATGGCCCTAAGAGGAACAAACAGACAGAAAAACAAACTTTCACATTTAAAAGGATGTTTGGTTACCTATCGTAAGAAACAAACAAAATTGGTATCTTTTTCACTTATAGATTTTTTTTTTCAAATTTTAGAATTGCGCACATTTTTTAATAAATAAAATATAGTCTCAACTCGTTAAAATTATGACTTACAGTATCAACGATTATATAGTACAGATTTAGATTGTACCACAGTTACGCCCAATTTTTTCTGGAATTAAGTTTGAGCACAGATAATAGAGTTACATAGATATCGCATCCCTTTTTCAATGTTTTTTGCTTGTAATCCCTTTTTCTTTTTTCTATAAAATCGAATCGGTTGGCCAAAATACTTATGTACTATAGCTGGTGTTTTGTTTTTATGTGTATATGTGTGTATCTATCTTTTATATAATCATATTATATAGTATATAGGGCCCACAAATTTAATTAAACTGGGGCGTACGTCTACGTCAGTGATCATATTTTTTTCTTCTGCATGCGATATCTATGGAACTATAGTGTCTGTGGTTTGAGTGTTCACGTATTCCCACTAATGGGAATACAAAATTCGCCGACTTCAAAATGTGCGGGCAAAATTCAAATGTTGGTGAAATATTTGACCAAGCATCAATTCCGGTCCATTTTTTAACAACGTTTAGGAATCGGTAAAATGCATAAGCGGCCACTTCATATTCTGAAAATGTTGCTGGCTTTTATCCAAATGTCGCAATTATGCCATGCAAAACCTTTGGTTCCCAAAATTTTCCTAAAATCGGCATCGAACGTCTTGACTATTTTTGAAAAGTTGAAAATCTAAAAACTAATAAATCTAGAAAAAAACGCTCTTATCTTACATTTAATTTAAAAAAAGCAATGGTCAAGAATTGATAACTTCTTGACCATGAGGCCTCCTCTTCTTCTTCTTAGTTTTCAAAATCGCGAAGGAAATTGCCACCATCAAAAACCAAATCCATTTTCTACACAAGAACATCACCGATTACACAAAATGGAAGAACAAAAAAAAAAAAAACCAATCAGAATTGACAATGTTAACAAAAAAATGCACTTATTACATATTTTTCCAGAACAACAGGCGAGAAATGGTAAAACCAAACGAAACTAATTGCTCTGATTTGAGTATTATTGAGCTTAGTATTTATGTAAAAAAATCATTTGGCACCGATTTGAGTACTAACAACTAGTATAAGAACCAGGTCCTAGCTGATTTTGAGGTGCTAGCCAGTACCGAGTCCTAACTAGTACTCGGTACCAAATGGACAGGACTAAGCCTTAGTACTTGCGTGAAGAAATAAGTTGATACCGATTTGAGTACTAAGCGCCTTAAAGTTGTTGGTATATTTCTGGGTATGTCCATAAGAGTAAATTTTTTTCTTTTCGTTTCTGTTTCGATGCAAGCTGAGCAATCGCAGTTAAATCGCAGCCAAAATACATTTAAATATAAAGGTTTTTTCATATTTGCGATGTATGATTTCAAAAATTCTTTGAAATCTTAACTTTAAAAGTAATTTTTTTCTCCTGGGCAATATGGGATTAATTGTGTATAGGATCTTAAAATAAGAGAAAATGTGACTTTCTAAAACTTATAGGTATTAATGCAAAATAAAAATAAAGATTTTGGAAAATTAGCTTTTATTGACTTGTGACGATTTTCTTTACCATTTACTTCGTTTATACACATTGGCGCAAAATTTTAAACATTTAAAACCTACTCTAAATCACTTTTAGAAAGGGAGTCGACTCTAAAATCTATTTTTATAGCGAGAGCCGACTCTTTGGTAATTTTAAACGACATAAAGTATACTTTAACGTTAAAGATCTTGTCTAACTTTAAAAGCAGGAAAACACTTGTTTATCTCTCAAAAGTATACTTTATCTGGTTGGCAATTTCCATTTCACAACAAACAAATTGAACCGAAATATTTTCCCAAGCTATTTTTTGAAGATTTTTAGATTTATAAAAAGGTAACAACATTGTAAAATACTGCCTAAACCATTTAAAGTGCTCAGATAACTTGAACTTTGCAATACATTGCGGTGGCGAAGAACAGAACACACAAAACTACAAATCCAAGGAAGTGCAATAGTTTTTTTTTTTATTTTTCAAAATAGAATTTTTTCTCCATTCATATGAAGCATACAATAATTATTACACCAATCACTATCTACTTTATACACATATTTGTACCTATTTTATAAATCTTTGAAAAAAAAAAAATATTTTGCTTTAGTTAATTTTAATTTTTGTATGGCTGTGTGAGTATTATATCCTCAAAATGTCAGATTCGGGGGTTGTTCAATCTAAATTTGCTTACGTTACGTAGCGGAGTCCACTTTAGTTAGAAGAGTTGTTTGTCCCCTTTCACACGAAGATACTAGTTGCTGGTGATTTTTTTGACGTTTTCTTTAAATCTCCTTAACAATCTCCTGTACCTTTCACACGCAGATACAAAGTTGGAGGAGACTTGCTGTATTTTCCTTTTAAACTACCTTGGTTGAACGCACACAAACGTAGTGTGAAGAGAAACGTCAAAAAAGTTTCCTGAATTTGTTGACCGGGGAGATTTCATTTCCCCCTCTTTCTTCCTGCCCTTCTCGCCTATGAACTAATTGTTGCCGGCAACTCAGTTGCCCTGTGTGAAAGGGGACTTTAACTTGTTTAAAATTAAGAAATAGTTAGACAAGTGATCTAAACTAAACGACTTTTTTAACTAGAGCCGGTTTTATTCCTTAAACGAGCAGTGTTTAAAATTTTGCGCCATTTATTTTAACTCCGAGTTGCTTTATTCATTGTCAAGGTCCCCTTTCACACAGGGCAACTGAGTTGCCGGAAACAAATAGTTCATAGGCGAGAAGGGCAGGAAGACAGAGGGGGAAATGAAATCTCCCCGGTCAACAAATTCAGGAAACTTTTTTGACGTTTCTCTTCACACTACGTTTGTGTGCGTTCAACCAAGGTAGTTTAAAAGGAAAATACAGCAAGTCTCCTCCAACTTTGTATCTGCGTGTGAAAGGTACAGGAGATTGTTAAGGAGATTTAAAGAAAACGTCAAAAAAATCACCAGCAACTAGTATCTTCGTGTGAAAGGGGACAAGTACAATTTGGAGAACACAATACAAACCACAATGCAATGTACCAACTGTTCCAACACGGTGCAGTCAACATTTTTAACTGTGATTGTAAGCGTATAGCTGCGGGCGCTATTTGTGAAAAAAGGCTTCCACTAATATACTGAAGATAAGCTAATACCAATTTATTCCTTTATTCCTTGATTGTGGATGTCTGAAAATGAAGAGCACAAGCGGTTTTTTCCTTTCATTTTTTGATTTAATGGAAGATTAAAAATATGATAGTTGATTTTATTTGAAGCACGAAGAGAAGTTTTCCCTTTGTAAGTAGAACTTATAAGATAAAAGACTTCAAAACAATTACAAAATAAAAATGTGATCTGCGAGCCTGTTATACGCGAACGATGACAGTGTCATACGCGAACGATGACAGATACAATAAGTCGGTTCAGGTTTCTAAAGGATCGCAGAAATCTGGACTTGATTTCCCTGTGAGATTCCTCACTTTTGCTGTCAAAAAGCTTAAACTGATATTTTTTGGATTCGCTTCAGTTATTTTTTGTTGCAGTTGATCAGTTAATAGGTAATTGCTTTTGATTTCTATAGGAGACGTTCAGGTTTCTCCTCCTGCAGAGACTTCTCGGCGAGGAGCTTGAATTTTTTATGCGGAATCCAATTTTAATTGGGTTCAATTAGCCAGTTCAGGTATCTCAAGCTCACTGAGATCTTAGAGACAACAGCAATCTCAGAAATTAAAGGTACTACTCTATGCTCAGAAATCTGAACGTATGTCCTCAGTGAGATTCCTCACTTTTGCTGTCAAAAAACTGAGACTGATATTTTTTGGATTCGCTTGCTCAATTGTTTTTTGTCGCAGTTGATTAGGGGAGAAATTTTGTTCAGGTTTCTCCTTCTGCTCAGTGGAGCTAGGAGAGCTTGCTCAGTGAGGTCTCAGAAAAGTGAACTGGCTTAATGTGTCCTTTGAAGGCTTGTACCACTGATCTCTATAATATACTGGATAGTGTATACCATTCAAGTATAACAGTTTTTATCATTCCAATTGAAGATGACATAAGGTGACTGAGTGGCCAATTTTGACATCTATAGCTTCGTATTCATTATGCGCGGCAAACCAACGAACATTGTTATGCGCATCAGCCGCGCAATATGAATACCGGGTTTCTACGCGCGGCAGCTCGAACATTTGTGCGCTCGAACATGCCGCGCATCGATCCATTCGTGATGGATTTTTGGAGCGCGGCAATGGTCGAACATGGTTTTGCTCGCGCGCAGTTGAGACGATAGTTTGTTTTGTGATTGGATCGACTGCCGCGAGCAGCTGCCGCGGTTCATCAACTTTTTCTCAAAAAATGATATGCGTGGCAAATATCATGATTTGCCGCGGACGAACATGGTGCGCGCGGATGCCGCGCATAATGAATACGAAGCTATGTGAAACAAAAAAAAAGTAGTTTGAGGTTATTTTTTTTTGTGAAACCAACAAAATAAAATAGTCAGTCAGTCTTTTCGTTTTTTTTTTTGTGTTGTATCCGATATTGGTACAAAAATATTTTTTAAACTTGTGAAAAGTGGAAACCAGATCCAGACACGCCGCAAGTTCGTCGAAAAATTTGGGCCTGGTCTGGACGATTATTAACAAGTAGATTTTCAGAACATTCTGCTTATACGAAACCTTCTCAAATGAGAATAACGATCTTGTTGCAACCATGGAACAAGACAAATTCAACATTAGAATGTCAAAGGATTCCCACTCACTGTTCAAGAGACACGTCCAGGATAAGAAGCTGGACACCCTCGCTCAGATTGTGACTAATGTCGTTTTCGATTGGATTTTTGGTGTGTTTTATTCCTATTGAATATGGACATTTTTTTCACTCCATTCACTCTAAATTTGTCATATTCGATAGGAATAGAACACTCCAAAGATCCAATCGAAAATGATATAAGTATCTCCTAATTGATACTTACGAAGGAACAGCACGCAGCAAGGCTCGGTGCGATGGCACAGTGGGTGCAATAATAGGCGAGGCTCTTCGCCAGGACAATAGAGTACTAAGTTTTGTTGCTTTCTCTGTAATTCAATAATGACCTACTACAAGTGTACTCCGAGGTTGAATTTTTTTATAGTGCTTTGGAATCAAAACTTTTTATGCTCTTTTTAAAGGCATCGAAAGCAGATTCCAAAATGGTATCAACCACATTTGTGGCACTGTCCATTCAATAAAGAAACCCCAAAACCTTTTTCAATTTTTTGAGTTTCTCATCAAATGACCTGCCTACAAGTGTACTCCGAGGTTGAATTTTTGTCATAGAGCTTTGGAATCAAAACTTTTTATGCTCCTTTTAAAGCCATCGTGAGCAGATTCCAAAATGGTATCAACCACATTTGTGGCACTCTCCATTCAATAAAGAAACCCCAAAACCTTTTTCAGTTTTTTTTTTAAATTTAAATATTCAAAGAAAGTTTTGGGTTTCTTTATTGAATGGAGAGTGCCACAAAAGTGCCTGGGCGAAACGCATTGGACTAAAGGTCGCAAAAAATCTTTCATTTGAATTTAATTCAATACAGTCCACTAAAACAATAACAAAAATAATTTTCTTTTATTTTTGTTTATTCTCTTCTTCGTACAAACGAATAAGAATAAAAAAAAATATTTGGTCAAGAAAAAAAAGATTGGCGGGCAGGTGTTTTTAAGGTGAGCATATTTGAGGGGGGGGTTGAACTACAAACAAAATTAAAGCCCCAAACAAACAAAAGCCCACCTAAAAACATTTTCAATTTTTTTTTTCGGAAAATTTGCGGGCCAACTTCACGTAGGTAATATAAGGCTAGGTGGCAGTTGCTGGGTATAAAATCACTGGAATCTCGTCGAAAAATTCATGGTGTATTGCTCATTAGAGATTTATTCAATTTATCATATAAAGTGCTCATCACTCTTGGCACTGGTTCCAATTTATGTTCCTGCTAGATCATTAAGAGCTAGATTTTTTTTATTTTAAAGATCACATAATACTAGATACGGTTGTTACGCGCCCTTATCCAGATCTATTGTATATTTCAATGAAGTGTCCTTAAGTATTGATTTTGTATGCCTTACTCGTGAGAAATTGAAATCAGAAATCTTGTATTTATTTACATTTTAATTTATTTTTAATCTATTGTTACATTTATCTTTAATATATCTGTTAGCTGAAAAATTGCTTGTAGATTTAACTTAATAAATAAATAAATAAATTGGCAATTGGTTTGTTTGTCCTACAGCGAAATAGATAGCCACATTACCTACTTTTCCGATTCAATGCGCACCGCAATGTAAGACAAATCGACACGCTCCATCATTTCCTTTAACAAATATAAAAACATCCCTACTGGCAAAGAAGACTAAAACATATTTTCCATAACAACTATAACTGAACCAACACCGCCTATAGAGAACTTTCAGCCAGCTCGGTCCCTAGCTAGCTGCCTCCAGTTACGCACTCCAAGTTGGTTGAGGTCGTTCTCCACTTGTGTGCGCCACCTAAAGTGGGGTCTTCCTCTGCTGCGCAGACCGTCAGGGGTAGATTCTAAGACTCGTCGGGCTGGTGTGTTGGTGTCCATACGCTCCACGTGTCCCAGCCATCTTAGCCGCTGTATTTTAAGCTTTTTGACCAGGTCGACGTCGCTGTAAAGCCCGTAAAGCTCGTTGTTAAATCTTCTCCTCCATACTCCATCGATACAGACTGGACCTAAAATCACCCGAAGAATCTTCCTTTCAAAGCACCCAAGTAGATTCTCATCCGTTTTTGTCAGGGTCCATGCTTCTGCCCCATACAGTAGGGCCGGGATGATAAGGGTCTTATATAAGGTCTCCTTGGTTCTTTGAGAGAGGGCTTTATTACTCAAATGCCTTCTTAGCCCGAAGAAACAGCGATTGGCAAGAGTAATTCTTCGTTTGATCTCTATACTGATGTCATTTTGCGATGTTATAGTGGAGCCCAGGTAGACAAAGTCTTTGACGACTTCGAAGTTGTATCTATCCATCGTGACGTTTTGCCCGAGCCGCTATCATCATATGCGACTTTAAAATCGATAAAGAGGTGGTGTGTATCGGTTTGAAACTCCTGGGGGGTCATTCCGTAATTTTCAAAACGATAATCGTCAAAACGATTATCGCTGACGTGATCGTCAATAATTTGTTTCACGTTATTCAAACACTATCTCGTCGTCTATCGTTTTCCAGAGATTGTCAAACCATCATTGAAATGTGATAACAATTTGCGTTATTAGAACGAATTTCTTTAGGGCACGGTTTATTTGTAAGCCCAAGAAATCGGCAGAAATTTACATTAGATGGTGGCGCAATGGAATAGGTACTTGCTTCTTAACCGAAAGTTTCGGCGTTCGATCCCTGCTGGCGATACTTTTTTTTTTTTTTTTTTAATTTTCATATAATTTGTATTTTTCTCAAATGTTTGTTGCCATTTTGCAAAATAAGTAAATTACTTCACTCATTTAACTATAGTCGCGTACAAACTTACATACAATCATGAAAACAAATGCGAAACGATACCTATTTAGGTATCGTCCAAAAGCCATCGTTTTGACGATAGCGTTTTGATGATAATCGACTTACGTGATTTAGGAGACTTATACCTCTGTAGTTGGAACAGGTCAGAGCATCTCCTTTCTTGTGGATGGGGCACACTATACCGAGGTTCCATTCATCGGGCATACTTTCCTCCGACCAAATTTTGGAGATAAGCTGGTGTATACTCCCTACCAAGTCATCTCCCCCTGCTTTGAATAGCTCGGCTGGCAGGCCATCCGCACCAGCAGCCTTGTACGTTTTAAGCTTGGCTATCGCTAACCTTACTTCATTTGGGTCGGGTGGACGGAAATTTTGACCATCATCGTCCAGGTTGAATGGAGTGTTCTGTCTTACAGCGGAATTTTGGCCATCTTCGCCGTTTAGCAGTCTAGAAAAGTGTTGTTTCCAGATCCTCAGCACCGACTGTGAGTCTACCACCATATTCCCATTCTCATCTCGGCAGGCTTCCGTTCTGGCCTTGTAACCCTGGGTAGTTTGCCTCACCCTTCGGTAGAACTTTCGAACATCCCCCCTGCCGCTACAATCCTCAATAGACTCGACCGCCCGCTTCGCATGCTCTCTCTTTTTCCTCCTGAGAAGACGGCGTTCCTCCCTTTGTTTTTGCCCGTAGAGCTCGCGGGCAGCTCTCTCAGCAGCTCTGGTTCTAGTCTGCAGCACTGCTTGGTAGGCCTCGTTCTTTGCTTCATGCGCCAGTCTACATTCTTCATAGAACCAGGGGTTTCGTTGTGGTGGCCTAGTGAAACCCAGCACATCAGTAGCGGCACTTTTGATGGCATTTTGGCAGTGCTTCCACTGGTCCTCTACAGATGATGCTTGTGGCGGGCCTGTTGAGAGTTTAAGAGAGACGTGGTCTGCAAAAGTCCTGGCTCTCTTGCGATTTTAGCTTCGTTGTTACATCAGCCTTTAGCCTATCCAGGTTCTCCACTAGTTGTTCGGCTGCACGTGGTGGCCTGTTTAGGGTTCGGACATTCCATGTGCAGATCCGAAATTCATTGTCCTTGTTTCGTTTGCTGGGGTCGTCAACATTGAAATCATCCATATCCGAGGCTTGTTGTCGTTTCGGAACCGACATTTTTTCCGTGGTAGGGAAGTCACCCTGACGCACAACCCCCTAGCTTGGAGGACCAGATCCTTATTATAACTCCAAGGACGGGGAGCCGGATAAACCGCTCCTCATAGGCCTGAGCTACGAATACGTCGTAGTAGCCCATATAAGGTGTTCACTAAGTAGTTCAACCTAACTGGAACTGTAGACGCCACCGTTGATTCCATCTGGGGAATTCTTCCGCTGCCGCCTGGATAAAGGAGAAGTGCCTTAGTGGGAACACTCCTCCCCCCTCTCTCATTTGCTGCCGCCTAAACCGTCCACAGGGATTAGGACCCCATCTTCAGTTATGGTACTAGGCACCCGACGTTCACCACGGGGAGGTCGAGAGTAGGAGTTGATAGACAGAGATTATAGGGGACACATATCTACCCATTTGAACGTCTCATTAATGATATCACTTCTCAATAATATAATTAAAGAAAAAGTGAATTCCTGGCTCAACGCTCAACTTTGTGACAGACTATCAAAAATTCGTCCTGGCCCCCAGGCTTTTAAAGAAATATTCAAGTTGGTAGGAAAGAAAAAAAAATTCTCCTACAATAAATTACCCATAAACAATGAGATACTAACTAAAGAAAGTAGCATTGTTAAGTCCTTCGAAAAACACTTCGAGGAAGTTTACAGAGAAAAAGTCCACGATTTAACCCTGCCATAACTCAAGACGCAAAAAGTATAGCGAGGCTAGTGAGCCAGAACATATCCCTGAACATATTTTCATTTTTAATGCAGAAAATTCCGCATTAAACTCTATAGCCCCTCACATCTTCACTACTAATGTAGAATCAATCAAAGTCATCCTTAAGCAATTAAAACCGAAAAAATCCTCGGGGCCTGACATTTTATCAAACTTTATTTTGAAAAAATTGTCCAACAAGGCTATAACCTGCCTCGCTATAATTAACAACAATTGCATAAACAACGCCTATTTCCCCTGGAAAATTGCCCGAATTCTTCCTATCCAAAAAAAAAAAAAACAAAACAACTTTGACATTAACAAATACAGACCGATCTCAATGCTCTCAAGCGTGGGTAATATCCTCGAACGGATCATCCTAGACAAATTAAACGTTCCCACGGAAAATCCCATTGACCACATCTCAGATTCCCAGTTCGGTTTCCGTCGGGGTCACTCTACTTTGCATGCACTTATTAAATTCCATAATGACGTAACCATGAGACTCAGAGAAAAGCAATGCACTGTCGCCTGTTCACTCGACGTAGAAAAAGCTTTTGATAGCGTCTGGAGGGACGGACTCTTCTTCAAAATTGCCTCTGTGAACTTTCCACCTTATCTCACCAACATAATTGCCAGCTTCCTTACAAACAGACCCTTTTTCATTCAACTTCAGGGCACTAAATCTGACACCCATTACTGTAAGAGTGGAGACCCACAAGGATCCATTTTGGGCCCTTACCTGTACAACCTCTTCCTCCACGACTTTCCGCACTTCTTTTCTGAAAACAGCCAGATGGTATACGCCAGCCGAGACCACCCGTCTTCCGCCACCCATCATCTCGAAAAGCACTTAAAAATTATTAATTATTATAACTCCACCTAGGGCATTATATTGAACATCCCAAAATCAGAGCTGATTTGCATCAGAAACGCCAGCGGGAGTAAAAGAGAGTTAAAACCTTGCAGTACGAGTCGAAGATTGCCAAATACAAGTTAGAAACAAATTAAAATACCTTGGGGTCAATTTCAACAATCTCTTCAAATTTAATAGTCACGCCAGTCACCAACCTGCCATACCTCAGGCACAAATCCTTAAGCAAAAAATCAACTATTATTCTACAAAACATTAGTCAGACCTTTAATGACGTACGCTTTCCCAATATGGTTCACAATTTCGTCCACTATAGTTTAACATATGGAAAAACTCGAAAGAAAAATACTCAGGTTCTGTGCCGGGAAGAACTTTTAATCGTGAAACAAAAGATTTTCTAATAGATATATATACAACGACAATAACACCGTTCCGTTGTTGAGATATGTTTTACTTCAAATGAAGAAAACTATCTCAAATCTCGAATCTTCCGAAAATGATAAGTAACATCTTTACAACTCAGTCTGGGTCCTCTTGGGATGGCTTTAGTTACTTATCTCCACTTGGTATACTATCAATGGCTTCTGAGATAGAAACGCCCGCGTTCTACCTCAAGGCTACTCCTAATCAAAACAGAGGTTAACCCTCTTACTTTCAATTTTCCTAAATATTCAAACCAAATAATATAACACACATTCTTATTTTATAGCTTCTCTCGCGACCGCTATTTATCACCTATAACAGAATTATCACATAATTAGAGTTTAAAAAAATTAAAATTCCAAATTTATTGCCGGGCGGCTGTACTTATCTAACTTATTATTAAATTCACCTATTTATTGTATATCATCTATCATCACCCTTAAATTGAAAATTTCACACAAACTATGTAATCTAAAAAAAGAAAAATCACAATTCAAAAATTCCTCATTTTATCAAAATTAAACATTAAATAAGAACTAAAAGTACAAATCCTCAATGTGATATTACTATCAAGTAAATATTCCTCTTGCTCACGTAAATCTATGCATCGTAAATTGTATCCTGTTTCCTAACACCTTCTGTGTTTTCGTTCATTAATAAACTTAACAAATCATTGTGAACTCCTCAGCCTATAATATCAATGAAATTATTGTTCATTTATGCTCTCAAATGAATCGAAACTTGTATATCTAGCTATTTGTAGTGTTGTTTGTTTGTTGTTGAATATGTTTATGTTTGTTATAAATTGAAATCAATGTTAGCAGGAATAAAACACGTCATGTTTGCTTAACTACTTTATTAAAACTGTAACGAACTAATTTGAATGTTTGCTCTCATTCACATAAGTGCATCTATCTCAATTATACTATTGGTATTTGGTATAAATAAATGTTACCAAATTGCTTAAACATTACATTTCCTCCTCTACTTATTAATAAAAGAGATTAAAAACAAAACTGTACATTAATATGTTATAAAAACTAATCTAAAATATAATCATCAAAACGTCGCGGCTTCACACACCTTGTGCTTCGCTTGTGGTCTTGGTGTAAAGGTTGTGGTGAAATTGGCGGTGTGGTGAAAACTTCATCCTCACTTACATCTCTGTTGTTTATTATTATTTGGTTGTCAATTACCCCTAACACACGCCACATCGATCAACCACATCGACAAAGTATTTCGTTTTTGTATGGGCATTTACACGCCAATACGTCGATGTAGAAGTATATGCCAAAATCAGCTGTCTTTAATTATTTCCAATAAAATAATTATTTCGTTATGAGTCCAAATACATTTTTCTTGATCATCTTTCATTATTATTTGTGTTTAAGATACTTTTAATGAAATTATCAAAAAACTATTTAGTGAATCTAAGATTAGCGGGACCAAAAACACTACTTGACAACAAAAACCGAATAACAACATAAAAAACTGTGTCGACGAACAAGTTCGCTCCTTTTCACACGCCATATCGGCTTATCGGCATACTACTTCGACTTCCAGAGATCGCACTGCTGTGTCGACATAACTTTCATTTCACACGACCAAAAACCTTACCGACAATATGCTTCGGTGAAGTAGTTCGTGGCGTGTGTTAGGGGTAAATGTCAGCTGATGTTGAAGAATTATTTCCAATTTCAATTTGCGGTAGGTCATTATTATTTGTCTTTTAGCAGCGATTTGAGTATAGTTCTGGTTGCTCCTGAAGAAACGTTTAAAGAAAGAAGAATTTCTTATAATTGTCTTTTCTCCTTCTCTGCTTGCCCAGATTTGTGAACCGATGATTCTGGTGATCTTCATTGGAACGGGGTTGAACGGTGGAGTTAATTTGTTAACTCTCTTTTGTCTGCAGAGGACTTCGTCTCCGACGTTAAAGTTTGCTAGTTTTGTGTGCCTACGTTTGTCCGCGTAGTGTTTGTATTTGAGTTTATTTTTTAATTCAATTGTGTTAAAGTGTTTTGTTTGTTTGTTTATTGTTGGCAGGAAATTGTTCATCTTTCTACTGAACATCATCTCAAAAGGTGATATTATTGTTGTTGCTTGTGGAGTGGCCCTATAATCCATAAGGAAAATTTCCAAATCAGAGAGACAATTGGAGTTCTCTAGCTCAGATGAAATCAACGATTTCTTTATGGTTTTAACCATCCTCTCAGCTGCACCATTCGCTTCGGGCCAATACGGAGTTGTCTTGTGGTGATGAATGTTGTGTTGTTCCATGAACTCTTTAAAGTCGTGGCTGCTGAATGGAGGTCCATTGTCCGACTTCAAGTTTAATGGGATGCCGAACGCTGCGAAGATTTTCATTAGTGTTTTTTTCACGTCTACGAATTTCGTGGAATGGATTTGCTCGACAAATGGGTACTTCGAAAACTCGTCGACCAAAATATGTAAGTACTTCCCATTTGGAAGTGGGCCAGCAAAATCCATAGACACTTTTTCAAATGGTGCTGATGCAGGTTCAATTACTTCAAGTGGCTTGGATGTCGAGAAAAATAGTCTGCTGGATTTGAACTACCTTGTTGATGTTGTATGTTAAAATTAAATTCTTGTGTTTTAAGTAAAAGACGTTCTATCCTGCTTGTTGGTTTTGATAACGGGTTTTTGAAAATGCTGATTAAGGGCATGTGATCTGTATGGAGCGTGAACTTTGTTCCATACAAGTAGATCTTAAAGTGTTCCATGGCCCATGTTGCTGCTAGCATTTCTTTTTCTATCTGGCTATATCGCTTTTCGACTGGACTAAGTGCATGACTTGCATATGCCACGATCTCGAAGGTGTTGTTGTTATGTTGTGACAATATGCCAGATAGACCTTCGGGACCTGCATCGACATGTAGGTGTGTTGATTTGTTTACATCATAGTATGCGAGTTTAGAAGCATCTCCCATAAGCTTCTTCAGAAACGTTAGTGCTTTCTCATGCTTTTCTTCCCAGACAAACTCTGCTCTTTTGGATAAGTTCTCTCAACGGTTGGGTATGTGTTGCTAATTCAGGAAGGAAAGGTAAAGCAAAATTTAACATACCAAGGATGCTGCGAACTTCCGAAACATTGTTGGGTGTTCTGAGTTGTTTGAAAACTGCTACCTTCTCTGGATCTGGTTGGATACCGTCTTTGGAGAAAACAAACCCAAAGAATTTAAGCTGGGGTTGACTAAAAACGCATTTGTTCTCGTTGACGGTTAAGTTGTGGGCACGAAGTCGTTGGAATACCTCTTCCAGTGCCGCATCATGTTCAGCTTGCGTTTTACCAAAGATGAAAATGTCGTCACTCACATTTAAAACGTTTTTAAAATTGTTCAGCGTTTGTCGTATGATGTCTTGGAACTCTTCTACTGCAGTGTTGACACCGAAATTCTTTTGTATCTGTAGACTCCACAGTGGGTGTTGAATGTTGTTATGAACCGTGATTCCTCGTCCAACTCGATTTGATGGTACCCTTCGTTGAGATCGATCTTGCTGTAAACTGTTGTGCCGTTGAGGGATGTTATGATGTCTTGTAGCGTTGGTGTTACCTTTCTGACTCGCTGAATGGCTTTGTTGGCTGCTCGCATATCTATGCACATCCGAATAGTAGTTGGGTTATGGGGTTTTGGTACAATTACCACTGGTGATACCCAAGGTGTTGGACCCACTGCTTTTTCGATGATGTCTGCCTTCAGTAGTCGGTTGATCTCGTCTTCAACGGCTGGTCGTAAATGGAATGGAATTCGACGGAAGCGCTGTGCAACTGGTGGTACATCTTTGTCGATGAAAAGATGGTGTTTTCCTATTCCTTTGAATTTTTCCGGATATTTTTGTTTGATGTTAAAATTGTTGTTATTTGTTAAATGTTGGACAATGTGTATTATGTTGAGTTGTTTTGAGGCGTTATAACTAAGTAAAGATGTTGCATGACTGAATATTACATATACGGTTTCTGTTATGGAATGTTGTTGGAAATCTAATTTTGCAGTGAATTTTCCAATTATGGGCAATGATGTGTTGGAGTTGTACGGAATTATTTTGCCTGTATGCTTTGTTAGTGCTGGTCTATTTGGAAGTTTATTAAATACGTTGTTGCTTATAATTGTTGCAGTTGATCCTGTATCTATTGTAAAATTTGTTGTCATGTTGTTAATTGAAATTGTGACTGTTGGCAAGGTGTTGTTTGTGGAATTTACGTTAAAAGCTGTTTTATGAGTTTCATGTTCTGTTTGTTGTAAATTATATGTTTTGAAATTATTTGTTGATGTTTTCGTTTTAATGCACACTTTCGCAAAATGTCCTTTCTTTTTGCATGAGTTGCAAAAAACATTTCGCGCTGGGCATTGTTGGAGTCCGTTTAAATGCCAATCATTTCCGCAATTCATACAGTTAGGTTTTTTGTTTGTATTTGTGAGAGTTTTTGATTTGTGCGCCAATTTGTTTGTGTTTGCGCGCTTTGAGTGTTGATGTTGTCTCGCTCTCACATAATTGCATTGTTCTGGTTGTTGTTGTTGTGCTTCGATTTTAATTGCGTGCTCTTCAGACATCTCGTATGTTTTTGCCTCTTCTAACAACCTCGGAAGAGTTGGCTTTGTTTGAAATGCTAAATCTCGGAGTCTATGTGATGTTGTTGTACATATAATCTGAGATTTGATTTCCTTATCTCTATCTGTGAAATCGCAGTTTGAGCTCAGTTTTAAAAGCCTTGCATAAAACTGACTTATTGTTTCGTTTGGATTTTGTTTTGCCTGCCGAAAGGAAAATATCTCGAATTCAATATTCGTTTTGGGCGAAAAATACTGCAAAAGCTTTTGTTTCGCTATTTCAAAGCAGTCCATGCTGATTGTTTTTTGTTGGCCCTTTTCATCGATTATTACCTTTGTTGTTACGGTCGGCTCTGGCAAATTGTGAAAAATCTCAAACACGTCTTCTCCTGCATAATGCAATAATAAAGCTTTCTGTCTGTCTACGTTATTGATATCGCTTGCAATTAAAAACTTCTCAAAACGAGCGATCCATTTCTTCCAACGATCACCAGCATTGGTGGTGTCTTCGTTGTAGTTGAAAAATGGAATTCTTCCTCCTTCCATGTTGAATAATATTGTTCTCGATTTAAATTAGTAAATTTTGAAACTCTAACCTTTTTATATCCTCGTCGCCAAATGTAGTGTTGTTTGTTTGTTGTTGAATATGTTTATGTTTGTTATAAATTGAAATCAATGTTAGCAGGAATAAAACACGTCTTGTTTGCTTAACTACTTTATTAAAACTGTAACGAACTAATTTGAATGTTTGCTCTCATTCACATAAGTGCATCTATCTCAATTATACTATTGGTATTTGGTATAAATAAATGTTACCAAATTGCTTGAACATTACACTATGTATACTTTTAAATGCAAAAATAAAAACATACAAAATTCAATCTAAACTGTCATATGTATATACATATATCTATGAGCCTTCGCTCTATGTAAAGACTATAATAATGAAAACGAGACAAAAACAACAAACTCAGTTGTATGCATTAAAAAAAAGAAAAAAAAAAAGAAATAAAACAATTAAAACTTAGACTACTAAAAGGCTGATTATGTTAGTTCTAAGTTATTGTATATTTTTGTATATAATATGTATTTATATTTTATCATAGCATAAAGTGCATTAAATCCACAAGATACAGTAGCCCTGTTCCTTTACTTTGAAACTGTGATTTTCTGTGCATTTGTGTGAATTTCAGTCCAACGTTCTGTCAAAGTTCATATAAAAAAAAATAAAATGGCAGTTAAATGCACAGAAAATCACAGAGTTTCAAAGTAAAGGAACAGACATAGTATTTCTTTTTCTTGAGCAAGGGTAGAATAAACATATATTGAAAGCCACGAGGCAAACATTGTATAAATAAAATACAAAGCAAACGAAAGATCAGGCAATACGGTATACCCGCCAATTTTCTCCACGTACTGACACTTGAATTGTTAAATTTAGTATAAGAAGCAATTGTAACCCAAAAGACTCAATAAAATTTCAATTCAATTCAAATTCATAATACATATTCTTTTTGAATGTTCATGTATGTGCTAAATATTTGTTGAAAGTAAAAACATAAATTTGATTAAATTGGCCATGTGCGAATTCGTTTAAAATTTCGATTAAATTTTATCCGAGATTAAATTTTGACATTTCTACGTACAGATTCACCTCACTAGTGTCAAAAATTAATCTTCAGATAAAATTTAACGCGATTTTAACTCAATTCACACACGGCCTTATTGCATAATCTTAAAATGTAACAAAGATGGATGCTATCCACTTCCTTTTTGTATTCCATGAGAACAAGACGTCTTTCATTTAGGGATGCTAGATTTGAAAAATCGGTTTGTAGGACAAATTTATTTTACGAAGTATACGCCTTTTTATAAACTTTGAAAAGTATATAATAATAAAAGAATAAAAAAAACTTTTAAATTTAAAACTAGTTTCTTGGTTTACATTTTTTTTTATAATTTTTCCAGTACACGGTCTTTTAATAAAAGTTTAAATTCAAACATTCTTACAAGATACATAAATAGAAAGGAGGGTTTTACAGTCACCATAAATATATTTATGCAACCTTATACATCAGCTGATGAGTCACCTGGGCCCGTATTACGAATTACGATTATCGTTCAAAAACCCTCGTTATCGTTAAGTTGCGATTACGACAAACGAGAATGGTAGTAAAAAAACGAAACTCGTATTCTATTTATAGCTGTCGTTCGGGTTTCGTTTTAGTTTCCCGCCTGGCAAAATAACCTAGTTTTCAATAAGGCCCTGGCAATTTTTTTATAGTTACCAACAAGGGCCTAGCAAGGGTTACTATAGGCATTCGCTAGGCCCTCGCCAGTTATGAACCATTTTGTCTCGTCAGTTGAATTCTGCCTAAGCTCTGACTAGTAAAAACTAGATTTGTTCCACATATTTCAGTCAGTGTCTGGTACCTACAGTTGTTGTAGTCTGTATATTGTTGACGGGAGATAATTCTTTGACGACGGTGGCGGTGGCCAGCAGGATGATACAGTTGGTGCCTCCACGAAAGTTATCCATGGTTTTTATTTCAAGAGGCACTTCTGGTTGTTTCGAAGACTTCAATGTTTTTGTACCACGTTCCAGCTTGCCGATAATCTTATGGTCGTCGTTGGCCCTGTCTACTACATAGTACTCATAGTCTCAATGTTCGTGCCTTTTGTGTGCATTTACGTCGGTTTAAACGCGTACAGTACCCGGTAGTGTCATTATATTCATGCTTCTGCAGGATTTTGCTTTCTATTGCTTATTGGGACATAAGGAGATATTGGAAACACGTTTTTTCTTGATAAAAGTGACAAAAGTTCACTATAATTAACCGCGAATCCATTTTATTTAATTTTTATTTTATTATAAAAAACACAGGGCACTAAAAAATTCTTGTGCATGGAAAATTTAATATTCAAACTGAACTGACGTTTAGTTAAATGTCATTTACTTTTGTGTTTGTGCAAGTATGTGTGAAGCACTGAAACACTTCAGTGAGACTGGTTGGAACAATTTAGAATGAAAAAGTAAAAGTATTTTGCTGTTCAGTGAGAAATGTTCTGACTTGCTGTTTAGTGCTGTCAACTTTTTTGGTTGAATGAAAGGTGAAATTTGAAAGAAATGTCAACGTGACCTCCAACAAATATGTATGCATATTTCGTATTAAATTCGTATTAATTTTATTAAATGTTTCATTGACTTTTCATAAAAGACAATTTTCATATTTGTCTTATTTAAAATTAACAACGACACTTATATTTTTATTACGATATAAAAAGATCCCGCTTTTATTAATTTTCATAAAATGACTTCACTATACTTTTAGTTACTGTCAAGAGCCTCACCAGTAATTTTTTAAATAAATTTTCTAAGAGAAAATGCTTTCCTCGTCTAGATATTCCTTACCGAAATCTTGCCAGGGCCTTGCCTAAGCTTGCCAAAAACTTGCCATTTTTCCAGGCGGGTTTGTTTTTCCAATTGCATTTTGGTAATATTATATTTAAGTAATATTATAAACAATACACAAGATTTATCATGGGTTTATTATTATTTATTTATTTAATAAAACAACACAAAACAAATGAAATAGGTATCTTTGTGAACAGATCAGCGATGGGCGAAAGCTAATTGGAACATTTTGGCTTTATTTTTATTTCTAACATTGTTTGTTCACTTTCAAAAAAAGATAATATTGAAATATGTAGACTTTAATAATAAATACGGAGGATAACAATTTTACATTCACAAATTTTCAACTAACATTTTGACAGATCTTTCTAGCCATAAACAGTGATGGGGGATCATGGAAGAAATTCCTTTTTATGGGATATTCCACATTATGTGTGAAATCAAGTGCTTGTAAATAATCTCATTTGTTGTCATGAAACTATTCAATTTATTACAAATGCAGTGATATACCAATTTCATAATAGATTTATGTTCCATTCGCGTCTACAATAGGTGAATAATTTCGAATTATCCTTTGACAACGCCATTTTTCGGGTGTACCGGTTATGTTTTTTAATTTATTAATCTGAATTAAAAATCTAACCTAACCTTTCTGGCTGTGGACATTTGAGAAAAATGAAAAGAATCTAGAAAAAAGGAATTTTTTGGTGTTGGTTGATCAAATTCAAAAAAAAGGTCCATCAACACTGGAACAGGGTTATTTGTACTTTTAAAAAATTATTCTTCGATTTTATCTGGCAGCATTTTCTTGATTGAATTCTCGTTTCTCATAATCGCTCTCGCCGTGACTATCGTTTCCATGCGTTTCGTTTTTTCTGCCGTTCGTTTCGTAATTCATAATACGGGCCCTGATTATTTAGCTTGTAGGCAAAGCCAAATTACGGAAAATACTTGTTTTTATTTCATTCAATGAGAAAAATGAAAAAAAAGTGCGGCCAATATAAAACTTATAACTTATAATGGTAAAATAAATTTAATCTTGATAGCATTTTGAATTTTTTGCGGGATTAGCGGGACATTATATTAAATTGCGGGACACTTGCGGGACGAAAGTCGTTTTGCGGGACAGTCTCGCGTCTGGCGGGACGTCTGGCATCCCTACTTTCATTTTGTGACTATTTCTTTTACAGAATTTTCTGCGTAAATTCAACAGGTTATGGGCCCAGCCCACGATATACAGATACAAGGTATGCTCATAACAAACACTCAACTCGCCATCTTGGCATTTTTATGACGTCACAATCATCTTTGAGCATTATTTTCTTTTTTAAATGAAGATTAAAATTTAGAATTTAGCATTTAAACAAATTATTTTTAAGTGATAGGGACTGTGAAAAAAAAACAAAAACAATCCAATGAAATTGAATTATAATTCCATATAATAAGATTCTTTTTAATAGACCGAGAGCCCACAGCAAATTTGGGGTGTGAAACATAGCAAAAACTCACTGGTGTTTAGAGATAGATCTTTACTTTCTGTATGCAAATATGCTAGTCTTGCATGTCGTGGTTGGGGCCTTTGCCGATAATAGTGCATTGAAGATGTGTTTTTTTCGAAAGCACAGATAAAAGGTATAGCACTTAAAACATTATATTTAATAAAAGAGATGAGTACCCTAAACATGGATATGGGGATCCAAGACCGCTTAGGTGGGGCCTTCTGTATGCAAGACGCACTGAAAAATATGCAAAAAATCGATTTTACAAATAATTATCATAGTAAAATAATTCTGGTTCCCAACGATAGGGTGGTCCTTCCTCATAACCAAATTGAGGGTCCAAGACTTTTTCCATGGGGCCATCTGTCTGCAAGACTCACTCAAAGAATGCAAAAAATCGATTTTACAAATAATTGTGATAGCAAAATAATTCTTGGTCCCAATGATAGAAGGGTCCCTCCTCATCACCAAAACGAGGGTCCAAGACTTTCTGCCTGCAAGACTCACTCAAAGAATGCAAAAAATGGATTTTACAAATAATTGTGATAGCAAAATAATTCTTTTCTTAATGGTAGAGGGGTCCCTCCTCATCGCCAAAATGAGGGTTCAAGACTTTTTCAATGGGGCCATCTAGCTCCAAGACTCACTAAAAGAATGCAAAAAATCGATTTTACAAATAATTGTGATAGCAAAATAATTCTTTTTCCTAATGGTAGAGGGGTCCCTCCTCATCACTAACATGGGGGTCCAAGACTTTTTCAATGGGGCCATCTGCCTGCAAGACTCACTCAAAGAATGCAAAAAATCGATTTACAAATAATTGTGATGGCATAATAATTTAGTCTTAAAAGTAGGTTCATATGAGCTGTGTTTAAACAAAAAAATCAGAACATAACATCAAAAGTGTCAGAAAAAAAAGTACAGCTTTGTGTTTGAGGGCGCGATTACCGTTAATTATCAGTTGTGAAATTTCAAATTAATTTCAAATTTAAAAATTTATACTTGTTTAATTCCAATTTGTTTGCAATGATTTTCATTTTCCCTTTTCCTTTATGTTCTGATACAGTAGAATTTTCCTTGAGTGAGTCTTACAGATAGATTGCCCCATGGAAAGTCTTGGACTCTGATTTTGGTGATGAGGAGGGACCCCTCTATCAGATTTATTTTGCTATCACAATTATTTGTAAAATCGATTTTTTGCATTCTTTGAGTGAGTCTTGCAGGCAGTCTTGGACCCTCATTTTGGTGATGAGGAGGGACCCCTCTATCATTAGGAAAAAGAATTATTTTGCTATCACAATTATTTGTAAAATCGAGTTTTTTCATTCTTTGAGTGAGCCTTGGAGGCAGATGGCCCCATTGAAAAAGTTTTGGACTTGGACCCTCATTTTTGTGATGAGGAGGGACCCCTCTATCATTAGGAAAAGGAATTTTTTTGCTATCACAATTATTTGTAAAATCGATTTTTTGCATTCTTTGAGTGAGTCTTGCAGGCAGATAAAAAGTCTTGGACCCCCATTTTGGTGATGAGGAGGGACCTCTCTATCATTAGGAAAAAGAATTATTTTGCTATCACAATTATTTGTAAAATCGATTTTTTGCATTCTTTGAGTGAGTCTTGGAGGCAGATGGCCCCATGGAAAAAGTTTTGGACCCTTATTTTGGCGATGAGGGGGGACCCCTCTATCATTGGGATCAAGGATTATTTTGCTATGATAATTATTTATAATGTCGATTTTTTTGCATTCTTTGAGTGATTCTTGCTGACAGAGGGAAAAAGTCTTGGACCCTCAATTTGGTTATGAGGAAGGACCACCTTATCGTTGGGAACCAGAATTATATTGCTATGATAATTATTTGTAAAATCGATTTTTTGCATATTTTTCAGTGCGTCCTGCATACAGAAGGCCCCACCTAAGCGGTCTTGGACCCCCATGTTCATGTCTAGGGTACTCATCTCTTTTATTAAATATAATGTTTTGAGTGCTATACCTTTTATCTGCGCTTTCGAAAAAAACGCATTTTCAATGCACTATTATCGGCAAAGGCCCCAACCATGACATGCAAGACTTGCATATTTGCATACAGAAAGTAAAGATCTATCTCTAAACACCAGTGAATTTTTGCTATGTTTCACACCCAAAATTTGCTGTGGGCTCTCGGTCTATTAAAAACAATCTTATTATATGGAATTATAATTCAATTTCATTGGATTGTTTTTGTTTTTTTTTCACAGTCCCTATCACTTAAAAATAATTTGTTTAAATGCTAAATTCTAAATTTTAATCTTCATTTAAAAAAGAAAATAATGCTCAAAGATGATTGTGACGTCCTAAAAATGCCAATATGGCGACATGGGTGTATGTAATGAGCATACCTTGTTTCTGTATATCGTGGGCCCAGCCCTGAATATAAGAAATAGTAGTGAGAGGAAGTTTAAATAACTTATTATTTTTAAAGAAGAAAATCTCCATTTACAGAAAGGAAAATGGCTTTCAGTATTTTGCCGTCCATTGAACGTCTTAGGGGACGTGAAAACTTTGACACGTGGAAGTTCGCTGTTGAAAATTATTTAATCCTTGATGGTTTATGGGAATCCGTACTGGGAACTAAAGTAAGGCTGAAAAATTGGCACAGGCGAAGTCAAAAATCATTCTGTTGATTGATTCGTCACTGTATGTGCACATAAAAGAAGTCTGGAACTGTCCAAAGTCTACGGTAAATTTTCTGCTTATGCGTCATATTCGGTTCTACGAGACAGTCAAGTTTACTTGGTTTGTTAGCTCTGGTGCATCGTCTCATATGACAAGAAACGCTGAGTTGTTTGAGAGTTATGTAGAGTTTCCGAAAAACGATTTTGTAGTCTTGGCAGATAGTTCAAAGCTGGATGTTCATGGTAGAGGTGATATTTCTATGCAGGTACGTGGATTGAATAATAAAAATAACAGTCAATGAAGTTTTTATTGTATTATACGTACCAAACATTTGTGTAAACTTAATGTCAATTAGCCAAACAGTACAGAAAGGGAATTTCATTAATTTTGATAATAAAGGTTGTTCTGTTTTCGATCACAAACAAAGAGTTTTTGCGACTGCAACTCAAAATGATAAGATGTATAAATAGAATGTTCCGTCGACTAATGCTGCTTATATATCAGCAAAAAGAGAACTATGTGGGGGTTGAAATTGAAAGCGGAAGGGATAGGTCCTGCATTACATGCTGCGAGGGAAAGCAGTGTAAGCTCCAATTCAAACCATAGATATCTTGCAATTGATTCACTCGGATGTTTGTGGGCCGATGGAAGATTAAAATTTTTCGTTCAGACAACGGAACCAAGTTCGTTAATAAAGAAATGAAAAAATTGGTCCGTTCATTTACTTTGAAACTCTGTGATTTTCTGTGCATTTACTGCCAATTTTTTTTTTTATATGAACTTTGACAGAACGTTGGAACTGAAATTCACACAAATGCACAGAAAATCACAGAGTTTCAAAGTAAAGGAACTAGGCTAATGTTTTGAATCTTCCGGCATAGTGCATCAGACATCTGCACCATATCGCCCCGAGCAGAATGGTAAATCTGAAAGGATGTTGAGAAGGCTCTATGTCTCCTGTTTGATGGTCATTTAGATAAGCGTTACTGAGCAGAGACGATGAATACTTCTGCATACTTAATCAACAGGACGCCAATTAAAAGCTTGCAAAATCGTTGTCCTGAAGAAGTCTGGTCTGGTGTAAGACCAGATTTATCTCATTTGTGCGTCTTCGGCTCAATAGGTATGGTGTTAATTTCAAATCAAAAGCCAGTTGAGAAGACAATAAATATCACCAGAGAGGTAAAGTTTTTAGAAAACCAATGCTACAATGAGAATTTTGTAGAGCATTTGAAGATAAATTCTAATCGCACTGAGAAAGTTGGTGAAAATGTTTTGTTGCAAAAAGAGAATGACATAGGTTATGCTGTAGACTTTCTAAGTCGTTTTAATAATAATCTAGGTAAACAACATTGGCTAGCAACGAAAAGGATTCTAAGGTATCTAAAAGGCACTTCAAATGCAAAGCTGACTTATTTCAGAAACGGAAATGCAGATATTATTGGATATTGCGACGCTGATTATGCAAATGATTTGGATGAGAGAAAATCCATAAGCGGATTTGTTTTCGTATCTCAGGGCGGTGCTGTATAATGGGGATCTAAGAAGCAAAGTACGGTTGCCTTATCCACAACAGAGGCAGAATTGAGAATATATTTCAATTGGAACTGCTACACAAGAAGCTCTATGGCTCCAGGGTTTGAAGAGTGAAATTATAAGACAAAATTTAACTACGAAACTGTTTTGTGATAGTCAGAGTGCTATCCACCTGGCATCTAATCAAAGCTACTGACCACGGACAAAACACATAGATATTCGTCACCACATTCGAGATGTTATCGCTGAAGGTAAAATTAGTTTAACCCACCGTGCAACAGACAGGCGCGCCGGCAGATATTTTGACTAAGATGCTATCATCTACAAGGGATAATGAATTAATAAGAGCATTTGGTTTATATTAAATTAGTTTTTAATAATTCCGTGTTTGAATTTAGTTGCATCAAAAACTGACCGACCACACCTCTGTTCGTTTACTGCTCAGCCCAAAATTCTGTCATGCCGGATCTACGACTTTTCCGAACAGGGGCAAAAACAGAATTTTATTTTTTAAATCTTATTAGACGAGCTCAGTTACAAGATGTGCTCCCTTAAAAAGGCAAAGCGTCAAATATTGAATGAACATTCAAATATAATCAGATTAAAGTGGGGATGTTGAAAGTAAAAACAAAATTTTGATTAAATCTTGAAATGTAATAAAGATGGATACTATCCACTTCCTTTTTGTATTTTATGAGACCAAGACGTCTTTCATTTTGTGACTAGTTCTTTTTTGCAGAATTTTTTGCGTAAATTCAACAATTTTAAAAAACACTTGAAAATTTTGAATTTTTACACTTTGTTGGTCTGTAACTTTTTCAATAGTCATAATATGGAAAACATGTTCTTAACATCAAAAATAGGAAACTTAATTCTACTTAACCCGAGAGGACACATCTACAGTATTATGACAATTTTTTAAATACATTTTATAAAAAACAAAACAATGTTTAAATTAGGCCCCTCATGTGCCAAAACAAATTAAAATGTCAATGTATTAAGAGATAATGTAAAATAGAATTAAGAAGAAATTGTATAAGTATATTTCAGTACATAAATTAAAATAAATAAATAAATTAAAAAAATTCTACTCACTTTTTGTCTCACAAAGTTTTTTGTAGGACTAACAGAAACCGTAGTAGCCGTGGTTCGATCCCCAGCCTCGCCACCTATTTATTTAAAAGAAAAAACGGCTACTGCCTCTTGCGAGGAATTGACAAATCCTCCAAGAGTATCTCCTGTCACAGAAAAGTGCCGCTCGTTAGCCGTTCGGATTCAGCAATAAACTGTAGGTCCCCTCCATTCCTGCAGACACGCACACAGGAATGGTTGAGAGTTGTAAGTCACTAGGCCCTAGTTCTTCATGAGCTGTTGTGCCATCAAATTTATTTATTTATTTATTTAACAGAAACCGACTTTTAATATTTGTACTGAATATTTAATATTTTTTTCTATTTGAAAGAAATTTCAATTCTACCAAGAATTTTGATCGACTTTTGTCGAATAGACTTTTTCGAATAGACTCTCGCAATAAGCCCGAGAGGTTGATTTAACAAGTCCAAAAACTCAGTGTTATTATACAGCCCTATCATAGTATCCGATCGGAACGGAAATTTCTCCGACTCATACAAAATGTTCTTTTATTTTCCATTTTAATGATACAAATTTCTCATAAATCGGTTACACCCCCGGAAAATTATTTCAACGTGCGGTTGAAAAGGAAAACTTAACGTGATATTTCTTATATTTCTAATATTTGTTAAGATTCGGAAAAAATTCCGTTCCGGTCGGATACTATGATAGGGCTGATATCTCCGATGAAGTACCTTTCGAATGATGAAACAAAATTTGGGGGTGTTACAAACTGCTGGGTATCCCATATGCAATCTTCATAAATGAACTGGACTAAATTGTTTTGTGTAGGAGAAAATAGTGTGGTGGATAACAAACATTTTTTTGCGAGGTCAGCTTACACTTCCGAAAAAAAATTATATTCACCTCACATTTTTATTTGCATGAAAATGTTTTTTGCATCCAAAAAAAATTGTTTTCCATTTTTAGCTGTTTGATTAATTAAATCGGGATGAATTAAATATCCTAGCGGGCAAAAATTTTTCGCCTTGGACTCTAAAATTAGTCCTACAAAAAAAAAAATGTTCTATGAAAAAAAAGAACGATAGTTAAATTTCATATAAAAAGTTCTTATAAATTTTTTGTGCTATGAGCCGTTTTCCAGATATTGGCTTAAACACATTTTTCAAAATGGTGGCTAAAACACAACACTTACAGCCACGCCATTTACTTAGTATACTTAAAAACGACCATTCCAATTATAAAAAACGATCAAATTTTGGAGTTTTTTTTTTTTGCCTTTGGCGACTAGACTAAAACGATGAGTTTTAATGAAATTTATGTCAATTTGTTAAAATCACCCCTCCCACCTAAACAAGGGGAAATGTACCCCATTCTAATCGATTTTTTTTTTCTTGTCTTGACCCAAGCAAGAAAGCTATAGCTTTTTGTCGCATCCCTTAAGTATCTGGCGTCATTCACATTTTTTAAAGGAAAGGAAATAATAGATTATTATACGGTTGGAGATATTAAATACTTTATTTGTTCATATCAAATTAAAATAAAACATAATCATTGACAAATTAATCTAGGGCATCACGTGGGGCATCCAAGTCTCTATACTGAATAATTGGTCGATAATCGTTGTATGGTCTGTAATCATAAAGCCAAGAGAAACAAAATTTGAAAGCTGAAGCTTCTTCCATGTGTATTTATGTATTGTCTAGTTTAAAAAAATGCATATATTTTATAGAATATGCCCTCAAAAAAATATAATACAGCATTTACATAATTAATAAAGACTTTTTTTTAAAAGATTCTTTTTATTTTGTCAAACAAAACTGAATCGATAAAAAACATTTGTCTGTTTATTTTGCATTCATTCATTGTCATATTAATCAAATATGTCAAAATTAGTCGGTGCATCCAGATCATGGTAACCTATTACCCGACGTTGGTGTTCCAATGGCAATTCTCTGGAAAATTGTAGTGTTGCCATAATCATAAATTTGTTTATAATATTTTTTTGAAGTAAGAGAAAAACAAAAAGAAAATAGAATATAATCATAACTATTCACATACTTATTTACACCACAACTATACATTAAAGTAAATTCAATATTATTTTGTTTACCTTCTGCCACCCCCAAATCCACGTCCACCACCTCGAGATGGCATTATCAAAGGTGGAGCATACGGAGTGTATGGAGTTTGATATGCTGCTGCCATATAACCAGCACCTTGTCTAAATCTAATGAAAAAGCATTTTTAATGTCAAGAATATAAAAAAAAGCTTTGTTTACCCTGGAGGACCTGACGATTCTGAGTTAGTACGTCTTACGTTTCCAGAATGCTCTGGGAGTTGAGGCCTCTTTGGATCTTTTAAATAATTGTTAAAGTATTCCACTTCCTTACGAACTTCATCAACCTTATCACCGTGCTTGTTGAAAATGTGCTTTCTTATAAATTCCGGACCCTTGAACTTTTTACCCGACAATGGACACAACCATTTATCCTTGGCAAGCTCCTGAGTATTGGCTTGTACAAATTTCTCAACTTCCGTTGTTGGATCTTTAAGTCCAAGATTCTTAAGCTCATCTTCTTCAATTGGTGCTGGCTTCGTAAGGAAGGCTTGCATTTTGCTTTCAAAATGTTTGATGTAATCCTGAATTTCATTGGTTAAAACCTTATTCTGTGGGATGGGCCCTCTGGTATGAATGATTCCACAACGATTGGGCATTTCATCTTCATACGGATATTCACAATGATTATAAAAATCAACAGAATGTACGATACGCAAATATAAAATTAATTTATCCAGAACAGATATTATTTGTGGCTCTCTTTCTACAATTTCTCCTTCAGAAGAATCTTTATTTTCAACGGCTATTCCAAGGAGTTCATCTTCTTCAGCCGACGCTTCTTCAATTAGAAAGTCAGTTATATTCTGCATAACGGGATTATTTGATTTGAATCCATAGGAACCCTTTCCGTTAGCATTTCCGTTGTTTTCTTCTTTTTCCTCATCCTAAAACAAATAGAAGTGGCAGTTTAAAAATAATAAACACATGACAATACATTCAAAAATTAAGAGCTATGTTGCGACCTAAAAAAATTCCTTTAGAATCTGAATATGGTAGATACATGAGAGTTTAGTTAATACATATTTATTAGGGGCCCTTATAAAGGTCATTGTTTAATTTCAATCGATTCACGTTCATTATATTGAAAGAGAGCAAAATAATTATTTTTCCTACATTATGGGGTCAAAATCTAGAGGTAATCGGGTTAAAAGGTTGTTCTTTGATATCTCAATCTGAATCCCTCAGCAAAAAAAATATATATGCATTGCATTTTTCATCTACTAGTTATGTAAAGTGTAAGTTTCATGATTTTAAATCATCATCACCCAATGCTCTCACGCAGGTGTCCTCAATGAAAAAATGTCTGAAATATGGTTAATCCAGTACTTTGTCACTTTATTGTATGCTTTAAGGACTGGTAATAAAAAATAGTAAAAATAAAGTTAATCCTTTCATTCATAAGTTTACCTAAGAATCCAATAACGTAAAAACAAAAATAAAAGGTTTTTCTTAGAAAAAAGTAGTTATTGTTATTTTTGATTTTTGAAAAACTACAAAATTGACATCCGGTTTTTTGTGTTCGATCAAAAATTAATAAGAGCATTGAATATTAGGAAATAAAATAATACTTATTTAAGTGAAATTTTGAAAAAAGTTGTTTAAAAAGAAAAAAAAAAAAAATTCAAAATTTTGACTTTGAAAATAAATTTTTCAAAAACTATTCACTCAAACAAACAACTTAATTTAAACATAATATTAAAGAATAGACTTTTGGCTTTTCAAAATGCTATAGTATTACCGTTATTTTTTAATATTTTTTTTATGTTACCCCCCCCCCCCCCCCCCTAAACGGAGGAAATAGACCCCCCCTCCCATACGATTTTTTTCTTGTCTAAGTCCAACCTACACGCCCTAGCCTTTTGTGACACCTTATGCAAATCACCCTGTATATTGAAGGTTTCCTTCAAAATAAAACAATCTCCAAAACCCAAAATTCGTGCAACGAACGAAGATATACCCATCTCGTCCATCAGCGTGTTAAAAAAAATTATTGATGTAGTAAGTACTGATTAAAAAAATTTAAAGGTCAAATAAATAAATTTGGTGGCACAACGGTTCCTGAAGAACCAGGGCTTAGTGATTTACAACGCTTAACTATTCATGTGTGCGTGCCTGCAGGAATGGAGAATGGAGCTTGTGACACAAAATTTTTTTCTAGGTCCAAAAATACGGAAGTTACATATGAAAATCAAAATAACCGTTAAAAACAAAATGGCGGCAAAATGGCAGAATGTGCAACTCTGAAGAAAGCGGTTTTGAGCTTGTGAACTAATACAATTTCGAATATCGAAGTCAAAAAGCGCCTCGGAATTATTTCTCAGCAAAAGTCTAAGTGCCTCATAGGTACTATGGGTGCGCAAACGCGCCTATGTATGCACTATCCTACGTCCCCATTGGTTAGAAGGGGGTAGTTTTTTTTTTGTTTATATTAGAGAATTAAAAGAACTTCGGAAAAAAAAATTAGAAACTTAAAAAAAAAAACACCGTCAGATTCTTTTTTTGTTAAAAATTACGAAAAATTGTATTGCAAGCATAAAAAAAACATCTTGACTAACTATTAATTTTTATTTTTTAATTTAAACAAAAAAAAAATCCATCAAATAGTTAATTATGTAATTAACAATCACTTGTTACTTTTTTTACGCTAAGATATACTGTAGCCAAGATTTTCACCAAAAACCATAAAATTATGTTTGCGTGGGTGCACCGATGCACTCATCTTCGTTCATGGATTGCTCGGCTCTCGTTAGTTGTAAAGGGCTCAATTTTTTTTGAATTGTAGAAAATGACAAGGGCTACAAAATAAGCAAAACAAAGTTTACCATTAGACGAGCTTTTTTCTTAATAGTTACGAAAAGGTGCATTTTTAACAAAAAAGAAATTAATTAAATTAACTGTATCTTTTTGTTTGTTATTTTAAACAAATGAAATTTACAATAAAATGGTAGCTAATATTATTACCAACGTTTGGGTGTTTCATTTTTTACTGTGCGATATACTGAAGTCGAGATATTTCAAAAAAAAAACCAAAAAATACCAAAAATTACGTTTTTACCAATATCTTTGGTAAAAAAAGTTGTCAGGTGGTGCAAATTTGGCCTTAAGCTTTTCTTATGTGTCCCTACCAATCCATGAAAAAAAAACAGACCATGCTTTTGCGCGCAAGGTCAAACGACGCTTTGACTGGACTATAAGTGAGTGCCACTTTTCTATGACAAGGGATACTCTGGGAGGATTTGTCACTTCCCCGCAAGAAGCCGTAGCCCTGAAAAAAACCAAAGAATCGAAAAAGCTGCCAAAAAAGGGTAAATTTTCGTACTTTTTTTAAATATCAAAATCGCTCAGTGTTATTTGTATTTTGTTTTAAGGAATAAATTAATTTTTAAACCTCTGATGAAAGAATGAATTAGTTTTTGATTTAATTGCATTGTTTTTAAAAAGATCATTAAGCCCCATTATCCATACAACATTTATCAGAAAAAACTAAATTTTTGGTGCGGTCAACTTATTCACCAAACAAGAAAAAAATTGTTCTGAAGGAAGGTTTTTATTTCCTTCGTCTAGGGAAATAAATTCCTTAAGCACTTTTAATTTAAATACAACAATTAAGTGCTTAAGTAATGAGTACAATTTTTTAGTTCTTTTGGGTAATTTTAAATTCCAATTACTATGGAATTTTACTTGTAACTACTTAAAATAGTAAAGTACAATGTATTTGTACTAGTGATTGTACTTAAGCTTTAAATACACAGGTCTGGTTTTTAATGTGGTGTAAAGATTCTCAAGCTCTTTTACGAGAAAAAAATAAAATTTTCGCTGAATTATTTGCATTGAAAAAAAATTGCATAAAGAAAAAAATTTAAATTAAATTACTAAAAAAAATAAGTGTATTTTTCGGCGCTCCACAAAAACTAAAATAGGGAAAACGTTACTTAAGTATGGATGAACCTAACCTAAATTAAAATTTGTTTTGTTTTGTATGTACATATGTATGTATGTGTAGAGTCAAAGTTCTTGAGTTATATTTGGAACACAAAACTTCGACTGGATAGTGTATTCCCTACAATGTATAACAGTTTTTTTTGACCTCATTTGAAGATGAAATTTTAGTGTGCAACTCCACTTTTTTACGCCTACGTAAGGAAAATCAATGTTTACGTCATCTAGGTATTCCATAAGTGTTGTAATAACCACATTTTTTGCCGATGTCATACTGTTTTCGCCTAAATAATTTTTATTAATTGACTTCATCATATAAACATTTTAGTTTTTGATGTTATTTTTTGATCCAATTAATATGCTGTAAATTGAACAAAATTTAAAACTAATTATACAAGTGGTTCTTTTAAATAATCAAATTTTATTATTTTTGTGTATTGACAAATCTCCATCCAGTGTTTTTAGTTATTTGAGTGAAAATTTCTCATTATGCATATAGCTGTTTCTACTGATGTACATGACTTTTCTTTTTAATGTTGAGTGCTTCTGCTTCTTAATCATTTTATTGCATATTTTAATAAATCTTTATGTTAGATTTGTGGGGAACAAATTTTATATTGCATACTTTTGTGCTTTGTTGAAAAATCATAACAAACCCATACAAGGTCGTTGTTACAATTGCACCCGACTTTTAACTAAATAAAGTTCATTTCTATAACATGACAAAATATTAGACTTACTTATAAAATGGATAGCTTGAGAAGCTTGAGAACTCTTTGGAACAAAAAATTGATAAACTTATTGACGCGGTTGCTCTTATTAATAAGCAATTATCGCACATCTGTTTATCTTTGAAGGGAACAACGTCTGATAGTTCCATAATTCAAAACTTAAAAAATATATAAATAGCCTCCATAAAACTAATTGAACGTCCTGGCCCTACTCGTGTTACTCGCAATACTCTTAAAAGAGCAAATATAACCTTTCCACCATTAATTCAAAAGACAAAAAAAAAAGAAACGTTTTTATCTACCTACTATACCTCCTAAAAAACCATCGTCATCTACCTCATCGTCATCTACTTTACCAACATTATCTGAGTAGACGAGATTCAAAACTCGTCGAATCCACTTTAATCTAAAATTGAGATTTAAATGCAAATTTGTTAAGCTTTCTTCATTTAGTAACTTGGAAACAAAATGTGTTAGCATATAACTAGCTAACCAATTAAATTTCGGTATCAAATATCGCGATTGTTTCCAAAACTCTCCATATCCACCATGGATTTTGCATCAAAACTGCTTATATCCGTTACATTAAATTTTAAAATTCCATAATTTAAAAACGAGCAACTACCGACTAAAAGTAAGGACTACGCATCTTTTAAACTGTATGTTAGTCAGGAAATTTTCAATCACTTGTTGGATCATAAATATTGGTCTGATCGTTCATGAATTGATGAACAATAGGAATATGTTTCGCAAACCTTTTCAGAAAACATTGACAAGACATCTAAATCGTCGCCAATAACTGACATATTCTATCAAAATGTAAGGGGACTTCGGACCAAGACCAATAAGGTCTACTATTCATCATCAAACTGCTCTTATGACATTATTTCTCTCACGGAAACTTTTGAAAGCTCTTTTAATGTATTTAGACGCAACAGATACTCTGATCCAAATATCTGTTCATTAGAAGGTGGAATATTGATAGCTGTTATTAAGTCTTCATTTGTAGCTGCGCCAATTCACTCCTGTTGCACTTGACAATGAATTTCTGTATTATTAAGTGTCGTTCAAACATAAAAACTTATATGTTGTAACCATGTATGTTACCCACACGATGTCTATGCAAAAGCCTTCGAGTACTTAAACTTCGTGAATGAATTATTAGAGTATCAGGATGAAATAATATGCTTAAGTGATTTTAATCTTGCCAACGTTGCTGGACGATTCAAAATTAATTGACGATTTAATTTCTCTTGGACTTCACTAATTTAACGATATTTTTTTAAACATAAATGGAAAGTTCCTTGATCTGGATTTCACTACCATTGATGACGGTATCACAGTAGAAAAATCAACTGAGCTTCTAGTGTCCGAAGACAACCATCATCCTGCGCTGACTTTTTCAGTATGTCTAGATTCTGTTTCTTTTTACAATGATAATTTTGAATACTTTAACACATTCAATTAAAAAAAAAAACAGACTTTATAAAACGTAATACCTTGCTGTCTCAAGTCGATTGGTCTTGCCTAAATAAATATTTGTTTAGATGTTAATTTTATAGTATTCTATAAAATTTTGTTTGATTGTTTTCTTGAATCTGTACCTCTTGCTATTGTAAAATTAAGATCTTCTGTTCCAGATTGGTACGACATTGAATAAAGTCTTAAAAATCGAAGTGCTCTCTCTCGAAGTGAGAGAGCAAGAGACACTTTTAACAGGGTTTTGAGTTTTTCAAAGCACCGTCAACTGTGATATTTAGGTTAGGTTAGGTTAGGTTTGAAGGGGTGATGATACGGCAAACCGCATCATCTCACTCGGATCTCAGTGGATCCATTGTGCTCCCCAAGAAAAGGGTAGGTAGGGTATAAGGACGGGTGAGGAAAGGTGTAAGAGGAGCCTGGGGGTTAGGTGTGGGGTGCCTTCCTGAACCATCTTGAATTCTGGATGAATTTTATGATATTTTTCAGTGGCAAACACGAGATGTCGCCCAATTCTTCGAAGAAGTATTCTCCAAGGGTTATCTTCCTGGTTCTTGCTAAGCTGGGGCACTCACAAAGGAAGTGATAAGAGCTCTCTTCCGCCTCTTCGTCATGACACCCTCTGCATAAGTCAGATGTGGTAATACCCATTCTGCTCATGTGGGTTCCCATTGAGTTGTGACCCGTTAGGATTCCAACCAGGAGGGACAGTTGAGGTCTACTTAGCGTAAGAAGGTAGTCAGTTTTTTTCTTAGAGATATGTGGCCATAGGTTCCTCGAAACCCTACAAGTATCAATTGCTGTGATACTTACAACAGTGATACTTTATTTAAACTGTGATATTTCTAACTGTGATACATTGGACGAAAATGCTAAAAACTTTGACCTTTTGAAATCTTTTTCCTACTTGACTGATATAAACTTCAATTTTAATATTGGTAACATTGAAAAGTTTATATTTTATAACTAGCCGATTTGCCGTGTCAGTCGCTTCGCAGACTTAATAATAGAATGTAACATACATTTTGTATATTAAAAAATAAATTATGTATGTACCTTATGTTTATTATTTTAATTATTAATTTTTATTATCAAAAAAAAAAAACATATTAGGTATAATATTAAATATTATTTATTAATAATAATAGATATGTAGATATATATGTATGTAGGTATGTATGTATGTTTATGTAATTATAATTATTATTTATTGAATTATGTATTTGTTTATTTATTTATGTATTATAAGTCATCATACCTAACTTCAGTGTGTCCACGACAGTTGCTTGGCTGACGAATTCTACATAGATATAGTTTTATATTTTGCCTTCAAATAAATAGCTTAGCTATGATAATCCAATTATTAAAACCAAGTTCATTTATGTCCCCTCAAGCTCACGACTTGCGTTGTATTATATTTTAAATTCATTTAAAAACTCTAATCTTGTAAATTTGGCCATTAGAATTGAAGTTATGCAAAAAGATAGTGAATTACTCAGCAAAAAAAAGTTAGAAAAATTATTTTTATTAGGGGTACTTGTGTCACCATACCCCTCCTTGTGTACGCCTTTGTGTTGCATTACATTTAATATTCATTTTAAAACTCTAACCTTAAAAATCCTATCATTAGAACTCAAGTTATAAATTTAGCCAATTTGCATGTAATAAGCACCCCTTGTGCATGCCCTTTATTGTGTAATTACTCAATAAAAAGAATTAGAAAAATAATTTGTATTAGGGGTGCAAGTGCCTTTTTTCCACTTTTGAATTAGGGGTGTAAACGCCCCCTTACCCCTCCTTGTGCACGCTCTTGTATCGCATTACATTTAATCTTCATTTAAGAAGTCGTGCCTACCTTGAAAATCCAACAATTAGAACTCAAGTTGTAAATTTAGCCGATTTGCAGTAATAAGCACCCCTTGCATACGCCCTTGATTGTGTAATTACATAGCTACTTAGCAAAAAAAAAAAAATAGAAAAAATAATTTTGATAAGGGGTGCTCTCTTACCCCTCCTTACGCACGTTCTTGTGAGCATTTGAACTTAAAAAGTTATAAATTTAATCGATTTGCATAAGCACCTTTGCGTACACCTTTGATTGTGTACCTACTCAATCAAAAAAAAAAAAATTAGAAAAAATAATTTTTATTAGGAGTGCAAATGCCCCTTTACCCCTCCTTGCGCACGCCCTTGAGTTGCATTACATTCCATTCACCATCACAACAACAATATAGGTTATTCGCACATAACTCTTAAACGGTAACTTATTTCTATTTTTTGTTTCACATAATTTTTGTGTTAAGCCTAGTACGCAGATCACGCTAAAATTTATCTTCCATACAAATTTCCTCCAAAGATAAATTTTAGCGAGAATATTTAGCTAGGCGGTACGCAGTTCACGCGCTAAATGCTAAAAGTGTTCATTCAATTAAGCGTGCGAAATAATGCTCAACGCATTCTTTCACAGATAAATTTTGACAATTGTGCTTTTAGCAAACGATTGTAGAGATAAGAATCGTAAAGATAAAATTTAGTTTAGCTTGAACTGCGTACCTGGTAAAGGAACAGACATAATGATTTGAGTATAGATTCTTTTTTCTTTTGAGGGTAAAGTCAAAAGAAAAAAGAATCTATACTCAAATCATTATGTCTGTTCCTTTACTTTGAAACTCTGTGATTTTCTGTGCATTTTACTGCCATTTTATTTTTTTTATATGAATTTTGACAGAACGTTGGACTGAAATTCACACAAATGCACAGAAAATCACAGAGTTTCAAAGTAAAGGAACAGGGCTATTATAATCATATTTTAGAATGAAAATAGTATGACACTTTTTTCCATATGGGTGACAATTTTGATATTGATATTTCAAAAATGTCAAATTTCTTGAATATAGGTTTTCAACAAAGAAAAATGTACCTATAGGCCCACAAAGGGAAACCAAACGACAGTAACATCACTAATAATAACAGCAGCAGCAAGAACAGATCTAAATTTAGAGGCAGAAAATACGTAAACACTAATCTTAAATCTGACACAACAACTAATAGTATATTTTCAGTATCAAAAGTGGACTATGCAACTCACCGAAAATTTATCATGTTAGCGTTAAACAATCGTCCAGTTAGATTACAAATCGATACTGCATCAGATATTACCATAATATTGTGGCTGTAAAGAAAGCAAAGGGGGTGTACGAATTTGTGGTGACTTCTCAACAGGTCTCAACAACGCACTCGAGCCGAACCAATACCCACTTCCACTTCCAGATGATATATTTGTGACACTTTCTGGAGGTAAGTTTTTTTCAAAAATTGATTTATCTGACGCTTACCTCCAGGTAAAAGTAAGCGAAGAATCACAACAATTGCTAGCCGTTAACACACACCGAGGACTATTCCAGTATCAGCGCTTACCTTTTGTTGTCAAGTCAGCCCCTGGCATCTTTCAACAAATAATGAACACCATGTTAGCAAATCTTGATGGAGTAGTCTGTTACCCCGATGATGTGATAGTGGTAGCCAAATCTCTAGACGAACATAGAATGCAACTTTTGCTAGTGCATTTTGATCCTACAAAAAAAATAATTGTGACAGGAGATGCCTCAAAGAATGGAATTGGGTGCGTTATCATGCATCAGTTCCCAGATGGTTCAAGAAAACCCATAGCACATATATCAAGGTCACTGACACCTACTGAAAAAAACTATAGCCAGTGCGAAAAAGAAGCATTAGCTCTAGTCTTCTGTGTGAAAAAGTTTCACAGGCTAATTTATGGTAGAAGGTTTTCCCTCCTTACTGACCACCAACCACTTTTATCCATTTTTGGCTCGAAAAAAGGCATACCGGTTTATACTGCGCAACGTTTGCAGTGATGGGCACTGACATTAATTGCACAAAGCATATAGAAGAAGATATTGTTATCGCTACAATTCAATTAGAAGCAGATGTAAATCGAATATTATCTGACAGCTTACAATACCTACCTGTCACATACAAAGCTATACAGAGAGCGACATCCAGTGACCCCTTACTAAAACAGGTTCTTCAATTTGTCCGCTCCTCATGGTCCACTAAAATTGAAGATGGAAACTTGAAATTATTTTACAATAGACGAGACAGTATAAGTGAAATAAAAGGGTGTATCATGTTTCAAAATACACTCACAGGCACAATTATCCGCCCACCTGCATTTTTCGTTACCCTAACTCTTTAGGTTCACTATAATTTATCTGCTGATTTGTTTTTTGTTTAGCGGATATTTTCGCAAAAAACAAAAAACTAAAAACCTTATTTCACCCGATAATATTGTCATCGAAGCATTTTTTGCAAATTAAGCAATTTAATTTCAATATTGTTTCAGTTACTTAAAGAACATACTGAGAAATCGGTTTAGCATCGCTACTGCAACTCGTTCACGTCTTTTTG
Organism: Epistrophella euchroma; assembly: GCA_947049315.1. Lineage (NCBI taxonomy): Eukaryota > Metazoa > Arthropoda > Insecta > Diptera > Syrphidae > Epistrophella > Epistrophella euchroma. Next base: position 83,046,492 of record OX346245.1, on the reverse strand, counting down.
AGGTGAGGAATGTTGGTGTGAGTGATCGTGCCCTCAGAAAAAGGTTGGCAGAATTAAATTTCAGAGCTTTCCGACCAGCGCGCTCCCCAAATTGTTCCCACAGCACCGTACAGTAAGACTTCGTTTTGCGCGAGAATGTGTTAACTGGACTGCAGAGAAAGGAAATGACGTCTTAACCTCAGATGAAAGCAGAATAGGTCTACGAGGTCCAGATGGACGTCAGCGTGTGTAAAGGCGAAAAAACGAAAGGTTTGCTCCATGCACGATAACGGAAACAGTGGGTTACCAAGAGGGTCTATATTGGTTTGGGGAGGCATCAGTTATGAAGCTCGCACGGACCTTGTTGTGTTCGATAGAGGCAGTGTGAACGCTCAGGTATACGTGGAAAACGTTTTGCAAGACCATGTGATGCCTTTCGCACAATTTTTGGTGAACACTTTTGGGTAATGCATGACAACGCACTCTGCCATACCGCAAATTCTGTAACTAACTACCTAAATGGGGTCGGGATTCCAGTTTTGGCAATTCCATCTTGCGGTCCAGATCTCAAACCTATCGATCATCTTTAGGACAACCTTAAAAGACGTGTCCGAGCGAGAACACATGTCCCTACTACTCTAGGAGAGCTTAAAACAGCTGCAGTAGAGGAGTGGCACAACATCCCTCAGTCGGATGTTCAGGACATCATTGACGGATTGTCAAATCGGCTCCACGAAGTAATTAGAGCCTGCTTCGCAGACACCCGTTATTAAAAATTAAGTTTGACGATGTAGTAGCCGTGGCGTGATGGTTAGTGCGATGGACTGTCATGTCGGAGGTCTAAGGTTCGATCCCCAGCCTCGCCACCTATGTATTTAAAAAGAAAAAAAAACGGCTACTGCCTCTTGCGAGGAATTGACAAATCCTCCAAGAGTATCTCCTGTCACAGAAAAATGCCGCTCGTTAGCCGTTCGGATTCGGCAATAAACTGTAGGTCCCCTCCATTCCTGCAGACACGCACACAGGAATGGTTGAGAGTTATAAGTCACTAGGCCCTAGTTTTTCATGAGCTGTTGTGCCATCAAATTTATATTTATTTTATTTAAGTTTGACGATAATTTTACCACTTTTTTAAAAACAAAAGATGACATTTTTTTCAGTATTTTGTGTTTTTGTTTGTTTTTTGTGTTAATTCTTTAATAAACGTGGTTTTTCTCAGAATTTTTTTTTTTTTTTTTTTATTTTTCAAACTTTGCTTTCAACATTACTGACACCCAATGTGTTCTAAACTTTACGGTTTCTTTAAATTTACAGAAATACGAGGTGGGCGGTTAAATGTGCCTGTGAGTGTAGAATAGTTGTTCCAATGATATTATAGAAAAAGGTTTTAAAGCAGCTGCACCTGGGTCATCCGGGTATTGTACGTATGAAATCACTCGCACGCAGTTATGTGTACTGGGCCAACATTGATAATCATATAGCGCAAGTAGTTCGAGAGTGTTCTGTCTGCCCCACAACTGCAGCGAATCTAATCAAGGCTCCATTAGCGTCGTGGTCACTTCCAACAAAGCCGTGGTCACGTATTCATATCGACTTTGCTGGACCGTTTCAACAACGAATGTTTCTTATCATTGTTGACGCTTACTCAAACTGGCCGGAGATTTTTGGCATGCAGACTACGACAACATCTGCAACGATTGCCGTCTTGAGAGAAGTATTTGCCAGATTCGGATTGCCGGATATAATAATGTCTGACAACGGAAGTCAGTTCACTTCTAGTGAATTTGCCTATGTTTCCGAGACGGGAGGTATACAACACATTCGAACTGCAACGTTTCACCCACAATCGAATGGGCAGGCGGAGAAGTTTGTTGATATTTTTAAACGGGAAATGAACAAATTGAAGGGGGAAGAAGTAACCTCCAGTAATCTTCAAACATTTCTTCAGTGTTATCGATCAACTCCAAATGCACAGTTGCCGGAAAGCATAACTCCAGCGGAAGCCATGCTCGGTCGTAAGATGAAGATTCACCTTGATTTACTTCAGGCACCAACATATGAGGAACACCAACCCAACTTAAAATGGAGCAGCAGTTTAACAGCAGACATGGAACTAGACCAAAAGAATTGCAACCCAACCAGCTTATTTATGCAGTCAGATACAGCAAAGGTCACAGAGCATAGGGTTACAGAAAATTGGGTCTGTTATGTATGCTGTTCAAGTAGGCACCAAAATATGGCGCCGGCATATTAACCAATTAACACTTAGGAACAGTAGTTTGCCAAATACGACTTTTAATAATTTGTTTGATTTTCAGGAAATTATTTCTATTCCAACCTCCACTGAAGTACATCCTAACACTCCAGATCAGCCAAAAGAAATTACGTGTCCATGTCATATAGATGAACTTGTAACCCATGAACAGCAACGTCAGCGACCGATCAGAAATCGTAAACCACCTAAGCGCCTTGATATTTCTAGAGAAGTCTCAGGAAAATATTTGGATATTTAGCTTAAAGGAAGGAGATGTCGTGTAAACACCAAATGTCTTTTAGTATTAATTATCAATCGAACAGAACTTAACGATAAAACAATTATTATATGTATTTTGTCTTCCACTGGAATATTTTATATAATATTATGTATAGTTCTAAGAGAACAGTTTGTACTTGAAGTATTATTGAGTTGTCACATAACCGTCTTATTGAATAGACATACTTATTTAATCTTGTAATTTAAATTTTAATAAATGAATTACTGACTATAACGTTACAAAATACCTACGGTCTTTCCGTTAGTTGGTCTGTGAGAACACAACAAATTTATTTGCTACAGTGTTAGCATTCACTATGAAAAATACTGTTTCTTCAAAAGGAAAAAAGTATAATTGATTTTTCCAAGTTACCGACCATGACTTTGTAAAATAATTTTCAGACATGTACTAAGAAAAAAATCGTTTAGGATAGGGGCATCTATATCCCCTCGTTTATAACGGAGGGGCCATTTTCTAAAGCATTGACGTAAAGTGCATAAATAATAATTTAAAATCAACGAAAGTACCTACAAAAGAATACTATAGGTTTTTGAAAATCAAAAGAGCTATTCTTTTATTTTGTTGCTAAAACAATTTTTTTTTTACTTATCAGTTTATGAAAAAATTGAATTTAAAGTTTTGAAAAAAAAATTATAATGATTTTATTTTCAAATTTTTTGTAGTGCTAAATTTTAGTTCAGTATTTATTGCTGGTTTAATTCTTAGTCGAACGCTAAAAACTAGATAGCTGTAGGTCTTTCAGTTTTTGAGAAAATCAAAAACTATGTGCACTACTACTTTCTTAGAAATTTTTTCTAAAGAACCTTTACCCCCTCCTGTCTAAAGCTCGCGGCTCTGGACTGGGGACTTTCAGTATAGGGAGCGTATTGGAATTCCGCTTTTTAAAATCCCATTTTTTTTAAAATCCCGAGAAAAAAGTTTTAAAATACCGCCTTCTAAAGTACTGCTTTCTTAAAATGCTGTTTTCTAAAATTCCGTTTATTCAAAATCCCGTCTTTTTATAATCCCGCATTATCCGGCTAATCCCGTTCTTTAGATAACATAATTAAAAATTTATTTAACATGAAGTTGCTTATTTTTCCTATCTTCCACGTTTTATACTTTTCAAATGTTAACTTTTTTATTTATTCTGCAAAAATTATTCAAATCCATGGTAACGGCAAACGGTTTTACCGTAATCATTTATTGCATTAACAAGTGGTTGAGGTGAAACATATTGTATTTTTTATTTAGACAAAAAAGCGCTAGGTTGTAAAAAATAAGCTTCCTTGACAAATATGTGCGTAGTTAATTCTTTATAGGGTGTAGTGCATAGAGCCTTTAGACGCTTTAAAAAACGATATAAAGGCCAACTGTTAAAATTCGTCCTTATGTCACTTTCTCAAAGTGGCCTTATGTCACGGAATAAGAAAATAATTAGCTAAACGAACAATTGCAATGTAAACAGAAGTAGAAAAAAAATAAAACGGCTAAGCTAAATTACATAAAAAAAATAATGTAGCTATTCACTTATTTTCAAATTTCTTATTATCCCGCTTTTGCAATCAAAACTAGTTGTTTTATTTAAAAAAAATAAAATCACGCAATTTTTTAAAATAAAACAACTAGTTTTGATTGCAAAAGCGGGATAATAAGAAACGAGATTATAAAAAAACGGGATTATAAGAAACGGGATTATAAAAAGCGGAATTATAAAACCGGGATTTTAAAAAACAGGATTATAAAAAGCGGGATATCGTACCCAACCCTTCAGTATATTATACCTTAGCATCACCCCTAACTTAGGAAAAAATATCCAGCCTACTTGATTTTTCCTTCGGTGGCAAAGTGGCTGTTTGACAAGAGAAATAATTTTCTAAAATAGTAGTAGTGTTCATAATTTTTTATTTTCTCAAAAACTGAAAGACCTACAGCTATCTAGTTTTTAGCGTTTGACTAAGAATTATTATCAGCAATAAATACTGAACTAAAATTTTGCAAATTTTGAAAATAAAATCGTTAGTTATTATTACATATGTGAATTGTATTATTCATACTAGAATGTCAGTTTATTAGACTTGACCATTCTTTATTCCGTCAATTTCATTGAATTTTTGAACAACAACAACAACTTAAAGGTGCTACCACCAATTGCTTACGAATTAATTAAAGGCTCTTATAAAAATGCTGATGCTCCAAATGCATTTGATAAACAAACAGCACATCTCGACCCGTGACGTCAGTGGTCAGCAGTAGCAGAGTACGTAGTGTACACAGCTTCGAAGACTGAGCAAATTTGATGCGCGGGTTCAAATACCGCATGATGTGTAGAAAGTTTTTCAAATAAAAATTGGACTAAAGCTCAGCACCACTATAAAGGAGACTGATGATAGGCCTTGGCACCCCTTGAAATAGCTATATCTCCAGCCAAACAAAAATAAAACGAATTAAAATACCTAAAATTAATTCGTAAGAAATTGGTGGTAGCACCTTAAAGTTGTTGTTCAAAAATTCAATAAAATCATTATAATTTTTTTTTTTTTTTCAAAACTTTAAATTCAAATTCAATTTTTTCATGAACTGTTAAATTAAAAAAACTTGTTTTAGCAACAAAATAAAAGAATAGGTCTCTGGATTTTCAAAAACCTATAGTATTGTATTATAGGTACTTCCGTTGATTTTAAATAATTATTTATGCACTTTACGTCCATTAGAAAATGGTCCCTCCGTTATAAACGGGGGGCATAGACCCCCCTATCCTAAACGATTTTTTTTTAGTACATGTCTGAAAATTATTTTACAAAGTCATGGTCAGTAACTTGGAAAAATCCATTATACTTTTAACCTTTGAAGAAACAGTTTTCATAGTGAATGCAAACACTGTAGCAAATAAATTAAATTACGAAATTCTAACCTTCGCCACCTGTTTTAATCCCACAAACTCTCTTCCAAATCATCAATGGAGTAATTATGAAATACATATACTTACTTTTTCTGTTATTTCTGGGTAAAATTGATCAATAAACACTAAATTTTGTAGGCTAATGACCGATTTTTTAGATTTCTTGACATTTCTCTAGTAGTAGCCGTGGCGTGATGGTTAGTGCGATGGACTGTCATGCCGGAGGTCTAAGGTTCGATCCCCAGCCTCGACACCTATTTATTTAAAAGAAAAAACGGCCACTGCCTCTTGCGAGGAATTGAAAAATCCTCCAAGAGTATCTCCTGTCACAGAAAAGTGCCGCTCGTTAGCCGTTCGGATTCGGCAATAAACTGTAGGTCCCCTCCATTCCTGCAGACACGCACACTGGAATGGTTGAGAGTTGTAAGTCGCTAGGCCCTAGTTCTTCATGAGCTGTTGTGCCATCAAATTTATTTATTTACTAGCCGATAAAACCCGGCGTTGCCCGGGTCTTCTTTAGTAAAACCTTTGACAACCAAATATCGACCAAAAAGATGATTTAAAATCAGCACTCGAAAAATGTTCAGCTTAAAGAGCGCTACACACCATCCATGTTACTTGTCAGGTAACATTGACGTTTTTTTTGTCAGGTAACATTGAAAATAAGCCTCCACACGTATCAATGAACATTGACAGTTATTTTCCTAAAATTATATGTGTGGGTTGTGTGGGCTTGCATTTGAACAAAAATGTAATGCACCTAATTGTGTACCTTACCTGCCTGCCTATAGTGTAATTTTAAGACAACTTTGAAAATCAGACTATTTGTATGTTACCCATTACCCCCTAAGGAACGAACGACCGTGAATTTTGTTAGTAACCACTTGACAAAGAAATTAATAATTTATCAATGAAATGTTAAATTTTTTCTTCTTCTCTACCATATACCTACCATATTCTTAAAACGAAGCATTTTTTCCCAGCAAGGGTTATTGCCGTCTATGAAGAATAATTCCGTGCCAAAAAACCGGAATACATTTTTTAACACCCCACCCATAGTTACTCAACAAAATGAATTAGAAAAACAAATGTATTAGTGATTCAAGTGCCCCCTTACCCCTTTTTGTGCACGCTCTTGCCACTAAATAAGTTCGTTTCCATTCACCATCACCAACCACCAACCTCCAAACCAATAAAAATTTCAGTCTTACCTTAAAATCCAACAATTAGAACTCACGTTGTAAATTTAGTCGATTTTCATGTAATAAGCATCCCCGTATCTTATTTACGTACGTCCTTGATTGTGTAATTACTCAGAAAAAAAAATTGACAATAATTTGTATAAGGGGCGCAAATGCCTCCTTATCCCTCCTTGTGCACGCCTTTGCCTCTAAATAAGTTCGATTCCATTCACCATCACCAACCACCCACCGCTAAACCAACCAATTTTAGTAGATTAGATACGAACATTTTTTTCTGCTGCCTATTATACCTACCTACTCATACCTATACCTACTCCAATCATTTCTTCCTACACTATAGAGAATACCTACCGACTGTTTATGTTTTGTTTTGTTTTACCATACCTTCCTATACACAAAAATATCATCACGACTCGTCGACGGCGAAACGCGAAAACAGTCAACTTCTACTCACTATCTCGTTCCCACCTACCAAGGCACATTGCACATGGTTTGAATTGTTTTTTTTTTATTTTTTGACGATGAAGAATAATTCGCTGCCAAAAAACCTGCATACATATTTTTACCACCCCACCATCACTTATCCTCATGAAAAAATTTGTACCTAACCTAAATAAAGTATTTAAAAACCAACCACCCACCGCTAAACCAATCAATTTCAGTCTTACCTTAAAATCCAACAATTAGAACTCAAGTTGTGAATTGAATTAACTAAGCCGATTTATGTAATAAGCACCCACCATCCTATTTACGTTCCCCCTTGATTGTTTAATTTACTCAGAAAAAAAAAATTAAAAATAATTTTTTTAGGGGTGCATTAAATGCCCATTACCCCTCCTTGTGCACGCCCCTTGCCTATAAGTTCGTTTCCATTTACCATATCCAGCAAACACCCACCACCCAACCAAAAAATTTCAGTAGCAAACATTTATTACCTACACTCTTTTTTGTTTAAGTTGTTTGACTGAAAAATTTTTAAGAAATTAAATTCCGAAGTACCTACTCCTCCACTCATTTACTATAGAGAATCCCTACCGTTGATGTTTTTTTTTTTTTTTTATTTGAACTTTTCCTATTACACAAAAATAATATCAACACGATTCGTCGCCGGTGAAAAACAACTACTCACTATCTCGCTCCCACCAGGCACATTTATTTTGCACATGGTTTGAATTGTTTTTTTTTTTTCGATGAAGATTTTTTACTACCCACCACTTAATTTTCATCAAAAAATTTCCCTACAAATAAAAAAACAAAAATATTACTTTTTTTTTTGAGCCGATTCCAAAAAATCAGCCCACCAAAAATATGGATTTGACGAACCGGATAGTACCGGAACCAGCCAAATCCACATGCCACAAAAGGCAATTTTCCATGGCAAAACAACTCCTCCTTATAAATAATTGAGCTTGAAGTAAATGTGAGTTGAAAATCTATAAAACAGAATTTTGCAAGGAAAATACCTACATGCTTGATTTTAGAAAATTTCCATACGATTTTTTTTGTGGTAAGTTTTTAATTTGTTTATTATTCTGTATTTAACAAAAATTTTCTTTTCTGCTGTATCCTATAGCATACCAGATAAGTGAAATTTGTATTATATCTATTTTTTAAAAGAGTTTTTTTGTTTGTTTGTGAGTTTAGTGCATACATACAGCCAAACTGACAAACAAAAAAAGTTACTCTTTTATATAATAGTATAGATTTTGACATTTCTCCACCTCGCATCTTCCATAGTGTTGCACGAAGCGAAAATATAAATATAACATTTTTTGTAGGAAATTTAATTTACTTTAATTCCTTGGTGCAGACTTTTTCACTTAAGCCCTTGGTTTTCGAAATATTCGCGAAAAACTAAAAAAGGGGACCTTTAACCCACTCTCCTGGCTTAAGCTCGGGCCCTGGGCATAACCCAGACTACGCGATTTATTTCATTTATTTTTCCTTCGTTGACTGAACTTTAATGCTTTTCGATTCAAAATAACTTTTAACGACCTTTAGTACATGAAAAATTGGCGTTTCTTCCCGGCGCTCTCACTTGATCTCATCAGTTGACTAGTCTAGTGAGGGCCTTGTCAATACGCAATTTCCTTTAAGTTCAGTTTATCTTACATAGATTTCATGAGGAATACCTAGTGTGAACTATATCTTACCAGATTGGGCTTCCTAATCATTGAAGCTAATGTTTATACATACGAAGATTATTTTTTTTAATAATACAAATTCTATATATGTACTACTGAAATAAATCAGCCAAGCAGAAGACTTAGCACTTTTTAATTGGACTTGTTGAATTATTGATTCAAAATAGCTTTTAACGGCTTTTCCTATAGAGAACTACATGCACATATATTGGAGATTCCCATATGGTATTCTTAATTTTTAATCTGAAATCATCTCTTTAAAAGATTTTATAGGTACTAAAAAGTATAATCAAAAAATCTAAGTAAAATAATTTGTTTTTCGAAATAACTTTCTTACCAGCAATAGCGATCGATGACTGAATCAAAAATATAACTTAATGTTTAAAACTTACCCACAAATGAAATTTGTCATCCAGATTTAAGGCGATTTTGGCACACAATTTAATATCACTTCGCACAATTGTCTTGTGGGCTGTTATTCCATTAACTGGTCTTACCCTACGGCTCAGATCACGGTTCACAATAGCTCCAATTTCACAATCTCTCAATCGTGTATTATTTAAATTCCAGCAAATCTCTTTAATATTCACATCACGTTTAAATGTCACCCAACCTCTGCGGAACCACCGACGTTCAGCCAAGGGATCAGCTATTGCCACCCGCAAAAATCCAGCAAAACGCTGACATATAGCTTCGATTTCAGCTTTTGTAATGGTAGGAGCAAGATTTCGTAAAAAGATTGAACTTGTGCGATGGAGCGCCTGGAGTTGTGAGGTAGATTTTTCTTTCTCCAAATCAATTGTCTCCGTATTATCATCAATTTCGATTTTCTCAATGTTGTCTTCGATTTTCTCTGTGACCTTTTCTACAAGTTCCTTGTCAGCTTCGTTATTTTCATCATCAGAGACTTTAGTTTTCATTCCACTATCGGAAATTGTTTCCTCGAGCTTTTCATTTTCATCAACATCAGTTTTCGGTTCTGGTTTTATTTCAGTTTGTTGCTCGTCAGATGAATCGTATTTTTCGTTTTTCTCTTTCTCTGTTGTTGAGCTATCTGCTTTAGTTTTATCAGAAACATCATTTTCTCCACCAGAGTTTGAAGATGATGAATTACTAGATTCTGAATGCAATCTCTTTTTTTCTTTGTCCGTTTTAAACTTTGACTCACCAACTGATGGTTCTGGGATTTCATCTTCATCCCAATTTTCTTCATCTTCATTAGTTGCAAGCTCTCGTCGTGGTGATACTCTTTTTGGTGAGATATAAACTTCTAATTTTGGTTTTGTTTCTTTAGATTGATTGTTTTCTTCAAATGCGCTTTCAACTGTTTTATCTGGGTATTTTACTTCCGACAGAGGTTCATCTAAGACTTTTAGATCATCATCTGTACCGCCTTCTAGTTTAATAACAACTGTGTCAAGTAAGCGCAACAACTGATCACTTTGCGAAGAATCTAATGTTACACTAGAAACTGTTCCGTTTTCCAGTAGCTCGTTGAAAACATCAGCGCGTTTCTGCATTGAATTAAAAAAAAAAAAAATATTAAAGATAAAAAATACAAAATTAGCAAAATTTTCAAAGCAAGCGTTACTTATGCAATATTGAGTGAGTATTGGAAACATATGCCCTTGATAAATCGGAAATTCTACTATCTGTACTTCTTAAATCAAATATAAATAAAATACATTACTGGATCTTAAAAGAAAAATTGAGAACCACCAAGAGAATGTTGACTCTTTCCGCAAGTGAATTATGAAGGGCTGGTGCTTGCCTGGCAAGTTCTTCTGTCCGCTCGTTTCCCTTAATGCCACAATGACCTAGAACCCAGATAAGGGAGACCCTGAGGTTACCATTTAGGCTTGCGAGCTCATCACGACATTGTTGAACCAATTTAAAAGACGAAATAATTGCAAAAAAAGGAGTGAAAGGGGTTGACTTTCAGTTTTTTACAAATTTCTCAAAAAGAGTGCTTTTAAAAAAATGTGAAGGCAAAAGTTGTACATAGCTTATCTAATTTTACATTAAAAATGTCATGACACTTTTTTTTCGTTTAATCAATTGGTTTTGAGAAAAACGTGCACAAACTTTATAGTGTACTGAATTTATTCAAAAAAAATTCCTGAAGTTGCATATTTCGACTTGCAAATATCTTTTTATCGTTTGGGTTTGGTTAAAAAAAAAAAAATCGGGGTGGTAGGGGTTAGGACAAAACCGCCATATTGAAGCAGATCGTCATTTTGTTTTCATTTAATAACTCACCTGGATAAAAAACTTGAATTTACAAAATCGAAGATCACATTGATGGCGGATTCAATCACCCCTCCAGTGCGTGATATTCTGGTTAAATATAAAATCTCAACCTATATATTAAGCTACTTTATTTACTGATAAACCTATAAGTGGTGAGCAATTGAAAAAAAATCCTAATCTTAATTACTGTCAAGACATTGGGTTACGGGTAAGAATCAAGATCGAAAGTTAGACTCAACCTTTTCCAAGGTCTTCAATGCCCCCTAGAAAAATGTTTGCCCCCCTGGAAAAATCGACAAAACTTAACTAACTTAACAGTAACACATGAGGAAATTTTTCCTTGATAAAAAAAAAGTATCTACTTATATTGACAAACAAATATGAAACCCACATTAAACTAATTGTCCACCTTAGAAAAATCTAAAATTTTTAGCATTTGTTTATTTGCTTACCCAAACTACCAATTTTACTTCGGAGTTACAAATGTCAAAGTTCATTAAAATAAAAAAGAATTAAATTATTAGACTAAAATTGGTAATTTCGAGAATTCAACGAACATCGGACATTAAATTTATCTTTTCGCTCTGACATCTAAGAGAAGTTCATTAAGAGTAAAGACAAACAGTAACCAAATATTATATACAGTACGCTGGTAGAGTATCTAGTTTGGGATAAGTTTGCGCATTTTTGACTTTGAAACCGGATTGAAAGTTTAATTGAAGAAATTTTAATTGGATTGTAAAGATATCTACATGTTTTGTTTACTTATATATATAAACAATTAAAAAATAATCAATATCGACAAATTTATTGGATGAGTGTAAGCAGTCTGTGGCTTAAGGCCGCACAGGGTTTTATATCAACGTTTTTAAAATTAAGTTTAAAGCCCAGTTTTTATATGTAACTATTTTTACAATCCATAAATAAATATTATTTCGCATTAACAAAAAAAAAAAAAAAAAAACATATTTCAAAAAAACCTAACTACTCTGATAAATAGAACTTTATAACATGTCAAACATTTCAGGTAAATTTAACTATGAAATTCAAATTTAATGTCAATGTATGCAATGTATGAATTTACAAGTTCGCATGGGGATTTTTCTTTAAAATTGAAATTAAGCAGAAATATATGAAGTTTCTTACGATTTCCATGCGCAAAATGATTGCGCACATTAACCCCAAACGAAGATTTTTTCTATTTTTGCTAAAATTTAAACAAATGAATTATAAAAAGAATACAATTTGAATTGAATTATTATGCTATATAATGTTTGAATTATTATGCTATATAATGTTTGCATCGTAGTAGCCGTGGCGTGATGGTTAGTGCAATGGACTGTCATGCCGGAGGTCTAAGGTTCGATCCCCAGCCTCGCCACCTATTTATTTAAAGAAAAAACGGCTACTGCCTCTTGCGAGGAATTGACAAATCCTCCAAGAGTATCTCCTGTCACAGAAAAGTGCCGCTCGTTAGCCGTTCGGATTCGGCAATAAACTGTAGGTCCCCTCCATTCCTGCAGACACGCACACAGGAATGGTTGAGAGTTGTAAGTCACTAGGCCCTAGTTCTTCATGAGCTGTTGTGTCATCAAATTTATTTATTTTTTTAATGTTTGCATCAAATTTAAACTAAAATTGTATATTTAAGGAAATTAGTGGCCTATTTCTTTAAATATACAACACGGTTTAAAAATTACGAAAAGTTATAAGAAAAGTAAAGTTTATTTAATTGTCTCTCATCAGCACATTGAATAAAATATCTGCTTAACTACAACTGATATCGATGGTTGAAAATCTCCTTGATTGTGCATTTTCACAAATTTGAATTTTTTTTTCGTTAAAGGTATTTGCTTTTTTATGCAATAAATATTTTTTTTGTGTTTTTCTTAAGATCTATAGAGAAATAGATCTAAAATATTCCAACGATTAATTAAAAAAAATGTGGTGAATAATCAATTTTTTGACTTAATTTCGATAGTAAATTACGTAAACACAAGTCAGCTTCAACACCGCATAAACGTGGTACTTATATAAAGTACACACAAGCAAACAGAATATAATGTTGAAAATCCAACAAAAATTTGGTAACATTTGCAAAAACACCCCGTACCCCGTCGTAGGTACAGCCACAATTTCGAACTTTTGGTCCGCTGGCTGGTTGCCCCCCCTAGGGAAAATATCTAACTACGCCTATGCCTATGCCTAGTACCTTTAACTGAAGATGGGGTTCCAATCCCTGTGGACGGTTTTAGGTGGCAGCAAACGAGAGAGGGGGGAGGAGTGTTCCCACTAAGGCACTTCTCCTTCATCCAGGCGGCAGCGGAAGAATTCCCCAGATGGAATCAACGGTGGCGTCTACAGTTCCAGTCAGGTTGAACTACTTAGTGAACACCTTATATGGGCAACTACGACGTATTCGTAGGCCAGGCCTATAAGGATCGGTTTATCCGGCTCCCCGTCTTTGGAGTTATAATAAGGATCTGGTCCTCCAGGCTAGGGGGTTGTGCGTCGAGGTGACTTCCCTACCACGGAAAATATTTTCGGTTCCGAAACAACTACGAGCCTCGGATATGGATGATTTTAATGTTGGCGACCCCAGCAAACGAAACAAGGACAACGAATTTCGGATCTGCACGTGGAATGTCCGGACCTTAAACAGGCCACGTGCAGCCGAACAATTAGTAGAGAACCTGGATAGACTAAAGGCTGATGTAACAGCCATCCAGGAACTGCGATAGGATTGAGAGGGTATACGAAGGATGCAATCATGTGACATCTACTTCGGCGAGTGCTGCAAGGAGCAGGGTCAGCGACTCTTTGGTTGTTGTTTTGTGGTAAGGGGAATACTTAGGCAAGAAGTCTTGGGCTTCAGAAATGTAAGCGAGCGCCTGGTCACAATCCGCATCAAAGCAAAATTCAAAAACATCACGTTGATCTGTGCCCATGCCCCAACGGAAGAAAAGGATGACTCGACCAAAGAAGAATTCTACGATCTCCTCGAGGATACGTATGATAAGTGCCCCAAGTACGACGTCAAGATTATTCTTGGCGACTTCAACGCCAAGATCGGAAAGGAGGGCATCTTTGGTTCGATAGTCGGAGGACACAGCCTGCACGACAACACTTCCGGTAACGGACTCAGGCTCATTGATTTCGCGGCGGGGCGAAATGTCATCATAGCAAGCACTCTATTCTCACACCTCAATATACACAAAGGGACCTGGCGGTCTCCGGATCAACGAACCGTCAACCAGATTGATCATGTTGCGATAGACGCCACACATGCTTCCAGTATCCTGGATGTCCGAACGTTCTGAGGTGCCAACATAGACTCGGATCACTACCTGGTGGTAGCGCAAGTACGTATGCGGATATCTATGACGCCACAACGACGAGCGGATGCTGTAAAACGATTTAAAGTCGCGAAGCTAAAATCGCAAGAGATAGCAAGGACTTTTGCAGACCAAGTTTCTCTTAAACTCTCAACAAGCCCGCCACAAGCATCATCTGTAGAGGACCAGTGGAAGCACTGCCAAAATGCCATCAAAAGTGCCGCTACTGATGTGCTGGGTTTCACTAGGCCACCACAACGAAACCCCTGGTTCGATGAAGAATGCAGACTGACGCATGAAGCAAAGAACGAGGCCTACCAAGTAATGCTGCAGACTAGAACCAGAGCTCCTGAGAGAGAAGCCCGGGAGCTCTACGGGCAAAAACGAAGGGAGGAACGCCGACTTCTCAGGAGAAAAAGAGAGAGCATGCGAAGCGGGCGGTCGAGTCTATTGAGGACTGTAGCGGCAGGGGGCGTGTTCGAAAGTTCTACCGAAGAGTGAGGCAAACTACCCAGGGTTACAAGGCCAGAACGGAAGCCTGCTGAGATGAGAGTGGGAATATGGTGGTAGACACACAGTCGGTGCTGAGGATCTGGAAACAACACTTTTCTAAACTGCTAATCGGCGAAGATGGCCAAAATTCCGCTGTAAGACAGAACACTCCATTCAACCTGGATGATGATGGTCAAAACTTCCGTCCACCCGACCTAAAGGTGATATTACATTGTCATATATATATGGCAAGTTTGCCAAATAAATATGGCTCAAAAATGTCATATAAGTGTGATAGTCATATTTATATGACAAAATATATAAGACTCCATATATATGACAATCATGAACTATTTTGAATTTAAAAAAAATATATGATTTAATGAAACGTGATTGGTCAAATATATCGTATTTTTTTAAATATTTTATTTTTCGTAGCAACTGTTTCATATTTGTAAACAAAAATTGACAGAAAAAGCTTGTGAACATTATATGGCATACATATATGGCATAGTCTATAAAAACTTGTCATATATACAAATATTGTGCCATATTTTATATGACTAGCATTGGTCATATATATATGATAATGTAATATCACCTTAAATGAAGTGCGGTTAGCGATAGCCAAGCTTAAAACGTTCAAGGCTGCTGGTGCGGATGGCCTGCCAGCCAAGCTATTCAAAGCAAGGGGAGATGAATTGGTAGGGAATATACACCAGCTTATCTTCAAAATTTGGTTGGAAAAAAGTATGCCCGATGAATGGAACCTCGGTATAGTGTGCCCTATCCATAAGAAAGGAGATGCTCTGACCTGTTCCAACTACAGAGGTATAAGTCTCCTCAACGTCGCATACAAAATCCTGTCATCTGTACTGTGTGATCGCTTAAAACCGTTTGTCAACGTTTGATTTGCCCGGCAAATCAACCGTCGATCGAATGTTCACACTCCGACAAATTTTGGAAAAAACCCAGGAGTTTCAAATCAATACACACCACCTCTTTATCGATTTTAAAGTCGCATATGAGAGCGTAGACAGAGACTAGCTATACAGAGCCATGGCGGATCTCGACATCCCTAGCAAACTCGTCCGCTTGTGCAAGATGACGATGGAGAAATCTCGCTGCTCCTTCAAAGTCGGCAAGAAAACCATTGTACCCTTTGATGTCGAGAAAGGTTTGAGACAAGGCGACGCGTTATCATGCAACCTCTTTAACATCGTACTTGAAGCAATTGTACCCAACTCGCAAGTCAACAACAGAGGTACAATTTTTCAAAAGTCCGTTTAACTACTTGCCTATGCGGATGATATTGACATCATTGGAAGAACGAAGCGAGCTGTAACCGGTGCGTTTGCAAGTGTTGAATCGGAGGCGGCGAAAATGGGTTTGGCTGTTAATGAGGACAAGACGAAGTATATGCTATCATCGAGAAAGGAATCTGAACATCTTCGACTCGGGCAGAACGTCACGATGGATAGGTACAACTTCGAAGTCGTCAAGGACTTTGTCTACCTGGGCTCCACTATAACATCGCAAAATGACATCAGTGCAGAGATCAAACGAAGAAGGCATTTGAGTAATAAAGCCCTCTCTCAAAGAACCAAGGAGACCTTATATAAGACCCTTATCATCCCGGTCCTGCTGTATGGGGCAGAAGCATGGACCCTGAGAATCGACTTATGTGCTTTGAAAGGAAGATTCTTCGGGTGATCTTCGGTCCAGTATGTATCGATGGAGTATGGAGGAGAAGATTCAACAACGAGCTTTACGGGCTTTACAGCGACGTCGACCTGGTCAAAAAGCTTAAAATATAGCGGCTAAGATGGCTGGAACACGTGGAGCGTATGGACAACAACGCACCAGCCCGACGAGTCTTCGAATCTACCCCTGACGGTCTGCGCAGCAGAGGAAGACCCCACCTTAGGTGGCGCACACAAGTGGAGAACGACCTCAACTAACTTGGAGTGCGTAACTGGAGGCAGCTAGCTAGGGACCGACCTGGCTGGAGGGGCTCTTTGGTTGAGGCCGTAGTCCATCCTGGGCTGTGAGCGCCATCTAAAGTAAGTAAAGTAAACTTGTTGGTGTATAGTCTTGGCGATAAATGGGCAATTTTCTTTGGCCCGCACTTTTCCCAAAATTTTGCAAAACGTTTTCCCTTATTAATTGATGGTGTAAAAAACGCCGCGAAAAGGGATTTTTTAGACAAGAGTAAGTAAGTATAATACAATAGACTTATGATTAAAAAAATAAATAAATAAATATATACATTACATTATGTAATGTAAAAACAAATTTTAAAACACGACAAATATTTGCTTACTTTTAGGAATGATCTTTGTTCTTGTTTACGTTTAACTGACTCTGTTGGATGATATTTGCTTTTGAACCTGTTTGAATGGAAAAGAGCATGAGTGAATTATTTTTTCAATATTTTGTTGTACATATTTTTTTTATAATTTATGTGCTTATTTAGTTTAGTTGGTAAGCTTTAGTTTTTCTATATATATATATATATTTTTTATATTTTCCTGGCGATATATTTAGATCGATAAGACCGCACCGGTGCAATCAACAGATTTAATAAAAGGAACTGCATAATCATATTGAATTTTTTTGCACTCACAAATGTCTTTACAAATAAAGTGAACAATTAAAATAAAATTTTTATATTATTAAAAAATTACTTCCCAAATCTTACCTCAACTTTATCAATTATTATAATTGTTTATTTAGTTTTAATTTTATTATAACGAAATAAAAATGTAAAACGCGATTAAATCAACACACTGTGGCATTGCTCGCCAAGTGCAAATTATGACGGTGCAGCAACAAATACATATTTTAAGTCAAGTATCTTATAATCATACAAACGGCAATTGATCTTAACATCGATCGTAAGTAGCTGTTGGGAGAACTTTTTATATCTTTTATACTTCAAAAAAGAGACTTATGTATATTTGGTATTGAATGAATTGTTATATCAAGTTTCTTACCATTCTTCATCTTTGTGAGTTACAAAAAACTCATTAAGCTGCTGCCGTTTGAAATCCAACTTATATTCACTATACTTGCGAAGAACGTCCGAATCAGATATGCTGTCTTCTTGAGTATCAAGAAATTGCTTAAGCGTAAGCATAGCTGGCTGGGTTTGTACATCGTTCATAGATGTTGATATTTCCCGAGGATGAACATTGGAGGGTAGATGATATGCATGCAATCCATGATTAGGATAATGGTCATGGCTCCAATTATGTAAAAGATACTGATCATAGCCTGGAAAAAAAGTAAAATTAGATCAAAATTGTTTACTTGAAATTTTAAAACAAATTTAAACCCTTCATTTAATTTTAATTTTTTACATTTATTTTCTTAAATTTAAATTTAAATTTTCTAAAAAATTGAATTAGTTTTAGTTTTATTTCAATTAAATGCTAACACAGCATGACTTATATAATCTTATGACTAGTGAAGCTTTAAAATGCAATTAAGATGACCTAAAAGAAAAAAATTTATGAGAAGGTCTATTTCCCGGCGTTTGGGCGGGAGGGGCAATTTCTAAAAAATCGAATTAGTATTAGTTTTACTTCAATTAAATGCTAACACAGTAGGACTTATATAATCTTATGACAAGTGAAGCTTTAAAATGCAATTAAGATGACCTATTTTTATTTCAATTAAATTATAAAACAGCAGGACTTATATAATCTTATGACTAGTGAAGCTTTAAAATGCAATTAAGATGACCTACTGAAAATAACGTTTGTACAGGGTGTCAGGTAAACATTGTATAATCCTGCAACGGCGTATAGCCCACTTTATGACTGCTTTGAAACCGGAAATAAAAAGGTGATATCTCAAAGGGTACTTAAAATATGTGCATTTTTTCGTTCAGTGTATTTTTTTTAACTTTCTTTACGTTTTTGAATACCACAGCTACATATGGATGAGTTCCACAGTCACCGACTATCACTCGAGCTGACAACATCTTGTTATCGTTTAGTTCTCGCCTCATTCTCGTTGGTGCCTTACTCGCTATTTATATAGCTTTCGCACTCCCACGTGATTTTTTTTCTTTTCCAATTGTGCGAATAAAAAGTTCTTAACCTGCAAAAGAAAAAAAAGCATGGCTCATGGGCAACGTGGTGTCCTAGAGGGTACCCAATTCGGCATTCTATCAGAAGGAATTCCGATTGAACCCAAAAGTAAAAGTCGAAAAAGACTCGATACACTTCCTCCTCCCTCAAATCATATCTCCAACCCAAAATTCATACTTATCTCACCTTATGACCCTGCAAAACCCCTTAAAAGCTTTAATGTCTTTCTCCGCAAAAAAGCAATTGACAG
Organism: Epistrophella euchroma; assembly: GCA_947049315.1. Taxonomy (NCBI): domain Eukaryota; kingdom Metazoa; phylum Arthropoda; class Insecta; order Diptera; family Syrphidae; genus Epistrophella; species Epistrophella euchroma. Next base: position 83,027,307 of record OX346245.1, on the reverse strand, counting down.
TATAAGTACTGGATATGAAAGTATTAGCCAATTGCGTGATGGTAGTCTCCTGATTCTCGCGAAATCCGAAAAAATTGCAAACATCTTCCTATCGAATAAAAAGCTTTCAAATCTACATATGTGAAATGTCCGTAAAATTACACGAACAGCTCAATACGTGTAAGAGAACTGCTTACGCCCCCTGTCTGATCAATGTCCCAGAGAAAGAAATCGTCGACGAAATGAGTTCGTAAGGTGTTAAAGAATGTTACAAATTTACAAAAACCGTAGATGGAAAGCAATCTCCTTCCGGCTTTATTCTTTTTACGTTTGATATCCTCCAACCTCCGTCCTCAGCTAACGTTGGCTGGTAAAATATCAAAGTCGATGAAAATTATCCCAATCCCATGCGGTGTCGTAGTTGTCAAAAATTCGGACACACTGTTAAACGCTGCAAGAGCAACCCCTCATGTGATGACTGCAACCTTCTCCCCCATTCGCCTGAAAAATGCACGCGTGTGTCATGCGCAAATTGCAACGCAAGCCATCCATCATCTTATAAAAAATGTCCAAATTTCATACAAGAAAAAGAGGTACTTAAAATAAAAACTATTCGTAAATGTACATTGGCTGAAGCCAGACAAGTTCTCATGAACAATATCCTCCTCAGACAAATGTACAAGTTGCAAAAAAAAGCCCCGAGCCTAACCTAGCTACCCAGTCAGATAATAATCCAGCAAACAATATCACCGACACTCCTAACAATCATACAACCTCTTATATTAATTTACTCAAACACTGAAATAACATCCACACCATCTGCTTCTCAATCAACTGAATCTCATCCTAAAACACAAAATTATTCATCAAATTCAAATGATGACATCAATTATCATCAGTCGACCTCAACATCTAGTTTACACCATCAAAATAAAACACTTTCCCGCAGTTTTAAATCTTCAATCTCCCCCCAGCATTCCAAAACGCACTCAACAAAAAAACACACAACATACCACCTCTCTTCCTATTTCGCCTATAACTTAAAAAACAAAACAACTAATCCAACAAAGCAAATATTTTCTAAAAGATCCCAACAAATGTATGATGATTCCATATAATAATACAGTTAGCTTCAACAAAAACCACTCCGGCGCCCGAGGGCTGGATCAACTAAGCTCATCATCGAGCTCGCTTGACCCAGGCCTCGGACTTCGATTCAGCTAACTGGTCAGCTTTCAAGACAGAAATAGAGAAATCTTTAACCGTCCCACATTTCGCAATAACATGAACAAAGAAGCTGCACTCATCCAAATAACCATAAGGTCTGCTGCCAATATAGCCATTCCTTAGACATACCCTAAACTTCACAAGAGGGTAACTCCGTGGTGGAATCCCGAACTAGCTGAACTCCGGAAAACAAAAATGGCAGCCTGGAAGACATTCAAAAAATACACCAATCAAAATATTTTGATAGCCTTCAAAAAAGCCAGTGCAAAGTTCCGAAGACAGCTTAAAGTCGCAGAGGCAAACATTTTTGAGGATTAGGCGTGATGGTTAGTGCGATGGACTGTCATGCCGGAGGTCTAAGATTCGATCCCCAGCCTCGCCACCTATTTATACAAACAGAAAAAACGGCTACTGCCTCTTGCGAGGAATTGACAAATCCTCCAAGAGTATCTCCTGTCACAGAAAAGTGCCGCTCGTTAGCCGTTCGGATTCGGCAATAAACTGTAGGTCCCCTCCATTCCTGCAGACACGCACACAGGAATGGTTGAGAGTTGTAAGTCACTAGGCCCTAGTTCTTCATGAGCTGTTGTGCCATCAAATTTATTTATTTATTTTTTACCTCCAAAATTAATCCCAGCACCTCGCCAGGAAAAATTTTGAATAGTATTCGATCCCTAAATGGTGATCTCAAAACACCAGGCCATTTCCAATTCCACCGTCGTCATAAGCTCAAATCATCGAGCGTGGCACCTCTTTAGTTGAACTCGAAGGTTGTCTTTGTATGCTAAAAGGAAAACCCCCGTCGGGATAGAATATCGTACCCAATGATTAAAAATCTCCCAGTTGGGATGATATAGAGTCTCCTCAATCTTTACAACAACATTCTTAGTACTGGTGTTATCCCCCAAAGCTGGAAAACTGCATCGATTATTCCTATACCCAAACCTAAAAAGGGCAAACTAACACTAGAGGGCTGCCGACCCATTTCCATTCTACCATGTATGGCAAAAACGCTTGAAAGAATAATTGCAAAAAGAATTTCATGGTATGCTGAATCGAAGCGTTTTTTCAGTGTTTCATTTCATGTATTTTAATTATCCAGTGTATATGAACATATGATTCATTAGATACTTAATGCATAGAGATCAGAATACAATAAATTCTTAGCAACTATAGATTTAACAAAATGCAGGAATAATTAGGTCTAGTGGTATTTTGTTTTGAGAAAGGCGTTTTTTCAGTGTAAATCAAGCTGCATTCAAGGCCAACCAAGGGTGCACAGATGTCCTTCTTTTTATAGACGACTACATCTCTAAAGCACTCAGTCCCAAAAACCATGTCTCAATACCCACCTTAGGCTTTGAAAAAGCGTTCGACAGGATAGGAACCCATGTTGTTTTGAATAAACTCAAAGAATGGGGTGTTGGGCCAAAAATATTCAATTATATAAAAGCGAAATTCACTAATAGGAAATTTTGTATAAAATAACTCATATTCTGCAACGCATCATTTATATAATGGAATCCCTCAAGGATTGCCACTATCTGTGGTCTTATTTTCCATCGCATTTCAATATATATGCGACATCCTATCAAAACACAAATCTTTAAATTATTGTCGCAAAATTTTAGACGATTTAGTATGATTAAAAGCAATTTTACTATGATGCTAGGTTAAAAACAGGATTTTCCAAATTTTAAACGAGTTAGCATCGTATTATCTTTTTAACATTTTACTAAAGTTAAAATCGCCAAATGCCTGTTTTATCTTTTTAGTATCATACTAAATACAAGTGTCACTTTGGCAGGTACAATTGCAAAAATAGGTTGAACTGTCACTGTTTTAGGCGTGTTCAGTTAGAAAAATAGGTTTAGTATGATACTAGTTAGAAAACGTTTAAAACTAAGAACATTTTAGTAAAGAGTTTTAAATTTAGAAAATTGTTAACTAGTATCATGCTAATACCTTAACATCAGGCTGTTTAAAATTTTGCGCAATTGTCTTTATGCAGACGACGTTTACTCTTAGAAAAAGCCAGAAGTTATTGATACCAAAATATTCCTCACCAGTGCCAAAGACATTCTAGTATTGACTGTTTTTTCTGGACCGAAACTTTCCTTGCCAAAATGCAAAGTCCTACATGTTTGTCGAAAACATTCCTGCACACCTCTTCCAATTAATATTAATGATCTAGAAATTGAACATGTACAAAATTTTAAAATTTCAGGACTCATATTAAAGAACAAATAGAATTGGCGAGACCATTTAATTTTTTAGAACTTAAAAAATCCCTAGTAGCACAGGAATTTTGTGCAAAACTTCTAAATTTTGGTATAATAGGTTTGAAATTTTGTAGGGTTGTAGAGCTAGTTTAAGGGAGTATTTATGGAATTATCCCCGCTTTTAACTGTTGAGGAATTCCTGCAATCAGTGTTTGAAAAAATAAAATTAGGTTATACAAAAAAAAAAAAATTAAAAAAATATCACGGTACATTTTAAAAAGTTTCGAAACATCTCAAATAATTGGAAATTTAATTTTATACAAGAATTTGAACTTTTTTTTGTTACCCTTAACATTATCCCCGCTTCTAACTGTTGAGGAATTCCTGCAATCAGTGTTTGAAGAAATAAAATTAGGTTAAACAAAAAAAAAAATAAAAAAAATATCACGGTACATTTTATAAAGTTTCGAAACATCTCAAATAATTGGAAATTTAATTTTATATTTTAATTTTTTTTTTTGTTACCCTTAACATTTTTTTTCCGTTTTTTTCCATAAAAACTATTTTTAGCAAAAATAAAAAATACAGTCTTGTTCACTATCAAATTCTGCGCCATTTGGTTTATTTTTCAAGCTTCTTCTCCTTACCCTTCTGTATAAAAAAGTTAGTCAAATCGTAAAAAAAAATTAACGTACATATATGGAAAAAAAATAAAACGGTACATTTCAGAAAATTGAAAAATATCTTAGACGACAGTGGCCCGTATTGACTTTTTCGGTTGCAAAAATCATATTTCTTAAACGAATAAAGATATCGCCAAATTTTTTATCTTTAAGGAAATTTCCAAGGCTATAAAGTTTGTGAATTTTAAGAAAAATATTAACAGGGTGTTTCAGAATCTGCTTCTGAAACAAGAAGTTTTAGTTGAGGTGGTTTACATAATTGGTATTTAATTCTAAAAAGGTCGGATAAATTTATGAAGTAATTTGAGTGTAATTTATCATAGAAGACCGGGGAATGCGTAATAAACTTATCATTTCCGGTGAGTATTGTGCTTTCAGATCTTTTTGGTTTCTTAAATGCCTTAAGGAAGAAATAAGTAGATCGGATGAGATTGCTAGCATGTTAAATAGGTCTGCATTCTACCTAATTCTTGAAACATTGCACGTATTTTGATATCTATATTTCTTGGAGTCTTTATTTATGGACTCATGGGCTTCTTCTGACAATTCTTCAGGTGGTAAAGATTGGTATTCGATGATATTTTGACTATGAACCAAAATTTTATGAAGTGTTTTTTTTTTTTTTTTTTTTTTTTTTTTGCAGGGTCCTCCAGGCTAGGGGGTTGTGCGTCGGGGTGACTTCCCTACCACGTAAAAAATTTTCGGTTCCGAAACAACAACAAGCCTCGGATATGGATGATTTTAATGTTGACGACCCCAGCAAACGAAACAAGGACAATGAATTTCGGATCTGCACGTGGAATGTACGGACCCTAAACAGGCCACGTGCAGCCGAACAACTAGTGGAGAACCTGGATAGGCTAAGGGCTGATGTAACAGCCATCCAGGAAGTGCGATGGGATGGAGAGGGCATCCGAAGGATAAAAACGTGTGACATCTAGTTCGGCGAGTGCTGCAAGGAGCAAGGTCAGCGGCTCTTTGGTTGTGGTTTTGTGGTAAGGGGAAGACTTAGGCAAGAAGTCTTGGGCTTCAGAAATGTAAGCGAGCGCCTGGTCACAATCCGCATCAAAGCAAAGTTCAAAAACATCACGTTGATCTGTGCCCATGCCCCAACAGAAGAAAAGGATGACTCAACCAAAGAAGAATTCTACGATCTCCTCGAGGATACGTATGATAGGTGCCCAAAGTACGACGTCAAGATTATTCTTGGCGATTTCAACGCCAAGATTGGAAAGGAGGGCATCTTTGGTTCGATAGTCGGAGGACACAGCCTGCACGACAACACTTCCGGTAACGGACTCAGGCTCATCGATTTCGCAGCGGGGCGAAATGTCATCATAGCAAGCACTCTATTCCCACACCTCAATATACACAAAGGGACCTGGCGGTCTCCGGATCAACGAACCGTCAACCAGATTGATCATGTTGCGATAGACGCCAGACATGCTTCCAGTATCCTGGATGTCCGAACGTTCCGAGGTGCCAACATAGACTCGGATCACTACCTGGTGGTAGCGCAAGTACGTATGCGAATATCTATGGCGCCACAACGACGAGCGGATGCTGTAAAACGATTTAACGTCGCGAAGCTAAAATCGCAAGAGATAGCCAGGACTTTTGCAGACCACGTCTCTCTTAAACTCTCAACAAGCCCGCCACAAGCATCATCTGTAGAGGACCAATGGAAACACTGCCAAAATGCCATCAAAAGTGCCGCTACTGATGTGCTGGGTTTCACTAGGCCACCACAACGAAACCCCTGGTTCGATGAAGAATGCAGACTGGCACATGAAGCAAAGAACGAGGCCTACCAAGCAATGCTGCAGACTAGAACCAGAGCTGCTGAGAGAGCAGCCCGGGAGCTCTACGGGCAAAAGCGAAGGGAGGAACGCCGACTTCTCAGGAGGAAAAAGAGAGAGCATGCGAAGCGGGCGGTCGAGTCTATTGAGGACTGTAGCGGCAGGGGGGATGTTCGAAAGTTCTACCGAAGGGTGAGGCAAACTATCCAGGGTTACAAGGCCAGAACGGAAGCCTGCCGAGACGAGAGTGGGAGTATGGTGGTAGACACACAGTCGGTGCTGAGGATCTGGAAACAACACTTTTCTAGACTGCTAAACGGCGAAGATGGCCAAAATTCCGCTGTAAGACAGAACACTCCATTCAACCTGGACGATGATGGTCAAAATTTCCGTCCACCCGACCCAAATGAAGTGCGGTTAGCGATAGCCAAGCTTAAAACGTACAAGGCTGCTGGTGCGGATGGCCTGCCAGCCGAGCTATTCAAAGCAGGGGGAGATGACTTGGTAGGGAGTATACACCAGCTTATCTCCAAAATTTGGTCGGAGGAAAGTATGCCCGATGAATGGAACCTCGGTATAGTGTGCCCCATCCACAAGAAAGGAGATGCTCTGACCTGTTCCAACTACAGAGGTATAAGTCTCCTCAACGTCGCATACAAAATCTTGTCATCTGTACTGTGTGATCGCTTAAAACCGTTTGTCAACGATCTGATCGGCCCCTATCAGTGTGGTTTTAGGCCCGGCAAATCAACCGTCGATCAAATGTTTACACTCCGACAGATTTTGGAAAAAACCCAGGAGTTTCAAATCGATACACACCACCTCTTTATCGATTTTAAAGTCGCATATGATAGCGTAGACAGAGACGAGCTATTCAGAGCCATGGCGCATCTCGGCATCCCTGCCAAACTCGTCCGCTTGTGCAGGATGACGATGGAGAAATCTCACTGCTCCGTCAAAGTCGGCAAGAACACCACCGAACCCTTTGATGTCGAGAAAGGTTTGAGGCAAGGCGACGCGTTATCATGTAACCTGTTTAACCTCGTTCTTGAAGCAATTGTACGCAACTCGCAAGTCAACAACAGAGGTACAATTTTTCAAAAGTCTGTTCAACTACTTGCTTATGCAGATGATATTGACATCATTGGGAGAACGAAGCGAGCTGTTACCGGCGCGTTTGCAAGTATTGAATCGGAGGCGGCGAATATGGGGCAGAGGCATGGACCCTGTCAAAAACGGATGAGAATCTGCTTGGATGCTTTGAAAGGAAGATTCTTCGGGTGATTTTCGGTCCAGTCTGTATCGATGGAGTATGGAGGAGAAGATTTAATAACGAGCTTTACGGGCTTTACAGCGACGTCGACCTGGTCAAGAAGCTGAACATTCAGCGGCTGAGATGGCTGGGACACGGGGAGCGTATGGACACCAACGCACCAGGCCGACGAGTCTTCGAATCTACCCCTGACGGTCTGCGCAGCAGATGAAGACCCCACCTTAGGTGGCGCACACAAGTGGAAAACGACCTCAACCAACTTGGAGTGCGTAACTGGAGGCAGCTAGCTAGGGACCGAGCTGGCTGGAGGGGCTTGTTGGTTGAGGCCGTAGTCCATCCTGGGCTGTGAGCGCCATCTAAAGTAAGTAAAGTAAGAGTTGTTTTTCAGGGTACTTTTGTTTCAATAACTCTGCGGTTTTTTTTTTTTTTTTTTTGTACTCTCCAAATTAATCTCTATTCACTACTTCCCTGCAATTCAAAACATTAAGTATTATTTTGATCCTGGTTATAACCCCTTCATTGACTCCAGTTATTCAAGCCTCAGATTGTTCACAAAATCTCCTTGAAGTGTTTCCATCATTGCTATTTCCATATCCTTGCTTTGGTTTATCTACATCAAGTCCAAGCTCATTGTGAAAACGCCTTTGAATTCCTTGTTTTCTTCTCTTTTCAGCCTCCTTGATCCCAATAGATTCATCAAATTCCTCTTCCTCTTGTCTAAGTGTATAATCCAGTTTCAAAATAAATTCCATGCACCTGATTCTAGCATCAAATGGAGAGATTCCATATTCGTAGTTATGTTCGTCGTTATTTAATTCATCCTGCTTATTAAAGCTTTTTTGGGTCCTTTTACATGTCCGAATAGACCGCGTAGACTTTGTTTCTGTTAATTCTTTTAAAAAATTTCCATCAATCATAGTTAAAAAGAACTCGTGATTCACAAATATAGTTATATCTTATTTAAATTTATATATTGTTGGTTGAATATGGAACAACTGATGCCATGAACATGTTTGCGTCTGTTTCACCATCTGTTGTATTAATTTTTTGCTTGTACGCACCTTGTCCAGATGATCCATCGGAGCCCCATTTACTCTGTAAGGTCAGACTTCTTGGGAGTGCATTTATGTGTTCCTCCGTTTTGCTTTTTAAAAGCCGCCCTGCAGTATGGTCTATCATGTCTTGAAGTTTGACTTTAGCTGATATTTCCGTGATTTTGCTGTTTTCTGGAACTGCTTCTTTTTTGGTAACCGTAATTGTGTTGTAGAATGGAAGAGCATTTATATTGTGTTTCCTCAACGAAGTTCTTTGGATTTTATACTTTTCTTTTTATAGACCCAAATCCGTAAACAAAGCTAATGCATTCTCATTAGTATATTTTATGGGATCCTTTTGTGGAGTAGGAATGCTTTCCTTGACTCTTTTGACTCGAACTGGACTTGTAGTAGAAATTGCCTTGATCACATCACTCTTCGCTTTTTCATGATCTTTATGATATCTTATCACTAATGCATCAGAGAGATTTTCAGTGTTTATCTCCTCTGTTGCATTGATTAGTTTTTTTTTTTTGTGAATGTTGCGCACTCATTGAGTGACTTCCTTGACCTTCCTCTTGAAGATCACACATGTTTTGATATGAAGAGATGAAGAAAGCCATTCCTCATTTTTGTTTATGAAATTTAATCTTGATCTATGGGCTGCGACCCATTTTTTATTAATGTTGTGATAAAAGCTTTTTAATTTTGCTTCATTTTCCGGTAATTTTTTACCGGATAGTTGGTATTCACTTATTGCGGCAAAAAAGAACTCTTCAACTTCTCAGCTTTGACAAAAAGTTCAAACAAAATATTGTATCGCTCGTTCAAGTTTTCAATGATAATTTCATCCCAATGTTTTATTTTTGTATACCATAAAACTAAATACCTGCACTAAAAATATTCAATTTTATGACATCCTATAAGATTTAAATCTTAAAAAAAAATCTAATCCAGTTAAAAACTCTTATCCATCAAACTACCTGAAAATATTTAATCAAACCCGAAATCAAAAACATTCATCCTTAAAAGTTTTATTAAGGGTCATAAGAAATAAGCTATAAAACCATTTTATAAAACTTAGGTAGGTTTTTCCTTCTAAATTACAAAACTCATACCTGTAAAACAAAGAAAAAATATTTTCCATGATTTTTTTTCCGCACCTGACAAAAAAAACTCAGAAAAAATTACTGACTTCATCAAATCAAATCACTCTAGTTCAGCTCTATGCAGCTGAGTTTTTGGTTTTATATGAAGAGATATATAAGGATTCACTATCCGTCGAGCTTGGCTTGATTATGTTTGAACTGTTTTTTTTTTCTACTCAGTGTAAAGTCGACAAAGCGTGCAAAAATGGGTGTTTCAAAACACATTAAATTTAGCAGTTTAAAAAAATGTATCATTTTTTTTAATTAACACATATATCAAGTAAAAATTAAAAAAAAAAACGTTTTATTTAAACCTTTTTCCTAGTTTTTACACTCAAAATTAAAAAAAAAAAATTTTAAATAATTGTTTTTTTCTCACCATAAAAATTTGTCAACTTTGACTCCGCTCTACAAGTCAAACCATTCATACTAATGAAATAATTTTTTTTCAATTACTAGAGCTCCAAACATTTGTTAATTCAAAAAATGTAAAAGTTTTGCATTATAAACCCACCCGAAAAATGAATTTCGCAAGCACTTTTGCCTAAACGATCCACTGTACGACGTAGAATTGAATTTATTACAAGTTAGTAGACATTTATTTCATATAATACCGTTAACTTGCTCTATTTGTATTCAAAAGTTTGCAAAAGTGTAAATTAACAAATTTTTTTTACACTTTTTTCTATTACAATGGAATAATGAGGTAAATACTACAAAAACAAAACACACAAATTTTTTCCGTATTTAATTCTGCATCGTTTGAGGTATTTTTTTTAAGTTTCTCTTGTTGACAGTTTTGAAATAATTTAAATTTAATCCAAAAAGGAATTAAAAAAAAAAGTAAGTTCAAATAATTACAAAAAAAAGTATAAAGGTGATATTACATTGTCATATATATATGGCAAGTTTGCCAAATAAATATGGCTAAAAAATGTCATATAAGTGTGATAGTCATATTTATATGACAAAATATATAAGACTCCATATATATGACAATCATGAACTATTTTGAATTTAAAAAAAATATATGAAATAATGAAACGTGATTGGTCAAATATGTCGTATTTTTTTAAATATTTTATTTTTCGTAGCAACTGTTTCATATTTGTAAACAAAAATTGACAGAAAAAGCTTGTGAACATTATATGGCATACATATATGGAATAGTCTATTAATACTTGTCATATATACAAATATTGTGCCATATTTTATATGACTAGCATTGGTCATATATATATGACAATGTAATACCACCTTAACGGTATATGATAAAAATTTACAAAATATGTCAAATGATACAAAATTTACTAAGGCCTAATACTGTATACAATTTTGTTTTTTATATTATGCCCTGAAATTTTTAAATTATTAGTATGCATTGAAGAAGTGAAAAGAAAAACTAAACTTATGCAGTTTTTACTAAAAAAAATATGATGGCACATCAAAAAAAAATTGAAAAATATATCAAATAACGTGAAAATCAATTAAGCATAAGACTTTGCTCATTTTATTTAATAAAATGTATTCTAAGCCTTTATATTTTTAGTAAACGTTGATGAAGTAAATTTTGTTTCGTTGTAAACTTAATACAAACAAAATTAAAAATTTTTTGTTTATAATTAAATCCTGCATTATTTAAAATAAAATATGAGTTTCTTCTGCTTACCGTTCAGATTTTTTTTTGAATTTATTCAATAAACAACCATAAAAAATGGTTTTTGTGCAAAACAAAAAATGAAAAAAATATAACGGTAAATTTTCAAAACTTCAAAAACACCTTAAATGATGCAAAATTAAATTAGTTCTAATGCTGCATACTGTTTTTTATATAGTACCATAAAAATTGTTAAATTTTTACCAAAAAAAAATTAGTGAAAATTTTTACAATTTTTGTAATGTGTTTATGGCTTAAATGGAGTACTTAATAGGACTTAATTTAGCCAAGTGGTAAATTAATTTATTGATAATCTAATTTTTCATCATAAAAAAAAAAACCACACAAACATATATATGCCAGTAAGACCTGGGGTCTTATAAATTAGGCAATGTTAGAAGGAATAGAAGGATAGGATAGATTTTTGTTGGCATCATATGGGATAATTCCCATATGATATACATATGCTAATGTGTATTGTACATGCTAGCTTTATAGACGTTTAGATTTATGTCGTTCTTTTTAGTGCAGTTTTTGAAAATACATAACATAGGTATACATACCTACATACATAGAATATATTTTTACAAGCAATATTGAGCATATTTTTAGGGCCCTATTCATTTTTTTTTTTGAGCATATAATAACTTGTTAGGGGCATATATATGTAATTGATTTTTAAGGGCATAATTATAAGGGCTTAAAACTGTTTTTAGGGCATATTTTTGTTTGCCCTAATAGGTATGTGAGTTTTGATATCAGATTAAAAAAAAAAACAAGTTTTTTGGTTGAATAGAAAAGTATGATGGGGTTAGTTAAAGAAAATTAACAAGATTTATTTTTTGCCAAATGGAAAGTGACATTAAATACCTACACCTAGAAACTTCAAAACTTATAATGGTGTTTGAAACAGCTTATCACGTTTTAATTAATTTGTAAAGATTGTAAAGATTAGTCATGTTTTTTTTTCAATGTCCCCAAGGTTACTCTATGAGTGAAATCTGTAAAATTTTTTATTATACTGAAAATTATACTACTTGTTGTTATAAATTTATTATAGCTTAATTTTGAATGTCTATATTTTCGAAACTGTTGGGTCTATACAGATGGTTCTGGGCTCAAATTGAAGAAAATTTCATTACTTTGAAATCGTAGAGCGAAGCTATAGTCAAAAAACTAGTCCTTTGGGGTTAAAATTGCCAATAACTGAAAAAAGCGCGAAAATTTCGCGTTTTTTTCGATTTTTAACCATGATGCGCTCGGCGTTCGAGTTCGAAAACTTGGGTTTTTCATGAGGACAATATCATAAACGACTCAACAAAAAATCAGAACTACCATATCTAACGCATGCGCTGATGTATAAGGTTACTGGACTACCTGTATTATTTGAGGAAAAAGTTTTTGAAAAATAATTTTAAAAAAATGTGTTTAAACTAGTTTTTTTTTTTTGTAATTTCACGTTATTAGGTTGTATTTTTGTTCAAAATATTTGATGTTCCTATAATTTTCTACTCAAGCACTGAAATCTGGATGCCTAAAAATATTTTAGTTTTTGAGAAAATTGAAAATAACCAAATCTTCTTTACTACTTAGTAGAAATAGGATCTTTGGAGCAAAAATATAATGGATGGAAGTCGAATTTAAGGAAAATTTACTTTTGTTATTTTCAATTTTCTCAAGAACTAGAATACATTAAGCATCTGGTTTTTAGTGTTTGACTAAAAATTGATGGTAGCATTGAAGGCTAAACACAAAAATACCTTAATAACGTAAATTTTGAACAAAATCAGTTTGAACACAATTTTGTATGTATACTCATCACGAAATATACATATGTTAGGTGAACTAAACAGAAAATGCGTATTGACAAGGCCGTCGGTAGCTAACTTATTGGTCCAAGTGAGATCACTGAAATGAAACGGCAAATTTTATGAAATAAAGGCTGTTAAAAGCTATTTTAATCAATAATTCAAAAGTCCAATTAAATAGTGCTAAGCCATCTAATTGGTTAAATTAATTCAGTAGTATTATAGAATTTATATTATAAAAAAATCTTCTTATAGAAACATTGCCAGGCCCGGGCAAAATTACTTCCAGCTTTAATTGGTATCAAATATCACACTAGATATTTGTCATGATATTATAAGACATGAACTGAACTTAATAGAAATTGCGTAATGGCAAGCTAGTAACGTATGAGTCCAATTATTGAGATCGCCTGGACGAAACTTTGGTGATTCTTTCTTGAACTTCATAAATGACGTGAAAAATAATAAAGCAAGTGAAAGCAATAAACCTAACAAACATAATGGTTTAAAATAAAATTATGTATTGTATATGTTACAACATCATTGGAGTCTACTGTCGCTCATCTTAGACCGTTTTTCTCAATCGTCACCCATCGGCGATTTATTATAAGCAATATATGTATGTTTTGCTTGCCTGTACTTGAAGAGGTCATATTAACACGTCTTCTAACTTTTCTTATACGATATAAACGATGTATTATTTCTTTTTTTTGTAATCTTTTGTCTATTCTACCCAGCGCGTTATTTCCATAAATCATTTTTTAGCTTGAAAATAAATCTCTAATAGATATTTACTACCATTGTTATAAGTTTATATCTTACCACCATAACGCGGATTCGGCCTTATATCCTCTCCCCAATCCGGTCTGATTCTTTTAGCTGGAGGAAGCTCCCTGCCCGGTGAATACTTTTCCCGAGGTCCTCGATAATCGCGATAATCGGGTCGAGCTCTGCCACTTCTAAAAGGATTTCTAAACATAAGTGAATACAAAATAAAAATTATTTCCGAAATGATTATTTTTGCAATACATAAAGTAGTTATTCCAAAGATTAAAATCACTAACCACAAAACAATAAAATAATAACGATCTGATTACTAGATTTACTAATTGCAAATTTTATGTTTGGACCTATGCATATAACGTTTATCCATGCATACATTTTTACATAATATCTTTTATGGCTATTTGCGGTAGTTATCACAATTAATATTATTTTCTGATTAGCCGAGGATTGAAATTAATGAGTTAATTTCGTACTCTCCTCATACGCTTCGCATCAAATTGCACTCTCATTAATTTCAATACGCGGCTAATCCAAAAATTATATTAATTATGATATTTACATAATTTTTCAATTTTGAAAATTCTAAGATTTCCATGTTTATTCATCAAGACAAAAAAATAAAATGGTTTCAGCTAACGCAGCAATTAACTCCCCGCATGGAAAAATGGCAAGTTTTTGGCAAGTTTAGGCAAGGCCCTAGCAAGTTTTCGGAAAGGAAAGCATGGACGAGGAAAACATGACAGACCCCTATTAGTGCCTCGCTGAGAACATTTATTTAATAAAGTGCTGGTGAGGCTCTTTATGATAACTAACTTTGTGAAATCATCTTACAAAAATTAATAAAAGCAGGATCCTGTTATATCGTAATAAAAATCTTTGTGTTTAATTAACTGTGTAAATTTCAAATTAGGATTAGGAATCGGTGTGTCAAATAGTAAAATCGCAACTGCAGACAAAACAGAATAAGACATAACCACAACTGATATTGACATTTCTCAGAAATCTGTTCTCAGTTCTTCTACCTAAAAAGCAAGTGCAAACAGACTCACTGAACAGCAAGCCAGACCAGTTAAGAACAGAAAATTTCTCATTGAACTTATTCTTTTCTGTTCTAAACTGTTCCGAAGATCCTCACTGAACTTACCTATAGTCTTTCACATATACTTGCATGCACACCAAAGTAAATGACAATAAATTAATCGTCAGTTTATTCAATTTTGCATGCGCAAGAATTTTTTAGTGGTCATAAAAATTAAAATTAAAATAAAAATTAAAATAAAATACAATTGATTCGCGGTTAATTAGTGAAATTAGTGAACTTCTATCATCTTTAACAAGAAAAAACGTGTTTTTGAATCCCAATCTCGCAATATAGGCAACAGAAAGCGCACCGCCACAGAAGCACAAACGTTGACATAACGAGCGCTGCATGCTTTTAAACGGACGTAAATGCAAACAAACGGCATGAATATAGGGACTATCAGAGCTATGTTTAAGACAGTACCAACCAGGATGACCATCAGTTTATCGGCAGGCTGAGACGTGGTAAGTACACTGAAGTCTTCGAAGCAACATTCTTCCATGGACATGGACTGGCCACGACAACGATCATTTAGAGTGTACAACCAGGGTGGTGGGCATCGAGGAAGTGGATGTCTCTCTAGATAAATAAAATATAGAGCGACTGACAGCTTCTAGCTTTGACCCCCATATCTAAAATGGTTGCATGGAAAACCATGGGAAACCAGGGCTTAGGCAGAATTTAACTGACGAGGCAAAAAGGTTCATAACTGGCGAGGGCCTAGTGAATGCCTACAGTAACCCTTGCTAGACCCTTGTTGGTAACTATGAAAAACTTGCCAGGGCCTAGACTAGATTCTTTTTCCAGGTGGGTCCATGTGGTCGAACTTTTTCAATAATAGACTTGTAGACCCGGCTTCCAAATTCAAGGTATTCGATGCAACAATAAAAACCTGTTTTTGTTACGCAAATGAGGTTTATGGATATCAACAATTTGATGAAGTAGAAGTAATCCAAAGATACTTTTTCAAGAGAATTTTCAGATTGCCATATAGCACACCGAATTATGCCATTCAGGTTGAGTCGGGCCTTCCTCCAATTTTTTTGAGAAATTTAAAGGCTAACGCCGATTACCTTATCAAAGTAATGCAACGACCAGACAGCAATCTACAAAAAAGAATATTACTTGCATCTTTGCGTTGTGGGTACACTCCCTTCAAAGATTGGTATGAATTAGCATTGGCATATGAATTCCCATTAAATTTAAGTATGGATAATCCTGATTCATGGAGACCTATCTTATATGATTGCATTTCCGTTATCGATGAAAAAATAATCCAGTCAAATCTCAGCCGTGTAAGAGAATTTACAACAAGATCTGTTTATAGTCAATTAAGCCTCAATCTAGGAGAAGAAAGTTATTTTAGAGTCGAATTTTCTGTTGCGGAAATGATTTTGATTTTCAAAGCTCGAACAGAGATGTTGGAGCTTAACTATAGACCGCATAGATCAGACGTCAGCTCAAATTGCACCTTTTGTAACCTTAATGAAGAAGAAAATATCTTTCATTTTTTAGCGTTGTGTCCAATGTTACAGGAAATTCGCAGATTGTACCTGAACAAGAGTTTTCTTTCGTTCGAGGAGTGTATCATGGTCTTGAACGGGCATATGGGTTGGAAATTACTCTTTCGGTTTTGGGCTCACGCTTTTTCATATCGCAACACGTACAATCAACTCTATTAAGTTCAATACTTAAAAATCTATTATATTTTTGTTTTGACTAAACTAAAAGTTCATTTCTATTAATAATGCAGTTCTTTGCGCCCCTTTTTTGTTTTAGCTAAACTAAAAGCCTTAAATAATTTTAAATTTGAATCTTTGTTTAAAGCTTTCATAACTTAAATACCAAATTCAATTTTTTTTTAAATACTTATCATTATTAACTATTTTATTCTCAGTATTGTATTGTCAAATCTCGAAATAGTTAGAAATGAATAATATTTGTATCTTTTTGAAAATGATAAACATAATAAGAATAGTCTAATGTTTTTTATTTAAAAATTGATTTCAATTTTTCTTTTCTTTTGCTTTATTTATTATAATTAAATTAAATTAAATTAAATTAAATTAAATTAAATTAAATTAAATTAAATTAAATTAAATTAAATTAAATTAAATTAAATTAAATTAAATTAAATTAAATTAAATTAAATTAAATTAAATTAAATTAAATTAAATTAAATTAAATTAAATTAAATTAAATTAAATTAAATTAAATTAAATTAAATTAAATTAAATTAAATTAAATTAAATTAAATTAAATTAAATTAAATTAAATTAAATTAAATTAAATTAAATTAAATTAAATTAAATTAAATTAAATTAAATTAAATTAAATTAAATTAAATTAAATTAAATTAAATTAAATTAAATTAAATTAAATTAAATTAAATTAAATTAAATTAAATTAAATTAAATTAAATTAAATTAAATTAAATTAAATTAAATTAAATTAAATTAAATTAAATTAAATTAAATTAAATTAAATTAAATTAAATTAAATTAAATTAAATTAAATTAAATTAAATTAAATTAAATTAAATTAAATTAAATTAAATTAAATTAAATTAAATTAAATTAAATTAAATTAAATTAAATTAGAACATTTACATTAAATTGTTATGTTAAAATGTTCAATTTCGGAAAATTTATTTATTTCGGCAGAAGGCAGCAGCCATGCTTGTAATTCTTTAAAATATCTTAATTTTGTAATTATATTAAAATTTAATAAATTAAAAAAAAAAAAAAAAAACTCAAACTCAAACTCAAACTAGTCTGTACCATCCACAATCAAACGGTGCCTCGAAAGAACAAGTGATTATCTCAGAAACTATGCAAGCAAAGATCAGTCGAATTGGGATAATTATCTGAAGTATGCCATATTCTGCTACAACACAACCCCACATTCCACCACGAATTACAGTCAATACGAAGTTCTTTTCGGCCTTGAAGCATCAATTCCTTCCACGCTGAATAGAAGTGTACAACCAATAGACAACTATGATGATTATGTCTCAGAAATGAAGGCAATAATGAAAATTGGTTATGAGTTAATTCGCAGTAATCAAATAAAGGCTAAAGAGAAATCTAAAGTCTACTACGATAAAAATTCTAGTCAGAGAAGCTATAAAGTCGGCCAAAGTATTATTGGAAATCAAAAATCGGTCTAATAAAAAACTATCCCCAATTTTTGAAGGACCATACGAAATAACTGAAGTATTGTCCCCAGAAAACTCAAGAATAAAAATAGGCAGAAAAGAAAAGGTTGTTCACAATAACCTAATAAAACACTATATTCAAAAACAATACACACAATAATTTAAACACAATCACATCCAATTTAGAAGGCCATAATACATACATAAGTACAATACTCCCATACTTATATAATATCGGCGTTGTTCTCATTTCCAGTAAAATCATCATCATAACCATGTAAGGAACATTTTTAATAACAGGCGGAGCAGAAGTGATGGTACAACCTCTAAATAGAACCGGAGTATACCTGGAACCCATTGGAATACTAGAAAAGTCCCTCACAAGATGGACATTTCTCTTCAACATTAATAATACTAATATTAAAACTAACACAAAGTCATTGGAGCAAAACCTAAATACCCTTTCCGAATTGTGTATCCTAAGCACAAAAGAGTACCCTTTAGATCATTGCAAATTTACCCTAAAACTTTTACAAAATTCCCTCAAAGAAATCAATTATAATAACGTAATCCTTGATAGTATACTATTCAAAAGCAAATTTTCAAAAAGAAGCATGGTTTATTCAATGGAATAGGGATGGCAGAAAAGTTTTTATTTGGAACAATGGATTCTGAAGACGCGGAAAAAATAGACGATGCATTAAGACTAGTTCAAGAAAACCAGAATAACTTGCATCATATAAAAGAACACCAAATGACAATAACAATAATCACTGACGTGTTAGACACAATAAAACTCCAAAATCTTACTAGTTTCGAAAAAACCCTACATAACTTCAACCAAATATCCAATTTAGCATTATCATTTGTTACACAAATTATCTCAAAACAGTCTCAAATACTTCACATCTTACAAGGAGAAAAGTGAATAAGCTGGATAGTAGATTCCTCAATTCAGAAGTATTCATTGCTACATTAAAAGACATCCAATTAGAACTACCAAACAATATAAAATTCCCAATAAAAATATCTAGAATTAATCTTCCAATTATAGACAGAATCACTACGACGAGTCCGATTTTCGTAAAACAAAACCTCATGATACAAGTTACTATTCCATTGGTAGATGAAGAATTGAACTTAGTAAAACTTACACCATTACCTACAAAATACAAAGAGAACACGTATAGCTATGTCTCAATATATAGTGAGTTTGTAGCTATAAACGAAAATTATAGACGATACATATTTTTGAATAGCGAAGATCTAGATAAATGTACCAAAACTGACTCCAATCACTTCATATCGCCACCTGAATGCAAGAACTAGGTAACTACATTTTTGTCTTTATTTGAGATAATATGATTTTAAGGTACCTTACGGTAGTTACCATTTAATGAAATACATATTTGAGTCTAGTTCCCTTTCTGCTACTATATATGGAGCAATGAAAAAACTAGACAACTAAAATAATGCAAGAATTGTCAGTGCAAGAAGGTATCGTAGGTATCTGCGATATGAATTTTTTGGGTGATCTTAATTAGGTAATTTAAGTTATCTAATTTGAACACTTGGCTCGCACAATCAGCTGCAACTCAAATTAGACCTGTAAAGTCTAATAAAAAATTCAAAAACTGAGCCAAAGCGAAAAAGTAATAAGAAAATTAAAAGTATAAATACATACAGTGGTGTGAAAAACAATCCGGATTTTTTTGGTAAACTGCATTGATTGTTGGTTTGTGATATAAAAATGAAAAAATCAAAAGTTTGCAATTTTTTCCGATTTTTATCGAACAATTTTATTATTTGAAACAAAAACCATGGAACTTTATCCATCAAAACAAAAAAAAATGCAAAAAATTAAAGTTAATTCAAAATTTTAATGTGACAAACTAACCGGATTTTATTTTTTTGCAATTAACTTTTATTATTTATTTAATATTTTGTCCAGTAACCCCTGTTTTTATCACAACTGGGCATTGACTGGATTAAATTCTCGAAAACAGAAGCAGGAATGTTCTCCCATTCATTTTTCAAAGCTGCAAAAAGAGAAGTTGTTGACGTGTGCTTTTTTTCCAAGCCCGCCTTTTTAAAATGGCCCACAAGTTTTCTATTGGGTTTAAATCGGGTGATTGAGATGGCCATTCTAAGACACGAATATTTTTAGTTGCAAACTACTCTTTTAGCAGCTTTGAAGAATGTTTGGGGTCATTATCCTGCTGAAAAACCCAACGCAGAGGCATTTCTTCCTCTGCGTATGGAAGCATTACTGACTCCAAAATGTCTCTATATTGGAAACGGTCCATAATTCCTGTGATTTGGTGTATAGGACTGCAGCCTGCTCCTGAAAAACAGCCCCAAACCATTCACCGAGGCTCCACCGTGCTTTACTGTAGGGAGTACATTTGCAGGCTTTAATCGCGTACCTTTTGAGCGCCTCACTGTCCTTGCATCATCGAAGTAAAATAAGTTGAATTTGCTTTCATCACTGAAAAGCACACTCCTCCATTTGCTTAAAGACCGGTTAAGATGATTTTTTGCAAATTCAAACCTGGCTTAAATGTATTGATTAGGAATTTTAAGTCTTTCCCAAATACCTTTTACGGATTACCTTTTTGTTACGATGTTTAGCAGTAAGAAGAGGTTTTTTAGCTGGTCGAAATGCAAAAAGACCGAAATCTCTTAAACGCTTCCTGACCGTACTTGGCCCTATGGGTAGATTAAGTTCATCACAAATTGTCTTTGAAGTCGCAAAAGGGTCTTTAAGCACGAAATTCTTTATGCGCCTATCAGTTTTAATTGTTGTTTTGCGAGGGCGTCAACCAAAATGATCTGCTTCTACTGATTTTCCACTTTTAAATTTTTTAATGATGTCGCAAACCGTTGACGTTGGAATTTTTAAGATTTCCGCGATTACTTTTTGCTTTATACCGGCTTGGAACTTTTCTATTATTTCGTATCGAATCGCGTTGCTATAACGTGTTTTAGCCATTTTATGCACTATATAATTTCAACTTACACAGCTCTCAACTTGTAAAAACGTTTTTATCTACGGCTTGAGTCAAAAGACTCGAAAAAACCGTTACTTTAACATCGAGGCTCGCAATCTTCTTGAAATCCGGTTAGTTTTGAACAGGCATGTTACTGAGTAACTTTATAAAATATTTTTTTTTTATTGTTCTTGTCATCGTAGCATTAAATTTTTAAGGTTATTATTAACTTGTCTCATACTCTTTACAAATTATAAAAAAACTTATGGAAAGTTGTTAGTTTTCTACTTGGTATTAAGAAAATCATTACTATGGGAAAAAATCCGGAATGTTTTTGGCAGCACTGTATGTATGATTTTTTTTACTACTACTGTATACCCATCAAAACAGCAGCTTAATAAAATGTATTAAACAATATGGATAATTCTACTGATAATATTGTTTAAGATAATACATAATTTACCGTTTTATGCACTTGGTTACACAGCAAAAAAAGCTTTTCTTTAAATCTGAAAAAAACTATTGCGTTGGATGTGATCGGATTTAATTTATTTATATTTCTTCGCGAATTTTAAAATTAAAGTGATGTTTTAGTAAAAATAAAAATGATTACCCGAGCTAAGTATCGTACGCAAAAAATTCACAAAAATGTATTTTCTTAAAACATGCAAGATTTTTTTTTAGGAATATCGCGAAAATAGTTATTTCAGATCTTGAAAAAAGACTTTAGTTAGCTACGGTAGCTGTCTCCGATGTCTGTGAGATTTCAGGCTTATGTACATACAATTCTCAATGAAGTTCAGCATTTTTATCTCAGAAAAGTAAAATGATTTTAATTAAGAATCAGCAAAAAAAATTGGTGCAAGAATTGGGTAACTACCTATTGTTTCACTAATTATTTTATATTTCAGGTAAAATAACAAAAATAATAATGATTTATTCGGTATCTTATAGATCACGAATATCCTTATCACGTAAAAAAAAATTATGTTACTGTGTTCGGATTACATTGGAAAGAGTCTAGTAAAATATTCTTAATAACGTTTTTCCTGAAAACTCGAAATATGAAAATTGCGAGTTATCTATTTCTTGCACTCCGGTGATGATATGAAACGCCACAACAATGTTGCCAAAATCATTCAAATCGAGATCCTGAAAAAATATAATATGACGCCCGAACAAACTCGATACTACATCTATAATCCTGAGCCAGTAATCGAAACTAAAATGTTAAAATATATTTTGATAGAACGCTATATACAACACACTGTCGTGAACATAATAGACCTGATATCACTTTGATCAACAAAACGACTCGAGAAGGCTACCTGATAGACATCGCTGTCCCACTTAGTAGAAATATGGAGGACATACGTAGAGAAGATCAATAAATATGCCGAGCTTGCATCCGAAATAAAAACGCCGTGGCAGCTGAGATCAGTAAAAATTATACCAGTTATAGTATCCAGTCTTGGAATTATTAACAAAAATCTAACTGATAGCCTTAAAACTTTAAATTTAAGAGAATCCATTATTCAGAACATACAAAAAGCTGTGTTAATTGATATCTGTCATGTAGTTCGAAAATTTTTGCAATATACTTAATTAGCATAGTATAATTTTATTTAGACTTAAGGTCTTTAAAATTGTATTTAGTATTACCATTTAATGAGCAATAAAGATACATAATAATAATAAAAATAATAATAATAGGTCAATAATAATCCCACTTACCTATCAGACCACTCTTCACGCCGGCGATCTTCTCCTCTTCGATCAGATCTGTAACTGTCACCAGAACTCCGTTCTCCTCGAAATTTATCACGTCGCTTGCGGTCGTATTCATCGTCAGAATCTGCCATTTCCTGTTATCCAATTTATACATTAAAAATTTATTCAAAAAACATAAATTATGTACATTATGTCCATAAGAAAATGAATTTTATTACCTCGATTTATAATTTCACCTATATTATTTACGAAAAATAAATTAATTATTAAGGGTACTTAATTACCTATTAATATATAATAAGTAAAATATTTAATAGAAACGATCCGACAGTCACTTAATTTTCAATATTCTTTTTTATTCTTAAAAGCTGAAAAAAAAATTGTCGGTGTCAGGTTAGACGGGTTGTGCTTGGGCTAGTAATCAAAAATACTGAATATAAAGATATGAATCTTTCGTACGTTCCACCCTCCAAAAACCATTTTTTACATTACTTTATTGTAATTTTATTGTTTGTCGATGAATAGAGCTTTTTAACAAACAGCAACATATCTCTGTCTCGTTCATTTTTAAATGTCAAACTAAAATTCTTGGCACAATGACATTTTAGTGGCAACCATTTGTTTGTTTTATTTCGGAGGCAAATAAAGATTTGGAATTGTTTTCTCCTTTTTTTTTTAGAAAACCGACAGGTAAAAAAGTTTTTATAATTTATATGAGATATTTTAATCTTTTTATGGCACAAAATAGCTAGATTTTTGTAATTAAAATTAGCCCGCCTTTTTTTCCTTTCCAATTTCATCTGTCACTGTGCCAAGTTTTTGCTGTCATCTGAAAGTGACAATTTGGTAGAGATCTCTATCCTGAAACGTAGAAAATGTTTCTACAATCCGACATTGTTTTCTTTAGTCCCCTTTCACACAAGGCAACTGAGTTGCCGGCAACAATTAGTTCACGGGCGAGAAGGGCAGGAAGAAAGAGGGGTAAACGAAATCTCCCCGGTCAACAAATTCAGGAGACTTTTTTGACGTTTCTCTTCACACTACGTTTGTGTGCGTTCAACCAAGGTATTTTAAAAGGAAAACACAGCAAGTCTTCTCCGATTTTGTATCTTCGTGTGAAAGGTACAAGAGATTATTAAGGAGATTTAAAGAAAACGTCAAAAAAATCACCAGCAACTAGTATCTTAGTGTGAAAGGGGACTTACATTTGCTGCTGTTTTTTTTTTTGCTTATTTCACTCTGAAGTTTGTAGGAAATTCAGAATATACTGGATACACTGATCTCTATAATACACTGGATAGTGTATTACCACTGATCTCTATAATACACTGGATAGCGTATTCATACAAAATGGTGGCTCCATTTGAACAATTGTTATATTATGCGCCTGACCATTCTTTGTATAACAGTATACATGTATAACATATAAAATACCAAAAATTACGGCAAAAATTCTGAATATAAAGATATGAATTAAAGATACTGAATATAAAGACATGAATCCTTCGTACGTTTCACCCTCCAAAAGCAAAAAATGTGAAAAAACAAAAACTCTGTTTCATATTTTATTCTTCTTGGAGATCACTGATCTCTATAATACACTGGATACACTGATCTCTATAATACACTGGATAGTGTATTCCCTACAATGTATAACAGTTTTTGTGGTTCCAATTGAAGATTAAAATCGTGGTCAGCCGCATAATTTGAGGTTTGTCTGTAAATATTATTTGTGGTTAACTCATACATATATTTTCGTATTCTGCGAAGTTTTTTCATTTTCGTACTCAGATTCAGGCGTTTGTTGTGACTCACGAGGAAAAACAAAATTAAAAGTAAGTTTTTAGTGATTACAAAAAAAATATTAACCCTTGTAATAAATTCGTGCAAAATATGAAAATATGTTATGTTCTTTTTTTATTCCACAGAAAAATAGTTTTTATTTTGTATTTTATTTTATATTTTCTTAATTGATTTATAAGTTTACCGCAAAAGAAAAAACAACAAAGATGTCGCGAAAACGAAATGAAACAAAAATTACATGATATTGACCAAAGATACTGAATTTATTCAGTTTCTTTGATATTGTTGCTGTCATTTTCGGGTTTTTATATGTTATACAGGTATACTGTTATACAAAAAATGGTTAGGCGCATAATATAACAATTGTTCAAATGGAGCCATCATTATTGTATGAATACGCTATCCAGTGTATTATAGAGATCAGTGATTGAGATCAGTGGCTGGTATTATAGAGATCAGTGGGCTTTACCTATCCGGTTCGTTCGAAAACATATCAGATACTAAAGTATCTCAGAGTGCCTGTTTACATTCTATTTTTGACGAACGGCGCATCCAGTGAGATGGGTTGATTTTGTGTGAGTAAGAAAGAGAAGGGTAGATTCCACCCAGATTCCACCACTGATCTCTATAGTAAGATCAGTGGATTCCACCCACTGATCTCTATAATACACTGGATAGTGGATTCCCTACAAAGTATAACAGCTTTTCTACTTCCAATTGAAGATGACAAGTACGAAGGCAACTCAACACTTTAGGTATGTTCAGTGAGGCAACTCAACACTTTAGGTATGTTCAGTGAGGTTTTGGCAAAAACCAAAGTGGAATTTTTAAGAAAAAAAAAGCAAAAGAAACGTCACTTGTTTGAAAATTTGATTTTTTGTAACTTAAATTAATTTTAAAAGTGAATTTAAAATATTTTAGTTGCAGTTTTATAAAAAAAATTGCATTTCATTATGTTATACAGTTATACCGTTATACAAAAAAATAGGCAACTCAACATTATAACAATTCTCAAATGGCATCAACTTTCTTGTATGGATGCGCTATCCAGTGTATTATAGAGATCAGTGATTCCACCCAAATAACGCCGATGCGCCAGTTTCAATAGGGGGGTTCACATGGTCCGGCATGTGTGACAGCATGGCATGACAGCCACTGATGTGTGATCATTGCAATGCAAAAACAACCTGCTTGTTGCAGGTTTGCAAAATATTTTGAAAACTTGCCGTGTTGTCAAACCATACAACCAATGTGAACAGATGTTGGTCAAGCCTAGTGCATTTTTTCACTCGGAAAAAAACAACGTAGAGTAAACATCTAAGAAAAAAGCGGAAAAATGGGTTTAAGATATATTAATGAGTTTTTGGGTGATTTGTTTGTATCTCTACACAAAATATGGCAGATTATCTGAAAAAATTTCATTATTTTCCATCCGTCTACCTCAAAAATTTCAATCATTGTGATGTTGTCACACATGTTGTATTCATGTGAACGCAACGTTCCGCTTACAGTTATTTGTCCCATCATGCCATGCTGTCACACATGCCGGACCATGTGAACAACCCTAATAAATGTTTTCGGATTCAGTATGAAGAATTTTTTTTTGTGTGAGTGAGAGATACATTGTTTTTAAGGGTGTGAGATAGGGATGGGAGATTGAAATGAAAGGGTTTTTTCTTTATAATGTAAACACGAGGAACATTTTGATGAACGAAAAAATGTTTCATCAAAAATACAATGTAAACAGGCACAGATAGCCTATCTGTGTACCCCCGAACGCGGCCCTTGAGTCAACGTGTAGCTGACAGTAGACGGTAGGCGCTAGAGAATCTTTGGTACACTGAAATGACAATCTGAGAAATTAAAAATTTTACTGATACCAGAAAATATACTCTATCGACAATACCAAAAATAAAAACAAAAGTATTTTGATACACTATTTAATGTTTAGTTCTATTATATGAAAATGTTTGTTCCAAAACTCCAAGGGGATTCTATCTATAAATTTTTAGATGCACTGCGGTCTGATTTTCGCAGTTTGTCGGCCGAAACCAGGAAGAAATATCCTCATATTAAGGAGGTACTTGTGCTTTGGTTTTCTTTATCTTTCTATTTTTTAATTAATTTGTAACTACAATATAACATGATAATCTATTTAAAAAAAAAAAAAATTTTTTATTCAAATGATCGAATAGTGAATTGACACAAAAAAGGAATAATAAATAATCAATAAAAAAAAATTGGTTCCAGGAATATATTAATTTTATTCAGAAACAAGAAGTATGTATGTAGGTTTTTTATAAAATAAATTGCAAAATAAAAATCCGAGTTCTTATAAAAATTATCTAAAGCGATGAAATCGACACCCGTTTATTTTATGTTAATTTGGTTAAATTTAAAAAAGGGATCCTCTGCAATCCTTTAAATTATTTGAAGTACATCGTTAATTTTCGATCTTTGCTCAAAGTTAATAGCAGAATTTTAGCAGCTGTCCTCTTAGCAGATTAAAAACATATGTAATTATACAAGATTGAA
The DNA here is from genome assembly GCA_947049315.1 of Epistrophella euchroma. Taxonomy (NCBI): domain Eukaryota; kingdom Metazoa; phylum Arthropoda; class Insecta; order Diptera; family Syrphidae; genus Epistrophella; species Epistrophella euchroma. The sequence goes on along the minus strand of OX346245.1, from coordinate 83,000,394 downwards.
GGTTTTACATGAAATAACAACAACTTGAGTGAGCTACACCCACAGTACACAATATTGATATATATATTGTGTACTGTGAGCTACACCATCAAGTTTGGCTGAGTTCGAAAATTTAGAAAATGTTTTGATGCGGAAGTAATGCCTACATTTTTCATACGCATCAGCAACGCAAACTTGATGCTTTGTAGAAATATTGCATTGCATAAGGTTGACGTTTCGGAATGCAAAAAAATAATTTAATCGAAGCAGCTAAAACGTTTTTGGATGCGCAGTTAATGCGCATCTGATGAATTTTGTAACTCAGCTGTGTATAGGTTTGTTTTATAGCTATTTCACGGTCGCCAGTCCGATCATGACTAGTGGTGCTTAGCCTATGTATGTTCAATTTTATTTTGAAAAACTTTTGCCGTCCTCGGGGCTCGAGCCATAGACCAAGCATCTCTGTATGGGAAAAAGCTGTACATCTGTTTTCGGCATAAAACTATTCAACCCTATCACAGAATCCATCAAAATCGAAAATATTCTCCGATTGAAGAAAAAACGATCACAGAATTTGTAGTGAAAAATCTCCTACGAATTTCGAAATTCGTGGAATTTAATATCAGAATCCTAATGAAACGAAAATAAGTACTTTTCTCTACTACAAGTTATTACTGTCAAAGTAGAATTGATTATCAGCATCAAAGTTGTTAACTTGATATTTTAAACTCCAATTCCAGCTCTTTAAACATATTTACATGCAATCTAATAAATACATTGGTTGGGAAACTTCCTTAAAAGGAATTTTACTACGTTTATATTTAGGATCGAGAGCTCGAGTCGGATTTTCAGGTTTTTCGTTCATTGATGCATTTTATTATGTGAAAAATCGACGCGTTTTAACCGCCATTTGCGGCTAAACTAGACGTGCTAGAGGCATCAAAGTTGAGACCTTTAAACTTGACTTGGGGCTAAACTAAGCGACCTAGTGACTTTAAAAATGCATATTCGTGATCTAGGAAGTGCCAGTTCTTAAAAATAAATAAAAAAGTTGGTAAAAAAAAGTTTTTTTTCCAAAACTAAAAAAAAAAAAATAAACTTGACTTGCGGCTAAAAAACATGCATACTCGTAATCTAGGAAGTGCCACCTTTCAATTGATGCATCGCATTATATGAAAAAATTGACTTTTATCTTTAAACGCGATTTGCGGCTAAACTAGACGTGGCTAGAGGCATCAAAGCTCACGCCTTTAAATTTGACTTTCGGCTAAACTAAGTGACCTAGCGACTTTAAAAATGCATATTGGTAATCTAGGAACTGCCACCTTTCAATTGATGCATCGCATTATATAAAAAATTGACTTATGTATATCTTTAAATGGAATTTGCGGCTGCAAACAACATGTTATTATTGTTTTTGTCGTCGCTCCGAATGTTTCGCGTTGGATTGAGAGGGCCTTTAAAAAGAAAATACCAAAAAAATGTATTTTCTTGACATTTTTGCCGTCGTCCAGCCCATTTTTTTTGATTGGCTAAAAATAATTTAAAAATCTTATATATAAAAATTAATATTTGTGTGTTCGTCTTTTATAAGCTAGCAAACTGTCAAACCAATTCAGTTGAAATTTACAGAGTTGGTTCCTATTAGTAGTGGGTTTATGGAATGGTTTTAGTAAAAGACGTCAACTGTACACCAAGTTAATAACAACATTTGAAATTTAAGACTATAATGTGTATATAAAAAACAATAAAAAATTAAGAAATAGAAAAATATGACAGTAATACACAAATAATAAAAACATTTTAAGTTATCAAAAATAAAAAAATAAAATGCAAGTTAATGTCTAAATAATGACGACTGCTACTATTTGAGAATGCTGCTAATAAATGTCAGAGGTCCAACATCATTTAAAAATTTGAGAAATATCTATGGCGTAGAATATCAGACAATCAGAGAAGCTTGCAAAAAACATATTTTACTCGATAATGCTCAACATTGGGAAATTACTTTGATGGACGCCTGAATCTGTTGGTATCTGTGAAAAATCAGAATATTATTCGCTATCATTTTGACCACATGTTAACTATGAAACTCAACGAAGTAACCTTAATACAATACAGATTTCATTTCAACTAAACTTTTGTGTCAATGTTCCATCAATCGAACAACTAATATTTCTGGTGAGCTACCGCACAGATTGTCACTTAAAATCGGCGAAACAATAACTCTTTTGAGAAACATTAATCCACCTAGAACTAGATTATGCAATGGAACCAGGCTCGATGTAAAAAAAAAAAGCATGCCAAACGTCCTTTTGAATAGCAAACCAAAAGGAGAAGATGTGCTGATTTCACGTATTCCAAATATGAAATGCCATTTTATTTCAAAGGACTACAGTTCCCTGTTCGTCTTGCATTCTCAATGACCATGAATAAAGCACAAGGTCAATCACTACTTTTCTAATGGACAATTTATTATAATAGCCGCATTTTCAATAACAGGGCAGCCGAAAAATGTATTTGTGTGTTCAGAAGACGGAAAGAATATACATATTGTGTATCAAAAAGCTCTTCAATAAACTATTTTAAAATTTATTGAATTTGTGAACAACAACAACAACTTAAAGGCACTACCACCAATTGCTTACGAATTAATTTTTTTGGGTATTTTTAATACGTTTTATTTTTGTTTTGGCTAGAGATTTAGCTATTTCAAGGGGTGCCAAGCACTATCATCAGTTTAATCCAATTTTATTATGAAAAACTTTCTACATCATGCGAGATTTGATCCCGCGCATCAGATTTGCTCAGTCTTCGAAGCCGTATGCTCTACGCATTCCGCCCCTGATGACATTAAAGCATAGACAACGTGGTGGATTCAAGAGGACACAAGCGTCCACAAGCTTTTTTCAAAGCGAACCTCTGTCTATCAACTCCTACTCTCACCTCCACGTGGTGAACATTTGGTGCCTAGTACCTTTAACTGAAGATGGGGTTAAAATCCCTGTGGACGGTTTTAGGCGGCAGCAAACAAGAGAGGGGGGGGGGAGAGGAGTGTTCCCACTACGGCATTTCTCCTTCATCCAGGCGGCAGCGGTAGAATTCCCCATATGGAATCAACGGTGGCGTTTATAGTTCCAGTCAGGTTGAACTACTTAGTGAACACCTTATAGGGGCTACTACGACGTAGTCGTAGCTTAGGCCTGTAAGGAGCGGGAGCGGTTTGTCCGGCTCCCCGTCCCAGAGTTATAATAAGGATCTGGTCCTCCAGACTAGACGGTTGTGCGTCAGGGTGACTTCCCTACCACGGAAAATGTTTTCGGTTCAGAAACAACTACGAGCCTCGGATATGGATGATTTTAATGTTGACGACCCCAGCAAACGAAACAAGGACAACGACTTTCGGATCTGCACGTGGAATGTCCGGACCTTAAACAGGCCACGTGCAGCCGAACAATTAGTGGAGAACCTGGATAGGCTAAAGGCTCTTTGGTTGTGGTTTTGTGGTAAGGGGAAGACTTAGGCAAGAAGTCTTGGGCTTCAGAAACGTAAGCGAGCGCCTAGTCACAATCCGCATCAAAGCAAAGTTCAAAAACATCACGTTGATCTGTGTCCATGCCCCAACGGAAGAAAAGGTTGATTCAACCAAAGAAGAATTCTACGATCTCCTCGAGGGTACGTATGATATGTGCCCCAAGTACGACGTCAAGATTATTCTTGGCGACTTCAACGCCAAGATTGGAAAGGAGGGCATCTTTAGGTCGATAGTCGGAGGACACAGCCTGCACGACAACACTTCCGGTAACGGACTCAAGCTCATTGATTTCGCGGCGGGGCGAAATGTCAGCATAGCAAGCACTCTATTCCCACACCTCAATATATAAAAAGGGACCTGGCGGTCTCCGGATCAACGAACCGTCAACCAGATTGATCATGTTGCGATAGACGCCAGACATGCTTCCAGTATCCTGGATGTCCGAACGTTCCGAGGTGCCAACATAGACTCGGATCACTACCTGGTGGTAGCGCAAGTACGTATGCGGATATCCATGACGCCACAACGACGAGCGGATGCTGTAAAATGATTTAACGTCGCGAAGCTAAAATCGCAAGAGATAGCCAGGACTTTTGCAGACCAAGTTTCTCTTAAACTCTCAACAAGCCCGCCACAAGCATCATCTGTAGAGGACCAGTGGAAGCACTACCAAAATGCCATCAAAAGTGCCGCTACTGATGTGGTTCGATGAAGAATGCAGACTGGCGCATGAAGCAAAGAACGAGGCCTACCTAGCAATGCTGCAGACTAGAATCAGAGCTGCTGAGAGAGCAGCCCGGGAGCTCTACATTTTTCTAGACTTCTAAACGGCGAAGATGGCCAAAACTCCGCTGTAGGACAGAACACTGAATTCAATCTGGTGGGGATGGCCTGCCAGCCGAGCTATTCAAAGCAGGGGGCGATGACTTGGTAGGGAGTATACACCAGCTTATCACCAAAATTTGGTCGGAAGAAAGTATGCCCGATGAATGGAACCTCGGTATAGTGTGGGGGCGTATGGACACCGACGCACCAGCCCGACGAGTCTTCGAATCTACCCCTGACGGTCTGCGCAGCAGAGGAAGACCCCACCTTAGGTGGCGCACACAAGTGGAGAACGACCTCAACCAACTTGGAGTGCGTAACTGGAGGCAGCTAGCTAGGGACCGACCTGGCTGGAGGGGCTTGTTGGTTGAGGCCGTAGTCCATCCTGGGCTGTGAGCGCCATCTAAAGCAAGTAAGTAAGGTATTTTTTTTTTTTTTTTTTCGGTTGCATTTCGGGATTCGGAATTTCGTTACACTCCCTTAGTTACACAGAATTTGTGTAGGTGTGCGTGAAAGACTCAGTTTTGAAAAGATCCGAGAAAGACCGAGAAAGTGGGGTTGGTGAATTTGCTTGAAGGGTTAAGGTATTTTTATAATATTTTATTCCTTTGCAAACAACGAAAATCTAGCAACAAACGACGCGACACCATCAGCACACCAAAAGCCAGTTGCAAATGTAATCAGTTGTTCCTTAAATTGCTCATCGGATATATAAGTACCTATCCCGAAAATTTTACGATAGCTTAAGATTTGTTTTTGACAACAGATGTTGGGTTTATCAGTTGAATTTTCCTATGGGATAACAACAACACAAACCTATCCGGACAGCTTTGGATAGTCAGCCGAACGCGTCCAGTGTGTTGCAAGCAGCCAGTACTTGCCCCTGTGGCCTCAGGGTAAAGCTGGATCCACACATGTCTTGTATGGTGTGTTGTGCACTGAGCACAATTTTTCAAATATTTTATTGACAAAAAGGATTTTGATTGAAAAATATTAGGCAAAAATATTTGTTTACCTTAAAAAATTAAAAAAATTTGTACCTCAAATCCGCTATAGAAAATAAAATAGCCACAATTTTACGGAAGGGTTTTAGAGACTTACTGGGGCATATTTTAAATATATTTTTTTTTTATTTTTTTTTATATACACTTGTGAAAAAAATTAAGGGAACAAAAAAACTATCCATAAATTTTCGGTGTCCTCATTCCTTGCGATAATATTGGTAGTCAAAGTCAAAAGTCTGTTTTTTCATTCAAAGCCAGATATTCTTTTGAAAAAAATTTGTACAATGACGAAAAAAGATGACTTTAAAGCTGAATAAACAAGTTATTGAAACAAAACATTAAATTGGCTCAAATAAAATTTTTGGGTCATGCTGCTTCTTATGATTGCGCAATAACGGTACCTTAAAAAAATCATTTGCGAAAATTTCTCAATACAAAAAGGATTAAGCTTCAGAATGCTTTTCGTTTCATCTCAATACGACAATACGAACACTTTTCACAGAGATACAGCTCTTCGGAAAACACTAAAAAAAAGTGATTTTTTTTTTTTTGTTCCCTTAATTATTTTGACAAGTGTATATTATTATTTTGTGAGAAAATAAATGTTTAAAGTGCAATCCGTCCGTTTTTGTTTAGTAATTCTATAATTTATTCCCAAAAAAATAAACAATTGTGCATAATAAAGCGAATTTACAAGGTGATATGATTGCGCCATTTGACAAAACTTCAAAAGTTTTGAAGGTAACAATCCCAAATTAGGTATATTTCAAAGTCAATAAATGGTGCGTTATTTTCAATTTTTTTTTTTAAATATTATTAAAAGTGATCTTAGGTAAAAAAAAATACGTTTTTTTTGGTAATATTGTTTTTTTAGATCCTGGGGCAAAGTCTTGCTATTTTCTTTTTTTTTTTTCTTTTTTTGAGATCATTAATTTTTTAAAGAAAACATGTTTTATAATTTAATTCCGTCGATATTTTCTTATTTTTTTGTTCATAACATAATTTAAAATGCAATTTAATTTATCGACTTTTTTAACGTCCTTGTGAAGAAAGGATAGCTTACTTAACTTTGAATAATTTTTTTTTTCAATATTTTTGTAACTATTTTCAAGGACAAAAACAAACTACTTTCATACGTTTTTTTTAATTTAAATAATAGAGAAAGGATCTATTTCGCATTTTTTTAACAACAAATTTCCTTGCACATGGACACAAAGAAGCTGGCAGTTCTCAAGAATTCCGCTCTATCAGCGCGGGTCATTTGCAAGAACAATTTCCCACATTCACTCTCCTGTCTTTTTTTGTTTTTGTTGAGTCACATTTCTCTCATATTTTTTTGTGTTGACTCCTACAGTCCTACTATAGTTTTTTTTCTTCTTCAAAGATCTCTCATCTCACAGAAAATATAAAAAAATGATTTTTTGGTAGTGGGAAGGTCGCGGTGGGATTTAGGCAGACAAACATTTTTTAACTGTGTGGAGTTAGGTAGGTGCATATATATTTCTAATATGTATATGTATATATATTTATAATTTTGTTAAGCTAACTCGAGGTTGCTTTTTACTTATGAATGTATGGGTTACATATTATGGAATTGTCTCTTTCGATGCGATTAATAGGTTTTTAATTTTCTGAGGCAGGTTAGCAATAAGGAAATTAGTAATTATGAAGAAATTGTTTTTGATAAAATGTTCGTGTTTTCTAAAAAATGAAGAAATGTGTATAGGTAGTTAGTAGGTATCTATCATTTAATTTTCAATGTGGATATTGTAAAGGAAATAGGGAAAAATCTATAAAAAATCTTTGACGTATGTAAGTTTGAATACAGTTTTGAAGATAGGTTGACTATTAGTAGTTACGTAACATATTAAATATTCTAACTCACTCATTCATTCATCTGACTCATCATTGTACAGGTTATACTGTAAATGATAATAATATATAATAAATTTTATTTAATAGGTAATTTTATGAAGGGTTTTTTGAAATTTCAATTTTAAGTAGGGTAAAATAGAGTTTTTTTTTATTAAAGGTCGAAAAAATATTTTCTAAACGTTCATTCTAATTTTAATTGATAGATATTTTAAATAAAAGAAAGTTTTAGATTTAAAAAAAAATTCTTGAAAATCTACGAAGCGAGTTATAAAATGTTAGTTGAATTTAGAATAAGACGCGTTTTACAGCATTAGAAAGATAATAAAAAAAATTGTCCATGCTTCAGGAATCTTTGATGGGAATTTTTTTTCACCTACTTCTTGACTTTTGAAAAACACAAATTTTTTTTACCCATTTTTTCTTTGTTTTTGATTTTTTATATTTTTACGGGTGATTATAAAAATCTGAAATGAAGATTATTAATTTATATATATTAAAAAAAAAAAAAACTCGAGATATTTACAAAATCAATGCTTTTTTTACTGGATGCATCTATAAATTATTCTTATTACGCACTCCAAGTTGGTTGAGGTCGTTCTCCACTTGTGTGCGCCACCTAAGGTGGGGTCTTTCTCTGCTGCGCAGACCGTCAGGGGTAGATTCGAAGACTCGTCGGGCTGGTGCGTCGGTGTCCATACGCTCCACGTGTCCCAGCCATCTCAGCCGCTGTATTTTCAGCTTCTTGACCAGGTCGACGTCGAAAGCCCGTAATCTGTTGTTGAATCTTCTCCTCCATACTCCATCGATACATACTGGACCGAAGATCACCCAAAGAATCTTCCTTTCAAAGCACCCAAGTAGATTCTCATCCGTTTTTGTCAGGGTCCATGCTTCTGCCCCATACAGCAGGACCGGTATGATAAGGGTCTTATATAAGGTCTCCTTGGTTCTTCGAGAGAGGGCTTTATTACTCAAATGCCTTCTTAGCCCGAAGAAACAGCGATTGGCAAGAGTAATTCTTCGTTTGATCTCTGCACTGATGTCATTTTGCGATGTTACAGTGGAGCCCAGGTAGACAAAGTCTTTGACGACTTCGAAGTTGTATCTATCCATCGTGACGTTTTGCCCGAACCGACGATGTTGAGATTCCTTTCTCGATGATAGTATATACTTCCTCTTGCCCTCATTAACAGCCAAACCCATTTTCGCCGCCTCCGATTCAATACTTGCAAACGCACCGGTAACAGCTCGCTTCGTTCTTCCAATGATGTCAATATCATCTGCATAAGCAAATAGTTGAACGGACTTTTGGAAAATTGTACCACTGTTGTTGACTTGCGAGTTGCGTACAATTGCTTCAAGTACGATGTTAAAGAGGTTGCATGATAAGGCGTCGCCTTGCCTCCGCGTCGCCTTGCCTCAAACCTTTCTCGACATCAAAGGGTTCGGTGGTGTTCTTGCCGACTTTGACGGAGCAGCGAGATTTCTCCATCGTCATCCTGCACAAGCGGACGAGTTTGGCAGGGATGCCGAGATGCGCCATGGCTCTGTATAGCTCGTCTCTGTCTACGCTATCATATGCGACTTTAAAATCGATAAAGAGGTGGTGGTTATCGATTTGAAACTCCTGGGTTTTTTCCAAAATCTGTTGGAGTGTGAACATTTGATCGACATTTGATTTGCCGGCCTAAAACCACACTGATAGGGGCCGATCAGATCGTTGACAAACGGTTTTATCACACAGTACAGATGACAGGATCTTGTATGCGACGTTGTGGAGACTTACATATACCTCTGTAGTTGGAACAGGTCAGAGCATCTCCTTTCTTGTGGATAGGGCACACTATACCGAGGTTCCATTCATCGGGCATACTTTCCTCCGACCAAATTTTGGAGATGAGCTGGTGTATACTCCCTACCAAGTCATCTCCCCCTGCTTTGAATAGCTCGGCTGGCAGGCCATCCGCACCAGCAGCCTTGTACGTTTTAAGCTGGGCTATCGCTAACCGCACTTCATTTAGGTCGGGTGGACGGAAATTTTGACCATCATCGTCCAGGTTGAATGGAGTGTTCTGTCTTACAGCGGAATTTTGGCCATCTTCGCCGTTTAGCAGTCTAGAAAAGTGTTGTTTCCAGATCCTCAGCACCGACTGTGTGTCTACCACCATATTCCCACTCTCGTCTCGACAGGCTTCCGTTCTGGCCTTTTAACCCTGGGTAGTTTGCCTCACCCTTCGGTAGAACTTCCGAACATCACCCCTGCCGCTACATTCCTCAATAGACTCGACCGCCTGCTTCGCATGCTCTCTCTTTTTCCTCCTGAGAAGTCGGCGTTCCTCCCTTCGTTTTTGCCCGTAGAGCTCCCGGGCTGCTCTCTTAGCAGCTCTGGTTCTAGCCTGCAGCATTGCTTGGCAGGCCTCGTTCTTTGCTTCATGGGCCAGTCTGCATTTTTCATCGAACCAGGGGTTTCGTTGTGGTGGCCTGAATCTTTAGTTTTTCATGGTCAATTATTGAGCTGGTTAAATAGCTATCTGAGTAACCGTGTTCAATATGTGAAAAACGGCCCTGAAAAATCTGTCAAAATTTTCAACCACTCAGGCGTTTCTCAGGGCAGTCATCTTGGCCCACTTTTGTTCTTGTTATTTATTAATGATTTGCCCTTTGCAGATGATGCTAAAGTTTATAAAACAATAAAAATCCTCGCAGATTGCCTTCAGCTTCAAGAGTATTTAGATAAAAAGTTTAAATGGTGCAACTTGAATGATTTATCTTTAAATATAGGTGAATGTAGCGTTCTGTCGTTTTCCAGATTATCCTTCCCTATTATTTATGATTACAAAATTTCAAGCAATGAGCTTGAGAGAGCCTATAACCATAAAGATTTAGGAGGTTTATTCGATGCAAAATTAGATTTTAGTATGCTCGTAGATTACGTAATCTCCAAAGGCAACTCTATGCTTGGATTTTTGATAAGAAACTCTAACGACTTTAAATTTCCTTTCACGTTAAAGTGTCTTGTTGTTAGTTTCGTTCGTCTGGTTTTAGAATACACCATGCGGTGCTGAAACCAGAAAAAGTTCTTCCACTAAAGATTGCGTTGTCTTTAACGCATCTAGTGCTTCTAGGAGTGGACTAAGTTTAAATGTACTCCTTTGCGCAGGCCCCGTTCTTCAGATTATCCTTCCCTATTATCCATCATCTAATACCTCTGAGCTTTTAAAACACCTTCCAGGCAATAGATAGAGAACACAACCAAAATTTTAGGCATTCGATGGAATGCTAAAGAAGACAATTTTAATTTTTCTGCACCCCCCATTCAATTGGCAAACACTCCGAGTAAAAGAGAAGTATTTTCTCAATTTGCACAGCTCTTTGACCCGGCGGTGGAAAAGATTGAATGGGACGACAAGATAGCAGCTTAGAAACTTGGCAACTATTCGTGAAATACTTTTCCGATATTAAATTTATCAACATTCCGCGTTGGGTTGAATATTCACCGTCGCACATACGGCAAAATGACTACTTTAGGCGGCCAAAAATCCATTTTTCAACTTTAAGATAGAGACTAAATTAGCTTCTTTTTTTCTAGTCAGATAGTTGGTCCATCACAAAGCACATAAGTCGCCTTTTTTTATGTTCATAACAAAGGAGTGTGTGGACCCGGAAAGTAGGCAAAGTTATGGTACGATTTATTACCTTTTTAAACGTCAAGTAAGAGCACACATTTTTCGGTGGTCTCGTGGTTAAATCTGAACAAGGGCCAAGAATATGGAATCTACATGTATGTAAATTGTATAAATACAGTAAAATAAAAAATAATGTAATTGTAGATATTAAAATATGACATTTCAAATTTAGATTAATTTTTCTTTAAAATTGATGTTTACTTAGACTAACAAAAAAAGTTCCGCTGAGTACCGCTTTCTGTCTTTGATATTTGTAATTGTTGGTTAGTTGTCCGTTATTATAGCGAATTTTAAGAACTCAAATGAACGCATTCTCGAGTTATCACCTTTATTTACAGGTATTGGGGGTGGCCCCGGCGCTGTGGAAGTAGTGCTTGACTGCTAATCTGGATGTGTGGGTTCGAGCCCCAGTCTAGGCAGCATTCTTTTCTATATTCCCTCAACTAAACGCCACCCCTGGGATTTAATGAGATAATCAAAACCTTATTTCTCAGTCCACTGTGCCAACAAAAATCTATCCTATTCTTCTATTCCTTCTAACATTGCCTAATTTATAAGACCATAGGTCTTACTGGCATATATATGTTTGTGTGTTTGTATTCGGAGTGATCCAAATCACTCCAAATTACAGGTTAGTAAAATGGATCTGATTTCAGTGCTACAAAATGAAAATTTTTATAATTGAATAATTATATATTGGACAATAACAGTGTGTATAAACAATCAAAAGGCAGTGTTTTAGAAATAAAATGTGTTCTTAAAGTGTTTGTTTCAAAACTTTTAAAAAAGTGGAAAAAATCAAATTGGAAAATTAAAAGATTTATCCAGAACAATTCAACGTGGTTGAAAAACGATTCAGTGTTGCCAGCAGTGACACCTGTAAGCAACGGATTAAAATAAGGTAAAGGCAGGCCATCAAAAACTCTGAACGTACAAAAAGAAGAATAGTTCAACCAATTGTTGCTAAAACAGATCCAGAGCTATTGTGTGCTGCTACCCAAGTTTGTTTGTTCTTTCTTCTCTGCCCCTCTGTCTTTTATTCATGTTTGTATTGTTAAGCGCCTGCATAGCATTCGCAGCTCAGGTGATTAAGTTTCATAAATTCATATTTTTTATTTCTATAAAGTGCCCATTCTTTATTATTTATGATTATTTTTGATAAAGTTTTGGTCAAGAACCCTAAAAAGTACAAATGAAAACATTTTTCCATGCCTATGATTTTTGGCCGCCTAAAGTGGTCATTTTGCCGTGTGTGCGTCGGTAACTGTACAGTTCCACGGATTTTGTGATGTATCACAAAACGCTTACGCAGCAACCCTGTATGTAAGAATTAAAAGTTGTAATGGCACTTTAAGTTCACACTTGATCTGTCCAAAAACTCGAGTTTCCTTGCCCAGACTTGAGCTCTGTGAAGCTGTTTTACTTTCTTGTGTATTAAAACACACACTCCTCAGTTTCCAATTACTTCGTACCAAACTCATCTTTGCACCGATTCCATTGTACTGGCTTGGTTGCAAAAGCAATTTTAATGTTAATGGTCGCCTTTTCAACGCAAATCTAACTTCGCATGAACGTTTTCCAATTATTTTACCTTACGGGTCACAATTCACTTCGCTTCTTGTTCAATTCATTCACGACCTCTTAATGGCGGGAACACACTAATGCTTCAGCTCATTTGGAATATGTTTTGGGTTCCCAAAATCAAGAACTTTATTAAATTTTGCGTTCAGCGTTGTAAGACATTGATTGCTGCTCCTCCTCCAGAAAGAGTAACGTTTCCACCTCCATTTCACTACACAGGGAAAATGTCATGCACATGAAAAATCTCTTAACCTAGCCAGATGCCTTCTAGGGGATTTTAGGTGCGTAATTACTCTGCTCATCTACTCGCGCATTAGAGCTTGAGTAGAGGGGAGTACTAGAATATAGTTTTCATCTACTCATGAGTAGTTCGCCACCCCCAAAGGAACACGGCTAATCTGCCAAAGAGGGCCGTTATGTTCGTGCCATCCACGATTGTAGTCAGTAAATTTAAAATCCACATACTACTTTCGTGCCATCTGAGATTGTAGTCAATAAAGTTTAAAACTACAAACTACTTACACCGAGTTGGCAGCAATCACGATCTACTACATTCGTGGATGGCAACCAACTTCAGGCTGATAAAGTTCTAGGTATTTTTCTTATCATCCGTCAATTTGCGATCAATAAGCCAATAAGCGATCACATCTCTAATGTGGTTTTTCTTTGAGGGATTTTGATCTCGGACAAGTTTTTGCATTTCTTTCAACTAAAATAAATCAATCCTCGACAATTCGGGATCGAAATCTCTGATCTCGAATTCAAGAGGGGTTTACATGTACACAAAACACGCACTTGCACACATACCAAAATAAATTGACATTTATCAAAACGTCACTGTGAATTTTTTCATTTCGAAGTTCGTTTTGTTGTGCTAGGACGTTGTGTGAAGATAAATTCGTAATGAATTCGATACTAATTCTGGTTTTAAGTTAAATATTTTCGTGTCTATCGCCTTCTTTCCTCACCGTTGATCGATAAAGCTTTTTCTCCTTCGATTCTAGCTAAAATCCAGTAGCTATCCCAAACATTGGAAAATAATGTTTGTGCTCTCGCTGGTGAAGCTGCCTTTTGCTTCTATTGATTGGGATACATCTAACATGCTATCTTCGGGCATACCTCTGGAAGCAAAGCAACTGCATGAAATTCCACTTGTTGAGTCGGAACTGTTTTGAACCGACTGGCTGGACAGGGTACATAAACCTTGACCAAACCGTGGAACATACAAAAGGTTCTTGTACCTTTGTATGGTTGTTAAATTATTGCGATGTTACTGTTCTGAAGTATTATTGCCCCTTACCACTGGTGGGGGGAAGCAATAATATAATATAAATACACTCGACAACCTTTTGATCAGAAATGATAAAATTTTATTAGCTTACAATACTATTTATACAATAATTATGCTTACTTAGCTAAATTTACAAATACCTAAAATATACAAAAATACTATGATACAGAAATGCAAAAAGGAAACATAATAAATTAACGCTGTCGCTGAGTCTGAAAGCAGAAAACTGCTGACTATCATGGGAACTATAAATTGAAAATAAAGCATACAGAGAAGCTGTTGCTGTCGTTAAATATATTATTGTTATAGGGTATACATTGTTGGTATATCATAATCTGGTGGATTAAAATATACATTCTCCGCCCGTTGAACTATGTTCAAAACTATAGCGCCATTTCGAAGGCTATGTTGCTTGGATTCTTGTCGTTGGAGTCTTCTTTTATGCAGTCAAGGTTGCCCCGCATATCCACTGAAGTTCTGTTGGGATTTCGTTCGTCTTTGGAGGTTACCATCTTGTGTTTGCAGTAATAGCAGTATGACCATCGTAACAAGCAGATAAGGATTATAATGGATGTAATTAATGTAACGTAGCTCACCGCAAATTGGTGCACATCGGTTTGATACGTTATAGCAGGCAACGCCTTAGTAATATTTATGAGCTCTCTTTGAGTGCATCCAATTCCTCTAAATGTTTTTTGTAAGGCAACGTTCCATAAGATGCTGTAGTCAAATTGGATGGTAAGGCATAATTGGGTAGATTTGCAGCTGGAGAGAGTGACATCCTAGAGACCGTTTTTTGTACAAAGTGGCCACGCAATGTTATGAAGTCGTCTTTCATAACGCAGCCTGGTTGAATTTGCAGAATTCCAGAACCTTCTAAAATGGTCTGTGTTACGGTGTTATTGCAAACTACATTAAGCTTAGTTTTGAACCTTAAAACGTAAATCCATTCGTTTGGCTTGTGCAGTTGGACCCAGTAAGGGCCATCGTTAGCGCTTATAACCTTGCATGCAGGAGATTGTTGACCGTGGTTTAAGAAGTTAATTTCGCAGGAGCTTACTTCGGATCCACGTCTGTAAATCGGACGCCGCATATGGCAGAGATGTCTTTCTTCAGTGAGGGAAAAACATCTTTGAAAATCCATTGTTGATAGAGGGTAGTACTGGTCCCGGTGCAAGTTGATCATGATGTACTCGGTAGACGGTTGTTTCTTAAAAAATGATTCTCCGACAAGAACTGGAACCGGAGTGACCTTGAAGAGTTCAAATTCATCACGACTTAAGAGTGGCAATTCAATTTTAAAGATAATGTATTTTTTCAGAGCCTTGCCATAAATGCTCATAAGATGATAAAGCTTTGGAATTTCATCTGGAGCCACTGGAAGCCTGACTGAAGAAGGTAGATTTGCTTTTATCTTTGTGAGCTCCTGTTTTAACTGAGTGGGTGAAATAAGCTGAGGATTTATTTTTCCATGATGAATATCGATCATTACGTCTATTAAAAAGGCTTGGGTCTTTTGAAATTGTGAAAAAACTAATATTAGCTGCAATGCAATTGAATTAAAAAGCTGACGCAGTCTTTCCTGGTGGTATTGCTGTCTTATGTCGTTAAAATAAGTGCTGAGAACTGGTTGAGGTTTTCGTTTATTTCTTTGAAGCGGGAACTTGTCTCTTGCTCACTTTGTTTAATTATGTTTATGGTGGCGTCAATTATTGAAGTCTGGTTTCGAATAAGGCTAACTATGTGACCTTCATCTTGTTTAATTGTGCTTATTGTAGCAGATATGTGGTTGGCGTATTCATAATCAAGGACCCCAAACAAGGCATTGGCCACATTGCCTACGAAATTTAGAGCTCCTTGCCGAACTCTCTGACTGGCTGATGTTACGGATAAGAGATCATTATGCTTTTTGATTTCTGCGTTTATCCGGTCAAATTGGAGGAGTGTCCCCTTGCAAGTTTCATCTTTAGTCCAGGGCCCAACTATGTAACTCGATTCTACATTCGAATCTATTCCAATAATGTTTGCGATTCTACTATCAAATGGTACTATGTATGATAGTAGAATCGAATGCAAGTACTGCCAACCATTAGTCAAAAAATTTGCGAATTTCAATACATATTTATCATTTATAATTAATAATATTGACAATCGATACTTACATTTTATTTTATTACTCTCGATGCTTTTCTTTTGCTCGCAAACACATTTCAATTAAAACAAAAATTTGCGAATTCGACTGAATTTGACATTGACTTTCGATTTACATAGTACCACCAACAATTACAGATTTTGCGAATTCGGCCATTTTGACTGTAGAATCGATTTACATAGTTGGGCCCCAGCCAGCTCTTAGACTATAAGCACGGATGCACAGGCCGGGGACAGATTTTTTCGGATTGGTTCATCATCTCAGTGGCAATTGATAAAAATCTCGATTTTTTTGTACATGAATACAAATGTTCAAAAAACGGTACTTTACAAAATTATAAGCTATTGTTGTTGAATTGAAACACACAACTCTAAGATTAGAAAGAGAGTGACATTTATTTCAATTAACCCTTCAAGCAAATTCACTGACCCAACTATCTCGGTCCTTCTTGGATCTTTGCTAAACTGAGTGTTTCACGCACACCTACAAAAATTCTTTGTTTCTACAGTGGTGCGTTCTTTTATGTTACTGAGGTTAACTATAGTTAACTGTAGTTAACTTCGGTCGTTCCTTTAATTCAGAAAAGTTACTTCGAGTAACTAACCGTCAAGCTGGGTCCGCCACAATCGAAATTCGAAATTCTAATGATGCAGGAATTTAGTACTAATTAAGTTCTAATTTTGTACCGCAATCCCGATCTGGAACTAAAATCCCCTCCTCCTCAAACCTGTGGCGGACCCAGCTTGACGTCAAGCTGGAACCACCACAACTCCAAACACAAAAATTCAAAAAACTAATGATGCAGGAATTTAGTACTAATTAAGTTCCAATTTTGTACCGCAATCCCGTTCTGGAACTAAAATCCCATCCTCCTCAAACCTGTGGCGGACCCAGCTTGACGTCAAGCTGGAACCACCACACCTCTAAACACAAAAATTCAAAAAACTAATGATGCAGAAATTTAGTACTAATTAAGTTCCAATTTTGTACCGCAATCCCGACCTGGAACTAAAATGCCCTCCCCCTCAAACCTGTGGCGGACCCAGCTTGACGTCAAGCTGGGTTCGCCACAATCGAAGATCGAAATTCTAATGATGCACGAATTTGAACTAATTAAGTTCTAATTTTGTACCGCAATCCCGATCTGGAACTAAAATCCCCTCCCCCTCAAACCTCCAAACACAAAAATTCAAAAAACTAATGATGCAGGAATTTAGTACTAATTAAGTTCTACTAATTTCCAAAACTCCGAATCAGATACTCCATCATTTGACCTTGAAATTAAGCACCAAACACAAAATAAGTGGTAGAGACTTTTTATACGCCACCCCAAAAAAAAAAAAAATAGGTATTAGATGTAGAATGGATTCATTAGAAAAAATACAAACTTTCACTTTTTTACTCCCACTGGTTTAGTTTTTATGACGCTTAAACTATCCCCTATAATTGCACACCTCCAGTCAATATATGTATATGTATATTAATAGGTATAGGTAATGATGATGCATGCAATCTGAAACTCTCCAAAGTCCAAACACGATTAGGTAGGTATGTATGAAAATGAGGGAGGAAAATATTTTACCTACATAGTATACCTACATCAATTTTTTTTAATAAATACAACTTTTTTTTATAATTATCTACCTACCTAATTGCTCGATTCTATTCAAGTATTTTATGGTCTGCGAATTAAGTTTTTTTTTAAAGTCAAATCATACCTATAGGTTTAGAAATTCTGCACTTTGTTGTTTGTATTTGTTGCTTAATTTAAAGGTCAAATGGTGCAGTATTTGATTCTGAATTTCAGAAATTAGTTCCTAAATTCCAAAGTAAAAGTGTCAAAAAGTAACTTTTTGTAACTTTTTCAAACTCATCTCCTCGATATGAATTGAAATAGTTGTTCTGTCAAATACAGCTGAAATGCAATGGGGGATGTTTTGTTTACTTTTTGCCCTTTTGATTTGGAATTGTTTTTAATATTTAAAATATGTTTTTATCAATTTAATCGATTTTTTTTTGTTGAATTTGATTTTTGGAATAGTATTCTTTTATTTTCTGATGCATTCTCTTTCTGTCGGCATTTTCTTCTTTATATATGGTTAATTTTTCATCAAAAAATTCTGTGCCATAAGCAATGAAGAAAATTGCACATATATTTTCTGTTCGATATACAAAACTGAGTGTAAAGAAATTTAATTTGGAAATATTGCACATGTTATTTTGAATTCCTAATAATTATTTTTGCAATAAATTTAATGCAATCATATTTTTTCTTGGTTATTCATTCCAAATACAATTCAATTTTTTTTTGTCAACCCCTTTCGTTTGACAGATTAACTATTGTTAACTCTGGTCGTTCCTAAATGAAAAAGTTGCCAAGAGTAACTTTCTTAAGTCCCCTTTCACACAAGGCAACTGAGTTGCCGGCAACAATTAGTTCACTGGCGAGAAGGGCAGGAAGAAAGAGGGGTAAACAAAATCTCCCCGGTCAACAAATTCAGGAGACTTTTTGACGTTTCTCTTCACACTACGTTTGTGTGCGTTTAACCAAGGTAGTTTAAAAGGAAAATACAGCAAGTCTTTGTATCTTCGTGTGAAAGGTACAAGAGATTGTTAAGGAGATTTAAAGAAAACGTCAAAAAAAATCACCAGCAACTAGTATCTTCGTGTGAAAGGGGACTAACTATGGCACATCAACTTTTATTTTTGACACATTAACCATAGTTAACCACAGTAACATAAAAGAACGCACCTCAGGCATTTTCCCCACACCTTTGTTTAGGCCGTGTGTGAATTGGGTTAAAATCGCGTTAAATTTTATCCGAAGATTAATTTTTGATACTAGTGAGGTGAATCTGTACGTATAAACGTCAAAATTTAATCTGGGATAAAATTTAATCGAAATTTTAAACGAATTCGCACACGGCCTTAGTTCGTCTTTGCAAGTGGAGTATCGAAGACGTACACTGACAGACAAAATAAAGTGCAAAAGTATTAGATTAATTTTCAAACTACCGCTATTTAAAAGCGAAGAGTGTTTATCATTCCATTTCATGTTCTGACGTCACATATTCTCAGCTGCTAACTCTTAAAAAAAAAAAACAATCAATTGTTATGTCTAATTACTATTAGTTGCGGTGTTTTTGGAGCATATACAATTTAACTCGCGACAAAATAAAGTGCATTTTTATTATTCCCTGCCAAAAAGTTTTAAGTTTTAAAGAAAAATGTTTACAATTGATAAAATATAAAAAGGTAGAAGCAAAAGATCCCAATTTATAATAATTTCCGTGTTAAATTTTATTTTTATTACTTAAAGCTTAAGTATGAAACCGTTAACATCTGAAGTGAAGGAATTGCTTGTTTTGGACCGTGAACGTGGATTGATATTCCATAAACTGGCAGAAAAATATGGATTATCCATTTCTATGGTAAGAAAAATCTGCCTCAATTTCTTTGAACGAGAAACTGTTGCTAGTTTTAAAATTTCTTGCGGAAGGAAGCGGAAGACAACTGCAGTTGATGACCGCAGAATTAAAATTAAGGCTAGAAAGAACCCTTTATCTTCCGCCAGAAATATTAAAGAAGAACTACAGTTAAATATAACAGCAAGGACAGTACAAAGGCGACTCCATGAAAGCGGTTTAAAAAACTTTTTTGCGAAGAAAAAGCCGTTACTCCGTCCAGTTAATATTAAAAAACGGTTAGCTTTCGCTAGAAAGTTTTTAGTGAAGCCACAATCGTTCTGGGAAAACATTATTTGGTCTGACGAATCCAAATTTGAATTAAAAAACTGTAAGAGAAGAAAGCGAGTTTGGTGCAAGCAATCCGAAAGACTCAGCCAGAGGTGTATACAAAAAACGTTGAAGCATAGAGGTGGGTCACTTATGGTTTGGGGATGTTTTTCTTTTAGTGGCGTTGGAAATATTGTCAAAATTGAAACCAAAATGACGGGTTCTAGTTACGTGAACATTGTTAGGGAAAACTTAGCTTCTTCTGCTTCTAGACTGTCTTTGGAAAGTTATATTTTTCAACAAGATAACGATCCAAAGCATACAAGCAGAGTAGCTAAGCAGTTTTTTTACCGAAAATAATGTTGACGTACTAGAATGGCCAACCCAATCTCCCGACTTAAACCCTATTGAGCACCTTTGGTCCATTTTGGATGAAAGGATTCCCTTAGATCAACGTCGCAATTAACAATCTTTTTGGGAAAGCCTCCCAAATGAATGGGAGAGAATTCCAGATCAAATCTTGAAGAACCTGGTTAGCAGCACGCCCAAACGTCTTGCTGCAGTTATTCAAAATAAAGGAGGAGCCACTACCTATTAACATTTTTCTTTTCTGAAGCTGAATTCCTATTTTACGTGATGATCTTTCGAATTTGCACTTTATTTTGTCTCTTCTATTTTCTTTGAATATTGCGATTTTATTTAATTTCTAACCTACATTTTGTAAATAACTTTAAACGATTACTTTTGTGGACGTAAGATAATCTGAAAAACATGAATAAATTATTTTTTTTAAGAAAAATAAATCAGAACATATCATACTAAATAAAATATTATTGAAAATAATTTTTGCACTTTTTTTTGTCTGACAGTGTAGTTCTTTTTTTTTTTCTCTCTTTTCTCAATTTTTTATAAGAAAATAGAAGTTCTTATAAAAAATTGAGGAATGGCCGCTTCATAAATTAATGTTACTGTTTTTCGTTCATTTCATGTTTTTGTAGTGCAATAAATTATGTTTGTAAATTGTATTTATATTGATTGATGAAAATAAAAGTGTCTTGAAATGAAAAAAAGCTTTGTTTGTTTGTTGTAGGTAAACTCGAGTGGAGAAACTTTTAATGAAAAAAGCTTTATTGTAGGTAGAAGGTAGAACTTAAGCGGGGAAGTACTTTTTTTTGCGATTCATTTTGGATACGTTTTGGTCTCGGTTTTCGCTGAGTATGGTAAACTCTCACTCTCACTCTCACAATACATGCGCAAGTGGGTCAGTGGTGATTCTAATTTCCATACTAATTTGAGCCGACAACGCAGTTTTGCGGATCCGTATTTGGATCCGTGCGCGGAGTCCTCCATAGGTTTTTGACTACGTGTGCGAATCCAAAACGGACTAAAGACTACTGAAATAAATCAGCCAAGTAGAAGACCTAGCATTATTAATTATCTTACCAAAAGTGGACGTTCATTTACGAATGGCTCAAAAGAATGTATATTTACAGCATTAAATAAAAAAAAAAGTTTTAATAAACGTAAAACAAATACCATTAATTGACAGGCCTGTGACGAAGCTGTCGCCAAATTAAACAATGTGGGAAGTGATGAACACAATTCAATCACTTCAACGATAAATCAAATATTATATCCTCTTGTTCAAGGATGTGAAACAAAGGACCCCAAAATTATCAAGGTACATTTTGGTATTATACCTTTACTTGATTTTATTCATAATGTTTTTGCCATCAGTATTGTCTTGGCATGATGCAGCGACTCATTACACAACAAGTTGTAGATCAAAAAGGAGCTCGTTACATAACTGATGCCCTATGGATGCTGATGGAGAATAACATCGACGAAGTGAAAGTACTTCAAACAATAACACTTCTTCTTACAACGAACACTATTGTCTATGGGGAAACTTTAGCAAAATCTATTGTTTTATGCTTTCGTTTACACAATTCAAAAAATGCAACTATTGTCAATACAGCTGGAGCTACTGTCCGTCAGCTGGTTGCGTTAGTTTTTGAACGTGTTTTTCTAGAAAGACACGAAAACCAACATCATCAATGTGAAATTAATAATGTAGATAGAAGTAATGAAGCTTCTTCAAGCAAAATACCAACAACGAATGGAGAATTACACCCCTTGGCATCCGATGCATATATGCTTTTTCAAGTAAGTTGCAATTTACACGATTAATTTAGTATTTAGTAGATATAGTTTAGTTAAGGAGTATTAAAAGATATTTTAAAAGAAGATTTTTACTATGTTTTTTTAAGGATCTCGTACAACTTGTAAACTCTGATCAACCCTACTGGCTTTTTGGAATAACAGAAGTAAGCAGAGCATTTGGCTTAGAGCTGTTAGAATCCACACTTACAAACTTTAGCTCAGTATTTCACGATGTAAGATAAGATTAAATTCTAATCCCAACACATAAACTTACTTTTTATTATTTCATTTCAGTATGTGGAATTTACAGTACTATTAAAAGAACGTGTTTGTGCGCTTGTTATAAAACTTTTTTCACCTAACGTTAAACATCGACAAACTCAAACAACTACTACTTTAAATGTACCTCAAGAGAAACCTTACTTTCCAATAAGTATGCGTCTATTAAGGCTAGTTGCAATTCTGATTGACAAATATCACACACTTTTGGTACAAATCTATAAGTGGTATGATTATTTTTTGTTTGCTAATATTAGCATTTACTTTAGGTAACCGAATGTGAAATATTTCTCTCATTAATTATAAAATTTTTGGATCCCGACAAACCGAACTGGCAACGTGCGTTAGCTCTTGAAGTTATTCATAAAATGGTGACTAAAGCTCATCTCATTTCATTTTTTTGTATGTCGTATGATCTTAAGAACCATGCAACCAATATTGTCAAAGATATGATAACCGCTTTAGGAACTTATGTTCGTCATTCTTTTATACATGTCTCATCAGGTAAGCAAAACTGAATTTAATTTATTTCAGCAAAACAAAACGCATATATATATTTTTTAAAATTTTCTACACAGTTTTTAACGGAAATGCAATAAGCGTTGGAAATGGTCAAAACGTCAATACTAGTGCAAATGTCTTACAGCAATCTGGGTTCATGTTTAGAGGATATTTTTTGCCTTTAGCAGCAAAGTTTGAGCCTAATACACCTAAATGCGTCTAGTAAGGTTTTTATTATTGAACGATACTAGAGATATGCCTATTTATAACAGTTAAAACAGTTTTTCGCCATTAACAGCAGGTAAACATTAGAGCGCTTCGCGCGGGGCCGAGGGCCCTGGTCCTGCGAAGCCGTATAAAGAGTACTTTTATTATCAAAACTGTTATAAGTTGCATGTCTTTAGTCGCTTCCTTTGTTATATTTGATAAGCGTGTTTGAAACTGTCTATTCCAATCCTCAGTTTGGAAATGTTGGACAAGGTTGAACCTCCTACCATACGCGATGGTTACGGAATTTCTGTAGCTTACGCTATACTTTTAGATGTTACTAGATCAATTTCTGTAGTTATAAAAAGCTGCACAGATGTAAGTTTTTTTTAAGTCTTTTGCTTTTTCTATTATGTACCAGATTTAATTTACTAGCCAGACACCTCTTGATTTTAAGTTCAACTTTCGAAAAAAGTAAAAACTTAAGTAAATAAATTTTTTTGTACCAATTCAGATTCATCTGGAAGATTGTAACTATGATCTTGAAAGCAAGGGAAACGAAAATTCTCTAAACGTACAACTAGTCAAATCCAGCTGGTCGGGATTGCTATCAGCATTTGTTCCGCTTGTTGATGCTGCTGTCGATGAAAGTACAACGGATAATATTTTAAAAGCGATGCAAGAGTATTCAGCTCTTTGTGGAATACTTAACTTGCTAAACGCCCGAGATGCATTTATCATATCGATTTGTAGATCCTCCTTCCCACCACATTATGCTTTATCAATTTTTAACGGAGCACAGTTAGATGTCGATTTAAGATGTAAACAAATTTTTTCCTGCTAGCTTTTGCAAATATTTAATATAAGTCTTGTATTTAATAGGTCATACTAAAAACAAAAGTCAGGATTTGAATAATCACATATTAGGATCCTGCAATGAGAGCGACTTTAGGCAACAAATTGTGGCTGTCGGTACACCATTGCCGAGCGCTTCTTTACCTCAAAATATTATGCAAGCTCCTGTTATGTTAACATCGAAAAATCTTCAATGCATGCGAGCAATACTCTTTCTTGCTCATAATCATGGTGGTATATTGGGCACTTCTTGGCAGATTATCCTAGCTACACTGCAACACTTGGTTTGGATTCTGGGACTAAAGCCATCAACTGGTGGAAGTCTTCAGGTGCAAAAATTAAAAACATAAATGTTATATTTTATAAAATATTATAAAACATTAAATAGGCGATTCAAAAACCCGCTGTAGAAAACGTTGGTATTCAGACAGCTGTAATGGCTGATTTACCTGTTTTATCCCAAATGCTTAGTGAACTTTTTGAGTCCAGCCAGAACTTAGATGATGTTGCATTACATCATTTAATAGATGCTCTTTGTAAACTTTCGCAGGAAGCTATGGAGCTTGCTTACACCAATAGAGTTAGTATAAATTATCGTAGACAAAAAAGAGTATGCCTTTTAAACTATTATAATCCAGGAACCTTCGCTGTTTGCAGTAGCAAAGCTTCTTGAAACTGGTCTTGTCAATATGGCACGTATAGAAGTACTTTGGCGTCCATTGAGCAATCACTTATTAGAGGTCTGTCAACACCGTCATATTCGAATGAGGGAATGGGGTGTGGAGGCCATAACGTATTTGGTGAAAGCTGCGTTGCAATTTAAACACAGCGTGCCATTAAAAGAAAACAAAGTATAAGTAAAGAAAAGATTTGATTGGCTGATTTTATTTTTTTTTACCTATAGGTTCTCCAAACTATGCTTCTCAATCCGCTTTCAGAGTTATCAACAGTACCACATGCAGATGTACGGCAAAGGCAGTTAGATTGTGTTTTACAAATCTTAAACGGGTCTGGTGATATACTTTCTTTTGGCTGGCCAACAGTAATCCAAATTATCGGAGCTGTTAATGACCGCCACGGGTAAGATCTAAATAGAATTATAAATATTCAAATATTTGTTTTATTTTCAAATTTTTATTAGTGAACAACTTATACGGACAGCATTTCAGTGTTTGCAATTAGTTATAACTGATTTCCTACCAATAATACCATGGAGATGTCTGCCATTATGTATTAGCACTGCATCAAAATTTGGATCCCAAACACAGGAACTTAACATTTCTTTAACAGCAATCGGACTAATGGTAGATTGACTTTATTTCAACGCAATTTATGTAACTGAGTTTATAAAATTTTCTATAGTGGAATATTTCAGATTTTTTCAATCAAAATCAAGAAAAATTGATGTCAATTGAAATAGATAAGGCATTCGTATTGCCAGATTTTCCTGGAGCCTTTAAAATGCCTCAATTTGATAAGCTTTGGATGTGTTTATATGCAAAGTTAGGTAGGATATTTATAGTTATGTATTATTATTTAATTCTATTCTAAAAAATGCTTATTCTAAGGCGAGCTTTGCGTTGATCTTAGACCAGCTGTAAGAAAATCTGCGGGTCAAACTTTATTTTCGACAATATCAGCACATGGAAGTCTCATAAATGGTCCGACATGGCAAGCTCTTGTATGGCAAGTTTTGTTTCCCTTGTTGGATAATGTTCGAACCTTATCCAGTTCTGCCAGTAATGAAAAAGTCGACTTGAGCAGTAATATTCTCATTCATCATTCAAGAAATACAGCTCAAAAGCAATGGGCTGAAACTCAGGTCCTAACATTATCTGGGGTATGCAGGGTAAGTTTTCGAAAAGCATAATAAAAAAGCAAGATTAAGAATAAATTCTTGGTGAAGAATCTCACATAAATGTACAAATTTTTGTTTGTTTTTTTTTTTTCAATCATGACTACAGATTTTGCTGGTATTTGTATATCGTATATTTTTGTGTAATGCTTTTTTCCTTTATTTAGGTTTTCAACAGTAAACGTGAGCTTCTTCAAACATTAGGTGATTTTGACCGAGCTTGGTCACTTATATTGGAATTCATTCAAAATACTGCTTTAAGTAAAAATGGCGAAGTTTCACTTGCTGCATTGAAATCACTTCAGGAAATAATGTATCATAACTCAGACAAACAAACAAATTCAAATGAAAATATTGGTCAACTTAACGACGAGTTATGGGATGTAAGTTTAATTGATCATATAAAAAATATATGGTTTTATTTTGTTTTTTTTTTTTTTATTTTAGATTGCTTGGAAAGTTTGGGTGAACATTGGGTTGGAAAGTACCAAACTTTCCGTGAAATCAAATGATTCAGCAGATTCAGAGTTCTACATTCCCAATCAGGCATTCCTCACTGCTTTGGTTCAAATATTTCCAGCAATTTTTCAACATATATACCCAAGGTTCATGCAGTCCGATTTTGAAAAATTATGTTCAGTTATAAGTAATATTGTAACGATACCAGTTCAAACAGATGCAGTTCCATATGTTATGTCACCAATGTGTGATTCACTACAGACCCTATTGCATGATGGTGTCTTAGAGTGTATTGAACTTGTACAAAAGGTATGAACCCAAAAATAGTAAAATATTCACACCAACAAAATAAATTATTTGATTCCATCATAGGAAGCAACTTCCCCAAATACAACGATTCAGTGCATGATTCCAGCAATTTTTAAGCAGCTGCTGCTGCTAAGTAAATTTGCTTGTACTCCTCCAGTTTGGCAAGGATTTGAAGAAAAATCAACAAAATCCCAGAATCCTTACTCAAATACATCTTCCGTTGAATTAGTCAGCATGAATTATATTCCATTTGGAGAGAAGGCAATAAGTATGTCGGTAAAATTATACCAAGCAACAGCAACTGAAGATTTTGTTATACAAGAAGGCGTACTACATGAAATAATAAAGGTAAACAAGGGCCAAATTAAAACATCAGTGTTTAAAACATTCTTTTTTAGGCTTTGCGAACTCCCCTTGCCATGAAATATAAATGCTTATCATCCAGTACGTGGAAATTAGCAATTTCTAGCTTAATATCTGTATTGCACACAGGTTTGAAGGTGGCAATATCAAAACCAAATTATTTCATTCGAATGTGGGATGACTTAGCAGACACAATAGATGAATTTTTGTTTCCAAGAAGGTGAGAAATCAGAGAAGAATCTTTAATATCGTTTTCGTTCTAAATCGTAGGAAGTCTTTTACAGCATTAATTCGTTGTACAGAAAATGTATGCAAAACTAAGTATTTTTGTTCTCTTACATATGATGGGAACTTCTTTTGTTCTCTTACAAAATTCAAAATACAATTAGACTCCGCTCTACTGATGGGAACTTCCATCCAGAGGTCATATTCTTGATGACTGTAAGATTTTACAATTTGATGTTGCTTGTTGTATCATTTTGAAATTAACTGGTAGCGTGTTGATTGTGTCGAGCAGATTAACTTTGAAATCTTCCTCAAATTTTGTTGAAGCTATAACGTAATCCTCGTCCAAATTTGCTTTGGTGTTGATTAAACGTGAGAGTACGTCGACAAATCCGAAATCTTTTGTTGAAATATATTTGATATCGAAATCATGCAATGAACGTGAACGCCCACCTCTATAGCCTGTTGGCGGTGTAAATTGGTATGCCTTTTTTACTACCGAATATTGCTAGGAGGGGCTTATGATTGGTGAGAAGCAGATATCTACGTCCAAAAATCATCCTGTGAAATTTCTTAACGGCAAAAATAAGTACAGCGGCATATTTCTCTATTTGACTATAGCTAGGGGGTTATTCTCAAATGCGCGGCGGATCGCTTTTGATGGCGGATTTGCATTTTTCTATTCTCAAAAGCGATTCGCTTTTCATGCCAAAGCGAAAGTTTTCACTACATGTCATTTTGGGTTTGAAAGCGATAGGTGTCTAGGTGGCGGATTGTTGGCGGATGGAAAGAAAATGTAAATACATAAATAATTTGCAAATAATTATGTGTCTTCTTCAATTTCGGCAAATAAAAACACACTGTTCCATCAAAATGTTTTTATTTTTTTTGTTAAGAGCAACAACATTGCAAAATTACAAATAAGCACAAAAAAAAAAAAAACAACTTCTTTGGATGGCAAACAGCTACCTACTATCAAATTTTTGGAAAAAACTGACAATTAAATGAGAAGAGTGGAAGTGAAAATGGGAGTGGCCTGGAAAATTTGAGCATAAAGTGAGAGAAACTGGAAGGATCGTTTTCGCCCTTGTTCGCTTTTGAGAATAACCCAAAGCGAAGATGGTCGAAATTGAGTTATCGCTTTTAATCCGATCCGCCGCGCTTTCTGGAATATGCCTGCTGATCTCGTCTGAAGTCAAGGACCTGGCGGCATGTGAGATGACTTTCTCATCACCATTCGGAAATATGTGTATAAAGCATGCTCCCATTCCAACATTTGATGCATCTGCTGCGACTTTTATAGGCAATGCCATTTGAATGTAACATTTTCTCGAAGCAAATTATCTAATGGTGCAAGAATTTCTCTCAATTGCTTTACAAATTTCCCATAGTAATTCACGGCTCCGAGAAACGATCTGAGCTCGGTGATATTTGTTGGTGCTCGCATCGTGTTTATTCGATTAATTTTGTCGGGGTCTGGTGGTATTGAATTTGCATTGACTATATGACCCAAAAACTTAATTTTAGGTACAAAAAATGAACACACCGATTTTGATTCGGAAGTTATAATCCAAAAGTCGTTGAAGAACTTTGTTTAACTTAAGCATATGTCCCAGTCTTTTCTACTAACAACAATGTCGTCAAGAATGCTGCGACTCCTGGAGACCAGGAGATACGCATCTGCAAAGTCGATGTGTGTGTAGTATGGACTGTTGGTAATTTTCGCAAATATGTCTTCTGGCAACGGAAGTGGGACTCCAGTGATTGATTCAGACCCGATGAAAAATCTCCGCAAATTCGAACACCTCCAGATGCTCTTTTGACGACCACAATAGGTGGCTGCCCAGTCTGAATAATCAACTGGGAAGATGACATTACGGTTTTGAAGTCGCTGGAGTTCATCTTCGTTGAAATAATAAGAACACTTGTTATGTTTATCACCTTCCTATACGATATTATGTTAGCTTTGATAAAAGCTTTTACTATATTATTTTGTAATTTGTTATTCCTATTAAAATCTTACTACGATAAACAAAATATATTTCCTGTGTTTCCATTTAATCTTCAAGAGGTTATTAGCCCAGGCGTGATTTAACCAGGAAATATAATAAAACGTGTTGGATTCAAAACATATTTAGTTTTTTTTTAGGAAGCTAAAGAAGTAGGATTTTGAATTTCAAAGCTAAAAAGAAAGGAAAAAAGAACAAATCAAATTTTCGATGTTACGAATGAAACAAAAAAGGACATTTAGCAAAAAATTGTTTCAAAAAGAAGTCGCCCGAAACCAAGAAACCTGATGTAAGAAATGCCTTTAATGCATTCAATGGATCATGTAATTTAGTCCAAAGCCCGAATGTTTGGTATATTGACAGCGGGGCTTCACGACACATGACTTCCAACAAAAGCTTATTATCTAATGTTAAAAAATCACCTATTGAAGAGATTATTACTGCTAATAATGAAAAGCTAAAAGTAGCAGGATCTGGCGATCTAACGTTGGAAATGAATGGCAAGGAGTTCGAAGTAAAAAAGGTTTTGCTTGTGCCAGAATTAGCAAAGAATCTTTTATCTGTATCTCAAATAGTCGAAAACAAGAGCGAAGTAATTTTCAACAAAGATGGCTGCAGAGTTTTCAACAAAGAAAAGGAGTTACTAGTCAAGGCAAAGATGTCAAGTGGAGTTTATAAACTAAAAGATGAAACTCTGTCATGTATGATTGCAAATAGATCATCAGATTTTATGACATGACACTGAAGGTTAGGTCATATCAATTTCGTTGATCTTTGCAAAATGAAGGACGGGATAGTAAATGGTATTGCATTTAACGAAGATGTCGATGTTTTAAGAAAATGTGAGGTATGTCTAAAAGGTAAACAAACTCGATTACCCTTCAAGCATGTTGGTTCCCATGCGGAAAATTTGTTGGATTTAATACATTCAGACTTGTGCGGACCAATGGAAATTAAGTCTATCGGTGGTGCTAAATATTTCTTGACTTTCATCGATGATTTTTCCCGCAAGACTTTCGTTTATTTCTTGAAGTCAAAGTCAGAAGTATTCGATTTATTCAAAGAATTTAAACACCTTGTGGAAAATCAATTGAAACGCAAAATTAAAGCTATAAGAACTGATAACTGAACTGAATATATTTGTCAAAACTTTACATAATTCTGCAAGAAATCTGGTATTAAGCCCCATTCACATGAGAGCGACCAACGAATGACGAATTTATGAATAAATGGGATTTTAATACCTTCAATAACCTAAATTCTTCACAAAATCTAAATAAATAAATAGAAAAGTAAATTAGATTCATGTGTACATACTAAAATTTTCAGTTTTAATTAATAATAGAAGATAAATTTGAGAAAACAAATTGGTCGTAGCGAATTGCAATCGTTCGCGACGACCAATTTCTTTTCTCAAATTTATCTTGTTTTAGTAATCAAAATGAAAATTTTAGTATTACAAAATTATTCTAGCTTACATTTCAACCATTTTATTTAAATTTTGTGAAGAATTTAGGCTTTTAAATGTTTTAAAATCCCATTTATTCAATAATTCGTCATTCGTTGGTCGCTCTCATGTGAATGGGGCTTTATACATCAAACGACCAACGTTTATACGCCTCAACAAAATGGTGTGGCTGAGCGAAAAAACAGGACCATAGTTGAAAGAGCAAAATGTATGATAATTGATGCCAAGCTGGTCAAATTTTATTGGGCAGAAGCTGTAAATACCGCTGTTTATATTATTAATCTGCTAGTTCCGTGATTCAGAACAAAATTCCGGAAGAAATATGGACAAAAAAAGCTTGATTTAAGTCATATGCGTATTTTCGGAACTCCTTGCATGGTACATGTGCCAAAGCAAAATAGAAAAAAGTGGGACTCTAAGTCAGAAAAAATGCTAATTGTCGGATATAGTGAACAGACGAAAAGATACAGGTGTTTTGATCCCAACCGAAGGAAATTGGTAACTAGCCGCGATGTAGTCTTTATGGAAAGTGAATCAAAAATATCCGACGACACTTTTATTGATTTTATCGATTTAGTTGGGGAATCTTTGGACAATTCATTAAATGATCACATTATAAGTGATGTCCCATCTGTTGAAAATGAAAAGGAGATTGAAGAAATCAGTAATGAAGAATTAGTGGATACAAGTAATTCATCCGAAGAAATGATATCACAGTCTCAAATACCAAGGCGATCAGAGAGAAGGCCAGCACCTCGTAATTTTGATGACTATTGCACATATTCTATGAAAACTAGCAACTTGGAAGATGACCCGTTAACTATTGCCGACGCCATGAAACGTGAAGACTGTGATAAATGGAAAAGTGCTATCAAGAATGAACTACATTCCCTCGCGGAAAATAAAACTTGGATGCTCGTTGATTTGCCATCTGGACGAAAGGCAATCAAGTCGAAATGGGTTTTCAAGACGAAATTTGACAATGATGGTAAAATTATTCGACATAAGGCAAGATTCGTAGCAAAAGGTTGCTCTCAAAAGTACGGCATCGATTATAATGAAACCTTTTCACCTGTAGTTCGATATACTTCAATTCGATTTTTGATTGCGTGGGCAGTTAAGAAGGACATGAAAATTGACCAGATGGATCTTTCCGAAGATATTTACATGGAACAGCCGGAAGGATGCGATGATGGAAGCGGTCGTGTATGCAAATTAAAAAAATCAATTTACGGTCTCAAAAAAAGCAGTGTTCAATGGAATATCAAATTAGATGCTGCATTAAAGAAATTTGGTCTCATTCAATCAAAAGTCGATCCATGTAACTACTATGCTCAAGATAAAAAAATAATCGTTGGTGTTTATGTTGATGACTTGCTCATTTTTTGCAACAATATTGAAACGAGAGATCAATTACAGACATCTCTTAGTAAGGAATTCAAAATGAAGGACATGGGTAAGGCAAAAAGCTGTATTGGATTTAATATAACATATCAAGATGAAAACAAAACTATTTGTATTGATCAATCGAAATATACGAAAGAGATTTTAACAAGATTTGGTATGAAAAGTTTTAAACCTGTTTCGACACCAAGCGATCCAAATCAGAAATTATTAATAAATATGATTAAAGAAGAAGACAAACATATGGAAGGTATTCCATATCAGGAAGCAGTGGGGAGTTTACTATATCTTGCACATGGAACAAGGCTGGACATTGCTTTTGCCGTTAATGATGTCAGTCGATTCAATAATAAACATGGTAACGCTCATTGGACTGCTGTCAAACGAATTTTTCGATATCTTAAAGGTACTATAAATTATAATATAAAATCAAGTACTGAAGATTTAAATGGTTTCTCGGATGCGGACTGGGCATCTGATATTGACAAACGTCGTTCTTGCACGGGGTACGTTTTCAAGATGTGTAATGGTGCAGTAAACGACAACCAACAGTTGCTCTATCCAGCACTGAAGCCGAGTACATGGCTTTATCTTCAGCTGTGCAAGAAACCATCTGGCTAAAGCAATTTAAACAAGAACTTGAAATTAAAACAGGAAACAAGCATTTGTTTTGTATCAAAGGAATGGGTATTCATATTAAAAATTAATTAAAATTATTCAAATATTTATTTAAATGGGTGTGTTGAAATAATAAGAACACTTGTTATGTTTATCACATTCCTATACGATATTATGTTAGCTTTGATAAAACGTCGGGAAAACAAATGAATTAGTCTTTTTAATTGCATTCCAAATTATTGATCAAAAAAGCCCAACAATCAAAAATACTAATTATAATAAATTATTGATCAACAAAAATTAAAAGTAAGAAATTAACGGAGGGCCTGCCGAAATACAAAAACTAACATAAAAATATTTCACTCTCTTATGTCGTTTTCGATTGGATTTTCAGAGTGTTTCACTCTTTTTTGATTCCAATGGAATATGAAAAACTCTCTTCCGTAATATGTGTATCTATGTAGAAGTTAAAACTAAAATGAATTCTTCAATAATTTCAATTCCAGAACATCTCAAGAAGAAGCATTTATTATTTTAACAATTAATCCAACACATCCTTTAAAAAAATGTGTGTTTTCAGAGTGCACTCCTAGTAGCACTCTTTAATGAAATCCGGAGTGAAAAAACACTCCTAAATCATAACTCCGAACAGCCAATGGAAGGTTTGTGGATGGGAGTGTGGATGGAGTGAAAAAAGAGTGCTAGGAGTGACCAACGGAAAACGACATTAATAAAACGGACCACTTATACAATGAAAGGTTTTTTTGAACACAAAATATAAATACAACACAGACGCCTGCAGCATGCTAAAGCATTACTGTAGAGAAAAGAGAAAATTAGCAAAACAGAAAAAACAACTAAAATTCTTCCTATCATGCAAGCAAAACGAAATTATTCCAAAACATCTGGAAAATAAAACATCCATGACATCAATTTTTGTCACAGAAAGCTTAAAAAATAAATTCAAGAAAATAGAGCACATTTTTTCCCTAAAAAAATTTTAAACCTAGAAATAAAACAAACACTCATAACCATAAACACAATAGAAAAAAATGTATTTCACACAGAAATTTAAATGAAAAGAATACTAAATGACATCGAATATAGATCATTTGTACAAAGACAATCAATAATTTTCAATCAAATGAGAACAAATACACAGAACATTCATACAGCAAAACTAAAAAAAACTATTATTATTATTATTAGCTGCATTTTATTTTCCCCCAGATCTGATCCGGATCAGATCATGATAATAAAACAAACTGGATCACAAATGTATTTATTTCTCACAGTTGGCTTTATTTGCACAAAAAAATTGACAGAAGGAAAATTTTCACAAATCTTGTTTGAAATAATATTTGGTATCTAAGGAAGAGCGAATGCTTAAAAATGGAACAGTTTTATTTTTTAGTTTAATTTCCATTAAGTTAATAGTTTTTATGTATTTTTTCCGTGCCTCGCGACGCGTCGGCTGAAGAAAAAACCCATATAAAAAAATTGGAATGATGGCGGCATGTGTTTGATTTCGAGAATTTCTAATTTTATTGAGTTTCTTTGTAAATCTCAGCAGTGGTACCGACCTATAAAATCAAAATATTGCTAGGAAAGTGTTCAGAAAATGGATTTTGAAATCCAAATCCAAAGGCAGACCTGGATCTTGTGTTGTTTTTGTAATACTTGTATTTATGTTTTCAAATCCAATCCGGATCAGATCTGGAGGAAAATAAAATGCAGCTATTATAATTTATTAACACATAATTAAAATTATAATGCTAACAAGAAAACGAGCTCAAGTTACTAAGACTTCCGGCTCTGAGGTAAAATTAAACTAATGAGAAAATTATATAATTTATATTTTCCTAGTTAAAAGCCCTGGCAGCTAACTCTAGTTCCTAAGTAATTATTAATTTTGTAATTCACTTACAATTTAATAAAATTATAATAATAATAATAATATATAATTTATATTATTACTAATATATTAAGATAAGTATATATGTATATATATATAGTATATATAAGTATATAGTAAAAGTAATTCAAATATCAATTTTACATTTTTTAAAGAAGTAGTGTACTTTTTGTATATTGTCATGACTAGGGCTTTTTAGGGCTTCGTATATGGATAAATTTGATGTTGAGTTTTGATGAGATGTTGAAGCAGGGCAGTTGTTCAAAATATGATTTATCTCAATGCGAGAGGGACATGTGGGTGGACTTTCCTTACGAAGAAGGTGTTGGTGTGTGCTGACTGTATGACCAAGACGTAGTCTTATGAAAGTAGAATTCATAGCTTTGGAAGTAGTGGTAGGGAAAAAGGGTTTAGACCTTTCGTGGTTGATTCCTGAATATTGATGGTTGTAATTGTACCATTCGGATAACTGTTTGGCTTTAAGTTCTAAATTGATGTAGCGCAATAGATCGAGTTTGGCTACAGCTTCAAAACAATAAACTGGAGCACGATGGGCGTACAAAGCGGTCTCATCTGCAAGTTCATTACCTTTTATACCCATGTGGCTGGGTACCCACATAAGTTCTAATTTGTTTGGTTTGCTTATAAGACAGTCCCGGATCTTGTTAATTATTCCAGTATTGTGATCAGGATTTTTTATGGCATTGATGACTGATAGACTGTCTGATGATAATACAAATTTTCCAGTGCATGAAGCGCACGTTGTGATGGTCTTGAGAATAGCAAGGGCCTCGGCAGTAAATATAGAAGCTGTATCATTTATTGAAACAAATTTGTTTTTCTTTTATTTCACGACGTTTCGTCCATGTCTATGGACATCTTCAGGTGAAACAAACGTTATCTATATTTGCATTGATAAGTACACAATTAACATTTGTTATGAACAATTGGCAATAAATAACTTACATTAATTATAACATTAATCAGAAAGAACAAAAAAATCCCTCGAAGAACAAAAGCTGAACTTAACACTTCAAAGCAAGACTCACAAGTAAAAATTCGAAAAAAGCTTATAAACATTTTTTATACATCTTTATTATTATTATTATTATTTATTAACAGAATAATTACATATATAATTACAAAGCTAATATTATTAAAGAGCACTAGCTGCAGAGACTAACGGCTTTAATGTTAAAATTATAAAGATAAAAGTTAAAGTTGATATACATAAGTATTAGATATAGAGAAAAAAAAATAATATGTTCGTATTTCTTATTTACATTATTTACATTATAAGGAAAAATTTGATAATTTTACAAATTCGTTAATAGACGATATATTTTCTATGATTGGAGCTTTTAAGATTGATATAACAGAGTTGTTTTTAAATATAACATTTGTGATAAAACTGGGCAGTGGGCATTGTCCTAGTCCTAGAATGTGATTTATGTCAATGACTGCGTTGCATATTGTACAGATAGGAGGGTTTTCTCTTCGGAGTAGATGTTGGTGAGTGACAGATGTGTGTCCTAATCGAAGTCTTATAAAATTTGTATTCTCCATTTTAGTTGTAGATGTAGGATAAACTGGTTTGACACGTTCTGGGTTAATAGTGACGTAGTGGTGTACATATGATTTCCACAGATCTTGTTGAATCTTTGTGATTTCATTTTTTATGGCATTAGCGAGGTCTTTTTTTGTAAAGGTATCAAAGAGGTAGAGTGGCGTGTTGTGAGCCATAGTAGCTGCTTTGTCGCAAATTCATTTCCTTGTATTCCCGTGTGACCGGGGGTCCACATTATTTTAACTTTTTTAGGTGAGCGAATGAGAATGTCTCTTATTTTGTTTATAACGGTGACATTGTATCTATCGTTACGGACAGCATTTATAACTGATATACTGTCAGTTGTAATAATGTATTTACCGCGAGTTTTTAGTGCAATTTGTGCGGCTACCAGTATAGCATGAGCCTCGGCAGTGAAGACCGATGTTCGTTCGTTCAGAAGACCCGTACTCATAAGCAACCCATTTTCTTGGACAACTGCAAAAGAGACACTTTCAGCTACTTTGGATCCATCAGTGAAAATAAACGACCATCCTTTTGATTGAAATTCGGTTGAGATGTCTTTGAACAGAGCATGGAAGAATTTGCTGTCGGTGTTGCTTTTTCTAATTGTGTTTAGGTCGAGAATAAAAGAAGACTCCTTAATTATCCAGGGTGGATGCAAGGGCAAATATTTGGTGTAATTTTTTAGTGGCAGCTTCATTTCGATAGCAGTTGCAACGGCATTAGAGATTGCGGATGGTATTTTTTTAGGCGTGTGTCGGCGTATAGCAATCTTGAAAAAGTTTTCTGCGATGGATCCTGATGAGAAGGACAGCTTAGTAAAACATTTCGCTCTTGTTGTTAAAATTTGTTCTTCGATTGTAGGAAGACCAGCCTCTGCCATTATGTTTTTGATTGGTGTTGAAGGAAATGCATTTATACTCCTCCTTACTGCATGATGATAAATCGGTTTGATGATTTTCAAAGTGGACTTAGGACAACTGCCGTATATACAAAGACCGTAATCAATTTTGATAAGTAAAAGAGCTCGGACTACGTTACATAAAGTGTTTATATGTGCACTACTATTCTTACTAGCTAAATAACTGATAACATTAGCTCTGTCAGCAAGGCTCTTTTTAAGGTCTATGATATGATCGTTCTGTATTTTTTATTAAAGGTAAGTCCTAGGATGTTTAATCTTTCAACAGAGTTAATGCTAATATTACCTATATTTAGTGTTAGTGTTTGAAAACAAGATAATTTACGGCATATATGGAGAATTTTACATTTTTCAAGAGATAATCTAGCACCAGATGTACACGACCACTCCAGAATTTCGTTTATTATGTTAGTGAAAATTTCTTTAGTTCTTTCTATGTCATTGCATTTACTCAGAACATAAAGGTCGTCTGCGTAAATGCAATGATCTAGAAGTTTGTATCTAGCTAAAATGTTTGATATTTCTTGAAAAGCTATTAAAAACAAAACCACTGAAAGAGGAGATCCTTGCGGAATTCCATTGTATAGTGGATATGTTGAAGAGAAGTAGTTACTGGTTTTTACACAAAAACGTCTGTTTGTTAAAAACGATTTAACATATTGCGTTATTTTAGGGCCCACGTTCCAATATTGTAGTTTGTTAAGGATAAGATGCATGCCAATTTTATCAAATGCCTTTTCAAAGTCTATTGACAAAATTGAAACATGATTACGAGATGATAGAGCGTTTGTTGTGTAGTTGTCTATATGTAGAAGTGCATCAATGCAACCCTTTTCTGGTTTGAAGGCTACTTGATTAGGGGTTATAAGATAAGATATAAGTTGGAGGCGCTTTGCAATTATTTTTTCCAGAAGTTTGGACATACATGGTAAAAGAGAAATTGGCCGGTAGGCATTTACTGAAGCTAAATCTTTTTTTGGTTTTGGAATTGGAATGACGCAAGCAATTTTCCAACTGAGGGGTATATCCCCAGTTGAAAAAACATTGTTATATAAGTTCAAGAGCCTTACTTTTATTTCAAGGGGTAGATTTTTAAGCATCGGTTAAGACACCCTATCCCTAGATGGGGTTTTACCTTTAAGTTTCGTCAAGCAGCTCTCCAGTTCTGTAAGTTCTATATGGTTTTCGATATATAAAGCTGAAGAATCAGTTGTTGGTGTTTGTATGATTTTAGTAAGGCAGTTTTTTTTTTCCTATACAATAACTTGCAGGGAAATTTTTGTCACTTGAGTCTTCAGACCAAGTTTTAGCAATGTAGTGACATATGTCAGGCGGATTACAGATAGGGCCGTGGGGGGAAACGATACATTTTATTATTTTTGGGGAGTAGTTCCCTGTTAAACTACGGATGCTGCTCCATATTTTAGCGGTGGATGAATTTCTATTTATAGATGAGGTAATCGCAATAAGACTTTTAGCTTTGCTTATTTTAACTTGGCGGCGAAAAACGGCATTCGTTTTTTTATAATTTATTAAATTGGCCTGCGAGTGATTACGTTTAAACTTTTTCCAGGCAGTTACTTTAATTAGTCTGAGTCCACCATGGTACTACTCGTTTATGCACCTTTGAATTTGTCTGGGGTATTGATATGTTTGCGGAATATCGGATTGCTCTAACAAATTGAGCTGCTTCTTTATTTGTGTCTGATTCTGCTGGTTTGTTAGACATGTATTTACCTATATTAAAACCAAACTTAGGCCAGTTCGCTAGATCTGTTTTAAATTTGGGTGAATTTAAAGACTGAGCAATGTGTATGCCTAAATCAATAACTGTAATTAGGGGGAAGTGGTCACTATTGTGAAGGTCATCTAAGGTGTAAGACGTGGTTATAGGTAGCAAAGAGTCAGAGCAGCAGCTAATGTCGATGTGGGTCAAGGTATTGTGGGTTGATAAATGTTTATAAGCTTTTTTCGAATTTTAACTAGTGAGTCTTGCTTTAAAGTGTTAAGTTCAGCTTTTGTTCTTCGAGGGATTTTTTTGTTCTTTCTGATTAATGTTATAATTAATGTAAGTCATTTATTGCCAATTGTTCATAACAAATGTTAATTGTGTACTTATCAATTCAAATATAGATAACGTTTGTTTTACCTGAAGATGTCCATAGACATGGACGAAACGTCGTGAAATAAAAGAAAAACAAATTTGTTTCATTTTATGGCCCACAAACTAAC
Organism: Epistrophella euchroma; assembly: GCA_947049315.1. Taxonomy (NCBI): domain Eukaryota; kingdom Metazoa; phylum Arthropoda; class Insecta; order Diptera; family Syrphidae; genus Epistrophella; species Epistrophella euchroma. The sequence continues at coordinate 82,961,378 of OX346245.1, read as the reverse complement.
CAACGAATACGTATTTCAAAAGGTCACACATTACATATAGCTGTATCATTTAGTAGCCCTACACGTATTAGTTTGCCGTTTTCTTGAACATATGCAAACGATGTGCCTGTTGCGGTTTTGGAACCGTCTGAAAAAAACGAACTTCCATCCTTCTTCTTTTAATTTTGAGGACACACTTAAAAAGGCTTGCCAATATATTTGTTTGGATATGTTGTTTTGGTTGAAATTTGATAAATACATTATAAATGATTTAGGTTGGATGTTCCATGGGGGGAAGCGATGCGTATATTTGTTTAACGGGAATACCAAAAACTGCAGCTGATGCTATTGAAAGGGATATTGCCGATGGTATTCGTTTTGGAGTTTTAAGTTTAGTTGTACTTAACACATCCTTGTCTATAATGGAACAGTTTGAGAAGGCCAGTTTTACATACAGTTTTGCTTTAGTTGATGTTATTCTTTCATCTAGACTAGGGATTCCAGCTTCAACCAGCATGTTTTTTATGGGGCTTGTTGAAAATGCATTTAAGCTTCTTCGAACACATTGGTGGTAAGGTGGTTTGATGATATTTATTGTTGATTTTGGTGAGTTTCCATAAATGATAATGAGCCCATAGTCAATCTTGCTTAAAACTAAAGGTCTAGTTATATTACACAAGGTATTTACATGTGTATTACATTTTTTACTTGCTAAATAGTTAATTATATTTGTTCTTTTAACTAAGCTTTTTTTCAACTCCAAACAGTGAGTTTTCCAATTGTATCTATTATTAAAAAACAGACCTAGTATACTTAAGCTATCAACATTTTTAATATTTATATTGTTAAAAGAAAGAGGATTTTTATTACATGACGTCTTACGACAAAAATGTATAGTCTTACATTTATCTAGTGATAGTCTAGCACCAGATCGAGAAGACCAGGCTAGAATATCATTAAGGATGTTTGTTAGCAATAGATTTTCAGTAGCCGGGTCATTGTTTTTACATAAAATATAAAAGTCGTCAGCATAAGCTCAAGTTGTTTGTGATTTGAAATGATTGTACTTAAATCGTCAAAGGCTATAATAAACAAAACTACAGATAATGGAGATCCTTGGGGAATTTCATTAGACAGGGCATAAAAAGGTGAAAAACAGTTGCTTGTTTTAACACAGATTTTTCTGTTAGTCAGAAATGCCTTTATATAATTGAAGATTTTTGAACCGATGCCCCAGTTTTTAAGCTTATTAAGAATGAGTTGAATACCAGATAATAAAACGAGTCGAGTACTGTTCACGAACATCGAATACACACTCGAAAAAAGTGAGTTCAAACAAACAGAGTCAACCCAAAAGAGATGCTCACGAGTTTTCCTGTTCACGAGTATAATGACTCGTGATTCACGATAAATACTGAACGAGTATGAACGAGCATACCTTGCAACCGAGTTGAAAGGGTTCGAATAAAAACGAGTCAAGCGCTCGTGAACAAAATGATCACGATCAATGTGCTCGGATGTACTCGACTCGTAAGATGTGTATCCGAGGTTGGTGGTTGATGGGAATTGGGCTAGCTAAACTCTTCGGTGTAGCTGGCATATCGAATTGAATTTTTCTTTTGAAGCTAAGGAATATTAAAGAAAACTTTTATTTTTTGTTTGTATATTAACAATTCAAGAGCGGTGTTTTCCCACATAAAAACAAAATAGTCATCATTTTTATGCATTTACCTAATTCACGCACTTACAGACATTGATAATTTGCATAGTTATGTAACTAAGTACATCTTCTTTTTCTTTTCAATACAATAGCAAACAAAATGCAGAATCCAGTTTAACTTCTTTCCACAAACCACCAACCATAAAAACGATAAATACACAAAAATACCTAAAATCTACCTACCCTACAACAACGAACGACCATATTATGTACCCATCCGCAAACAAAATGTTCACGATATTCACTTTGTTCACGATCACCTATTTTGGTTCGAGTATACTCGCTTTGTTTTGAGTACTCGAAAATATTTCCAATTGTTTACGAGCATTTTGCTCGTGGGTATACAAGTGCGAGAAGTTCACGAGTTCGAACAATTTATTTGTCTTTACTTGTGAGTATTTTAACTCGTGGATAACATTACTCGTGAGCATAGAAGCAGAACGATCGATTATGAACGAACATAAGGAAAAGTGGAATTGTTCGAACATATTCGAACATGCTCTTTTTAATCTCTGGTGAATACCTATCCTGTCGAAAGCCTTCTCAAAATCTAAAGAGAGAATAGTTACATGGTTTTGAGCGGAAAGAGCATTCGACATGTAAAAATCTATGTGAAGTAGTGCATCAGCACAGCCTTTGTTTGGTTGAAAAGCCACTTGGTTAGTTTTAATTATATTTTTGGAATTGATAAACCAAAGAAAACGTTTAGCTACAATTTTTTCAAGAACTTTAGCCATACAAGGTATGAGCGAGATTGGTCTATATCCATTTACATCATTTATGTCTTTTTTTGGTTTGGTTAGCGGAAATAAAGTAGCTTGTTTCCAATTTTGTGGAATTATGCCAGTATCAAGAACATGGTTATATAGTTGTATAAGTCTAGTAGTGGCGGAAGAGGGAAGATTTTTTAACATAGGATAGGATATCCTGTCTCTACTGGGTGTTTTCCTTTTAAGCTTGTTTAGACAACTTTCGAGTTCAAGAAGAGAGATTTTATTTTCTATTAATGTCGCTGAGGAAGAAATAAAGTTATTGTTAACAGAAGAGAGTAGGGAAAGTTCTTTTTGAGAGATGTAGTCTGGGTGAAAGTTTTCGTCTTTGGAGCAGTTTGACCAAGTAAGTGCAAAATGGTTACTTATTTCGATGGGATTTGAAATAGAACCTGCGGATGTTTTAATTGCCTTTATTTTTTGTTGACTGTACTCACCATTCAGACAGCGAATATTATGCCAGATTTCGGTGGGAGATGAATTTGCATTGATAGATGAAGTAAATTTAAACAAGTTTTCCGCTTTTGCAGTTTTAAGTTCTCTACGAAATTTGGCATTCGTTTTTTTGAAGAAAATTAAATTTAGCTGATTGGGATATTTTTTAAATAGCCTCCATGCTTTAACTTTTTCGTTTCGTAAAGCATTAAGTTCTGGGTTCCACCATGCTACAGTTCTTTTAGATTCTTTGATAGTACTTTGAGGAATCGAATTGTTTGCTGCTGTACGGATTCCTTTCTGGATGAGAGCAGCCTCTTTATTAATGTTGGCCGAAGGACTATGAACTGATAAATATTCTGATATGTGATTGTGGAAACAACCCCAGTCAGCGAGATCAGTTTTAAACTTACGGTTAATTCGTGCCAGTTGTACAATCGTGGTTTAAATTTTGATCCGTGGTTCAGGAATTTTAACTCGCCGATTTCGGCGGGTTAACTGAGGTTCAACGATGGTTCAAGGTTCTAATTTGCACTAAAAGCTAATTAAATGCCTGAACCATCGTTGAACCACAGTTAATCCGCCGAAACTGGTGAGTTAAAATTCCTGAACCACGGATCAAATATTTGTACAACTGGCCCTTAGGGTTTTAGAGTTAATTAGCCCGAGAGCCAGCCTGCAAATAATAGGAAAATGATTGCTATTGTGGAGATCATCTAAAATTCGCCAAGAGGTTTTATTTTGTAGTTCGGGAGAGCAGCATGTTATGTCGACATGAGTTAAGGTGTTGTGTGTGGAAAAGTGGGTAGGGGAACCATCATTCAAAACTATAAGATTAGAGTAAGACAAAAAATTTTCAATTGCGGCACCCCTGTAGTTGGTAATTGGGGATCCCCAAAGTGCACGACCTTGTGTTTGGCGAAATTTGTCTTTTTTTATGCATTATCATCTGTATCGGAAGTGTTCATAAAATATGTTTCGTTATTTATTAGATTATTAGTAATTAAAGAAAATGATGAGCTTCGTTGTGTAATTAAATTATCTGAAGTTGATTGGGTTGTTGTTTGTGGGATAGTTGTTGGAGGGGAAGGAAGGGGGCGATTGAAAGCTAAAGGCTTATTTAAAGGTATTTGTTTGACGGAGCTGTTAGGTGGAGAGGAGATAAGTGATTTATCTGTAGATTTGGTGGTATTTAAATTTAAAGAGGTATATTCTAGTGGTTTATTTATTGTATTGTTATTGGGTGCCGTGACTTAAGGCCAAGTGACATAAGGCCAAATTTGGGTGTTTGGCCTTATGTCACTTTACAAAAGCGACATAAGACCAAATTTACATATTTGGTTTTATGTCGCTTTTTTAAAGTGACATAAGGCCAATTTTCTTTGCGACATAAGGCCAAATATAATTATATAACATTCCCAAAAGCTCCCCTTACAGTAAAAGAGGTTTCGGACATCTTTCAAAAGGAAACTATATTGAATAACTTCGGCATGTCGCCACGTATATGTATATATTACTGTAAAAAGCCGAAATAATGAAATTCTAGAATTTACCGGTAAGTTCTAGAGCACTCAGCCTTACGGCGTATAAAAGGTGAGGTATGTATGGGGGGGCATGCTGCCCCCCTGCAACCCCCCTGCTTGGCCCACTATAGGAATTGGGGTAGGTGCGAGGTTGGGTGTATGCAATGTTTTTTTGTATTTTAAGAATCTGAATTTAAAGAAACTTTCAATGTATCCTATGTATAAATAGTGAGGTAGGATTTACCGGTAAATTCTGTAAAAGAAACTTTGCATACACCCAACCTCGCACCTACCCCAATTCCTATAGTGGGCCAAGCAGGGGGGTTGCAGGGGGGCAGCATGCCCCCCCATACATACCTCTCTATTTATACGCCGTAATGCTGAGTGCTCTAGAATTTACCGGTAAATTCCAAAATTCCATTATTTCGGCTTTTTACAGTAATAATATAGGTACATGTACGTGGCGACATGCCGAATTTATTCAATATAGTTTCGGTTTTAAAGAAAACAGTTCAAAGTGACATAAGGCCCAATTGGCCTTACGTCACTTTTCAAAAGTGACATAAGGCCAACTCTTAAAATTTGGCCTTATGTCGCTATTGCAAAGTGACATAAGGCCAAACACCCAAATTGGGCCTTATGTCACTTGGCCCTAAGTCACGGCACCTTGTTATTGAGTGAATTGTTTTTAGGGGCTAATGCATAGCTAGGTTTTAAATTGTTTAAACTGGGGGTATTATTCTCATTAGAGTTATTAGTTACGTTTGTTGCTAGTGGAATTTGTTTGACTTTTTCAGAATATGTGTTGGAAGTTGTTGCTTGGGTTGGGTGCATAAGATTATAAGTGGCTTGGCTCCTGCCATGCTGCACTTATTGCGCGTTTTTATGGTTAGAATTTATTTATTTTGTAAATACTTTGTACATGATTTAGATGAAGATGGATGTTGTTCAGAGCAATTAGCACACATAATTCGTGTGCATTCACTGGGGTCATGTGGTGGGAGGCTGCAATTTACACATATTTGATTTTTAACACATCTTTTAGTCGTGTGCCCGAGGAGTTGGCAATTTTTACATCTCATAGGATTTGGTATCTATTCTTGCACTTTTGTTTTATACCAGGCAATGTCAACTGTTGATGGTGGTTGATACCGATCAAACGTGAAGAGCATCAAACCAGTTGGACTTTGTACCTTATCTACTGTTTTTGTGAATTTATACACTTCAATAACTCCTTGCGGTTTGAGTTCACTAATTATTTCCTCTTCTTTAATTATTTCCTTTCTTTAATATTGATTAGGCAAGGAGCGTAAACTAAACCTTTAGCAGAATTGAGATTAGTGTGTTATTTAATTGAAACGGGGCACTGGTTAGCTAGATTCTTTACACACAAGAATTTGTATGCAATTTTTTGGGATTTTGTTAGTATAAAAATATTAACATCCCTTAATTGCGAAATATTTTCATATTCCGTACTTATAGCTATTGCTTTCCTAAGCACAAAAATACTTACGGAGGACAATGGTATATCTTTATCAGCGGGTGTTATGATTATAAATTTGGGGTTTTTAATGTTTGAAATAGTTGGTAAGTTGGGGAATTCAAGACTAGATCGTTTATTTTTTTTTAAATCTAGGTTCGAAGTCAGGTGAAGACTCCGCAAGAATGTCGAACCTGTTGCCGGGTTTAGTTTTACCTGGCCCCGGGGCCATTTTAACCTTAAAAGTATAACCTGCGCGCGAAAAAATTAGCACACGCGGTTGAAAAGAAAAGATAAAAAGAAAAAGGAGATAATGCTCTATTCAATGAGCGAAAAAGAAAGAATCTAAGGTTGGTTAGAGAGAAAAAAAGGAAAAACTTCCACTAAGAACAGTCAACACGAAGTTAACGCTACGAAAGCTAGATGGTGACTGTAAAAAAACTTAAACTCAAGCATATCAATAAACTAGGAATCATATATCATGCAGAATGGTTTGTTAATAAAACAAACATAGTTTTTCCTGAAGAGACCAGTGGTACCAATCAATACAGCTGATTTTAACAATATCAAAATACTTGACAAAGAGAAACATACAAATAAACGATACACTCTGGAGAATCTGAGAATTCAGCAAAATCTGAGAAGAGTTATGAATTTTAAAGAGGACAAAGACAACATCAGCTCGATTTATAATACTGTGATAAAATAATAGTCTGTGATAAAATAGTTTTAATTTTCTGTTTTGTCTAGTTTGTTGAAATTATTTATTAAATATTAATTATTTTCCGTTTTCAAAAATCAATAGTGCAATATAAATGTTAAATTATTTATTCAAAAACAAAATTCATATTATAAAAATTTAACTTGATATAAAAGTGAGTAGGTACATAGTAAAATTTCAAAATAGTGTTCATTAAAATTTTTATTTGTAATAAAGGTCTAATAAATTTAATAAAACCCCTGAAGATGATGGCAAAAAACCAAACGAAACGTCGGGAAAACAAATGAATTAGTCTTTTTAATTGCATTCCAAATTATTGATCAAAAAAAGCCCAAAAATCAAAAATACTAATTATAATAAATTATTGATCAACAAAAATTAAAAATATACTCAATTTACTTATGAAAGCTCTTGCTCCTGGAGCTATTTTACATTTTCTTTTCGACGCGCATGGTGGTTAATACACTGCAATATAAATTTATACAATACAATATGAGAATATACAAATAATTAAATACCATTTTTATGGTTATAGTATTTAAAATTTGAATAGATTGGTTGATTTTTTTTTATCGTTCTACTGACGATGTTATCATAATAGATCGATATATCTAGAATATAAAATACTTATGATAAGATAAGGTAATAATAACTTAAATTAGGGTAAGTGATATTAGTTTTGCCAACCAATTTATTTTAAAAATTTGAGGAGGAGAACTTTTTTTTTTTGTATATGTTACCGTAAAAAGCCGAAATAATGAAATTCTAGAATTTACCGGTAAATCCTAGAACAATTTTTACCAATGGTGCTGAAAAGTTCTAGGATTTATAGCCTCCACACTATCCCATCGAGTACTAATACATGTCAAAAAAAAGTGTGATAGAATTACTTACGACTGCCAAATTTGTGTGAAGAAAATGTTTTCATATTTTGCCATAACCTTAAACCAAGTGGGATAGAATGTGTGATGGTTTTAGAATCAATCCTTTAAAATTTTCATGTATTAACACATGTCAAATTGTGTGAGATGGGCTGCCAAAGTCGTGTGGGATGAAATTTCATATTTTGTTTCCACACTATTATACAGGATTTACTTCCCACTTTTTTGACATGTGTTAATACTCAGTGGGATAGTGTGGAAGGCCTTTTACCGGTTAATGCCAGAATTTCATTATTTCGGCTTTTTACAGTAACATATATGTATATTTTGATTTTGATTTTCTTTCTTTTTTTTGTGTTTTTTTTTTGTTTTGTTGTTTTGTTTTTTTTTTTTTTTTTTGTTTTCTTTGATTATTGAGATTCTGATTAGGGTAAGGCAAAATTTAAGAAGAAGAGAGGCTTAACTGCGGTTATGACGTTATGGCTTTTTGATAGAAGGCTATCGGAGGCCCATCGGCAGAAAGGTCAATATTTTCGTTGAGGAGACTGAAAGGTGACAGATAAGGCGAGTTATCCAGCCTCATATTTTTCTGATAGGTGAATGTTTGCTTGATTTTGTCATTGTCATTGAAATTCATTTTTCGCATGATTTTAGTAAAAGAGATAAAACATATTTCGAAAACGGAATGAATTTTGCAAAGCTATATATATTCACATATAGTATAGAGTAGTTTACCAGAGATGGAGTTACCAATTTCCACAACATTACTGGAGTCACAACAATCCACATGTTAAAAAAACAAAATTAATCGCAGCACAGCTTTAGCTGCAATGTGTGGCCTGGCATTGTTGGACGAACGGTAATTGGACCACGTTTTTTGAATACGGTTTTAAATGGAGAATCCTATCCGCAATTCCTAAGAACCTTTTGGCCAGATATACTAGAAGATGTACCTTTGGCTATAAGACAATTTAATATACCAACAAGATGGAGCTCTAGCACACTTTAGCCTGGCTGTGAGAAACTGGCTGAATAATAATCATTTCAACGATTGGGGATTCATAAAGAACTATGTAATGTATATGAAGTTGAAATTTCTTCTTTGGAGCAACTTAAACAACACATTGAAGTTGCTGGAGTCAAAATGGAGGAGAATTTGGCGGACTTAAATTTATCTGCAGCCATAAGAAGATATAACCTTTGCCTTCTAAAGAGTGGGGATCATATCGAAAATTTCTTATCAGAACGTAGAGTTTTAATTCTGCAACCACTTTGATTTTCGGCTAAGGCACAAAAGTCTTCGAAACATGACAGCACTTCAAAATCCAAATCCACACTTGTTGAATGGCAATCTTGTTTGCTTCACGACAGGACAAATCTTACAGTCACTTTCGATTTTGTTGTTAAAACTAACTCCAGTGGCCAGTCCACTGTTAAGTTTATCCAAGCTGTCGTTATTGAGATGGCCCATTCGTCGATGCGAAAGTTCTTTGCTGCATTTGAAGCCACAAGCAAATGTTACATTATTTGACGGCTTCGTGTCTAATATAAACAAATCGTGAACGTTTGTGCCTGTTGCGATCACTTGCTTACTTGAGTTTATGACTACTTTTTGCTGAACTCTGCAACAGACAGACAGGAGGTTGATTGCGATGTCAGGAATGAATTTGACGTCACTGACTTCAATCATTGAATTATTGCAGGCCGGCTTGATTGTTGTCGTTCCACAGCCTTTCACCTGCATTTTCCCTTTGTTTGCCGCAACCACAGTTCCAGAATCCTCAATAAGACAATTGAGATTTTTTTTGTCGAAACTCATATGCGCTGTAGCACCTGAGTCAAAGTACCAAGCATTTGTTTTGATAGTTTTGGAATTTGTCATGGTATCGTGATTCTTCTTTGCCTTGAATTTTTGCGCTGCAATTTCTTGCTATATGGCCGAATTTTTGACAATTCCTGCATTTTTGTCCTTTTCTTTCAGTTCGCATATGTTTATCTCGCTCACGCACACGAGAATGACAAGCTGATGAGTTTTCCTCTTTAGGGCACACTTCTTGCAGCAATTTTATTTTAATTGCATCTGCCGTTATTCGTGTTCCAGAACTTTAGAGCGCCATAATCATTGGCCTGTAATCCTCAGGTAAACCAGCAATGTTCCGAGCCACTCTTCATCTATAGGGAAACCAATTCCACTAAGAGATTGGGCGGTTGCCATTATTTCTTTGACAAATTTGTCCATCGAGCCACAATTTGTTAGAGAAGTAGCTCGCGCAGAAGACCGACACGTCGAGTTAATCGGCTATCTTCATATGCATCTGCTAGGCTTTGCCACAAATGTTTCGCAGTCTTTGCACTTTAAATGTGGACGAAGCACACTGGATCTATGACAAGCGTAAGCTTGCTTCTTGCCATCCGATCCTTATTCACATCGATGGCTACTTTGGGTTCACCATTTTCTTCCACTTCATAGTCGATTGTGGTGGTCCATAGCTCATCTAGGTCGAGAAATGCTTGGGCAATGCTTTCCAAAGTAGGTAGTTTTCGCGGCCGAGTAATTTTTCGATTGTTAAACCGCTCATATTTTTAATTAATGGAATTTCTTTTACTTTGTAGACAAACAAAAAAATTTGTTAAAAAAAGCGACGAAACGATTAAAAAAACCAAAGTCTGGGCCCATAACCTATAAGAATTAAAACGTGAAACGTGACTTAACTTTGAGACGGATACAGAAAGAGTAAATTTATTCACATATAAGTTCATACATACATACTTATCATATTTGACATAAGAGTCGGGTTTAATAGAGTAAACTAACATGTGGTTAACTATAGTTAATGTGTCAAAAATAAAAGTAATCTGCCATAGTTAAGAAAGCTACTCTTGGTAACTTTTTCATTTAGGAGCGACCAGAGTTTACAATAGTTAATCTGTCAAACGAAAGGGGTTGGAAAAAAAATCGAATTGTATTTGGAATGAATAACCAAGAAAAAATGTGATTGCATTAAATTTATTGCAAAAATAATTATTAGGAATTCAAAATAACATGTGTACTATTTCCGAATTAAATTTCTTTACACTTAGTTTTGTATAAATCGAACAGAAATAAGTGCAATTTTTTTCATTACTTATGGCACGGAATTTTTGATGAAAAATTGACCAAATAAAAAGAAGAAAATGCCGACAGAAAGAAAATGCATCAGAAAATAAAAAAAAAAATTCCAAAAATCAAATTCAACAAAATAAAATCGATGAAATTGATAAAAATATATATTAAATATTGAAAACAATTCCAAATCAAAAGGTCAAAAAGTAAACAAAAGATCCACCATTACATTTTAGCTGTGTTTGACAAATCAACTATTTCAACTCATATCAAGGACATGAGTTGAAAAAAAAGTTACTTTTTGACACTTTTACTTTGAATATGGGAACGACTTTATGACGTCATAAAGTTAACTCCAAGTAACTTTTCTGAATTAAAGGAATGACCGAAGTTAACTATAGTTATTATAGTTAACCACAGTAACATAAAAGAACGCACCACTGGCCAACTGAAGTACAGGGTTTAAGTAAAGTCATCTATTTGTCAAATGATGTAGTTCTCATTACTCCAACACGGCAGTTTGGTTTGAGATCGCAACGTGGCCGGTTGTGCCTGGCACAAAACAGGAGACAGTTTTCTCCAGCAATTGAAAATCGGGACCTCATTGCAAGAGCCCAATGGGACACCGTTAGTCCCGTTACAATATTAACGGACCTCCAGGCAGTAGGTATCTGCCTAGCAACTGATAACCGTCCGACGAAGGCTTACAGGGAACCTAACGGGCCATGCCAGCCAAACTTGGTTACCCACAACCGACAGCCGACTATAGAGTCGGTAGATCATCTTTTCAACATAAAAGAGTTGAATAAGAAAACTTATGGACAACGCATGATTTCCATCACCACAATGGACAAAGGATGACCATCAACCTGCATCATGGCCGCAATCAATAGCATCCCAGAAGAAGAGATGCTTAAACAGAAAAAAATAATAAAATAATTTTAACTTATTAAAGTAATTAATCTTTTGCAAGTGTTTTAGTATAACCTATAACAATCATACTTTACATAATTAAATTCGTGGTTTTTTTTTATTGCCATTAACTGTTTTATAATGTATCTAATATTATGCAAAAGAAGTGAATTTATGTATGCAAAAAGTAATTGAAATTGTCTTGTATAAAAACAATGACGTCAAAGAAATTTAATTGTAAAGAGCCTTCTCGCTCTAAAAGAGTATACAAATTCCGTGATAGTCATTTCACCAAATGTGAATATTTTAACATATGTTTATAAATGTATTTTATGGCGCATATTAGTTTATAAGAATTGTATATATATATATATGTACGACCATGCGCGTCGAAAGAAATTGTAATACAGCTCCACGAGCAAGTGCTTTCATACCGAATCCAGTAACTGCAGCCATGTTGGCAATTTCATAGATTATTAAAAGTGAGAGCCATACATTATAGCCTCCTGTAAAATATTAAATATTCAATAACTTTACTTAAGATAAAAATACGTTCGTATTTCAAAAGATTTCAAATGTAATTATGTTTTTATAAGTCTCAATAAAATGAATCTGAATCATTACTCCAACACCAATAGCCGCGTTTTATTATATATGGATCTGGATCAGGATCATCCCTTGAAAACAAGACGATATGGATCACAGTGACAGCAGTGTTATATGAACATCTCTTTCTTACATACGTTTTAATTCTTTTCAGTTGTTTCCCGTTTCTTTTCTTTAAACTGCAACAAACACTACCTTACTATAAAAGCCATCTACCCACCAGAGTAATAAATAATTTTTGGATCTTTGAAATAGATCCCATCAGAGAGCAGGGGGGTTATTGCCAAATGCGCGGCGGATCGCTTTAAAAGCGAAACCTCACATTCGACCGTGGTCGCTTTTGGTTATTTTCAAATGCGATCGAGGACGCAAATGAACCTTCCAGTTTCTCTCACATTATTCCAAAAATTTCCAGGCCACTCAATTTTACTTCCACTCTTTTCATTTAATTGTCAGCTGTTTCCAAAAATTTGACAGTAGGTAGCTGTTTGCCGTCCAAACATGTTGTTTTTTTTGTGTTTAAAGTATTTGCATTTACCTATACTTTTGCAATGTTTGTTGCTCTTAACAAAAAAAAAAAATAAAAACATTTTGATGGAATAGTGTGTGTTTTTATTGGCCGAAATTGAAGAAGATACATAAAAACTTGCAAATTATTTATGTATTTACATTTTCTTTCAATCCGCTAACAATCCGCCACCTAGACACCTATCGCTTTCAAACCCAAAATGACATGTTGTGAGAACTTTCGCTTTGGCATGAAAAGCGAATCGCTTTTGAGAATAGGAAAATGCAAATCCGCCATCAAAAGCGATCCGCCGCGCTTTTGAGAATAACCCCCCAGGATCCCGAATTTTTTTTGTATTACGTGTTAAAAAATGAATCCGATCCAGATCCGAAGAAAATAAAACGCGGTACAAAAAAAATCAATTTTTTTGATCCAGATCTGTCAAAACACCGATTTCAACAATTTTCGTCTTCCAATGGGCAAAAAAATTGATTTTTCTCGAAAAAAAAAATCAGTTTATGAGATCTGGATTTTGGGGCAGATCTACCCCTCTTTTTACTAACACCACTATACATCAGTGCAATTGACATCTACCAGTTTGACAAAATCCACATTTGAATATTAACTAATACCATGACAAAAAAAAAATTAAATTTTAAATCGTACCTACTCTATTCGTCACGAAAAATATCGAATTTTAGGCAGAAATCTGAATTACCAAAGGAAAACCCCATTAGAAATAAGTTGCTGGAGATTTTTTTTTACATGCGCAGAGGCATGGTCTGTTTTTGTTCATGGACCGATAGAGACATATTTGAAAAGCTTAAAACCAAATTTGCACCACCTGAAAACTTTTTTTACCAAAGATATTGGTAAAAACGTAATTTTTGGCATTTTGTTTAATATCGGCTCCAGTATGTCACAATGTAGAAAATGAAAAATGCAAATGTGTGTAATAATATAAATATAGGCTATTATTTAAATGTAAATTTAATTTGTTTAAATTTATCAACAAAAAAATACAGTTAATTAAATTTGTTATAAATTCAATCGATATAAGGGGTTTTATCGAAAAAAAATAAAAGAAAAAAAAAACATACAAAAGAAATATTCAGAGCTACTCTTTAATGTTTAACCACGCCGAACCAGAACTAATACCAATTTATTTGGAAACTAATTAATTTGCAGATTATTTGCAGAGTTTTCAGAAAGAAAGAGATGATTAAATCTTGTTTATATATTTGAAAATTCGAACAAAATTTGATTAAAGAGGGGAAATTTGAAGGCTTAAGAGAAATCTGAGTCAAAGTTAGGTCCAGGGGTTTTATCACTCAATGGAATTAATAAACGAAAGGGGAATCTATGAAAACGTTAGGGTTAAGGAACTTGGTTAGGAACTTACCGCGGAGGAGAAATTTAGCTGTTAGAAAAGAATTAGTTACAGTAGGTACGAGCAGTATATTTTTAAAACGCAATCGTAGACTGTGTAAGTCGTGATTTAAATAGTCGTCTTGCACATACTATACCAAACGTTGAATAAAGCAAAATTTAACTCTGCAAATAAGAAAATCGGTGAAATTAATTACCGTGAAGAAAATTACCTTTTAGTTCGTATTATTATGATAACAAACCACATATAATTAAAAGGATGTGATTTATGTCTAGTTTGGACCTTATTTGATAGACTACAATTCGTAGTACGTATCAAAGGGGGAGAAAAATGGAGGCGGAACAAGACAGCATACTTAAAGGGGCTTATAAAAATGCTGATGCTCCAAATGCAATTGATAAACAAACAGCACATCTAGACCTGTGACGTCAGTGGTCAACGGTGGCATAGTACGTAGGGTACACAGCTCCGAAGACTGAGCAAATCTGATGCGCGGGTTCAAATACCGCATGATGTGTAGAAAGTTTTTCAAATAAAATTGGATTAAAGCTCAGCACCACTATAAAGGAGACTGATGATAGGGCTTGGCACCCCTTGAAATAGCTATATCTCTAGGCAAACAAAAATAAAACGAATTTAAAAACCCAAAATTAATTCGTAAGCAATTGGTGGTAGCACCTTTAAGTTGTTGTTTTTGTTCAAAATTCAATGAAAGTATTCATTTGCTTTGTGGTTGTGATTGGATAGTGAGGTTTGATTTTCTCAATATTGATCGTTTTGTATGTGTGTTGATAGTTATTTTTCCAATCACTTATTTGTTGTTGTCTAAGTTTGTTTTTGTCCATTATAAAGGACGTTTTTCGTATGCTCCAAGGTGGGAATGACGGAAAATATTTGCCGTTATTGACCACAGGAAGCTCCATAAATTTAGCAGTTGTTATTGCGAGTGATAAAGCTGATGGAATACGTTTGGGAAATTTTGCTTGGGATATAGATTTGACGTCATTGTTTATAATTGAGCCTTGTACAAATGAAATTTTTGCATAAAGCCTAGCTCTGCTTTCATGAATACGTTCATCTACTAAAGGAAGTCCAGCTTCCGCCATTATGTTACGTATTGGACTGGTCGGAAACGCATTTATGCTTCTACGCGATGCTTGATGATATGGGGCCTTGATCATGTTGATTGTTGTCTTAGGGGAGTTTCGATAGATTAGGATACCATAGTCAATCTTACTTAATACCAGAGACCTAGTAACTGTACATAGCGTGTTTAAATGAGCATTCGATTTTGTACATGATAAGTAGCTAACAATATTTGCCTTAGCAGCTAGGCTTTTTTTTAATTCAATGCAGTGGCTTTTAAAGTTATACTTATCACTAAAGGAAATACCTAAAATACTTAACTTTTTTACATTTTCTATGTTAACATTATTAAACTTTAAGGAAATTTTTTTACAAGAGGTTTTACGGCATACATGTAGTGTTTTGCGTTTTTCAACTGATAATTTAGCACCGGAAGTAGCTGACCATGTCAAAATATCAAAAAAAAAGATTTTGCTGCTCTACTAGATTGTTATGCTTGCATAACACGTAGACGTCATCAGCGTAGATACAATGATCCAGTTGGGAGTTTTTTGATTATATAGTACTTACTTCGTCAAAAGCAATCAAAAATAGCACTACTGACAACGGAGATCCTTGAGGAATACCATTGTGAAGAGGATAATACTCTGAGAAACAATTGTTTGTTTTGACACAAATTTTTCTATTTGTCAAAAATGACTTAATGTAGTTAAATATCTTCGGGCCAATACCTCAAGCTATAATTTTGTATAAAACTAGGTGAATACCGATACTATCAAATACCTTTTCAAAGTCTAAGGACAAAATAGTGACATGGTTGTGAGCCGATAGAGCTCACATAGGAGAAGGGCGTCGGCGTGGTTGACGATTGAATAGAAAGAATGAACAGAACGAATGTAATTATGATGTATAGGTGATTTTGCATTAGGACCGGGAGGCAATGAAACAAACAAATTGATCCCATCATGGGATATGTTCGTGGAGTAGGTTCTTTTTGGTCCCTGTTGTAAGGGTTCGTGTGTTTCTTTGCCTCCGCGGTTGGTGCGCGATCATAACGCGAATATAAGGCAAACATTAATATTTTATGAAATGGATTGAACATTACCGCCCGCCTTGCAACCTTGTTTGCAAATTAAATTATCCTAAGCCACCAAAACAATTAATTTAACTTACATTATTTATTTATGAGAATCAAAATTCAATAAAGTTCAAATTAATAACGATATTATCAATTAATAAGTAATACAAATTTTTTTTTTTTTTTTACAAAATTTAAAGTTAGAAAATTTTAAATTCAATGAATATAATATACAAGTAGTATATACATAATATTGTGTTGCAAAATTTAAAGGCACTAGATACAAAGTTTTATCCAGTTGCATCAGTATATTAAGCCTTTTTTGTTCTGACACCAATATGAATATTGCAGATGAACGAAATTTCGGGATTGTAGATAAGTAAATGCATCCTACATTTTTTTTTTGTAATTTTTTTTTTTGTGAATGGTAAGTTTGTTGCTTTAATGCCTTTAAATTTATGTCATTTTCATAAATTTGGTTGAAAAGACTGTCGGTTAAAAAACGATTTCATTCTACTTTTAAGGTAGGAGTATACAAAGTTTGGCAATTGACCGCATGACGATTCCCTTTTCGGTTCGAACTTCCGCGACGCGAATTTTATTATCATTTCCGGCGTGCACTTTGATGACTCTCCCAAAGGGGCCACTCGTTGCGTGGCAAATTTTCATTGCGAATGATAACAAGATCGTCGATTTGAATATTTCTTTGTGGATATTTCCATTTATACCGCTCCTTTAAATATTCTTCCTTCCAACGAGCACTTAATTGAGGATGAAGAATTTGCAATTTTCTCCACCGATTCATGATATTTATCGAATAATCTATAAATGATGGTTCTTGCAAACTTGTTAATAATCCTCCGGTGAGGAAATGACCAGGAGTCAAAGGAACAATCGGCCTTATCGAGGTAACCGTCGGAGCGGAATACTCTCCGATTTCCTACGAATCGGAGACATTTTGCTGGTCGGAATGGGGCCGAATATCTGACACATTTTCAGACATCGGTAACAATGGTCGCGAATTTAAAGTACACTGAATTCGTGTGAGCAAAGTGGTGAATTCCTCAAACGTGAATTTTTCATTTTCTGCTACTTTTTTGAAATGTCGTTTAAAACTTTTTACTCCCGCTTCCCACAATCCACCCATATGAGGTGATCCGGGGGGAATAAAGTTCCACTTTAACTGTGAAAAATTGTGGGCGGCTGCCGTAGGACAATGTAACAGCGATTTGTGAAAGTCTGAGAGGAGTACCTTAGTACGTACCTTTTGTCTAAACGGCTTTTTCGACCGTAGTACGTTCTTATCATAAAGGGTCCGGAAAAATCCACTCCCGTTTTCGTAAAAGGACGAGTTATTACGGTTCTCTCTAGAGGTAGTGCACCCATTAGTTGCGTTCGAACATGATTTTTGTACCGAGTACAGACTGTACATTTAACAATACATTTTTTCACAAGTTTTTTAATATTTGGTACCCATTATTCGGATCTTATCATGCGCATCATTAGCTGAATTTCACCATGCAATGAAAGCTAATGGACATAATCTACTAGTCCGGGAGCCCACGACAGTTTTTAATGTCTTATTTGTTCGTCGGTCATAACACTCTGAACGCTTTGATTTGTAAGTGAACATCACAAAAAGGGACCGCTTACAACTAGGTAGCGGGACAACGCTTGGCAAGGGCGTTTGAAACATGTAAAAAAAAGCAAAAACAAAACTTATATGTTCGTCGTTGATCTTTCGTGGGCGTATTAGCTACATCATACGATGTCAAAAAAGTAACGCTTACACTTGTTCGTCGGGACAATATACCGCTTACAAGCACCGAAAGGTGAAATTATATAATTTTCGAAATTTTATCATTTTTCACTTTTCTCAGAAAATTGAAGACATTTTACCATCTGGTTTTCAATGCTTGACTAAAAATTGATAGGAGCATTAAGTATTGTGAACAAAAGTATTACTTAAGGCAGTATTACATTGTCATATATATATGGCAAGTTTGCCAAATAAATATGGCTCAAAAATGTCATATAAGTGTGATAGTCATATTTATATGACAAAATATATATGACTCCATATATATGACACTCATGAATTATTTTGAGTTTAAAAAAAATATTTGATTTTAATGAAACGTGATTGGTCAAAAAAATCATATTTTTTAAAATATTTTATTTTTCGTAGCTAGTGTGTCATATTTGTAAACAAAAATTGACATAATAAGCTTGTGATCATGTATATGGCATACTTATATGGCATAGTCTAATACTACTTGTCATATATACAAATTTTGTGCCATATTTTATATGACTAGCATTGGTCATATATATATGACAATGTAATATCACCTTTAATAACGTAAAATTTTCAAAAAAAAAAAACAGTTTGAACACAATTTTTTTAGTTTTTTTTTTAAATTTTGAGTTTAAAAATTAATTTTCCAAAAACTGTTCACTAAAACAACCTTATTTGAAAACAAAATGAAAGCTGAGATTTCTGGCTTTACAAAAAGGTACAATTTGGCATTGTAAGTGTTCCCATTGTATTTTAATAATTTTTTTTTCTTTTAAGTCATTCTCTTCGAAAACTGCCCCACCTGGCTAAACGGGGGGCATAGACCCCCCTCCGATACGATGTTTTTCTTGTCCCAACCCAACCTACATGCTACAGGCTTTTGTCATACCTTACGCGAAGCACTCTTTATATCATTTTAGTTCTTTTTGCCTTCCGTGGCATGAAAAACTACTGCCTGATTTTTTTAATACATATACAGGGTGTCCGGTAAATAGTAGATAATCCTTAAACGGCATATAGCCCACTTTATGACTACTGCTCCGAAACCAGAAATAAAAAGGGGCTATCTCAAACGGTACTCAAAATATATGCATTTTTTCGTTCAGTGTATTTTGTTCTTACTTACTTTACGTTTTTGAATACCACGGCTACAAATGGATGAATTCCATCGATTTTCTTTGGCAGCAATTTTCTAAACTATTGGTGCCAAAATATAATCGTTAGAAAATTTTGATAGCGCTTTTTGTACAGCTTGTGCTTTTGCTCTATTTATGAAGAGTAAAAAAAACGATCCAATCTTTCATTTTCAGTCGTAATATTCAAAAACATAAAAGAATGCAACGAAGTAAATTATTTTATTAAATTCGCTCTTTTTGCATATTAGCACTAATAATAACCTTTTTACACTAGATACTGTAAAAAGTTATACCATTCTGAAATCTAATTTTGCTGCGCCAATTTTTTAAAAAGTTTGCACTAGGGTTTCCATACGATATTTTTATACCAGAGATGTTTAAACTTTTTCATTTTCTTTATTTAAACAATTTTTGGAATTGAAAACAAATTAAATTTTTTTTTAATAAAAAAAGTCCAAGAGCTATAAAAATTTTCTAACGATTATATTTTGGCACCAATAGTTTAGAAAATTGCTGCCAAAGAAAATCGATGGAATTCACCCATTTGTAGCCGTGGTATTCAAAAACGTAAAGTAAGTAAGAACAAAATACGCTGAACGAAAAAATGCATATATTTTGAGTACCGTTTTAGATAGCCCCTTTATATTTCTCGTTTCGGAGCAGTTGTCATAAAGTGGGCTATATGCCGTTTAAGGATTGTCTACTCTTTACCGGACACCCTGTATATGTATTAAAAAAATCAGGCAGTAGTTTGTCATGCCACGGAAGGCAAAAAGAACCAAAATGATATAAAGAGTACTTCGCGTAAGATATGACAAAAGCTTATAGCATGTAGGTTGGTCTATGCCCCCCGTTTAGCCAGGAGGGGCAGTTTTCGAAGAAAATGACTTAAAAGAAAAAAAAAAATTATTAAAAAACAATGGGAACACTTACAATGCCAAATTGTACCTTTTTGTAAAGCCAGGAATCTCAGCTTTCATTTTGTTTTTAAATAAAGTTATTTTAGTGAACAGTTTTTGAAAAATTAATTTTCAAACTCAAAATTAAAATAAAAAAATTGTGTTCAAACTGTTTTTTTTTTTTTTTGAAAATTTTACGTTACTAAGTAATACTTTTGTTCACAATACTTAATGCTCCTATCAATTTTTAGTCAAGCATTGAAAACCAGATGGTAAAATGTCTTCAATTTTCTGAGAAAAGTGAAAAATGATAACATTTCGAAAATTATATAATTTCACCTTTCGGTGCTTGTAAGCGGTATATTGTCCCGACGAACAAGTGTAAGCGTTACTTTTTTGACATCGTATGATGTTAGCTAATACGCCCACGAAAGATCAACGACGAACATATAAGTTTTTTTTTTTTTGCTTTTTTTGTACATGTTTCAAACGCTCCTGACATCAAAAGGTCTCGAGGTGCGCTGTAAGCGGTCCATTTTTATGACACACATAACTAAATTGATTATTGCATTACAGTTTGAACGACGAACAAATTTTTTTACTGTCGTGGGCTCCCGGACTATACAAAGAGCCGAATAAAGAGACGTTTGGATGGCAGAAGAACTGGGAATTTTTCATTATACGATAAAGTTGATTGCGCTAACCTACCGTTTGAACGCATGATACCTTTATCATCAATTATAGGATTGAACTTTCCCAACCAACTTTTCGCAGCTGATTGTTTACCCTGTGCTAAATCGCAATATTCTTTGTGAAAATACTTTTTTTGTGTGAGTATTATTAACGTCTAAGGTCTAAGGTTCGATCTCCCAGCCTCGCCAACTATTTATTTAAAAAAAGAAAAAACGACTACTGCCTCTTGCGAGGAATTGACAAATCCTCCAGGAGTATCTCCTGTTACAGAAAAGTACCGCTCGTTAGCCGTTCGGACTCGGCAATAAACTGTAGGTCCCCTCCATTCCTGCAAACACGCACACAGGAATGGTTGAGAGTTGTAAGTCACTAGGCCGCCCTAGTTCTTCATGAGCTGTTGTGCCATCAAATTTATTTAATTTATAATTTATTATTAACGTCTGTTTTGCTAAGCTAATTTCTTCATATGAAAGTTCTGGAGATGAGTATTTTGAGCTTCCGCGCTTTTTAAAAGAATCATAAAACCTCTCAATGTAGGCAAACACACACACGTCCTTGTGCCAGTCGGAAAATTTGGCTAAATCTTCCTCAAAATCCTGTACCAATTGAACTGATTTTAATTCCAAAATTGATTCATCAACTGGATCATGCTTTGATCGCGGCCATTGTGATTGAGGTTTTAACAACCAGTGGGGACCGTTCCACCACAACGTATTTTCTTTTAAATCAACAGGGGATACTCCTCTCGAGGCTAAATCAGAAGGGTTTTCGGCTGAAATTACATGAGACCAATTTTCAACTTTTGTATTTTTCAAGGTTACTGCTGTTCTGTTGGCCACGAAAGTTTTCCAGGAACTTGGATGTTTTTGAAGCCAGGCTAATACGATTGTGGAATCCGTCCACAAAAAGACTGACGAAATGTTTTGAATCTGAAGAGAACTTGACAATAAATTTATCATTTAGGATAGCAAAACAGCACCTTGTAGCTCTAACCTTAGTAGCGATACAGTATTTACTGGTGCAACTTTCGATTTCGCCCACAACAGATGAGAAGTAATTTTATTGTGGTGTTGCACCCGCAAATAAATGCACGCCGCATAGGCCTTTTCCGATGCGTCATAGAACCCGTGTATCTGTGAAACCGCATGCGGAGTGTATTCCACCCATCGTGGAATACGAACGTTTGCAACTTCGGGCAAATTTGCAACAAAAACTTTCATCTCTGTTCTGTAGCGGGAAAAAGACAACTATCCCAATCGGTCTTGTCCTTCCAAATTTGTTGCATCAGTATTTTCGCTGTGATCACAATAGGAGCCAACCACCCTATGGGATCATACAATTTTGCAATCGTTGATAGAACTGAACGTTTTGTGATAGAGTTTGACTGAGGAACTGCTTGAACCGAAAAGGAAAATGTATCCACTGAAGCCTTCCATCCTATACCAAGCATTTTGACCGAACTTTTATCATCGATATTTAGGAAATCTTCGTTAAGAAGTGAAGTCTTAGGGAGAGGTCTCAGCAACTCTTTTGCATTCGATGTCCACTTTATCAAATTAAACCAGCTTGCAATGAAGTGAACATGTCATGCGCACCTGATAAAACGTCATCTACAAACAACTCTCTAAGAAGAATACTTGAAGCTAAAGGATGAGAACTCTTGACTTCACTGGCTAACTGGTGCAACGAACGAATTGCTAAATACGGCGAACAGGAAACACCAAATGTAAGTGTCAACATTTCGAAAACGCTTAAAGGATCCTTTGGGTCTTCACGAAACAAAATTTTTTGAAAGGGAGTCTGATCGGTATAAACTTTTATTTGCCGATACATCTTCTCGATATCACTATTGAACACGTACTTATAAAGCCGCCAATTTAACATCAAGAGCGTAATATCGGTTTGGAGTGCGGGGCCTGGATACAAAATATCGTTCAAACTCTTCCCATTTGAAGAGGCAAATGGTGCGTTGAAATCAACGCGAACTTTTGTTGTTAGGCTTTCCGGTTTTATCACTGCATGATGTGGCATAACATATGATGTTCCATTTTCAAAAAATGTATCGGACGAATCACTTGGCTTCATATGCCCTAAGTCAATATATTCTGACAACACCGATTCGTACTCATTTTTTAAATTAGGATTGCTTAAAAGACGCTTTTCGTTTCGTAGAAATTGTCGTTTCGCAATTTCATACGAATTTCCTAACATTGAACTTTGCAGAAAATTTTCTTTAAACGGTAGCCTTACAACATACCGACCCGTTTTATCATGGTATGTCGTCTCTTCAAAGAGATTTTCACAATGTTGTTCTGCGGCTGTTAATACTGGGATCTGTGGAAGCTCTTCCAGCTGCCAAAACTTTTGAATTTCATCATTTAACGTTACTTCATTGAAAAAAGACAATGATCTCGTAAAGTGGGAATTAAAATGAGAGGTGCGATTTTCTAAAGGGCCCAGTAACACCCATCCGAATACTGTGTTTTGAGCCATAATTCTCTGAAACACATTATGTTTTAATCCATCCCGAATAATAAATGGATATAAATCCGCACCGATTAACAAATCATTATTCGAACTTTGATTGAAATGGGGGTCCGCAAGGGGAAACTCAAACGCATATTGAATATTCCCCACTTCGACGGAAATGGAAGGCAAACTGTCTGAAACCGTTTTGAGAACAAGTGCCTGCGCGAAAAGAGTAAAATTTTTATCGAATTTTGATCTGAGGGTGAATGAACACATTTCGGCCAAGTAATAATTTTTGACCACGATTTAGGGTTTGTAGAGTTAGGGCTTGGAGAGTTAGGCCTAATAGAGTTATATGAGCTTGTGAGTCTTGGCGACCTATTTTACATGAAATGTTTTTGGTGGGATTTCATTTCTTTTTGTAGGATCACCTATTATCCATAAGAAAAACACCTGAACCTCCCTTAAATACTTCACGGTGGGATTCTGATTCCAATGAAACTACTTTCCATTTTGTAGCAATAGGCCTAATACCTCGGAATAAAGTAACTACCTACATACCTAACCTTTATATTGAGCTAAGTCTCTTAGAAAAGACCAGAAACATGAAAATAATATACCTATGTACTTAACTACGCATTTATTTAGAAATTATATAAGTAAAAGTAACGCGTATATTTTTATCTTCTCAAAAATTAAGGTAATAAGGTACTTACAAAAATTATCTGTCAATGTAAAATCTCTTTATTTATTTTGACCGAAGCGAAAAATGAAAGTTCATTATTTTTCCTATCGCCTGAATATAAGTACATATATGTACATATACATACATAAAATTCCAAGGATACTTCATACTGAGACGACAGTTCAGCGATCGTGGTGAAGATCATACAATATATAAACAACCTTTATTTCAAGCAACCCTTTAGGTTTTGATGAGTGAGTGGTCAGCGACAAAATCGACGTTTTTTGGCTATTAATAACATTTAAACTATAAAAGCTAGAAATATGAAATTTGGTGTGTTTTATAAGGCCGCGGACTACATCTAATCCTAAAAAATTGAGCTCTCTAGCCCTATCCATACCGAAGCTATGAGGGCTTGAAAATACGACGAAACCTTTCGAGGAAATATAGGTAGTGCTCACCGCTCGTCTTGGCGGGCGCAAAACTGTGCGCCTAGATTAATTTTTTCCCATGTTTGAATTTCCATTGGATTTTCAAGCGATTTTTCCCAAAGGAATAAAGTCTGCGCAGGCAGACGAGTCGCATACACGTAAGTTATTAACGCGTCCCACTTATTCACCTCAATACTATACGACCGTAAAGCTATGACTGCTTCATTAATATTGCTCTGCAATTCCTTTAATGCAGCTGCCGATTCAACCGTTATACATGACTGAACAAGCAAAACACTAAGATGATTATTTACCAAAACTCTTTTATTCACGTAGTGTTCTTTGAGAGCTGCCCACGCAGCCTCGAAATTATCATTCGTTATCTCAAATTTAGAGACGATGCTTAAGGCATGATCTTTAGTCCGAGCACGCAAGTGGAAAAGTTTTTGAACGGGACTTAACTTTGCGTGTCGGATGTAAAGTGCCGTAAACATGTCTCTAAAGGCTGGCCATTTGAGAAAATTGCCATTGAATATTTCCGTTTCGAACGGCGGAAGGTGCATATTATGTCTTAACGCGGAGCTATCATTCTTGTCATCAATAATTTTTGATTTATCGTCTTGAGGCTGCGTCGCCTCTAAAATGTCACTCAAAAACTCAATATACGTGTCTTTTTTATATTTTGCCTTGACCTCAAGGAGTGACGCCTTGAGATCGTCATCATCGGCCGCCGTACAAACAAATTTGCTATACGCGTTTTTAACATCAAGCCAAAGTGCTTGAAGTTCTACCCGATATGCTTCAAAAGCTGATTTTTTGAGCCCTTTACTGGGTTTTTCTTTAAAAGATGCGTGAAAAACAACAAGCGCATCGCATGCCAAAATTAAAACCTCCAAACTCATTTCAAATGAAATGTTAAAGCAAAAAAACACCGCGTTGTATATTCTACCACACAAGCAAAATGCTTACCCCCCGCAAGCGTACCAATTTTACCGCTTTAACTGTGTATATATAAATATAACGTACCAATTTTACTGCTTTAGCTGTGTATATATAAATATAACGTACCAATTTTACCGTTTATTTATATATATCGCATCAATTTTACCGTTTGCAAAGTATATTCAACCCGTTATTTATAAACGCACCGAATTTCGTTCAAAAGAATAACTCACGGAATTGAATATCAATATATTGTATTTAATATGTAAATAATTCACAAAACTCAAGCAAATGGTAAAGAAATTGTAAATGTACCTGTACAAATCCAAAATTTCGAATGGCCGCAAGGATGATGTTGAATACGCTGATGATCTCTATGACAATGTTGGCTACGATGACTGGGATTCTGCTGATTTTTACGACGACGAAGATGATGATGACTACGATGATGAAGATACTGACTACGATGATGAAGATACTGACTACGATGATGAAGATGACGACTCTGACTCTTCAGTATTATAGTTTGTGTCAAAAATGCCCTTTATTGCCGATAACAAATGCCACCAATGATGACGCAGACAATAAATTTCATACTTTTTTTATTGAACTTTTTTTTATTGAAAATGACAAAATTATGACGTCATATAAATTAACGCCCATGCGTTAAAATTAACGGGATGCCGTTTACTGTGTTACTAACGCCTGTGTTAGATTGTAACGGGACGGCTGGCTTAAGTATAACGAAGATGTTGTTCTATAATGTCCCCGTGTAGCAACTTAATGGGACACCAGAGAGCCGGATAGATCACCGTCGGTAGAAACTGGGTTTTGGGTAGTCTGGTACAGACCACCGACAGTCAGCCCAGCAACAACAGGCAACACAACGCAGCAACAACAGGCAGTACAACGCAGCAACAACAGGCAACACAACGAGTCGTAGATATATTTTTCTCTAACGGACCACACACCGTCATCGAATTCACCTAATAGCTATTATTCTCAATTTAATATGAGCTGTCGATGAGCCAACTTTGCAACACTTCTGTGGTGTTGAAGCTCCTCGTGCAGTTTCAAAAAACAAAAACGCCTTTCACACCAAATGCAATTTTTTCGAAGAATGGTGTCCGGCCGAATGGACCACTCGGCCGAACGAATGGACCACAAACCGAACTTTTCTTTTCGATTTCTTTATTTTAAGTAGTTATGTAATCAAATCAGTCTTTTAAGTAGGTAATTGACTTTTTAATTTCGAATGGTGGCGGTGGTGGCTAAGTTGTTGGCGGCGGCGTGGTTGACGATTGAATAGAAAGAATGAACAGAACGAATGTAATTATGTATATATAGGTGATTTTGCATTCTGACCGGGAGGCAATGAAACAAACAAATTGATCCCATCATGGGATGTGTTCGTGGAGGAGTAGGTTCTTTTTGGTCCCTTTTGTAAGGGTTTGTGTGTTTCATTTGCCTCCGCGGTTGGTCGCGCAATCATAACGCGAATATAAGGCAAACATTAATATTTTATGAAATGGATTGAACATTGTCTGTTTCGAGCTCTAGTTAGTTCGTCTTCTTGGGTTTTAAACAGTTCTATATCTGCATGATCAGGCTACCCGCAACAAATTTAATTGCGGAGCCTATAAAATTGATCGTCTATTTCTCGTGGAAGGTCTTAGTAATATTAACAAGCGTTCAACTTTATTGATGTCCTGAAGCAGTATTTCCTTGCATCTTTCGTTTAATATATTTCTATTTTCTGACATATGTAAGTGCATCAATATCCGAAAAATTTGTAATGTGTTTAAGGTAGAAATGGTTTTCGTAAATGGCAACTTCTTCTGCAGGAATTGGAATGAATAACGCTGAAGAGAAGCCAACAATTTTGGCAGCGCCTAGCCATATTTCCATAAATCTAGAAGTAAAGCTGTATCTTAAATTATTTCTATGCACTTGTCTCCCTTCAATTAAAATAGCTGTGCCTAACTCTGCTTGTACGGTTTTCTTGTTGTATAGCTTAGATATTTTGTTTCCTATTCTTTTGTTAGTTTTCAAAAATACTTTGTCACCTGGCTTGAAGTTTTTTGGTGTAGTCTTAATATTGTGGAATTCTAAATCTTTAATTTAAGTTTTGTAACTATTTTATTTTGTATTTCTTTAATATTGTTAAAAGATTACCATGTTTATTGTTTTGCAATTTTAATACAATTTGTATTAAACTCTAATACTCATACACTTACTACATATAGTTAAATAAAGCTTGCTGTATTAATATAATTTGTATAAAATTTAATATTTAATGCTATAATAGCTATAATAACAAACCGTATGCAATGCACATTGAACATGCTGAAACTGTTGTTCCGATTATCATAAAAGTGCGACGTTAGTGATTATAATTAAATTTACATATATAAAATACCTAAGGACGTTAATTTTATCCATTTATAACATACAAATGCATTTTTGAGTATCAATTCGAAACGAAATATAATTATGAAAGTGGCGTGATAAGCCAGTTTTTTTTAAAGAATTTCTGCTTAAATAATCATTATTTTCATCGATAAGTTCAAGGAACAGAATATTAGCGCAATAGAAATTGGTAATTTAGGTTTAATTCAATGATATTATCACTTTTCCAATCGAAAACTTCCACTCACTCAACTATTGGTGCAACGCTAATCTGATAAGTTGAGAACTTATGAACTTTTCAAAACTCAAATAAATAGTAGTAGTAGTAGTAATAGTGATTTATTTGTTTCTATAATTTTACAATTTTTACAAAATTCACAATATAGCATTGGCTTTTACCGTCAGCCGAAATTTGTTTTTCTTTGATAACATAATTATGTATAAAAGTGAAGTTTGAGGAATGTTTGTAGTTAAACTTATTTTTTGTATGTAGTTAGAATGCTTCATTTATTATTTGTTGTCGGTATTTAAGTGTGGTTTTTATTTAATGGTATAGAAGGTCCCAGTTTTCACCGTTGAGGATTCGCAATGTTTCATCCAATGAAAGAGTATTTTTTCCCCAAGCTGGGGGGTTATTCTCAAATGCGCGTCGGATCGCTTTTGATGGCGGATTTGCATTTTCGTATTCTCAAAAGCGATTCGCTTTTCATGCCAAAGCGAAAGTTCTCACTACATGTCATTTTGGGCTTGAAAGCGATAGGTGTCTAGGTGGCGGATTGTTGGCCGATTGAAAGAAAATGTAAATACATAAATAATTTGCAAATAATTATGTGTCTTCATCAATTTCGGCAAATAAAAACACACTATTCCATCAAAATGTTTTTATTTTTTTTTGTTAAGAGCAACAATATTGAAAAATTACAAATATGCACAAAAAAAAAATACAACTTATTTGGACGGCAAACAGCTACATATTGTCAAATTTTTGGAAAAAACTGACAATTAAATGAGAAGAGTGCAAGTAAAAATGGGAGTGGCCTGGAAAATTTGAGCATAAAGTGAGAGAAACTGGAAGGATCGTTTTCGCCCTTGTTCGCTTTTGAGAATAACCCAAAGCGAAGATGGTCGAAATTGAGTTATCGCTTTTAATCCGATCCGCCGCGCTTTCTGGAATAGGCCTACTGATCTCCTTATTTGGCTAAGTATAGGACAGGTACCCACTAAGTGTTGTATATCTTCCTTTACTCTTAGATTGCACAGAGTGCACTCAACATCTGTCTCATTTATGTATGGAAGGTAATTTAAATATAGTAGTTCTCCTCTTGTTTTGAATATGGTAGATATCATATCTAAGCTGAATCTGTCATCAAAATAGTTTTTGGCGCCAAGGTCATGCTGGAGTATTTTGTACGTAGTTCTTGACTGGCTTTGATGGCTCTGCCTCTTAAATTCATTTCGCGAAGACTCCTCTATTTTTTGAAATTAGATCCTGCAGCTCACTCCTTGAGGGAATGTCGTTATGGTCACTTAAAATGATGTTGTGGTCGCTGGTTAGCATAGACCATTCACTGAAGAATTGAAGATTTCTTCTTTGTAGGTACTTCACAGACGGTTGCTTGATTGTGCCATAACTTTTTGGGATATAAGAGAAATGAAGTTGAGGAGTGTGTATATAGAGTGGCGGTAGACCAGTTTCTAGATGCACCATATAATTTGGTGTGTTATATGGTAGTCTGAAGATTTTTTTAATAAAGTATCTTAATAGTTGTTCCACCTCTTCATATTGGTATCCCCCCCAAATTTGAGCTGCGTAGCACATTATGGATCTCATAACTGCATCGAAGATTTTATACTTCGTGCTCGGGGAAATATTCCGCTTGCTCAACACTCCATTCCAGCTACTATTTATCGATTCTTTGATTCTTTGAGTTTTTCCTGCAAGTGTTTGCTGAAAGATAACTGGGGTGTCATGAGTACACCAAGGTATTTATACTCTCTAACTATCTCAAGATTTTCGTTGTTCCATGTCCTTTTTTCGTTTTCAGCGAATCGTCCCCTTCCGTTGCGAAAAATCATAATCTTTGACTTCGCAGTATTCAGTTGTAGATTCCAGAGGTAACAGTATCGTTGGAGTTTGTTGATCATTATTTGCATCATGTTCGGACTTTCTGCTAGTATAACAATGTCATCGGCATATAATAGAAGCTTTATTGCAAGACCATCAAATATGATTCCGCCAGGTAGGTACTCTGCAAGGTCATCAAGGAATATTGAAAATAAAACTGGACTCAGAAGGCATCCCTGCTTGACTCCTGTTTTCGTTTGAAACCAACGAGACAGAATGTTTCCATCCCATACCGTCGTAAGATTATCTTCGTAAAGACTTTGTAATATTTTCAGCATTTTCGTTGACACGCCTAAGTTACTTAGTTTGTAGAACAGCACTTTTCTATCTATTGAGTCGAAGGCAGCCTTAAAGTCCACGAAGAATGCGTATAGTTTTTTTCCTCTAT
Organism: Epistrophella euchroma; assembly: GCA_947049315.1. NCBI lineage: Eukaryota > Metazoa > Arthropoda > Insecta > Diptera > Syrphidae > Epistrophella > Epistrophella euchroma. Next base: position 82,931,211 of record OX346245.1, on the reverse strand, counting down.
CCAGGTACGTCCGAGCGATGCCCGTGAGGGAGAATATATTGTCAACCGTGGAGTAGTCTTTTCGGAATCCTGCTTGAAACTCACTAAGTAGATCATTATCTCGAATCCATTTCGTAATTCTCTCCAACATGATTCCCGTGAATATTTTTGTCACTGTGTTGAGGAACGAAATTCCTCTGTAGTTGCTTGGCTCGTTTGGATCACCCTTCTTTAATAAAGGAAATATAATATTTTTCTTAAAGCTTTCTGGTGCCTCCCCATAATTAAAAATATAGTTGTAAGCCTTTGTTAACTCTTCTAGGAAGGTATAAGTCGAGTTTATGAAAAATTCATATGGGATACGATCTTCTCCGGGAGCTTTGTTAGAATTACAACGGTTAATGACTCTGCTTACATCTTGGGCAGATATTTGCCGATCTAGTGTTTCTACTTCTACAAATGGTGATGCAAAGTGTAATGTATTTTCATTAAGAGTATAATTTAGAAGTTTTTCAAAATGTGTTGCTAAAACAGGAGCATCTACTTTTATATTTTTTCCCAGTGTTGTGCCATATATTGCCTTGACGATCTTCCAGAAGGATCTGCTGTCCTTAACATCATCTGTGAGCATCGATGCCAATCTGAGAGAGTATGCTTTTTTGTTTTTGCTCTCAGATGCGTTTGTACTTTTTATTTACTTTTTGGTAAAGATATTTCATGTATGTGGTTCCGTTTTTCCTTATTAGCCTTAAGAAGGTAAACGACTTTTTCCTGGCTGCTTCGCATTCCCAGTCATACCATGGCTGTTTTCCCTTTCCTCTTTCTCTCGATTGAAGCGGTCTTGCTGCTTTGAGTAAGCAGGTTGTTAGCTCATCTGTTCCGTTGATAGTTTCGATTAAATTTTGATTTATTAACGATAGTTCCTGATTAAAGTTTAATTTGTACCTCTCCTGTATTTTATCTTTCCATTGGAGCTTCGGTAACAGAAATCTTCGCTCAGTCGTACTTTCTTCATCAGATTTAAGTTTTATGTTTGAAGACATTGGTTGGTGATCTGAATAAATTAGCTCGTTTACTTCAAAATCATCAACACACTCAAGCCATTTCCCTTTGATCAGACAGTAATCGATAGTTGAACATGCGGCACCCCTTATAAAAGTCAAACTCCCTTCTTTGTCACTTGATGAACGACCATTTAGTAATGTCAGACCGATAGTTTCGCATATTTCTACTATTTTTTTACCATTTCCGTCGATTTTGTTTATCAGTTGCTGACCTTAACTCTGTAAATAATTCTGATAGTATATCCGCATCAGTGTTAATTATTTGGGAATCTCCAACCCTGCCATTGAAATCTCCCATTAGCATCACATTCTCTTTCTTGTACTCCAATAAAAAGTTATATAAGTTGGTTAAATCCTCCATCCATTTGTTGCAATTTATGTAAACTGGTATTGCAAACATTTTTCCTTCTTTGCTCACGATTTCAATTATCTCCCTATTCAGTATATTTACAAAATTCCACATAAGCCCATTTTTCAATTCTTTTTTAATGCCATACAGAAACCCTCCACTAGCCCTGCCATGTATAGACGATCTCACTGCTGGCATCCAATGTAGTTCATGATGATTAAAAAAGTTACTAAAACGTTCCATGTTCTTATCTACATAAGTCTCATACAACATAAAAATATCGTATTTATTAATAAATTGAAAGAAATCATGAAATAATATTTTATTGGCTTATCCTGCTACGTTAAATGATAATATTCTTAAATAATGATTCAAATTTTTACTTTTATCTTTATTGCTAAAACGACTGACGGCATTACAATTAAAAACGCTGAATGTTTTAATCGAAGTTTCCTAATTGTCTTCGGCTGAACTGACTGCAACTTGCGTTACCACCATAATTTGACATTTGTTGATTGTCATTTAACAGCTGTTCCATTGACATACCTCCATCTTCTGAACACATCAATCTATTGTTTGCATCCAAATAATAATTTTTTTCTTGAATTTTGAGTTTATCTCCTCGTAATTGGATTTGTAGATTTGGATTTTTTAACGTGATTTGTTCTTTCAATTTAATAATATGTATTCGTTTTTCGCGCGCTGCAAAAGGGTAATCCTTATGAATGGAAATACCAGACCCCTTGAGCTTAGCTGCAGCTTGCAACATGTGCCCAACTTGTTTCCTATTTTGGAGCTCCACTATGACATTTCCAACATTTGGTCTCGTAGATCTAATTTCTTTGGTTGATGCAACAATTGCGGGATTTTCATTCTCTAGCAGATCCATGCAGATTGACTCTGTAGTTGGATTTGAAGATTTGCATTGTTTTGCTGCAGTGAATGTAATTGTTCCCCGATATTTTCGAGGTCCGATTTAGTTGCCAGATGCTTCATCTTTGCGTCCAGAGTTGTTGATATGGAATCACAAATCATGGATTTTAAAACATTTACAGACAACTTACTAATCGCCATTTCTCCTGATCCTCCCTTTTGTTTTTCTGGTGGAAATACAGGAGAAGTTTCAGCTAGCCCCCGTTTTGTTTGTAGAGTGGTGTTGGTGAGAGATACTTTGTTTGGTCAAATAAATATAAATCAAATTTCTTATTGGTGCAACGAAAACTTTCCAATAATCATGATATTTTGTTTAATGATTAGTGAAAAGTTGTTGGTGCAATAATTAATAATAGTTTTATTTGTAATAAGTGTCAAGAGTTTGCTTACTTGATCATAAAACTCTTGGGGTGTCTGTTTCCCCTGCCTTGCGATCGTCAGTTCCGTCTGTAACATGTGCATAGGTCTTTTGTCATTGTAGGTTAAATCTAACCTACCCAAAATTGCTTCAACATTTAAAGGTGTGCGGTATGATGTAAAAACATCATTAGCTTTCCCTTTTATATTGTTTCTCAAGATATTTACGGCTGTAAAATAGCTCGTACTTCCCTTATAATGATCGTAAGCTTTTTTAAAGTGTATAACTGATGTCCGCCAACTCACATAATTGTCACCCTCGAATTGCTGTAAACTTGTAACAAACTCTAAGCTTTCTTTGGAAGTTACGTTAGGGTCTATCTGAACGTCTGTGTGTGGTAATATATTGTCTGTCGTAGTGAGTATATTTAAAATTCCTGTTAGTTCTTCAACTTGGTTTTTCTGATATCGAAGGCGCAATAAGTGCGTGATCAAGACTTAGGGTAATTTCAACAAATATTATTAATGACTTAAACAGTATTTAAATATTTATGTCTGAATAATAACCCGATTTCACAATGATCACTAATACCTCAAAATTTGTTTAAATATTTTAAATGTTTTGACATATTTTATTACAGTTATAATATAATTAAATAATATAATATCTTAATACAATTTCTTACTAAATGATTTTATTTTCTTATTTTTTCGGCTTCTGTATTTTGTTTCTTGCTCGTATATTTCTGTGTCAGCTTGCAACACAGCATATATCTATTTTTGGCTAGATAGCGACCTTTGAGTTCAATTGTTTCTTTTTTTCACTTTGAATCCACTAGTGTTCTTTAATACTGTTAGTCAGTAGTAGTTGATTGTACCCTTTTTAATCACTTTAACTTATTTGAGTGGCCTCGCTATTGGGTAAAGTTAATTACCCTATTAAAATTAATTTAATCGCAGGTTTATAAGAACGATAGATTTACCGGGTCTCTGCTCGGGCGCCAATTAATAATTTCAGAGTGCGATTGGCGTTTTAAAAAACTTAATTTTTTACTCTTAATGACTAGTTACAAAATTATAAGACTAACTTTACATTCCCAACCGAAGTCGTCGGGCTCTCTGGATGATCTGCTCGTTGGTTCTTGCTCGCTTCCCAAAATAGCTTCATCAGTGGCCTATTTCACCAACTTACAAATTGTTATTTACAAGCGATTTCTTACAATATTTGTTATAAAATCGATTTATTCTGTTTCACAAAATCTTTGTATTACAAAATTGTAATTGTAATTTACAAAGGGAAATTTTTGGGAATTTATTTGTTTTCCTTTCACCAAGAGTAATTTTTGTTTGTAGTTTCCAAGTACGAATTTGTGAAAATTCATAAAACTGTTTCACCAAATAAATTAATTTTACAAATTTTGTAAAATTGTTGAAAAATTCTTACAGGAGAAATTTCGTATGTAATTTTATTTACAAATTGTACTTTTTTCAATATTTAATTATGTATTAACGGCAAAGGTATTCTGCCACCGACAGTGATACAAGTGACCATTTTGCAAAAAAAATAGGTGAAGATTCTTTCGCTTTTAATAAAAATTATAAAAGATTTTACTTTAATCTTTTCATTGACTCCGAGGCAGCAGTTCCTAACATTTTTATACTTTTTTCTGTACGAAAATAATTTTCCAAAATTAAAAAAAAAAACATTTTGATCAAAAAATGAACTTGCAGCAAAAATTTAATTTTGTTTATTAATTATTAGGTACATAATTATGTTTTTACACGGCACATTCTCAAAAAAATTGTGGAATACAATCGTTGTTTACAAAGTTTTGCAAATAAGCGGTGAAACGGATATTTTTTGTATTTGTAAATTACAACTACAAATTTCCTCTTTTTTTTCACTATGTTACAAATTTGTTGAAATTTTGTTTGTTGTTTGTGAAACAGAAATTCAGTTTTTACATAATACATTGTAAACACAATGGTTCTGATACATTGTAAACACAATGGTGCTGATACATTGTAAACACAATGGTGCTGATGTCATTTTTATGTACGCATGCATGCCTGTCCACTCATGCTGCGTTTGTGGTCATTTAGCTAAGATTACAAATCTATTAAACGAAGTGAAGTGCCAAACATTAAATCTTAATGTTTATGGTCTCGAGTTTCAGAAATAAAATATTATTGCATAAAATCTTGTGTGGCTGTGTAATCTTCGTGGGATAGTTTTATAATTTAGAGCCAACTGATCGAGTGTGTGTTAACTCGTCACAATCATCTAGTTTTCTTCGGAGAGCAATAAGATAATTCCATTTCATTGAAACGTAAGATAATCGCAAAATGAAAATCCAAATTCAGCTTCTTTTGACAGATTAACATTTTCAATTCATGTCGACGAGATGAGTTGGAAAATGTTACAAAGTGTAACATTAGACCAGCCCACAAAGAAAAAAAAATCTCTGAGCGCTTAGATATTTTTTTACGTGGGACAAAAATTCTCACCTGAGGGCTGAGATATTTTGCGGAGATACATATGTGAGACGAAAATTTTGTGGATTCAAAGCAGCTGACACATCAACACTAGAATTTAGGAACGATTTTATGACGTCATAGTGTTAACAAATGTTACACTTCCCGAGTTTAGGAACGATCAGAGTTAACAATAGTTAACATTTTACAGAAAAGAAACGCACGACTTGTATCTGTATATCGTGGGAAAACATGCCCGGAGAGCTTTGGATAGGTGGATAGCCTAGCGTATAGGAACTCTAACAAAGGCATTGTTACCGCGATTGCCACCACCGGCATCTTTTAATTAAAAGAATATTATTTACTTATTTCTAAATACAGTTTTCATTCTTTTCTTCTCAAATTATTTTAGCGTCTGCACCGTTGAAGATCGTGGTTTGGAGGAAATAGTCGTAGACGAAACAATCGACTGTCAAGTAATTGAACTGCTACGCGATGAAGTTCTGCCATACTCACATGTTATTCCTCATCAATTTATTATGAAGATAGTTGTCTTACTAAATAAAGGATCAATTCATTCAGCTTCAGACTCGAATATTTGTTACGAGGCTGATTGGAAGATCAGAGAAATTTTCGCAAAAACATGTTTCGAAACCTTATTACAATTTTCGCTATTGGATGGTTCGTGCAATAATAATAGAAATGCACCTGTTTCAGCAGGTGGAAAGGAGTTTGCTGGGAGACTAGCAGTTACGGCTTTATTACACAGATTTCAAGAAGTATTAAAACGCTTCAGTGATGACGAAAGGCAAAGTGGAAAATGTCCACTGTCGAGGTACTAATATAAATTTAAAAAATAGATTTTTTTTTTCGCAAATCTTAATTTTCTCTTTTTCAGATTTAGACTTTCTGAAGTTTCCTTTGTTTTAAAGGCAATAGCTACTTTAATAGTATCAATGAAAAAAGCACCTCCTAATAAAGGTATGTTTTATAATATTTGTATTCACAATATGTATTTGAGTTGTATTTATCCTAATGGTTGATAGTTAATAAATCAGCTTGGGATCAGTTGATTGGACTCTATCCATACCTTGTGGACTGCACAACAACAACATCCGCAGAAGTATCGAGATCGTTGCGAGAAGCTTTATTACAATATACAGAGCTATTACAACCACCAAATTACTATTATGATTTAAAAGGTGTTGGTAGCTTCCAAGAAAAAGAATTACAAAATAAAAATTAAAAGAAATACTATGTGTATGTAAGTTCTTATGTGATTTCGGACATAATTAATTGCGAATTTGATAGATCAATCATACAACATTTCACAAACTGTGTATTCATGTAAGACTGCTTTTACACTACAGCGATTTTTAATCTTTGTTTATCAAAGTAAACTCCTAAAAATATATGTAATCATGTCGTATTTCATTTTATATTTTGATTTTTAAAATTGAGAAGTGAAAATTTTCTAATCAAATACCAGATTTTGTTCTAATTACATACAAGGTTTTTTTGATGAGCCCTGAAGTCGCCCAAAAGCGTTTTATGAAAACCCTGAACTCACCCTGACAATCTAATTCTCTGTTTTTTTAAACCTGGTGTCACCCTGAAGTAGATCTAGGTTTGCTGGATTCGTGATTGTTTGTTTTCAAAATGGAAATTAGATATAGTACACTAATTGATTAAAATTAAATAGAAAATGAAAATGGAAACGTTTAAAGTTGTGTTTATTCATTTTTTAATCTTATTTTAAGTTTTAATTATTCGAGAAAGAAATAATTTCTTGCTTAAAATTTCAACAACACCATTGAGAGCCCTAAAGTGTTTTTTGAGAATCGAAAAAACCCAGGTTTTTTTTTGACAACTCTTGTTGTCAAGACAACCTGGGTCAACCCTGGTAGACCAAAAGCCCACAGCAAATGTTGGGGTGTGTAAGTGAACCAAAAAAAAAAGTATATGAGTCGAAAGCAGTGGTCAAGCTGATGACAGAAATGAAAGTCTTGCAGTCCCTGGTCCTGGCGTTAGTGAGCAATAGTACGGTAAAAACCCAAAAAAATCAACTCTTGGGATAATTGTATGAACCGAAATTCGCTTTAACCCACCCCTAGATAATGCTCCCCTGATCACAGATTGGTGGGTCCAAGACCATTTGGAAGCGGCTTTTGCTCTGCCAGACCGTTTGAAAAACCCCAAAAAACCAACTTTGGGGATAACTGTATGAACCGAAATTCGTTTTCACCCACCCCTAGATATTGCTCCCCTGATCTCGGAACAATGGGTCCAAAACCATTTGGAGGCGGCTTTTGCTCTGCGAGACCGTTTGAAAAACCCCAAAAAACCAACTTCGGGGATAATTGTATGAACCGAAATTCGTTTTCACCCACCCCTAGATAATACTTCCCTGATCACGGAACAGTGGGTTGAAGAAAAACCCAGGGGACTCATTCCGTAAAACGATTATCACCCGACGATAACGTTTCGACGATAGTCCTACTTCACGTAACCCTAAAAATGCATATCGTCTGGACGATCACGTTTTGACGATCAAATATTTGCTTCACGTAAGTCGATTATCATCAAAACGATATCGTCAAAACGATGGCTTTTGGACGATACCTAAATAGGTATCGTTTCGCATTTGTTTTCATGATTGTATGTAAGTTTGTACGCGACTATAGTTAAATGAGTGAAATAATTTACTTATTTTGCAAAATGGCAACAAACATTTGAGAAAAATACAAATTATATGAAAATTAAAAAAAAAAAAAAACGTGTCGCCAGCAGGTATCGAACGCCGAACCTCTCGGTTAAAAAGCAAGTACCTATTCCATTGCGCCACCATCTAATGTAAATTTCTGACAATTTCTTGGGTTTATAAACAAACCGTGCACTAAACCCCTTCGTTCTAATAACGCAAATTGTTATTATGACATTTCAATGATGGTTTGACAATCTCTGGAAAAACGATAGACGAGGAGATAGTGTTTGAATTACGTGAAGCAAATTATTGACGATCTCGTCAGCGATAATCGTTTTGATGATTATCGTTTTGAAAATTACGGAATGACCCCCCAGGTTTTTTTGACAACTCTTGGGGTTGTCAAGAAAACCTGGGTCAATCTGGTAGACCAAGAGCCCACAGCAAATTTTGGGGTGTGAAAGTGAACCAAAAAAAAAGTATATGAGTCGAAAGCAGTGGTCAAGCTGATGACAGAAATGAAAGTCTTGCAGTCCCTGGTCCTGGCGTTAGTGAGCAATAGTACGGTAAAAACCCAAAAAAATCAACTCTTGGGATAATTGTATGAACCAAAATTCGCTTTAAGCCATCCCTAGATAATGCTCCCCTGATCACAGATTGGTGGGTCCAAGACCATTGTATGGTTTTGGTATTTTTGGGGTTTTTCAAACGGTGTGGCGGAGCAAAAGCCGCTTTCAAATGGTCTTAGACCCACCAATCTGTGATCAGGAGAGCATTATCTAGGGGTGGGTTAAAGCGAATTTTGGTTCATACAATTATCCCAAGAGTTGATTTTTTTGGTTTTTTACCGTACTATTGCTGACTATCGCCGCGACCAGAGACTGCAAGACTTTCATTTCTGTCATCAGCTTGACCACTGCTTTCGACTCATATAGTTTTTTATTTGGTTCACTTTCACACCCCAAAATTTGCTGTGGGCTCCTAGACTATGGGTAAAGTTCAACGAACAAAACACATAACCTCTGTTTGGTAACGTGAAATTTTCATCATGTTTCCCACACTTGGGTTTTTTTAGCTATGTGTTTTGACAACAAAATGTGAAAATTTGTGAACGTTTGCAAGAAATTTCAGGTTACCAAACAGACCAAATAATAGGTTCGTTCGTGTACTTTCTGGATTAAAACTGGCAAATTATCAAATTTTGAGGAGTGGGGATGAAATTCTCTCAAAGAGAATGGGAACAGATCAAAAGTACACGAACTATTTGAACCAAAAATGTCTGCCAGATTTTAAACGTCACCAAAAAGTAAACAAAAGAAAAAGTAAACAAAACCACAACATTGGAATACATTTACTGAAATTCTTAAGTAAGCAAATTATATTAAACTTAAAACCCTTCCTTTCAATTTTGTTCAGTGGTTTATCAAAAAATCTAAGATGAAAACAAAGAAAAATATTCACTTCTAACAAAAAACAATCTAAAACTAAAAGTAAACAAACAGCAGCCATTTTGTATTTTTGTTGTGTTTTTTCTTCCCACTAGCTTTTTGACAGGACACCGAACTTACCATTTTCTGCCGGAAAAAATTTCTCTGGTAAAATCTGGCAAGAAGGGGAAATAATTTACTCTCTCGCAAGCGCTCTATTCTACCCAAAACAACCCGAAATGTGCATACACGAACAGATTTGGACTAAATCTGGTAGAAAATGGTAGTTTTGGGTAGTTTCAGACTTGTACGCGAACGCACCTAATGTGATCTAAAGTTGTGTAATGTCACATCAAATGACACTTCTTAGTTTATCAGGGTTATTTCTACCATTAAAAAAGAAGTAAAGAACTGGTGTATATCACATATACAGTGTAGGTTAGTGAGGCCGCAAGAATTAAAAAAAAGAAAAAAAAAAAACAAATTAGAGTAAAAGCTACATATCATTTTGCCGACGTCTTAAAACGTGTATGAGATTTTAAATTGTGTAAAAAAGTAAAATAAAAATAGTTAAACTAAAAAAACGTGAAACAAGGGTGAATAATTAACATATTTGATAAAAATAACATAAAACAACATGCGGTGCTGTGTGAAATCGTGTAAAAAACGCAAATAATAAGGAGTGCACAAAGTTTTCTCTTCACAAGTATATTTTGACTCATATATTACATAAATTAATTTACAGTGATGGTTTTTAGATAATACATTTTCGTAGAATACTTGAATAATGGATATTTCGTGGAATTTTGCTTTAAAAAAGCAAATTGGTTTAAAATTAAAATACACTCCTAACACATACTTCTCCTGTCAAAATTAGAAATTTTCGTCTAGGGACGTATTAGTTTTTGGTTGGTGATGGCAAGGCGGTAAAATCCGTTGAGCGCCCGTAGTGCAAAGTTATTTTTCAACGATTTAAGTTTATGTTATTATGTTCACTTTTAATTTTATCACAATTTAAAAAAAAACATGACTTTCATTTAATTATTTATTTAATCGGATAAATATAATCCAAATTTTTTTTAACAGGTTCATTGACAACTGCCGTGTTCCTTTGAAGTTGCCTAAGTACTTCTGAGAAGATAATATTCGTAATCTAGTTTTAAGCCTAGTTCGCAGATCGGGAAAAAATTTTCTTTTCATACAAAATTTTTCCCAGTACAAATTTTGTATTCAGTATTTTTTTCAGGCAGTACGCAGCTCACGCGCAAAATTGTGACGTTTGTACCCGCTGTACGGTGGAGTCTCCTAAATTTCGCCGGGAAAAATAATGTCCGAAGCATTATTTTGCGGGAAAAATTTTGACAGGTCAATAATTCTGCACGATAACCACTATTAATTACCGATATTATTTATCGATAATTTTACAAAGAGAAAAAAAGAAGAAAAACATTAATTTTGCGCGATTTTTCCAACGTTTTTGTAGAGGTTAGAATTGTAGAGATAATTTGTCTTTTCCCGATCTGCGTACTAGGCTTTATCAGCTACATATGTTCATACTTCCCTGACCAAAAAGAAATATAACTAAAAATCAGTTGGGCTCCCCAGCTTTTAGCCGTTTAACTTCACGCCGACCCTGTGTGAATGCATTTGTTTTTGTGCAACTCAAACTACTTTGAAAAAAGCCTCAATTTTTCCACGATAACGATATGTCAGTTCCTCTAATTTCTTCTTCTATAATTTCTACGCTTTCCACAACAAATTGGTGAGATAAAAGGTTTGTTCGTTGAACTTTGCGCAGGGTTGGCCCAAGTTTTCTTGACAACCCCAATAGTTAAAAAAAAACCTGGGGTTTTCGATTTTCAAAAAAAAACTTTAGGGCTCTCAATTGTGTTGTTGACATTTTAAGCAAGAAAGAATTTCTGTACTTGAATAATTAAAACCTAAAATAAGATTGAAAAATTAATAAAACAACTTCAAACGTTTCCCTTCTCTTTATTGTATCTAATTTCCATTTTAAAAACAAATAAGTACGAATATTCAACAAAATAAAGTAGTAGTAGTGTTTTTGATTTTTGATTTTCTCAAAAACTAAAAGACCTTCAGCTGTCTGGTTTTTAGCGTTCAACTAAAAATTAACAACAGCAATAAATACTGAGCTTAAATTTAGCACTAAGCTATACAAAATTTTGAAAATAAAACCATTATATTTTTTTTTCAAAATTTTAAATTCAAATTTAATGTTTTCATAAACTGTTAAATAAAAAAATTTGTGTTAGCAACAAAATAAAAGAATATGGGATTTTCAGAAGCCTATAGTATTGTATTATAGGTACTTCCGTTGATTTTAAATAATTAATTATCCACATTACGTCAATGCTTTAAAAAATGGTCCCTCCGTTATAAACGGTTAGGACATTGTTAGACTCATTGGTCATTGTCAGATGTTTTCAATGAAAACATCTTATAATTGCTGACAATTTCTTCATTGTCCGAAATGTCTATGAAACTGCTTTGCAAAAACAAAACCCAACGAATGGAGCGAGTTAGTTGAGATTAAAAAAAAATTTTATTGGAAATTTGTAGTTTTTCCACAACTGATAAACTCAAAAAGAAAATATTTATAAAGCAACAGGATTCACTTCAATATTTATACATATTTTATATTCAATTCCAGTGGTTCGTTTCTTTTCTGTAAAATGTTAACTACTTATTGTTAACTCTGATCGTTCCTTAACTCGGGAAGTGTAACATTTGTTAAAACTATGACGTCATAAAATCGTTCCAAAATTCCAGTGTTGATGTGTCAAAATGTTACACTTTGTAACATTTTCCAACTCATCTTGTCGATATGAATTGAAAATGTTAATCTGTATAAAGCTGTTCAAAAATAAATAAATAAACGAATTCAATTTATAAATTGTGTGTATAAAATTAAATAAAAGACGTGCGTTCACAAAAAAGGTTTATTAACAACTAACTTAAAATAATGACATGAGTGATAGAGTATGCTTGTATATTTTATATAATATGTTCTTTGTATGAGAGAGCACAAATATACGAATAACTTTCATTATATAACATCTCCATTTTGCAGATATTTATCTTTATAAAATATAAATTTAATTTAGCTTCGTTACATAGTACTTTGTTTTTATTTTTAATATTTCATATAATGAAGATAAAGATAAAAAACGAGTATATTTACATATAAGGAAATTTAATAGAGAAGGTAATTCGCAGTTTAAGGAAACACTGTTCAATAAATTGCAATAAGAATTTGCTTACGTTTTAATAATTAATTTTTTTTAAAAATTAAGATACTGCTTTAAAACTCGTAATGACCAAATATTTCAGGAGGTTTTCAGCCCTATTCTGCTAAGTATTCACGTTAAAGTTTGTATTCTGCTATCCGTCGGAGGTAAATAATTGCTCCAAATTTTGTATAAATTTTTTTAGAAACAGAATGTAAACAATTTGATTCTTTTAAGAATTTTAAAACTAAATATCAGCTAAGATTTGCACTCTAAAGATTGGACATTTAAAAAAAATAATTTAAGGCAAATTGAATGAAACTTTCACGTGAATCGAAAGTTTCGATTGGATCGAATAGCAGAATAGGGCTGTTTACTTTCCTTCCAAAACGAGTAGTTACCAATTTATTATTCGTGGATGATTTTACAGTTTGTAATTTGTTTTTGAATACCAAATGTTTTCGCAGATGATTGATTGTTTTGGTTGTTACTTTTATTTTTCTTATCAACGTCAGCTGAAGATTCAAAAATGTGTTGCCGAAATCTCCTGCAATCATCATTAACCACATAAGACCGAGGCTTTCGACCCATTTTGAACTTGGAGTTTTCTTGTAAAATTTGCGTTCACCTTCATTCAATGGATTAAGTGTTCTTGGGCCTTGATTATAATAGTTTTCGGTTTGCTTTTGTTTTTCATTCACAATTTTTTCATGTTTTTGTTTGTCTACTAATACAGGGCTCTCATCGCGTAATTTTGAGGACGATAGTCGTTTAAACGATTGTAGTAAACGATGTCGTCAATATTTTACTTCGTATAAAATCAAAATCGTGTCGTTCAGTCGTATCGTTCTGTGTACAGTTTGAGAACAACTAAAACATCAAAAAACATATTGAAAATTTAATTTTTGTTGTCAAAACTTAAAATTCTTGTCGTTCTAATTTAAAATGTCATTTTTTTTTTGTTTAATTTAATTTAGTGTGAACCGTTAATGTTTTATTTTTGCTGACGCGACGGGACAATTCAAACCCTACGTGAAATATATCGACCGATACCTATAGCAGTTATTTTTTGTTACATGCATACATATGTACATACATACATAATATTATGTATGTAGATCCATAGCCCACAAGATGCGATTTTAATCCGAGATAATGCTATCACCCACAGTACTAGTCAGACTACCGCACCCAGATCCCAACATTTTGGCTTTTAAAAACGCACTGCGAGTGCGAGACGGAGTTTTGAAGACAGTGAGATGTGAAAATTGTATCGATGGTTTCGTTACGTTGCCACCCAACTTAACATAACATGAAAAAATACGTACATATATGTATATGATGTGAAATGATAAATTAAATAAAACATATTTTAACCAAGGATATGCTTGTTCTTTTTTTAAACTAACGGGAAACACAAGCTTTGGTTAATTTGGCTAAAAGGGTTATTTTTTTTTTTTCAATCGTTCAATCGCAATCGTTCAGACGATCGTAGTTGACAGTTTAAGGATATATACGAAGCATTAATTTAATCTTTTAGGCGACGTCGTTCAGACGATTCAAGAATTTTTGAGTTATACGAAGCAATACAATCGTCAAAACGACATCGTCAGACGATCATCGTCTTACGCGATGAGAGCCTTGGTTTAATTATATTTTGTATAACTGGAGGCTTAGTTCGTAGTTTACGCGACATTGAGAGCTCTGAAGGCGAACTCATGTTTCCTTTTTGGGTGGTTATATAATGCAACAGTGCAATGTAAGGATCAGAACTTGTTTCTTCACATTTTAAAAATAGCTTAAAAACGTTCTAAAGCACGATCATGAAAGTATTAATATAGACAATTTGACGATGCTAAAACAAGTGAACGACCATAGAAGATTAGAAGCATTTGAATCTTTCTTCATACAAAAAGACCCAAATGCACTTAACCTGGACAACGGCAACATTGAATCTTGCCTCATTAATTTAATGTGCCAGAACAATGTATAAACCAAATATTCTAAACAAGTGACATTTGAACATAGCAGTGCGCTATGTTATCCAGTATAGAAGAAACAGTTCATCATTGTTTGCTGCCCAACGTTTAGTCGTGATTGCTGATGATGAAGCGCACAAGCTTCGAAATGCATTCAAGTTAGGTACGTGTTTGTTTTTATATATTTTATGTGTTAAATGTAAATAACAAACTATCGACTCAAGTGAAGTTAAAATGAGGTGTATTTTTTAAACAATTTAAACTCAATTTATTGAACTTCACGCTGTTCAACATTTTTTTTTTTTGTAGCTTTTTTATAGTTTGAATAGACCTTTTGGCAAGTCCGTTGGATCTACCTAAATATGGACTTGATGTTAAGTGATCAATGTTCCATTCTAGAGCAAATTTTTTAAACTCAACAGAATTAAATGGCGGCCCATTTTCACTTATCATGACCATGACCTCTGGGATACCATGGCGGGCAAAAATGGACTTCAGATGTGTAATAACAAAACGACTTGTATAGCCAGTATTCAGTAGGGCAATTTCTATATATTTTGAAAAGTAGTCTACAACTAAGAGATAAGTTTTCTTTTTAAATTCGAAGAAGTCCATGTCGACTTTAAACCATGGAATTGAAGTGACTTTGTGAGGATGTAGTGGTTCTCTAGGGATTGCATTTCTGTGACGAAGACAGGTTTCACAGTTGCTAACAATGTTGTCAATCTCATGATTTATATTTGGCCAGAACATGTAATCTCTGGCCAGGCTTTTGGAGCGTTCGATACCCATGTGACCTTTATGCAAAAGTACGAGCAATTTGTGACGGAGAGATTGTGGTTTGACCAAACGGTTACATTTAAAAACTAATTCATCGATGACTTGAAGATCATTCCTTATTTTAAAATAAGGCATGGTCGATTGATCTACTGCTTTTTTACATACAGGCCAACCATCTTTGTGGTAGTTTATAACTTTGACGAGAATTTTGTCGTTCAAAGTTGCATAACGAATTTCATTTATCTTCGATTCAGATGCCGATAGCATTTTAGTTAAAAGATTACAATGAAGTTTTAGTTCTTGTTTAAAGTTCACCCAAAATCACCACAGACAACCGGGACGGAACACCCCGAGAAGATCAAAGTCAACGACTTTTGATTTAAGAATGTCATGTAAATATATACTATTTTTATTTTTAGTTTAAGTCAATTTATAAAGATAGGCCCCCTATGTGCCAACAAATGTATTATATTCATTGTATCTATAGTTTTAAGTTCATCAAATTGTATATATAAAGGTTCAATAAAAAAAATCTTGTTTAAAGTTTTTTAGAGTATTTTCAGGAAGAGCTGCTCTTGACGAGGTATCGGCAACGAAAAGATATTTTCCTGGTTTGTATCCTACTTCTAAGTCGTACGACTGAAGTCGAAGCATAATCCTCTGTAAACGCACAGGTATTAACATTGAAAATGTTTATAGGATCGTTTTGACAGAGTTGTGGTGTTACCAAAATGATTAAATGAAATTAATTCAATAAATCAGAAATGAACACCATCGTATAGGGCAGTGTTTCCCAACCTTTTTTTGTACTATGCCCCACCACAACATTTTCAAAATTCTCATGCCCCCTAACATTACAATTTTGATACCTAAACAATGTTTAACATACAAATCTGAAATGTTAAACAAAAATAAAATGGCTGATACCAGAAAAAAATCCATAGAAAAAAAGTAAACACAGTAAGTTTGTTTTCGAAACATAATAATGTAGAACAGAAATTAAAGTTCATAATAATTTAATAACTATGTTATATCAATTATTTAAAATTAGTGAGATCCCTGTGCTTGATGCCTCCTGAAAATAGATTTTATGTCAGGCTCAAAATTAAAAGGCTTCATTATCAAGGCTCCTCGTTTTGTCATATCAAGAAGATGTTTTTCTTTATCAGCAAGTCATTTATGGCACTAAATTCGCATTCAGTTAAATATGAAGATGGAAAAGGTAACAACATCAGCTCTCTTGCATATTTGACTGCATTGGGGTATTTGATTTCGGATTCCTCACAAAGCCATGTTATCGCTCCTTTTATTTCGAATAAAGTTTTTATTTATTTATTTATTTATTTATTAGTTTAACATCAATCAGAGATACAATAACCCCTTATAGACTACCGAAATATAAAAATATAAATATATTAATCTACATATGTACATAACTTTACTAAAAAAAAATCGATTAAATTATATTTATGAAATGCAATAATAAATTAGTTTTCAGAGTTGATCTGTTTATATTAAAATTTATATCAACATAGTTGCTAAGATAATTTGTCTCTCTGACACAGCGAGTAATAGGTTCATTTAGTGCATAATTGACTCTATGTTCTTGTTCATAAAGAAAAAAACGCGCTCTTAATTGGCGAGATGGAGCATATAGATAAATTAAAGATAAAAGATGAGGACATTTTATATGATGTGTTAAAATATCACTAACAAACATAACAGAAAAAACTTTTCGTCTTGCTTCAAGCGAATTAATACCAATTAATTGACATCTAGTTAGGTAGGGAGGAATTTCGATGTTCCAACCAAGCTTAAACATAACAAATCTCGTAAAATTTCTTTGGATGCTTGTAATGGGTTTATTTGCTTCTGTTGGGTTTTTGCTGGCAATGATTGAACCCCTAGCTCATCGGTATGGGGTGGTTCTTTAACCCTAAACCTCACTACAAAAAAAAATAAATTGCCAGGCTTTGCATCTTGGTGTTCACGATGCGCGAGATATCGCCTCTACCCCCCCTTCCTTGGCTGACTCCCTCGCCAGAGCAACCCCTTTGACAGGCCTCTTACTCCCTCGTCCTACGTCATCACTTCCTGTTCCTCCTTCTCATCCCTTTAAAATTAAACTTACTCACAACTCATTTTGTGTATATCGTTATAGATTTCATTTAAAAATCATTTTTATTTATCTTAGAATTTATAATTTTTATTATTTATTCATTAAATTTAAATTAAAAATGAAAACAAGATTATTTAAAATTTAATGTATATCATTCAAAAGTAAATATAATTTAATTGCGAACTAATCGATCAGAATTTAAATTTTACCACAGTTGGCAACCGTGTTGCTAATTAAATGACAATTCTTTCAATCAGTAAGATCGACACGTCATCGATTTTATTCACAAGTGTGGGATTTGCAATCCTCTTTTCAAATTAGGTTTTTCTTTACACACTTTAATCCCCGATAATACCCTCCCGTTTCAACTCGCGTAGATTTCCTTTTTTTATATATATACGATATACTTCTTTGAGAGAAATAAAATAATAAAAAAATAAGGCTTTTCAAAACTCACCCCCAAAATTCCTCCTGCCCTGAAGTGGCCACTGCAAGCTGGATAATCGTGGAAATGGTACCTATAATACAATGCACTTTGTTCCGTGCTTTTTATTTCACTCTAATCCGTATATCACTGCGCGAATTGAAATTGTCTTTTTCTTTCTTTTTTTTTTTTATACACGGTTCGCGTATCGATCACACATAAATAAAAAAAAAAATTTCTTAACCGCAAACACTCTAGCAACTTGATTTAAAACAAATCCAAAATCGAAAGTTAATTTAAAATTGATTTTAAATAAAAAAAAATATTAAAAAAAGAAGGAATAAAAAAAAATATTTTTGACTGGTGGTGATTCGAACTCCAGATCCTTCGATTACCCTCAAAAGTTGTTCGACGGATTTACCGTCTGAGCCACCAGTAGATGATAAGTTTGAACCGCTAAGTGCCAGTTGTACAATTGTGGTTTAAATTTTGATCCGTGGTTCAGGAATTTTAACTCGCCGATTTCGGCGGGTTAACTGAGGTTCAACGATGGTTCAAGGTTCTAATATGCACTAAAAGCCAATTACATGCCTGAGCCATCATTGAACCACAGTTAATCCGCCGAAATTGGTGATTTAAAATTCCTGAACCAAGGATCAAATATTTGTACAACTGGCCCTAATTAATTATTTGATGGGGCACGGTATTTATTCAAAAAGCCAACGTCTAATCCCGATATGGTTGCGGTACGGGATTCTTGTACCGCTTGCTTTTTTTGCTAATTGCCTGGTACACTGAATTTGGCTATGGCGATTTTTTATTGGATTTTCTCCTGAATGTATTTTTCCGCCCAATTGAAATTATTTTCTTCGTTAGCAGGAAAATTCAGCGGCCACAAATTAGATTCACCGCTCGGAATTATAGGAATCCGCCTAATCAAAAGAAAATCCAAGATTTCAAATAAAAAAACTTTTCACACTAAAAAACACTTATTCGCATAAATTACCTCTTGTGTTGGTTATGCCTTATTTAATACGGCTGTATTATACACCAGGTATAATAAAAATAATTAAAAAAAATGGTTTGTTTTATACCAAATCAAATTACGCGCTTACTCTTTTATTTTTTTTTTTTATAAGTTGGAAACTTTAAAAATTTATTTCTAAAAAGAAAAATTAATATGCCTTAGCTTCGGCGGTTTGATTCGGAATGATTCTTTGTCTAAAAGTTTCTTTTTTTTTCTGCAGTAAATCTGCAAATCCTAACAAAGCTCACGCTTTCCGGGATCATTGACTTCATTAATTAGCAACTTTCACTCTCGAGTCAAAATAATCCCGATTCTGTATCCGATCT
Source organism: Epistrophella euchroma (assembly GCA_947049315.1). NCBI lineage: Eukaryota > Metazoa > Arthropoda > Insecta > Diptera > Syrphidae > Epistrophella > Epistrophella euchroma. Next base: position 82,912,017 of record OX346245.1, on the reverse strand, counting down.
TCTCTCAAAATTTGCTTCAGGAAAATCTGCAAAAGTGTTCTATACATTTCAAACGGCTAAACCTAAGCAACATGTTCGGACTCCCTGTAGCGACAAGTCTACTACAAACAAACAATATAAACTTTTTCCGATTCAAGGTACCTTTCCTATCGTATGCGAACATGGCAGATCGAATAATCCAAACTTCTGTCAACAAACTCCTCAAGTCGCGACTTTGTTGTTTTGCTTTGAAATCGGGTCTATTTCAAAGTTATGTTTTCATAAATTATTATACCATCGTGGTAAAATTAAGGAATTCGGTTACATGCTTTCAATTCTCTTCGAGTGAGTATTGTAATAAGGATTTCATATCACAGAACAATACTCTAAAATAGATCTAACGTAAGCAGTATAAAGGGATTTGAGAGTATAAGGATTTTTAAAATCTTTTAAATTACGTTTAATAAATCCTAACATAGAATTTGCTTTCGCTACAATAAATTCTATATGTTTTACAAAGCTAAGTTTTGAGTCAAAAATTACACCTTGGTCATAATTAATATCTTTTATTTTCGGATTAGCCGCGTATTGAAATTTATGAGAGTGCACTTTTGTACTCACCCCGAACGTTTCGCATCAAATTGAATTGAGCGTGGTCACCGGGAAACTGTTGTGAGATGCTAGATGTTAGATTGACTACGCAAGTTGTAGCGATGCGTAGGTGGTTCTATCTCATGATGTTGTTGTTGTTGAGGTGCAGGTTGTTGGGAGCAAACTATACTCACTACATCGCAGGGTGTTTTAAGTTTAATACGGGATGGTCAACTAGCAATGTAAGTAGAGATGAAATGGTTGCGTGAGGAAGAGAGCATACTAATTCTCCCTGCAGACAAAGGCAATGCGACTGTTGTTGTAAATAGAAGTGACTATTTTGATAAGATGAATGCTTTGGTTGAAGACAGAAATACGTACTCACTTGTCGATTACGATCCCACATCCCGTGTCTTAAGAAAAGCCACAAAACTCATAAATGAAAATAAAGCGATTCTACCACCTCTGCGCTTGATTCCCTCTTGCACACAGCCACCAAAATTGTATGGACTGCCAAAAATCCATAAAGAAGGGTATCCTATGCCACCAATTGTTAGTCAAATAAATGCACCTTGTTATTTATTAGCGAAGCATTTAGTAGACGTTCTCAAACCTTTAATTGGTTCGACAGAACACCATATAAAAGATTCTCCTCACTTTGTGTCGATTATCGGTGGCCTAAAACTCGATGAGGATGAAGTAATGGTGAGTTTTGATGTTGAGTCACTCTTTACAAATGTACCTGTAGAGGAAGTTGTCATTGTTATACGTGAGCTTATCTCAACTTCTGGCATTAACGAGAACTATATGCCACTGTTGGAGTTCTGTTTGACATCTGGGTATTTTTGTTTTAACAAAAATTTCTATTTACAAGTGGATGGGGTTGCTATGGGTTTACCTCTAGCACCCCTCGTGGCAGACTTGTGGATGGAATATTTCGAAACCAGAGCCCTTCGCGATTTTATAGAAAAACCCAAAATCTGGTTGAGATATGTGGATGACACATTCTGCATCCTAAAAAGCTCCAGCATCGTGAGTTTCTTGGAACATCTTAACTCACAACATCCAAAAATCAAGTTCACGATGGAAAAAGAAAAAAACAATTCCATTGCATTTCTTGATGTCAAGATAACAAGAAAAATGGATGGTACATTGGGACATACAGTCTATAGGAAAGACACCCACACTAACAGATACCTAAATGCTACCTCCCACCACCACCCGGCAAATTTAAGATCTGTGGTCTCGACACTTTTTCAGCGCGCCTACAGAATATTTGACAAGGATCATTTAAAGGCTGAGCTGAATCTGGTTGACAACGTTCTAAGAGCAAATGGATATTCAAAAAAGCAAAGAACGTGGAAACCAGTTGTGTTACAGGAAAGGGACGAAAGCAACCTGGACAAAAAAGCTTTCTTACCATACGTCAAAGGTGTAACGGACAGAATTGGTAAGGTGTTAAAAAGGTATGGGATAAAATCCATATTTATGCCACCAAAGAAGGTAAAAAACTACCTACAGTCACCAAAAGACCACTTTCCTCTCCAAAATCCGGGCGTTTATGCAGTCCCTTGTAGCTGTGGGTCTTCTTACATTGGACAAACACAAAGAAGCATTGCCACCCGCTTAAAAGAGCACATTAGTACTGTGAGCAAAAACCAGCGTGAAAAGTCGGCAATCTGTGAACACATCTTGGATAATCCAGATGAACACCACTGGATTCACTTTGACCAAACCAAGGTGTTAGCTCAAGAAAAACACTACATCCCACGGCTAGTTCGTGAGGCAATTGAAATCAAGCGCCACCAAAATTTCAATCGTGACGACAGTTTTAAGCTATCTCGATCTTGGGATCCTGTAATCAACACCTCACAGTCACCATCCCGTATTAAACTTAAAACATCCTGCGATGTAGTGAGTATAGTTTGCTCCCAACAACCTGCACCCCAACAACAACAACATCATGAGATAGAACCACCTACGCATCGCTACAACTTGCGTAGTCAATCTAACATCTAACATCTCACAACAGTTTCCCGGTGACCACGCTCAATGCAATTTGATGCGAAACGTTCGGGGTGAGCACAAAAGTGCACTCTCATAAATTTCAATACGCGGCTAATCCGAAAATAATAGATATTAATTATGATAAACCACCGCGAAAGCCTAAAAAGTTACATACACCTAGGTCTTTCTTTTCAGAGACCTTTTCAAGAGTGTTTTTGTTTATACTGTAGTCGAAGAAAACAGGCGAGAAGTTTCTAAAAAAAGAAAAACTTTGAAATTTAGAGACATTTAAAAAGTTTTAATTAACTCATCATTTTGTATTTCCGCGAGTTCTTCCTTGATACCTTATTCTTTTTTATTCAAATCAGAAAATTTTTCTTTTTAATGAGCCGACAAATTTTTTAAATGATCGACAGTTACATCTATAGCAGTATCAGTCACTTTACATTTTTGGAGCTAAGAAAACCTTACAAAATTTTTGTTGTAAATATATCTCTGACAAATTCAATAAAGGTAACGAAACCAAATATCTTCTTCTTCACGCCTCAAGAATTTTTCTCTTGCTTGAATAACCACTCATCAAAAATATATCTCCAAAGGTGGAAACACAAGAAGCATAGGTTTTTGGGAGATGTGTTATCGTGATGGAGCATAATTTCATATTGCCCCCCTATAAAATGAAATTGCCCCCTTGTGGGGCGTGGGCCCCACGTTGGGAAACACTGATCTACATAGTTATGGAGGTAGGTAGGTTGTGATTTTGTGAAAATGAAAATGATAGGTATTTATTTTTATTCCATACAGAATACAATGCGGTCTTATAAGAAAGGCCATTGATGCAGTTGAGTGTGCAAGCAGGAGTAGAACTTGCTTGAAACCGATATACCTATGTAATAAGTATAGGACAACCAAAAATATGCCAGGGAATATTTTTTTCTAGCAACAATATTAAGACAAGACAAGGTTAGAAATCCGTTTTATAAGAAATACTGTCTTTTAAGGGTATGTGTCCCTTTGTGAAATAGGTTGGAGCTTTACGCTAAACTGTATAGCGCTCACAATTTTGCGAATATTTTAATGAAACAAACGGTAATCGATTGGAAATAAGTTGAGCAATATATTTTTGTGGCTTTAAAAAAAATAAAAAATTATATATGCCTCAAAACCGCCAGACAAATGGAAAAATCATAAAATTTAGTGAGATGCTTATAGGAATGATAGGGAAATTGGTTAAATATTACTTTTTTATTTTTTTTACATTTTTTTTCTAGAGACAATTCATCTCAAATTGACAAATGGGTTTTGTTTTTTCTATATTTTTTTTATTTATTCCCAAAAAAAATTTACAAAACCGTGAAAAATGAAGGAAATTTACAAAGAGGTATGAATGCATTATTTGATAAAACTTCTGAAGTATAAAAGGTAACGAAGTCAAATTAACGGTTTTTCAAAGCTTATATGTATGTGCAGTTGTTTTTATTTTTCTTTCATTTTTTTTTATTTTTTACAGTAACTTTTTAGAGACAAAAATACAAAATATACTCCTTTTTTCCCAATTATTTCGTTTGACCCCCTGGGAAATTGAGTGTTATATTTTTTAAATTTCCTAAATGTTTTTTAAATCAAAGAATCATATGTCTTGAATGCCTAATGGGTTTAAAAAAAAAAAATATTTCGTATAACATGCTAAAAAATGCAATTCAATGTGACACTATTCGTAATGCCGTGGTTAGGCAAGGACAGCCAATACAATTACCACATATTTTTTTTTATTTTTGTTTGGTATTTTGTTTATTAAATTTAAAAAACAAAATAATATTTTCTCTCATGGTTTTTTTAATTTTAATTTTGAAAAAGTTGTCCATTTCGCGTTTTTTTACCATAACAACATCATTGCTCACGCACACAAAGAAGTTTGGTTCAAAAGAAATCCACTGGGTAGTGTAGTGATGCATTCTCTTTTTCCTTATTCTCTTTTACAAAATAAGTTGTTTGTTTGGTATCAGCTCTCGACTCCCAATGATTTTTTTTTGTCTTGTATGGAAAACCATAGTATGCATACAAATATAGTATTCTGTGAATCGCCAAGGAAGAAAAAATTATAAATTTGTTATGTACGTATGCCTTGTTTTTTTTTTTTTTTTTAAAGACGTAGTAGTGGAAGTTCGTGTTCAAGTCGGAGGTGGGATCGTTGCAGGAAATTTGGATGAATTTTGTGTAGCTTGTGCGTAGGTACATATGTACATACATACATAATGTATATTTTTTTTCTTCGCTAGTCTGTTAGAAGGTTTTTCTGCTTCTTTTGGGAAAAAAAAATTATGATGGGTATTGCGGGTCGATTATAGAAGAGTTTTTGTTCTTTCAGTGTTTTTTTTTCTGATAGGTATTAGTGCAAGGTCATGTTTGGAATGTTGGGTATAGTTGCTGAAGGATTGTTTTGATTATCTATCTATTGGAAAAATACATTGGTAGATACATGTTAAAGTCAATTAGTAGCATTATTATTGTGTAATTGAATAGCGATCCCATTTCACTTTGAGTGGAATACATACTGCGCCAAGCATAAAATGTGTCTGGTGGTTGGTGCCAAAATATATGTAGGTATATTGTAAATGTACCTACATAGGAATATTTATCAGTAGACAGGAGAAAGACGATCGCATTTTGTTGTTGAAGAAAAACTAATAGGTAGACCCTGAAAATTGGACTTTCACTTCAAAAAATTACCACAAGGCTGAAGTTTGGTAAAGAGCTTTTTTATGTATTAAGCATTTTCCAAAAAGTATCAGTTTTTTTTTTTTTGAAAAAATGTGAAGGTAAAAGTTGCAGCATATGAAATCGTACAAAGAGAAAAGCTTACACTTATTTTTGAAGATTTTCAAAAACTGTGAAAAAATATCTTTCGTAGTAAATTTAATCCAAAAAAATGTTATGATAGCATGTTACGTCTGTCCATTATAAAAAAAAATGCAGTGGTTAGGAAAAAGCCATCACCTTTAAAGAGGTTATGATTTTGTTTGCATTTTATAGTACCTAACTCGTTTGAAAAAACTTTTATAAAATAAAAATATCTAAAAATTTATCAATTAAATGTAACCAAATCTTATTCTTGATATCTATGAAGGCTTATGTCATTGAGCTGTATAAAAATGGATATTTATCAAGGCTTAATTATGTTCTTAACGTGGATAAATTTTGTATTCAGTAAATAAAATAAGCCCAGTGCCAGACTAATGATAAACTGTATGGTTTAGTTGCTATGGGATCTAAAAGTCAACAGATATCTTTTTTTTCTAGAGACATTCGAGATAAAATACAGTTTTGAACAATTTTTAGTAGTAGATTTATTTTTTTAAGTCTTATCTATTCTTCATTATCTATAGAATGTAATTGAGCTGAAGTCGATAGAATTATTTGTTCTCGAATAATAATAAGAAAATAATTAAGTAATCGAATTTTTTTGACAACCCTTTTTGCACTTTATGACGTTATTATGTATCTGTAAAATCAAATCTATTCGAAGCCGATGGCTTTATTTATTCTCAAGATATGGTCGACGAATTGAGGTATCACGAACGTAGCCACGAGATATGGATGTACATGTACATAACATTTAACAAATAAATCACATCGACATATCAGACAAATCGGACCAATTAGGTGCAATAAGTTCTCATGGGAAGTTAATAAATACATACATACCTTACTACTTATACAAAACACACAAAAAAACGTATATAAGAAAAACACTGATATAAGAAACTTACGGTCATATTCTTGACTCTTATTAAAGCTAGTTTTACCGAAAAACTAGATCTATGGTGGTTTCGAGTTTTAAGTTTTTCACAAATTTTTATATCTCCATCATCTAAATTAAAATATTCATACATAGTTTGACATCTAAATTAAATCAATAATTTTTTTGAGAAACTTTAAACTCGAAACCCCTATAGAACTAGTTTTTCAGTAAAACTATCTTTGAATAATATAGCCGTTATTCTTTCACTACATAGAAAATTAAACTTTTATAAGAAATTTTCCCGTGTAAACTTCTAAATGATGCGCCGTGTAACTTTCACAAAATTTCTGAACCCACCCTTATTGAATTGCCAAAGAAGTGACAAATTGAAGATCGGGGAGAAAGAAAAAAGCCTATACATTTGACATTTCTTATAGGCATTTTTATTTATACTAGTATCGCCCAGCGGCCGAAATTCGGCCAACAAAAAATAACACACTCTAGTAAGGAAAATAAAAAGTTAAATTATAAGGGAAAACTAATTCTTCAAAACCATCAATGACTAACTTTAAAACCAATTCAAAGTCTGGTGGACGGTCATACGCCACCATGAAAGTGCCTAAATTCTGTCAATTTGGTATTTGAAATTATGAATTTTTTTTACCAATGGTTGAAATTCGACCACATAGGTACAACAAACAAAATTAAATAACCGTTACTAATCTAGATTTGTACTAAATTTTTGGTGTATCATTCGGTTATATGTACCCCAAAGGAAAGAAGTTGATTTTCTGCAAACTTTACAACCTCTATCAGTTTCATTGAAATCCTTGGATTTTTTGAGTTTCTTATATCCGTCATCTACTGTACCTAAATTAAGAAAAAATTGACTTAGGAAAGGTACGACACATTTTTTTTTAGAAAACATAAAATAGAGAAGCTCCTATTTTTTTTTCCTTTTTATAGGTACTTTGTTTAACCCGAAAAAAAAAAAATAATACCACCGCGCTGCGCTACACCAACCAATTCTTTTAGAAAATTATAAAAGGTATTCTTTTTTCTTCATAATACATATTCACATATCACTCCATATGCATAAGGAAAAAACAAATCCATCCTTACCTTACCTACCTCCTGCTCCTACCCTTCTGGTCAGAATCGTTATTTTCTCTAAATTGTATGTCTAATTGTAAATACATAACAAGTAGGTACATTTGCTTCGTCTGCGCTTACTCGCTCGCTACCTGTTTTTTTTTTCTTTTGTTTGAGTCTTGTGCGTAGTGCTTGTGCGTGATTCTCTGCTCTCTCACTCTCTGCACCATCGTTTGCGATTAAAACAGAGTACAAGCAAGAGTATAATTAAAATTGCAATGCCGAATCTGGTGAAGAGAGCTTACTAACACATTCAAATTCATTTACATGAATTTGAATTTGTTAGTAAGCTCTCTTCACCAGATTCGGCATTGCAATTTTAATTATACTCTTGCTTGTACTCTGTACTCTGTTTTAATCGCAAACGATGCATGGTGCAGAGAGTGAGAGAGCAGAGAATCACGCACAAGCACTACGCACAAGACTCAAGCAAAAGAAAGAAAAAAAAACAGGTAGCTAGCGAGTAAGCGCAGACGAAGCAAATGTACCTACTTGTTATGTATTTACAATTAGACATACAATTTAGAGAAAATAACGATTCTGACCAGAAGGGTAGGAGCAGGAGGTAGGTAAGGTATGGATGGATTTGTTTTTTCCGTATGGATATGGTGTGATATGTGAATATGTATTATGAAGAAAAAAGAATACATTTTACAATTTTCTAAAAGAATTGGTTGGTGTAGCGCAGCGCGGTGGTATTATTTTTTTTTTTCGGGTTGAACAAAGTACATATAAAAAGGAAAAAAAAATAGGAGCTTCTCTATTTTATGTTTTCTAAAAAAAAATGTGTCGTACCTTTCCTAAGTCAATTTTTTCTTAATTAGGGTACAGTAGATGACGGATATAAGAAACTCAAAAAATCCAAGGATTTCAATGAAACTGATAGAGGTTATAGCTGACGGCTGTAAAGTTTGCAGAAAATCAACTTCTTTCCTTTGGGGTACATATAACCGAATGATACACCAAAAATTTAGTACAAATCTAGATTAGTAACGGTTATTTAATTTTGTTTGCTGTATGTGGTCAAATTTCAACCATTGGTAAAAAAATTCATACATTCAAATACCAAATTGACAAAATTTAGGCACTTTCATGGTGGCGTATGACCGTCCACCAGACTTTGAATTGGTTTTAAAGTTAGTAATTGATAGTTTTGAAGAATTAGTTTTCCCTTATAATTTAACTTTTTATTTTCCTTACTAGAGTGTGTCATTTTTTGTTGGCTGAATTTCGGCCGCTGGGCGATACTAGTATAAATAAAAATGCCTATAAGAAATGTCAAATGTATGGGCTTTTTTCTTTCTCCCCGATCTTCAATTTGTCACTTCTTTGTCAATTCAATAAGGGTGGGTTCAGAAATTTTGTGAAAGTTACACGGCGCATCATTTAGAAGTTTACACGGAAAAATTTCTTATAAAAGTTCAATTTTCTATGTAGTGAAAGAAGTTTCTTATATCAGTTTCTTATATCAGTGTTTTTCTTATATACGTTTTTCTTATATGAGGTGTATTTAGCATGTATCTTTATGTGAATGTGCATGGTATTTTGGAATGTCTGTCTTATAAGCGTGTTTTTCTTAAATGGGACTTTCTCATATCCATCATCTACTGTACCAATGAGAAGTTGGAAAACCAAACTTACTAATCTTTAGCCAGTTGGTTTTTATTATGTTATTGAGGTATGTATTTATGTTTTATTATCAAATGGAAAAAGAATGCTAATGCATTTGATGGGCGTAATTTGACATGGAGTGTGGAGATTGAATCAATAGAAGTTGCAGATATTGGCGAGGCTGGGATATGAGCCGTTTAAATTAGATGTAGGTACATATGTAAGCAGATTTGTGTGTTGTGTATAAGTAGTAAGGTATGTATGTATTTATTAACTCACCATGAGAACTTATTGCACCTAATTGGTCCGATTTTTCTGATATGTCGATGTGATTTATTTGTTAAATGTTATGTACATGTACACCCATATCTCGTGGCTACGTTCATGATACCTCATTTCGTCGACCATATCTTGAGAATAAATAAAGCCATGGGCTTCGAATAGATTTGATTTTACAGATACATAATAACGTCATAAAGTGCAAAAAGGGTTGTCAAAAAAATTCGATTACTTAATTATTTTCTTATTATTATTCGAGAACAAATAATTCTATCGACTTCAGCTCAATTACATTCTATAGATAATGAAGAATAGATAAGACTTAAAAAAATAAATCTACTACTAAAAATTGTTGAATTAATATTTTTCGACTGGAATATCTCGAAAACAAACAATAATATCGTCTTCAAAATAATTTTTAAATTTTGCCATAATTAAAAATTGATAAGACTTTGTAAAAAATGGAATGGGTATTTTTTTCTAAACAAAAAAAAACTGCCAAAGGAACCTCTAAAAATTCTTGAAAATTGTTTTTCATCTCGAAAATCTAGGAAACAAATAATTTCATATGTACATATTCTACAATACATATACAAAAGATCTGGTACAATTTTTTTTGAACAAATAGGCAAGTACAAATTATGTATTTAGGTAGGCGTACCTACATACATAAAATTTTAATTTATAATTGATAAAGTCTGTAAAAAAATTTAATTGAAGCTTTTTTTTAAGTAAACATAAAATACAAAAACTACTAAAAATTGTTCAAAACTGTATTTTATCTCGAATGTCTCTAGAAAAAAAAAAGATATCTGTTGACTTGTAGATCCCATAGCAACTAAACCATACAGTGTATCATTAGCCTGGCACTGGGATTATTTTATTTACTGGATACAAAATTTATCCAAGTTAAGAACATAATTAAGCCTTAATAAATATCCATTTTTATACAGCTCAATGACATAAGCCTTCATAGATATCAAGATTAAGATTTGTTTACATTTAATTGTTAAATTTTTAGATATTTTTATTTTGTAAAAGTTTTTTCAAACGATTTAGGTACTATAAAATGCAAACAAAATCATCACTTCTTTAAAGGTGATGGCTTTTTCCTAACCACTGCATTTTTTTTTTATAATGGACAGACGTTACTTTCTTTTTTAAATTTACTACGAAAGATATTTTTTCACAGTTTTTGAAAATCTTCAAAAATAAGTGTAAGCTTTTCTCTTTGTACGATTTCATATGCTGCAACTTTTACCTTCACATTTTTTCAAAAAAAAAAACTGATACTTTTTGGAAAATGCTTAATACATAAAAAAGCTCTTTACCAAACTTCAGCCTTGTGGTCATTTTTTGAAGTGAAAGTCCAATTTTCAGGGTCTACCTATTAGTTTTTCTTCAACAACAAAATGCGATCGTCTTTCTCCTGTCTACTGATAAATATTCCTACATTTACAATAGACCTACATATACCTATTTTGGCACCAACCACCACACATTTTATGCTTGGCGCAGTATGTATTCCACTCAAAGTGAAATGGGATCGCTATTCAATTACACAATAATAATGCTACTAATTGACTTTAACATGTATCTACCAATGTATTTTTCCAATAGATAGATAATCAAAACAATCCTTCAGCAACTATACCCAACATTCCAAACATGACCTTGCACTAATACCTATCAGAAAAAAAAACACTGAAAGAACAAAAACTCTTCTATAATCGACCCGCAATACCCATCATAATTTTTTTTTTCCCAAAAGAAGCAGAAAAACCTTCTAACAGACTAGCGAAAAAAAAAATATACATTATGTATGTATGTACATATGTACCTACGCACTTTACAAAAAAACAAGGCATACGTACATAACAAACCTATATTTTTTTCATGACATCTTTTTTTATCTTCCTTGGCGATTCACAGAATACTATATTTGTATGCGTACTATGGTTTTCCATACAAGACAAAAAAAAAATCATTGGGAGTCGAGAGCTGATACCAAACAAACAACTTATTTTGTAAAAGAGAATAAGGAAAAAGAGAATGCATCACCACACTACCCAGTGGATTTCTTTTGAACCAAACTTCTTTGTGTGCGTGAGCAATGATGTTGTTATGGTAAAAAAACACGAAATGGACAACCTTTTCAAAATTAAAATTAAAAAAACCATGAAAGAAGATATTATTTTGTTTTTTAAATTTAATAAACAAAATACCAAAAAAAAAAAATAAAAAAAAATATGTGGTAATTGTATTGGCTGTCCTTGCCTAACCACGGCATTACGAATAGTGTCACATTGAATTGCATTTTTTAGCATGTTATACGAAATATTTTTTTTTTTTTAAACCCATTAGGCATTCAAGACATATGATTCTTTGATTTAAAAAACATTTAGGAAATTTAAAAAATATAACACAATTTCCCAGGGGGTCAAACGAAATAATTAGGAAAAAAGGAGTATATTTTGTATTTTTGTCTCAAAAAAGTTACTGTAAAAAATAAAAAAAAATGAAAGAAAAATAAAAACAACTGCACATACATATAAGCTTTGAAAAACCGTTAATTTGACTTCGTTACCTATTATACTTCAGAAGTTTTATCAAATAATGCATTCATACCTCTTTGTAAATTTCCTTAATTTTTCACAGTTTTGTACATTTTTTTTGGGAATAAATAAAAAAAATATAGAAAAAACAAAACCCATTTGTCAATTTGAGATGAATTGTCTCTAGAAAAAAAATAAAAAAAAAATAAAAAAGTAATATTTAACCAATTTCTTTATCATTCCTATAAGCATCTCACTAAATTTTATGATTTTTCCATCTGTCTGGCGGTTTTGAGGCATATATAATTTTTTATTTTTTTTTAAAGCCACAAAAATATATTGCTCAACTTATTTCCAATCGATTACCGTTTGTTTCATTAAAATATTCGCAAAATTGTAAACGCTATACAGTTTAGCGCAAAGCTCCAACCTATTTCACAAAGGGACACATACCCTTAAGCGCCATGTTTCGTCGAAAATGAATATTTTTTACGTTTAACGTGCATATTTTTCCGTATATTATATACATATTTTTGTATATTTTTCATTAAAATCATAACTTGTACATGTCTTCCAATGTTTATTCAATAAATAATAAAGGTCTGTAGGGTAGAATTACCAAAAAATTAAAACCTAACTTCAGGTTATGTCGAAAAAATTCGCAATAATGTAAATTTGGGTTAGAGTTTTTTTTTTTTTTTTAGAAAATTAACCTTTTTTTAGGTTGGTTAAATCGACTCGAACGATTTTATTCAATTTTGAAATCTAGTACTTCTAAATATTTTAAGGCCGTGTGTGAATTGAATTAAAATTTCTATTAAATTTTATCCGAAATTAAATTTTGAAATTTTTACGTATACCTACAGATTCACTTCACTAGTGTCAAAAATTAAATTAATCTTCGGATAACATTTAACGCATTTTAACCTAATTCCCACACGGCTTAAACAATAGGTATAAATAGCTTTTGAAAATTTAGAAAATATTAACCTTAAATTAAAAAAAATCATATTCTTAGTAATTCCGACATTTTAACATTTCTTTCGTTGAAAGGTACCAACATTTTTGTTAGCCACGAGAGCAAGCTCATGGGACTCACTCGTGTAAATTTTGTTTTTTATTTTTGATATAATTAATGTCTTAAATAAGCCCATGTAGATGAATTTAAACGATGCACCATTATAAAAAAATGCATGTACCTATTTCAAATACGTTTTAATGGCTTTTAGCCCAAGCAACGTTATGTTCAACAATCTCACTTGTACACTACTTACATATTTTTTTTTTGTTTTTAGATTTAACGATGCACCATTATAAAAAAAATGCATGTACCTATTTCAAATACGTTTTAATGGCTTTTAGCCCAAGCAACGTTATGTTCAACAATCTCACTTGTACACTACTTACATATTTTTTTTTTGTTTTTAGATTTAACGTCTATAAAGCTAGCATATACACATTAGCATAATCAATTAAAACCATAACTAGAATTTTGTGCTATTATTGTGTGGCAGTCCCGATTTTTGTAGCAAAACTTCTAAACCGCCCAGCTTAATCAATTGAAATAAAAACTAAAATTATATACAAAAATAGCACAAAAAGAGTACAAAATTCTAGTTTTAAAAAAAAAATGCAGTTTTTAAAAATAAATTACATAGGTATACATTCCTACATAGAATATATTTTAACAAGCAATTTTTAGCATATTTTTAGGGCGTATAATCACATAATTACTATTACTTGTTAAGGGCATATAATTCATTCTTAAAGGCAAATTATAAGTGCTTAAAAATGTTTTTAGGGCATATTTTTGTTTATCCTAATAGTTATATGAGTTTTGATATCAGATTTAATAAAAAGAAACGATTTTTTTGGTTGAATAGAAAAGTATGATGGGGTTAGTTAAAGAAAATTAACAAGAATTATTTTTTGCCAAATGGAAAGTGACATTAAATACTAGAAACTTCAGAACCTATAATGGTGTCTGAAACAACTCATTACGTTTTAATTAATTTGTAAAGATTAGTAATGTGTTTTGTTTATCTAGCAAAATAAATTCATTTTCAATGTCCCCATGGTTACTCAATGAGTGAAATCTGTAAATTTTTTATACAGTGGACGGTCAAATAACGGTACCAAAGCTTTATGATCTGTTTCGACAACTACGTGTCGACCGAAAGTGTATTGATGAAACTTTGTACAACCAAAAAGGATTGCAAAAAGTTCCTTCTCAATTTGTGCGTAGTTTTGTTGACTTGTCGTCATTTGCAGAAGCATATGCGATCGGAGAAGAATTATGAGAGATGACGGCACCTAATACACTCTTAGATGCATCGACAGACAATGTGAGAGGTTTTTCTGGGTCGTAATATGTGAGAATTGGAGCACTGGCAATACAAATTTTTAGATTTTGACCTATGAATTTAACTTCGTTTTAAAGAAATTTTGATTTTGATAAGTTGAACTTAAAACCTATCGGCTTTGCCCTCTCAAGCAGTTGCTTGAGTGCTTTATTGTGTTCCTCAATAGTTGACCTAGGGTGGAATCGCGTAACTGGCTGAACAGAATGGCGACGGAGACGGAACTGGAGCCGCAACTGGAATAGATGTCAAAATATTGAATACACCCAAATTCAATGTTGCGAACACAACGGAACGTAGCCGCATACGGACCTGCAGCCGCAGACGGAAGAGTTCACCAACTTTTAACTTTTCACGTACGACTCTTTTGACGTTTCAATTTGTATGAAGAAAAAAGCAACTTTTTGGGTCGGAAAAAAATATTGTGGTTATTTGTATCGCGAAAAAAAATATTTATTAAAAGGGAAATTATTGGAAACAAAAAATGTGAATTCTGAGCTTGTACACAAGAATATTCTTTTGTTTTTCTTTAAAATACTTTCAAAGCTGTACAGCTGCATTGTGGGCACGTAAAAAAAATAACGTACGACACTTTTTGACAGCTCTTCCAGTTCCGTTTGCGGCTCTAGCATTCTATTCTGGTCAGGCAGTAAAGTGATTTGTGACCATCACATTTATGACAGTCACATGTGATTGGATTTGATTTTCCGTCTGCGTAAAGTGATCACAAAAAAATTGTTGAAATTTGGTATCACTTTAAGAGAAATGGTACAAAACACTTACGTTGCTTGCCTTTGTCATAATTTATGTCGAATTCCTTTTACCAAAAATAATCGATTTTTTTTTCTAAACAGACTCCATTTTTTCTTTCAATACAGATTCCAGAAAAATCGATTTTTTCTTCCAAACAAATCGATTTTTTTATTAAAAGGAATTAGACATTAGTTTTGTTTTCTCTGATTTTTTTTTTTGTTGGCTTTTGTGTTTATAAAGTGTTTTATCTATTATTTGAATTTTTTTATATAATATTTATTTTGTTTTTATATGATTTATTAAAGTATTATTTGTTGAGTGAAAAAATTAAATATACTTATTTGTGAAACAAAAGTTAAGAAAAAAGTTCTCTTAATTATTAAATGCTTAAACCTTTGAAAAATAAAAACACATCTGTTATTTCATTGAATATAAATTAATTCAAATATCTTTGATTTGAAGATGCAAAAAATAGTAAAGTTTTACATGAAATTGATAGCAAAATAGCTGTCACAGAAATTAGTCACAAAAATGTGATTGTCACATGTGACAATCACCTTACGCAGACGGAATTTGTGCAGAATGACTATCACTTATCACAAATCACATTAGCCGATTCCATGAATATTAGAAAATCGTCCATAGGTATATACAAAAATATTTTCAATATCCTTAAAGTTTTATTCCATTTGAGATTGGAAGATTTCAGGGGCTACATTAATTATTGCAAACCTTATCAGCAGAAAAGAACGGCAACTTCACGGCTCTTGTACAGGCCATTGACAAACGTTTTGGAGATGGTCATATGCAAGAAGTCTTCCGCGTCCAACTCAATACTAGGGGGGTTATAACCAAATGCGCGGCGGATCGCTTTTGGTTATTTTCAAATGCGATCGAGGACGCAAATGAACCTTCCAGTTTCTCTCACATAATTCCAAAAATTTCCAGGCCACTCCCATTTTTACTTCCACTCTTCTCATTTAATTGTCAGCCGCTTCCAAAAATTTGACAGTAGGTAGCTGTTTGCCGTCCAAACAAGTTGTTTTTTTTTTTTTTTTGCTTAAAGTATTTGCAATTTGCCTATAATTTTGCAATTTTTGTTGCTCTTAACAAAAAAAATAAAAAAAAATTGATGAAATAGTGTTTTTATTTGCCGAAATTGAAGAGATACATAATTATTTGCAACTTGTTTATGTATTTACATTTTCTTTCAATCCGCCAACAATCCGCCACCTAGACACATATCGCTTTCAAACCAAAAATGACATGTAGTGAGAACTTTCGCTTTGGCATGAAAAGCGAATCGCTTTTGAGAATAGGAAAATGCAAATCCGCCATCAAAAGCGATCCGCCGCGCATTTGAGAATAACCCCCCAGAGTCCAGAAAAGAGGTGAAAGTCTGCAACAACTTCAAGCAGATATCGAACGGCTGGCTCACCTGGCATATCCAACTGCAGGAGAGGAAATAATAAACCAGTTCGCAACAGAAGCATTTGTCCGCGCTGTATCGGACATCAACCTTCAGCGAGCAATTCGAACTGCCGGAAAACGCACGATTCCTGAAGCATTGGCGTTTGCTCTAACTATGGAAGCAGCAGAACAAGCATCTCGAGAAGTTCATCGGGTAAGAGAAATGGAAGTTGAAGAATGCTCCTGTCAGAGAATCCTGATCCAAAGAAATCAGCGAGACGG
Organism: Epistrophella euchroma; assembly: GCA_947049315.1. Classification (NCBI taxonomy): domain Eukaryota; kingdom Metazoa; phylum Arthropoda; class Insecta; order Diptera; family Syrphidae; genus Epistrophella; species Epistrophella euchroma. The sequence continues at coordinate 82,895,296 of OX346245.1, read as the reverse complement.
ACCTGCTCGATGCTGGAATTGTAATAATACCGGCCATCATCAGTGGCAGTGCAGATTGCCACCAAGAAAAGCTGCATGTCACCATTGTGGAAGCAGAGAAAACAACAGAGAAAAACGTGGCAACTACACCAACGCTCCTCTTACTCGACATGTTCCACAACCAGAAAAACAGGTAAGAAGTATCGATGGCCCCAGAACTACTGTCCAGGTCTCACAGACTAAACGAAACAACAAAAGTCTGACTGTGGAGGCAACATTAAACGGCAAGAAACACGTGGCTACAATCGACACAGGTGCCACTGCCTCCATTGTAAGAAGGGACTTGGTCAAGGTGACATGGCTGCATAATACCAATAGCTATCGTCTGAAAACTGCTACAGGAGAGGCAGCAAAAGTGTACGGAGAAGTTTGTCTTCCGATTCGTTTGGCAGAACTGGAGTTTTCACATCTGTTTTTGGTAGCAGATATATGTGACGAGTGCATCATTGGAATCGACTTCATGAAAGAACACGGAATAATTCTGGATATCGGTAAACAAGTTCTTAATTACCAAAATGTAGAGATTCCTATGGTTTATGGTGACGAAAAATCATCAACTCTAAGAAGTGTCATCAAAGAAGACATATGCTTGCCGTCTTCTTCTGAAGTGTTCGTTTGAGCTAAAATAAAAGGCTATTTGGGTGGTCATCGATACCTTATGGTGGAACCAGATACTGACCAAGGCTTCCAAAACATCATCGTTGGGAAGACTCTTGTGGCACCAAAGAACAACATGGTACCTGTACGGATTCTGAATATAAAACCGTACGAAGATAAGTTGAGAAAAGGAGAAATAGTCGGAAAATGTGAACCTGTATCAGCGATAACTAAGATCACGGAAGAGGACACGAAGAAGCCTGCGAACTCCGAACAACTAAAGGCAAAAATCCTTAACTCAACCAATCTGAGTCAACATCAACTAAGTATTGCTGGTAGCCTTCTTCATGAGTATGCTGACATATTTTCTTCACCAAGTAGGCAGTATGGTCGAACACAACTTGTGCAGCATCGGATCGACACAGGAGACGTCAGACCGATTCGTCAACCAGCAAGACGTCTCCCCCTAGCCAAAAAAGCCGAAGTTGAAGAGATAATATCGTGCATGAAGAAAGATGTGCTGATCGAAAACTCTAAAAGCCCTTGGGCATCACCAGTGGTCCTTGTCAAAAAGAAGGACGGAAGCACTCGATTTTGTGTGGACTACATGAGGCTGAATGATGTGACAAAGAAAGAGAGCTATCCTCTGCCCAGAATCAGCGATACTTTGGATGCAATGGAAGGTGCTAAATGGTTCTCTACACTAGACCTAAAGAGCGGCTACTGGCAGGTAGAAATTCACCCAGAAGATCGTGAAAAGACAGCTTTCTCCACAGAAAATGGTCTTTGGCAGTTTAAAGTGATGCCATTTGGACTATGTAACGCTACGGCTACATTTGAGCGTTTGATGGAATGCGTTTTACAAGGACTTACTTGGAAATCTTGATTGGTCTATTTGGACGATGTCATCGTGTATGGAAAAACATTTGACGAACATTGTGACAACCTAAGAGCTGTATTCCAGAGGCTTCGAGAAGCAAACCTCAAGCTTAATCCAGACAAATGTGCGCTTTTCAAAACAGAAGTAAAATATTTGGGACACATCATCTCATCCCAAGGAGTAAAGTCTGATCCTGTAAAAGTTGACACTGTAAAGAATTGGCCAACACCACAGGACAAACATTAACTCCGAAGCTTCCTTGGCCTAGCCACGTATTACCGGCGTTTTTTGAAGGATTTTGCTGGAATCGCCAAAAGCTTGCATCAGCTTACAGAAAAAGGAAAGCCGTTCAAATGGTCAGGTGAGTGTGAGAAAAGCTTTCAGGAACTAAAGCTGCGTTTATGTAACGCTCCTGTGCTGACCTACCCGACCCCGGAAAAACCTTTTATCATTGACGCCGATGCAAGTAATGTTGGAATTGGCGCTGTACTGTCACAAGTCCATGACGGAGAAGAAAAGGTTGTCGCCTACTACAGTAAGGTCGTTTCGAAGCCAGAACGGAATTATTGCGTGACCAGAAGGGAACTTCTAGCTCTGATATTGGCAACAAAGCACTTCCATAAGTACATCTATGGACAGAAGTTCCTTCTCCGAACAGACCATGGAGCACTCAATTGGCTTCTGAACTTTAAAAATCCTGAAGGTCAAGTAGCAAGGTGGATCGAGAGACTACAGACATATGACTACCAAATTCATCATAGAAGAGGAAAGTTGCATTAAAACGTAGACGCATTATCTCGACGACCTTGCAAACAGGACTGTAAGCATTGCACACGTCAAGAAGAAAAGGAGTTGGTTGCCGTCCGACGAATAAGAGCTGATCCCATTTACGGTTGGAGTAATGAAGAACTTAGGACTGCTCAACAAGAAGACTCGGACATAGAGCCCATTCTTGCGTGTAAAAAACACCAAGAAAAACCAGAGTGGTGTGACATCTCCGACAGAAGTCCAGCCCTGAAAGCATATTTGGCACAATAAGACTCACTTCATGTGGAGGAAGGTGTTCTAAGGCGTATGTGGGAATCCGCAGACGGTAAGTCCTATGTGATGCAGCTGGTCGTTCCTCGGTCCAAGGTTAATGACGTTCTTCGAGAGATGCATGACGGAGCTTCTGGAGGTCATTTGGGAGTCAATAAGACTTTGGAAAAGATACGACAACGGTTCTACTGGCTACATGCAAGAGAGGACGTCGAAAAGTGGTGCCGAAAATGTGATACTTGTGCTGCTAGCAAAGGCCCAGGTAGGGATCTTCAAAGTAAAATGCAACAATATAATGTAGGCACACCTTTCGAGAGGATTGCAGTAGACGTCGCAGGCCCTTTTCCTGAGACCGACAGTGGAAACCGATACATCTTTGAAGTCATGGATTACTTCAGCAAGTGGCCTGAGGCATTTGCCATCCCAAACCAAGAAACCAAAACAGTTGTCCATCAGATTGTCTTCAATTGGGTGAGCAGGTTCGGCGTACCTATGGAACTTCATTCCGACCAAGGAAGGAACTTCGAATCTAACATCTTCCAGGAAGTCTGTTCGCTCCTTGGCATTAAAAAGACGAGGACAACGCCGCTTCATCCATAATCTGATGGGATGGTCGAACGATTCAACCGGAAGCTAAAGGAACATCTATCTAAGGTTGTCAGCGACTACCAACGAGACTGGGATAGACATATTCCATTATTCCTAATGGCATATAGGAGTGCAGTACATAGCTCGACAGGACATACACCATCGGAGATCTTGTTTGGAACGTCAATACGACTGCCTAGTGAGGTGAAATTTGGATGCCGGACAATTGAGCCACAACGAACAGAAGAATATGTGGATAACCTCAAAGAAAGGCTCATTGACATTCATCAACGAACCAGAGCATTCATAAAAAAATCTAGTGATCGGATGAAAACACGTTATGATGCCCAAGCAACAACAACAGGATTTCAAGAAGGAGACCTCGTGTGGTTTTACAATCCCCATCGACAAAAGGGACTGCCACCAAAGCTTCAACAGAACTGGGAAGGACCCTACACTGTTGTGAAGAGACTAAATGATGTGGTCTACCGTATACAGACAGGAGTAAGTGGGAAACTGAAAGTAGTTCATTGTGACCGTTTGCATCGTTATAATATAATGGTGAAAGGAGCGACAGAATTGTTCGGGACGATCAATCTTAGGAAGGGGGCAATGTAACGATGAAATCAGCACCTAACTACTTTCGGAACAAACAAAGAGCCAAGTACAAAAATACCCTTATCGAAGACAACAACCATCAATAAGAATTCCCGAGAGAATGCGCCCATCTCTCTCTGGGGGAAAATGCGCTGAATGGACGAGTGGAGAGAACGCCATCTCTCTCGTTGGAATGGAACCTTCTAGATGGCTTTTGTGCCAGTACTTTCAAGTAGAGTCTCGAACCTCTCAGCTCACTTTATAAGGAGAAACTTTTTGAGCACAGACTACAGTTTATTTTTGAAAGCGAAAGTGTAAAGTTCAAAGTTAAAAGTATCCGGAAGTGAATTTAAGTTGCATACTATTGAGGTTGATGATAAATAAAATATTTGAAGTGAAGTAAAGTGTGTTTAATTTAAAAAGGAAATAATTGACGGTTGACAGTTAAAAAGGAATAAGTTTTATATCGAACCGTGGTAAAACGTTACAATATTATTCTAGGCATATAGTTGAAGTAAAGAACAAAAAAAAACTATGAAGACGATCGAAGTTAAAATTATTAAATAAAAAACTGATGAAACCAAAAAGGTAAAACAAAACAGGTAAATATAAAAGGATTAAAATAATATAAAACAATGAAAAAAAAGAACAATTGTACTTGAATAATTAACTTTTTGTAAGAAAAGGAATTCGAACACGCACATGACACGGGGTTTATATCGCTGTGGACCTTTTTGTCTCTTTTGGCGCGGTACGTCTTCGGATCATGCGAATCGAAGAGTTACCCGGCACTAGTCCACCAGCTCGACGATAAAATGTTGAGTCAAGCCCGGCCTCACCCGACACTGACTGTACCCAAAAGAAATATCTTGTCGCGGGACCTACCTGTAGAGCGCTCTGTAGGAGATTGCACCTTGGTGCCAGTTATCGATAAGAAAACAGTCGGAGGAAACCAGCTTCAACCTGTCGACCTTGTGCTTCGGCGAAACCCTCACTCCTATGGTCTTCACAAACCTTGCACAACAATAAAAAGGTAATACAAGAAATATAAAAATTTAAATATCCTAACTGCCAACGCTCAAAAATTATTTGTTCCTAAAAATAGGCAATCTTTCGAGTGGGTAAAGATTTCTGCTACGGTTGTTGTTTGCAATTCGGTGGGTCGAATGTTTCGAATTTATTTTGTTCGAAATTTAAATAATTGGTGTTCGAAGTTTCGTTTTACGGTTTTTGTCTGGGGATCTTTCTCGTCGATAATATGTGTTTTTTTTTGTTGTAGGGTGTTATTGGTATGTGTAATCTTTTGGTTTGATTTAAAAATTTAAAAAAAAAGTTTAAAATTTGGGTACGTTGCACGGTTCTCTGGCTATCATACGTTTGCGGCTGTATTATAAATTCCCAATTCCAATGCTAAGCTTCTCCGCAACGGTCCGTATAAGGCGGAATGGTACTGCTCGGCCGCACAAAAAATATGGCGGCACCGACTATAACCTTGCCGATGACCGCCGGCCGTTTCCACTAAACCTTAAACCGTTAAGGTTTTATTTTAATTTGTCACAAAGGAAAAAATCAATCACTCACCTCTATTAAAAAAACAATAAAATTTAATTTTTCTACTCCCACGGAGAATGGAATACCGCTTACACCCTCAAAACACTATTATATGCAAACAAAAATTTACATTAATCGTTTAGTTTTTTTTTTCTTAACAAAAAAATATTTTTAATTTCTTTTCTTTACCACGTAAACCTATCTTGCACTACATTGTCATTCGGGCCATACCCCACGACGTAAAACTTCGAACTGTCTACCTTTATTCCCCTATTCTTATCGACACCGCAAATTATCTACCACTTAACCAAAAACCACTGTTCCTTTGCTGCGTTAGGTACATGGGATCCGTTGGGGACCAACGTCAACGAATTGGAGAAGCCCTCTCTCCACTTAACCCCCCCTTCATTCCTAGCAAAAATCTATGAAAACCCACCATAGTGTGTTCACTCCCTAATTGGTTATCCTATATTCAAACCCTATTTCGACTTTACGTTGAATCGATCCTGAATGATTTCATTCGAATCGACTATCAGCTGTCAGTTTCCTCCAAAACAAAAATAGAATTTGGGATAAGTGTTGTGCTCCGTAAGTATTATTCAATAAAAATGTATAAAAAAATAGAAATCTTTATTTCCTTTTCATAGTTACTGACTCGGAACGCTGATCCAGTGCCAGGACGGTGCCATAAAAACTGGGAATTCCCACCTTCAGGCTCCCACATCAGCCAGATCCGTGTTCGACCGACTCCACAGGGCAAACAAAAATAACCCACCCAGGATGTGGCACTTTCAGGAAACCACCCCGTATTCTTCAATTAACCATTGAGTAACACAATAAGGATAAGAAAGATCGCAAGTATTACAACGTCGGTACGTTCTTCTAGATGAACCGCATATTATAATCCACCCTTCTGAGACTGCACAGTGTGGAAAGTCTAGTTGCCTTGTTAAGTCGTTGTCTATCCTATTGACTTACCGTCCCGAAAACTCCAACAGAAGATTCTTAGAGGTTTGTACTTGATTCTTATAGTTGCACTATAAATTTCATTCGTAATAATGATAGGTTTCTCTATTTGCTGAACTCTAATGAAATGTTGATGAGAGATTTTGGATTTAATAACCCGTTTCCAAAAAAAGATGACTAACAAAAAAAGGAACATAAAACCGATGATGATGATCAGCCAAAGGATAGTAACCCAAGACCAGTCTTCTGGAGTGTAAATCCGATAGGAAAAGGTGTGTTTCCACACCGCATTTTTCTAACTTTCTATTATTTTCACCACTCACTGTGGATATCTTTTGAAAAAAGACTTGGCAGATAAAATAAAGAAGGAAGGAGAACGAAACAAAGTATGTTCTTTAAGTTTTCTTATAAAAGCGGCCGTAACAAATTTTGCAAGTAAAATGAGATAATATCAAATTTGCAGATTGAAATTATTATGTAGGTACATGAAAAACATGAAAAATGAATGGAAATGTTATACATCACTGAAAAGGTTATTTATCAAGCTTTAAGAAGGTATTAAAAATGTAGGTACAGGTATAGTTCTATAGAAAATAATGAAAATAACGGTAATAGAAAATAAGAATTGTATAGGTATTAATGTGGATTTTCGGGGATTTTTGTTTATAGTTAAGAATTTATTTATTAAATTAAGGTGTTTAATTAACCTTTACAATTGTGCCAAAAAAAGTATATGTGACCTTTAAATTTTTAAAGATATAAGTGTTCAAAATTCTCAGTCTTAGCAAATAAAACTATCAAGAATTTGAATCTAAATAAAATATCTTGAAATGCATAAAATATAGGAATATAATTTTGCTTATGTTTAAAAGATGATAAGAATACCTTTCATTTGATACCAATATAATTTTTCTATCTTCTTTACATCCCAAGATAAACAATTATTTCCAAAAAACACTGAAACATTATTTACATAATTGACGTTTTTGCCTATGAGATAATGGTGGCAAAGCTTCACTTTACACTCATATAAAAAGGCATGAGTTGGGTACCTAGTATATTATTAAAGTCTATGCATAGATACTCTTGCTGTTGCTGCACTGACTTTTTTGTATTTTCGCTTGGTATATGTAGTTATATACTTTTAGTAGTTAGGTATACTTATATGTACTTTTAAAAAAATTTGGAAAAGACATTCGAATCAGTGATGCCAGATAGTGAATTAATCTTTTTTGAGAGAATTTCGAAACTGTTAAGCTTAGAAGGGAAAAAATAAATTAAACTGAAAAGGTATATATAAATGCACCAAAACAATGATATTCAAGTCTAATAATTATCCCGGTAAATGATGTTTAAAAACATAACATACTTTTGTGTACCTATGCTATTTGCCAAGGTTGAAGTTTTCTATCGACTTTTGAACTTTTTCGGTTTTGAGATTTTAAGTAAACAAGAAACTATACTTGGATTTTAAATTAAAAAAAAGGAATTTTGTTGAAACGGACTCGAATTAAGATAAAATTTTGAAACACAAAAATATTTTTGAGCCAAACACTTTGCAAAGTTATGTTAAGTTCGTTATATAAGATTGGGTTGACAGATTATACAGCTTTTTTGTACCCAGAAGGTAATCACTGAAAAGAAACATAAATATTTAAGTTCTACATAGGAGCTTATGTGTCAGTTTATGATGTGGAAAAAGTAGGTCATAAAGCGTCTAAATAGAAAATAAGTATTTAAGTTTCTTTTCAGCAAACGGCTCTAAGTAAATTTACTTATTAGTTAAGCATATTTGACTGTAATTTTTTTTTTTAATAAATTTTTATGTTTACGGATGTATATAAGTTCTAAGAAAAATTAAATATATATGCAGGTACGACCGTTTCACTCAGCAGAAAATTGCAATCGACGAAATTAGATTCCAAATGTGCAACTGACGCAGTAAATGATACAATTTCTGTTCTTGAGAATAAACGAGAAAACGCAACTACTATTTTTTCGAGCTTATTCCACGAAATAGAACTAATTGCAGATTCATTGGATATTGAAATAGCAAAACCAAGGATTTTTCAAATTCAGACGATGAAGGCGAATCAACCGGCTTCTAATGTGGAGGAATACTTTCTCAGAAGCATTTACATTCCACTATTGGATGGAATTCTTAATGACTTACGGTCTCATTTCTCCCCTGAAGTGTTAAGGAACTATGGCCTTCGTTTTTTTATGCCATCGCTCATCTATTCGGTTGACCTTGAGGAAATAAAAAACGTAATAAAGCCTTATGTAGGACTGCTGGACCAACCGGTTGAAAGTGTCATTAAAGAACTTGAGTTGTGGACCGCCAAATGGACGCGCGAAGAGGACCAAAACAAATTGCCACCTACCACAGTTCTGGAAGTTTTAGACGTGTGTGATCCAGATATGTATCCGGGAATAAACAAACTCCTGAACATTCTAGCAACCTTTCCTGTCAGCGCAGCAACCGCAGAAAGGTCATTTTCGACCTCGCGGCGATTAAAAACGTAGTAGCGGTCCAGAATGGGGGAGGAACGTCTTACGGGCTTGGCTGTGCTGCACGTGCATAAAGACATAGATATCAGTACAGACGACGTAATTGAACGCTTTATAAAAAAATCTAAAAGAAAGTTAGATTTTGTCATATAAATTTTTATAATTAATATTATTTATTTTTATTTATTTAATTGAATTAAGACAAATTAGTTTAAAAACTACTTAATTTTTGTTAAATAATATATGTAATTGCTCTATTTATTCATTATGTTAAAGAAAGCAAAATATTTGTTTTTAATGACTACAAATTTAAATTTGTATTCTATAGTTTCAGCTGTAACAGCACACAGTTCGTTCTTATTTTATAACCTTTCCTTGTCTTTGAAATACAATACCTTTAAGGAATGTTGATTTTAAGCAGTTTTTTTTTCAAGAAAAGTAACTACTTAAGTATTTACCTACTCTGATACATTTATGCTACAAGTGTTTTTTTTATCGGTATTTTCATTTTCAATGTTGCTTTAGCCTAGTACGCAGATCGCGCTAAAATTTATCTCCCATACAAATTTCGTCCAAAGATAAATTCAAGCGAGGATATTTAGCTAGGCAATACGCAGTCCAAGCGCTAAATTCAAAAAGTCTCCACTTAATTTAGCACGCGAAATAATGCTCAACGCATTCTTTCACAGATAAATTTTGACATTTGTGTTCTTAGCCATCGATTGTAGAGATAAGAATTGTAGAGATAAAATTTAGTTTAGCTTGAACTGCGTACCTGGCTTTAGGTTAAGACACCAGAATATTTCTTATGAACAAATCATTGCAACGTTTCATTGATTTTTTAATATTAAAATCTAGTTTTTGTGGACTGTGATCAGGGTTGCCAGTTTGGAGGTTTTTCCCCCAGATTTAGGGTTTTTTTCTCATCGTCAAGGGGAAATCTGGGGGGATGAGATGTTTGGGGGGGGGGGGGGGGGGAATCTGGGGGGATTAATTTTAAAGTTAAATTATTCCAATACCTGAATTTTCCTCTCAAATGTTTCCTGTGTAGTATTCAAAAACTCATGGTTTTTCTTAAGCGCATACACATGCATACTAACATCACAAAAGATTAATAAAGAAATGGATAAAATTATTTTTTTATGTTTTCCGTTTCGTTATATAATAATCGCCATTCGTTACACTTTCAATTTCCAACGTCAGCTTTAAATAAAACTATGGTTCTTATTTGCTATTTTATTTGTTGTAGTTAGTAATTAGAATGTATGTTATTTTGTAATCTATATACTAGTTTATAAAATGCCAAAATAGAAAAAAAATCCAATTATTTTAAAAATTTAACTACTCAATTAAATTTTAAATAAAAACATTTTGTTTTAAATACTATTTGAATACCTTGAAGTACCTAAATACTTGTAGGTACATACATATGTATGAGTTGTAAATAAAAATTAAAAAAGTTGAAAAAAAAATTGGGGATTTTTTCTCTTAAAATGTGGTAATCTAGGGGGATTTTAAATTTTTCTGGGTGGAGATTTTTTTTTTCATCTGGCGACAGTGACTGTGATATAAATGAAATCTAATTAAAACTTTTTTATTACTTTACATTTATCGTTTTTAATTTTTTTTTTTACTGATTTTTTTGAACGTGTAGAGAGAGTTGAGTTCCTCAAAAAAAGTGAATTATCGTTGTATATATTGTTGCTGCTTGCTGGCATTGTGGCTGTGGAAGCGATGACAGCGTGGGAATTATTTGACCATGCATTATGTGTTGGTTGGTTTAAGGGTGTGTATACATTTTGTTTGCTCTGTAAGACAGCCTGTCTTCGCTGGGAAAACGAGGGAAAATCAGTCATTGACCCAAACGAAACCGGTTCTGGAGAAACATGGATATAAGAAGCTTGCGCTGATTTATTGTTGTTCTAAATCTTTGTTGCAAAAAAGATTTTCTGCCTGATGATCTTTCTTTTATTTGTAAGTATTTTGTCTTGCTTACACAAGTTTTGGAGCTAGATCGTTTCTACAATCATTAGCCTGATGAGAGCTAGCGCAGATAGCACAGTGTGTCTTAATATGGCAATTTCGTGTTTGGCATGACCGAACATCTGACAATTGTGACACTGTTAATTTACCTTTTAATTTTCGTTGGATATTCCAGTTGACTTGCGTATGGAGAAAAGAGCGATAATTCTTTTTTAATTCGCTTAGCTTGATTGAACCCTTTTCCAAAGAAATTAAATAAACAGTGTCCGAGTAGCTTGCATGTAGTTGACCCCCCGACTTTCAAGTTGGGCAAAGCCGTTAATGGTAATCGTTTGTAGACGTTTGTACAACTTTAAGAATAATTTGTGCACGCACCGTTTTTTTTTACAGGCAATTTAAATAAACGGACGGTAATTGGCCCCAAAAAAAATTTCAATAAATTGTTGCAGAGAATACAACCCAAACCGGTATTATATAAAGAAATGTTTAATGTTAAAGGTATAGAAAGCAAGTGAACAATATAATTTTAAAATAAGATCGGGCATCAGGTATGTATATAGTAAAGTTTACATAGATTCTGTTAAGTGAAAAAGAGTATTGTGTTAGTTATTACAAAATACAGGAATACAGTGGTGTAAATAAATATTCCAACACTCCGCCACAACGCAATACAAGTATATCAACTTCAATTAAAAATTAATTTATCAAGCCCATTAAAGTTACAAATTTTAAATGCCTTACTTTTGCTAAATTCTTAGTTAATACATCGGCCATCATGTCTCCTGTGGGTTTGTAATTCAATTTGATAATGTCATCTTCAAGCAGCTCCTGGATAAAGTGATAGCGGATGTCAATATGCTTCGGTGGTGATGTACCGGATTCTTCGCGAGTTGTCGGACACCTATATTGTCGTTAAAAAGAACAACATGATTGTTATGCAATTTGATACACAATTCTATTAATAAATTTCTAAGATATACTGCCTCTTTACTGGCTTGAGACAAAGCCATGTATTCAGCCTCTGTACTACTGAGAGCGACTGACGTTTGTTTTTTCGATTCCCATGAAATAGCAGCACCCGCTAGTATAAAAACAAATCCAGTATAAGATTTTCTGTCGTCGATATTTCCCGCCCAATCTGCGTCGACGTTACCTTTGATATCTTCTTGTTTTTGCGAGTAGGTAAGCTTGGCATCACAAGAGGTATTCAGATAACTCAGCAAGTGCTTAAGAGCAATGGTATGTTTTGCATGTGGATCAGTATTAAACTGTGAAAGCTTTCTTATTGTGTGGACTATGTCTAGACGCGTGCATACTGCCGAATACAGAAGAGCTCCGACAAGCGATTGATAAGTACTGGAGTATTCTCTCTTGCATGCCAAATTAGTACACTTTTTCAATTTCATCCCTGGATCTAGAGGTGTGAGCTGTGGTTTACAGGCTTCCATACGCTGACGTTGAAGCATATCCATTAGATATTGCTTTTGATGTATACTTATGGATCCCCTTAACCCCTACATAAGTAAGTAAAATAAACGTTGGAGATACCTACATAAAAACGCCAATCAGAGTAGCCGCACATGTCTATGTGAAAATTAAAATTATCTACACACGACACGCATTGCAAAAAGAAATTTGTTTTTAAAAGCTGAAATGAGATAGATTATGTAATGTGAGTGTATATATTGTATAATTTACGTCGACTCTGATTTGCGTTTGCTTTGATCAAAATAAAACAATTATGGAAAATGAAAACGCCTCTTCTCTTCCAAGTGAAATATTTGAAATTAGACAATTAGACAAATTAGGATATGTACACTAGGTTGGCTTAAGAGAGGTAATGCTTAAGTTAAATGTTAAATACTTCTTATTCTAGTTCTCATTCAATATCAAATGTCTATGGAAGATAGGGAGAGCACGTTAACCTTTAAAGAAGTTATATGTGAATAATTTGAAAATAAAACAATTTTCCTAGATACATAACTTCAAAATCCTATTTTAACAATGAAAATTTTTTGCCGATAACCTGAAACGCAATTTTCTTACAACCACTGTAGTCAATTCAGGTACGAAGTTTAATCAAAATCGTTGGAACCATTTTTGAGAAAATTAAAAAAAAAATAACGAAATATATTTGTATGACAGCCACCTTTGTATGTACTTACGAGCATAATTCGGCAGAACATTAACCTTTTTGTTTATTGATGTAGAATTTCAAACAGTTTCAAATTGTGCGACGAATTTGACCTCTTCGTCAGTAATTAAAAGCCAAATTAAATATTTGTGCTGAAGAAAAAAAAGTTTAGTGGGATAAAATTCGCAATCGATTTCAATTTTTTTAAAGATCAAATCTGACTTAACTCACATAACCACTTATTTTGGCTTAAAGGCGTTTGTTATTCAAAATATAAATATATTTATATAAAGTAAACTGTAATGTTGTCATGTACTAACAGATTTTTCAATCTATAATTAATAGGTACCTACATATATACTGATAAAAAAGTACGTATACGCCATAGTGACTCTGCTTATTCATATATTGTATTATTTATTTTAAAGGGTCTGAAATGTTATGCATAGGTACTAAGAACAGGCAAAGATTAATAAATAGGATATTTTCACTTCTCTCTCTTCTTATATACACATATGTAATAAGTAGATTACAAGATCCCAAAAAACAATGTAAATAATGTAATTTACCTCAACGGCTAGATTTTTGTATTGGTCATACCTACCTAAATTTTGCTTATTTCCTTCTTCACCTAATGGTAAATCCTCTAGAAGTAGGTAGGTACATATTTTTTTTTATTATCTACAGTTTGAAGTAAATATTCATTGTATAGCTAAGACAGGACAACATCTGTCGGTTCAGCTAATTTATTATATTTGAGTATCTAATAACATCGATAGTGTTTGGAATAAGTATTTGGTATTCCAATAGACCCTACTCTGCTCCCGTATTCGAGTTCATGCATTCGCATAAAAACTTATTCTTTTACCTAGCTCTATTATTAATTAATTATAGGGGACCATTTGGTACCTATTCGATATTAGATCCTACTTTTGTGCCAAAGTCAAATATGTACCTGCTGAACTGACTGGTAAATAGCTTGTGAACCCATCAGCAATAATTTTTCATCTATACACTATATATGATGGCCCTATTATATATTTATAAAGACACATAGGAATCATCATCCCCAATATTTATATTAGTATTTAATATTATACCTACTCTGATCAAATGTTGGTTTAAATCCTCACTTGCAACCACATCCACAATATTTATTTTATGTTCCATCAAATAGGTACCTAGAACTAATTTATTTTCAACCAATAGAAATCAACATGCCTTTTGTTCTTCTTTATAATAAGTATTGAGACCCCATTACAAAATTTTATGTAGGTATATCCAACGTTTATTTTATTTACTTATGTTTGGCCAATCCAAATTCGCTATATCCGAGTATATTTACTGCCCAAATTCCATACTATTTGAATTACAGTTGCCGCTAAAAATCGTCTCTTTTCAGAACTTTGGTTTTAAAAACATTGTCTTTTCAGAACTTTGGTCATTCAGTACTGTGTCTTTCAGAACTTTGGTTTTCAGAAATTATACGGGTTCCCTATTCATCGAACTGCATTTTCAGATTTTTTGAATTGTTAAAAAAAATCTAAATGGGGCCAAATACATGCACCAAAATTTTGAATAATTAATTAAAAACACAAAGAAAATTAAATTCAAAAAATTAATGCCATGAAAAATCATCATAAAAAATGTAAAAACGATTGCATACTTTTCAAAATTTCGAGACACATTTAAAAAAAAAATATTTTGTAATAAAAATTGGGACGTGTACAAACGAAAATATTTTTTGTACAAACGATTATCTGTCGAATTGCATTTTCAGATTTTTCGAATTGTAAAAAAAAATTGAAATGGGGCCAACTAAATGTCCTAAAATTTTGAATAATTAATTAAAAATAGAAAAAAAATTGAATTCAAAAAATTAATACCATGAAAAATCATCATAAAAAATGAGACACATTTAAAAAAAAAAAAATGTAAAAAAAATTTGGGGCGTTTACAAACGAGTATATTTTTTGTGCAAACGTGTACAAACGATTATCTATCGAATTGCATTTCAAAATTTTTCAAAACATTAAAAAAATTTTTTTTTGGGCCAATTACCGTCCGTTTATTTAAATTGCCTGTAAAAAAAAAAACGGTGCGTGTACAAATTATTCTAAAAGTTGTATAAACGTGTACAAACGATGTACAAACGATTGCCTTGCCATTAAAAGTTTTGCCCAACCGAGGACAATTCTTTGTTTTCAGGTTTGGGTGATCTACCGCGTTTGGGAATGATTGTAATCAATACAAACACGATTGAATTAGAACGTCTTGACACAGCAAAAGCTTCAACTCGACTAGACTGAATATTTTGTTGAATCATACAAAAATTATTAATATGGCTTTCAGAATGAAAAATACTTTTATAAATTTCTCTATCAAAAGGGAAAAACGGCGCGGTGTTGCTATAAAGTCTTCCAACTTCGAAGTGTTTCTCTCACCATCAAATAGAGCAGTGCACCTGCTGAACGTACCGTGACTTTATTTTACAGCAATAGCAGCTACCAAGCTATGCAGTTGGTCTTCAGGCATAGCGGCGATTCGATATTTTGATTACTTCGTTTTAGTCGCTTTGTATTTTGTTTGTTATGTATTTTAATCAAAAGGTTTTTCAATTACTTGGTTTATATTTGTTTCGAAAAAATATCATTGAGTCTTTTACTTGGTACATTTTAAGTTTATTTCATCTTATATTATTTGATTTTTTGATTATTTCGGTTTTTGTTCATTTCGATTTTTGTTCATTTCGATTTCGATTACTTCGCCATCGTAAAGGGCATTAAAATTCGCGCGGATTTTAATGCGCTTATGGTTTCTTTACATTAAAAAAAAAAAAGATTTTAATCGAACACTGAAAACTAGATGGTTTTATGTCTAGTTAATGATATATTTGAAAATTACCAAAACTAATTATTAAAGTTAATATATTTTTTTTTTTTTTTGCACCTTAATGTTTTCACAACTTCACATCAATTGTTTTTTCTCTACGAAATGTTACGCGATAAACACGGAAAACATAAAAAACGAGATCAAAAACAATTAAAAGACGCACCTTTATGCATTTCGGGTTGCTAACAATCCATCTTCAGCATCACGACTGACTGGTCCAAATAGAACTCTCTCAACCACACCCAGAATCAGCACAGACAACCGGGACGGAACACCCCGAGAACATCAGAGTCAACCGACTTTTAAGTTAAGAATGTCATGTAAAATATATACTATTTTTATTTTTATTTTAAGTCAATTTATAAACTTAGGCCCCCTATGTGCCAACAAATGTATTATATTCATAGTTTTAAGTTAATCAAATTGTATATATAAATGTTAAATACAAAAAAAAAAAAAAAAACAAATAGAGCTCTTCTTGTAGGATTTGAATTAGATGAGAGAAAATAGAACAGATGATATGTTTCCGTTGTCATCATAGATCGCATTTCTGTCATGTTGTATGAAATAAGCTCTCATATGCATCAAGTTTTCTCTCATCAGCTACATGCTTTTTTACACTTCGCTATGTAGATAGGGAAAAGTGAAAGAAGCGAATTGATATGCTAGAAGCTAGATGGTCCAAACCAGACTGACTCTTGCACAAGTACTTTGCATACATGAGCAAGAGTGAATTTGGTTCTTGTCATACGCAAGAGTTACCAACATATGTTTGTATACGTTACAACATCCCCCGTAATTCGCTTATTTTAGTATAATAATTAAAAAGTAGAACTTATACATAATAAATTTAATTTAAATTTAACAATAATTCATAGTTTTCAGAATTAATACGAGATCTTATAATAGCTGCATTTTATTTTCCACTAAATCTGATCCGGATCAGATCATGATAATAAAACAAACTGGATCACAAATTTATTTATTTATCACAGTTGGCTTTATTTGCATAATAAAATTGACAGAAGAAAATTTTTCACAAATCTGTTTTGAAAAAATATATATATAAAAAATATAAATATATTGAGTTTTTTTGTAATTCTCAGCAGTGGTACCAACCTATAAAATTAAAATATTGCTAGAAAAGTGTTCAGAAAATGGATTTTGAAACCTAAATCCAAAGGCAGACCTGGATCTTGTGTTGTTTTTGTAATACTTGTATTTATGTTTCCAAATCCAATCCGGATCAGATCTGGGGGAAAATAAAATGCAGCTAATATAAAAAAAATATTACAAAATTCAAAAGTAGAACTTATAAGTGATAAATTTAATCTTAAATTTAACAATAATTCATTTAATTTTCAGAATTAATTCGAGATCTTATAGGGTATCTATCTTTGATTTAATGTGTAGACCAATCTTTTCTGGCTCTAGTACTTGGAGCACCAGTGTTAACATTTAATTTAATTTCATTTCCAGCTTAAACAGAATCAGTTTTTCTTATATGAACCTTTATACACGGATCATTTAAAGTATGCGGGATATAAGCATTGTTTTCTTTATTTAAGCAAAATTGGATTTGATTTATGTGACGTTTCCAAGTAGCATTGTTTTTTGAAGAAATTTCAACTAAATAATATCTTTTACCTAAGACACGAATAAATTTTTCTTTAGCCCATTGAACTTTCCCTGGTACGGTAAAATCTTTTACCAAAACCAAATCATTAACTATCAATTTTCTTTCTTTTCTTCCGATGTAATTTTTCTTTTGATTGTCTTGCATTATTATTACATTTTGTTTCAATTCATTTACAATATATTTATTTTCTTTTCTAAAAGGGTTAAGTAAATCATATCTGGTTCTTATATTTCTATTGAACATTAACTGAGAAGGGGAGAACCCAGTAGTACTGTGAATAGAATTCCTATATGCGTCCAACAATTTGTTAAAATTACAATGTGTATCTTTCAAATGTAATGCTTTTTTAAGCCCTGCCTTTACAATTTTAACGCTATTTTCAGCCATTTGAAGTGGGATGGCCTACGGGAGATGTTAAATGTGTTATGCCGTTTTGGCGTAGGAAAATTTCAAATTCATTTGATATAAATAACTTCCATTGTCGGTCACTATAGTTTTCGGTAAACCAAAACGCGCAAAAATTGACCTGACCTGATCAATTGTCTTAGAGCTGGTGATGTTATTGTTCATATTTATACATTCCAACCATTTACTATGGACATTAACCATTATCAAAAAGTAATTTCCAAAAAATGGACCCATGTAGTCTAGATGAAGTCTCTCCCATGGTTTTTCCGGCCAACTCCAGTTTATTAAAGGACTTTTTGGCGTGCTATTTCTAAATGATAAACATTGCTCACAGGAGTTTGCAACCTCCTATAATTTTTTGTCGATTGAAGGCCACCAGCACCACACATAAGCTCTCGCCAACCCCTTCATTTTAACAATCCCTTAATGGGATTTTTGTAATTCTTTAAATATATTTTTTTGTAAACACTCTGGTATAACTATTCTATAACCCCAAAAAATTGCATCAGATTCAACGGAAAGTTCGTTTTTTTTTATTCAAGTAAGGATATTATCTTGGATCAGAGCATTTATTTGGCCAACCATCTTGTATATAGTGTCGAACTTGAGTTAAAATTACATCTTTAAGGGATTCTTCTTGAACATCTTTGAACTTAACAATTGAATCACTTTCTTCTCTCATATAATTTACAAACACATCATTTGCCCCCAGACCATGCCTTTAATTTCTTCGGGAAAAACATTTTCCACAGCTCTAGAGAAATAGTCAGCTATGTTCACTTTTGATTTTATATATTGAACCGTGTATGTGTATCCCGACAAAAACAAGGCATATCTTTGCAATCTGTTTGCTGATAGAGCTGGAATGCCTTTTTTTCACCGAAAATAGACACTAAGGTTTTATTATCTGTCACTAGTATGAAATTATTGCCAAAAAGATATTGATGGTACTTATTCACCCCGTATACTATTGCCAGTGCTTCTCTTTCTATCTGCGAATATTTTATTTCAGTAGCTGTAAGCCTCTTTGAGGCAAATGAAAAGGGTCTTTCTACTCCGTTTTCGTAAACATGTACTAATGCCGCACCTAAACCAACTGGAATTGCATCTACAATTAATTTTAATTTTAGATTTGGATTAAAAAGGGCTAAGCAAGTTTTTTCAGACAACTTCGATTTTACATCGTCAAAAACTTTTTGTTGTTTAATACCCCAATACCCCATGGCATGAACTGTCTATAGAAGTTTACTACGCCCAAAAAAGATTGAAGCTCTAAGATGTTTTTTGGTGCAGACAAATTTAAAATGGATTCAACTTTCTTCTCGTCTTCATGTAGACCATTTTGATTAATGACATGTCCGAGATAATTAATGGAACTTTTCAAAAATTCACACTCATCCCTTGACACCTTAAGTCCGGCATCTTGCAATTTTGAAAACACTATTTTCAAACGTTCTGTGTTCCTCTCAAGTTTTCCCAAATATAAGGATGTCATCAACAAAAACTTTCACGCCTTTTATGCCCAGCAAAAGACTATCTATTGTTTTTTGGAAAACGGCAGGTGCACTAGCAATGCCGTACACCATTCTGGTGTACCTAAATAAACCAAATGTCGTTGAAACAGTGGTGAGCTCCCTTGAATCTTCGTCTAAGACGAGTTGCTGACAGGCCATAGCTAGGTCAATTTTCGAAAACACAGTAGACCCATAAATTTCAGATAATATCTCTTCTAATCTTGGGGGAGGGTGTTGTGGCACTAGCAACTTCGTGTTTAATGTGATCTTGTGTAATCACCACAAATTCTTACTGAACCAGCTTTTTTTTAATATGGGTACAATAGGGGTACCTCATTCACTGTATGAAACCGGCTCTAAAATATTTAATGTAACTAATTTTCTAAGTTCATTTTCAACTTTTTTTTTTAAATGAAAAAGGTAACTTACGAGGTCTGAAAAATTTAGACTTCGCACCTTCTTTTAACTTTAACGTCACTTAATGTTTGTTAAAACAACCTATTCCTCCATCGAAAATGTCAGCATAACTTACAAATAACTTTCTAAGCTTTCTATCTGTATCTTGAATGTGATTAAATTCTCTTACTCCAATGTTAAAACCATGCATCCAATTTCGACCTAATAATGGAGGCCCACCATTTTCTATCACATGCACTTCTAATGACCTTCACATTTGTATAAGAAATTTCAAACATACCAGCACCAAATGGATTTAATAAACCTCCATTATAAGTTCTCAGCGCTAGGTTTGATTGTTTGAGCATTAAATTCGAGAAATGCTTATCAAAGACAGCCTTTGAAATGGCAGAAATTGAAGCACCGCTATCAATTTCCATAACTAATGGAATTCTATTCACAGTTACGCTGGCCGTTATTGGACTTAGATTGGAGTTTGTTCTAAAGTAGAAAATTGATAATTCATGTTCGTTTTCACTTACATTATCAGAATTGTTTGTATAATCACTAGTACTAGGCATAACATAATCATCGCTCATATAATTATTATTATAATTTCTACTTCTACTACTACGCATGCTACACATTTGTTTAAGGTGACCTTTTTGGTTACATATTTTGAAAACATAATTCTTAAATCGGCACTGATCTGTTGAGTGATTTTTGTACCCACAGACTTTGCACTGTCTACCGGTACCTGCTGATGACGTTGAATCTCCTACGGTTCTTTGTTGCGGTCGACGTTTCTCGACAGCTAAGACTTCACGTTTTGATTCTGCTCCCTACATTCTGTACACTCCTTTGGCACCTGTTCCGTTGTAATTCTCCGTTTTGTACTATTGTCTCACACATTCTACTGTTTGAGCTATTTGAAGGCATTTTTCTAAAGTGAGGTTATTATCGGTTGGACTCTCTAAAAACAATCTCTAAAAAAAATCCCGAAAGAGCAGGCTTAAAATGATTCTCTAATTTCGTAATTAATATGGCATATTCGGTGTTCTCGGGTGAGGATGGATGAATTAAGTTTTGTAGGAGCTTAAGAGTATCATAATGAAGTGATATGAGCAGTAATGATCTTTTTTGCGCGCTTTCACTTATGTTGTTTCCGATAAAAAATTGTTCTATTTTACACTTGTAAATACTAAGGCTGATTTTCAATGGCGCGTTCGCGTTAGAGACGCTTACGTATACGTTTACAAGCTTTACGAACGCGTCGACATGACAGACGACTTGAAGAGAACCTGAAAATCAAAATGAATCTACATAACTGTAATTTCGAATTCCTTTTAACAAACTATTCCATTTTTTTAAAATAAAATCGATTTTTTTCTTTAAATAAAAGGAATTTGTCCAGAAAAACCGATTTTTTTGTTGAAAGGAATTTGAACATTAGTTCAACTGAAGTTGATTTTTTTCAACTTTAACGTTGAGGTAGCTTATGTTACGTTGGTTTGTGTACATGCTAATAGGTGTTAAATCGTAACATAATACCCAACGCGTCATTGTAAACAATTTGCTTAAATTGCGATGTGAGCTTTCGCGTTGAAAGAAAAATCTGTCAAAGCGACGCCCAACGCGGCATTGGAAATCTGCCTTAAACTCGTTAACCTCATGATTGTACTTTGGTAGTTCACCGATTAAAGACATTTTAGCTTTATTTTTACAATCAAGTGAGTCGGGTAATTTTTTCGGGTCATCTGGCTTTTCAGTCTTTTTCGATAGCATGAACTAAATAATTAAACATATAAGTAATAGCACAGACTTCATCAGTTCAATACATTTATTTCGGTATATAAGGAAAAGTGAAAGAAGCGAATTGATATGCTAGATGGTCCAAACCAGACTGACTCTTGCACAAGTGCTTTCCATACACGAGCAAGAGTCAATTTGGTTCTTGTCATACGCAAGATTTACCACTATATGTTTATAAATGTTACAGTTTTATATAGGAACTATGTTCCTTGAATCTTTTTTCTATTGTGCGTTTCGTTTGACCATAATAAACTCTTTCACAGTCACCACATTTGATAGCGTAAATGCCCGATTTTTTTAAATTCTCTACTTTATCTTTTGTTGATCCCAGTACATTCTTAAGTTTGTTTTTACTTGAGAAAACAAGTTTTATATTGTGGTCATTAAATTTTTTTTAAATTTTACTTGTTATTTCCGGCACGTAACACATAGAAGCGGTGGGTATATCAACCATATTTAGATATTTTTCTAGGGAACAGAGAAACTACATCGAATGACACTAAAATTTCATCGTCTATCCAAGACTATCACCACTTTTTCCACAAAATCGTACGAATTTTTTATGGACAGACTTTCTCTTGGGGGCAGCTGTTTCATTTCGTTTACTAACCACTTTGCCAGTAAATAGGATAGAGATGAAATGCTATTTACAATTGGTCTATCACCGGTCTTATGAATTTTTGGAAGAAAATATTTTAGGGGCACTTGTGGGTTTGGCACTGATAATTTTCTTTTTAGCCAAAAACCGAATATTGAACTCACTTTCTTAATAAGATCATTACTATCTTTTACCAAAACTACTTTTTTATTAAATTTTTAATTTTTTTTGTTATTCATATAGGTAAGCTTGCTCACATAAATACAGTGCAAGCAACCAGCATTACGGCGTATAAAAAGTGAGGTATGTAAGGGGGGTATGCTGCCCCCCTGCAACCCCCCACTATAGGATTTGGGGAAGGTGCGAGGTTGGATGTATGCAAAGTTTCTTTTGGATTTAAAGAATCTGCATTTAAAGAAACTGTGAACTTATCCTATATTTAATGTGGACGTCATCAATTTTTACAAAGTCTGGATCCGCCCTTGTTTCCAATAAAGCATTATTAAATACAAACAATTTAACACATATAATTACAGTTTTATTATAAATGTAATTCTTAAGTAACTATTAACATTGATTATTTTGCAATATTGTGAGTCATTTAAAAGTCATTACGCGAAATTTTGTACATATATGCTGTTATGAAAATAAATTATTCCCTACCACATATTTAATACAAGTGAAATTAATCAAGGGAATAACATTATTTTACTTTTTAAGTTTTTAAATGTTTATCTATGTAGAATAAAAGTACTATAATCTTACAAAAATCCAAAGACTTCTTTAAATTTTATTTCAAAATTATCGATTTTCTATTCGTCACTGTGATACCGCCGGACTTTTCTTATCTACGTCGTTATTAGAAGGATTGTTCTGTTGCCCAGGAACGCCGCTGGGACTTGGAGGAACACCACTCGATCGCTCCATGTTCCAGGGATTGTTTCCCGCCATGGGGGAATCGGCGTGTCCAAATGCAGGATGGTTCTCGTGATCTAATGCAACTGTTGCATCGTATTGCGTATTTTCTAAACGTGTAATCAAACGTTCATCTTCCTCTCCAAATTCTCCTCCCATGAGGGTAGGTTCTCCAACCACCATAACATCTTGAGACGCTAAGGAGAAATTCGGCCCAGAGGGAGAACGTTTTTGGCTTGTGACAGGTGGTGTATTGCTCCCTGTCGCTCCTCCAGAATTCGATCCTTTACGTTTTCGGCGCTTATTTGCGGGTCGCTGAGGGTCTTTTTTCCCGGGTGGCGCAACCATTCTTTGCCATTTTTGAAATAAAGTCGTTTTTAAACAATCACGGGGACTTAAAGCATAGGCTTTGTGTCGAGACATTAGCTCTTGCATTGGCTCTAGAATAACGCATAAACGAAGATAGTTAAGTGTTGAATTTGTTATACCCATTCTTGTAATGTTTTTTGTTATTTGGTCTAAAATCATTGGATCCGGTGGCAGGGTTGTACCTATTACAGTACGCGGAATAAGTTCACGGTGACCTTTGATAGTCATGTGCCAAGATTTTATTCGCATATAATCATCATAAATAAATTCAAGGATAAGCCTGGCATCCGCACAGACTTTTGTGTAGAATGGTTTTCCATGTTGTGTAGTAACCGTACACTGATCACAATCTAGAGTAATTGATGTGTTATGAAAAGACTCTTTTGCATGTTTAAGTTGAAAATAGAGATCAGAAACACCACCTTCGAAAATGCTTCGGAAAAACCTTGGAATAAGCGTTCTGCCAATGGTATACCGTTTTGGACCATCCTCCAGACAAAACAGAATAGTTAGCTTAGCATCGTCTTCAAAGAATTCAGTGGTAAAAGAATCCCACCAACAGTTATCACTCTCTTCCGTTCTTTGCTGCAAACGTTTATTTAATTCGAACACTCTGTGTTCTGTATGACTAAAATATGAGTTATGTCTCCGGAGACCTGCGTCCATTCTCTCTAACTGTTGTGAACCGCCGATCATTGGATGCCCGCCAGGACCATGGCCAAAAGGCGAGCCAGTTGGCATCGCACCGAATTGTCCACCAAACCCTACTGAAACTCCAGGTGAACCAAAATGTCCGCCAGGGGCATTGGGTACACCGCTAAATGACGGACCAGAGCTTCCTGGCCGTCCAAATTGAGGGCCTCCTCCAGAAGATGGTGATCCAAAAGCTCCTCCTCCGCCAGCTGGGCCATTGAAGGAACCACCGCCTGCATTTGGAGGTTGTGAGAAGGTTACCGATCCGATACTTTGTGGTGGTCCTGGACCAGGAGTAGACGAACCGGAAGGTGCGGGTGAAGCATTATACTGTGGCGTATTTGAGCCTGGTTGAGGGCCACCTTGGTATCCACTCATTGACTGATTTCCAGCTGGAGAAGATTGGCCAGTTTGCGGAAATATTGGTCCGCCACCACCATATGGACCACCCTGTGAAAATCCTCCCGATGGTACACCTCCTTGACCGTCTGGATTTCCACCAGAACCACCTGAACCTCCGATCATGTTTTGGTTTTCGCTTGGAGGACCAGTTTTCCAATTGCCAGGTGCATCGTCTAATGAAGATGATGTATTTATTGGAGGACCGGAACCAACACCTCTTCGATTAATACCAATCATTACTTCTGTGAGCGATTCTTTTCTTTAGAAATCGACTAAACAAACGAATATATTTTTATTTTCTTCGATTCAGTCAATGGTTAAATTTCTGTAAATAAAAATAAGAAAAAAAATTACTTTTCTTTAAATATTTGCAGAAAAAAACGTACATATAGCGTAACGGAGATGGCTTTTTAATAAAAATGTATTTCCCCTTCAAAATAAAATAATTTATATATTATAATTATGTAAAAAAAAAAAAAAAATTTGATGGCGCAACAGCTCATGAAGAACTAGGGCCTAGTGACTTACAACTCTCAACCATTCCTGTGTGCGTGTCTGCAGGAATGGAGGGGACCTACAGTTTATTGCCGAATCCGAACGTCTATCGAGCGGCACTTTTCTGTGACAGGAGATACTCTTGGAGGATTTGTCAATTCCTCGCAAGAGGCAGTAGCCGTTTTTTTCTTTTTAAATAAATAGGTGGCGAGGCTGGGGATCGAACCTTAGACCTCCGGCATGACAGTCCATCGCACTAACCATCACGCCACGGCTACTACATTATAATTATGTATAAATGAAAATTATAATTATGAATATCAGGTGTGACAAAAAGCTAGAGCATGTATGTTGGGTCGAGACAAGAAAAAAAATCGTATAAGAGGTGGCCCTAACTCCACGCCCTTTTAGGCGGGAGGGATATTTTTCTACAAAATTGATTTAAAGCAGAAAAAATCAGTAAAAAAAAAACAACGGTAGCATGTACAATGCCAAATTATACCTATTTTATCTGTATATAAAGTTGTTTTAGAGTATAGTTTTTTCAAAAAATTAAAATTTTGAAAGAAAAACAATTTTTTTTTAATTTTATATTAAAGCCTAGTATTTTGCTGATGCGAAACGGAAAATCTCATACAAGAATGACAACGAATTCACAAACAAAAACTGTCGTTCTGCTTATCGTTCTGCTGTTTGATGAGCGAAATTGATAATTGTAGCAGATTATTTGGAGAGATCTCCCCTCTTTTTTTCGCACAGAATTGATTGCCTGTACCATTAATTGTGTGCGGAAAAGTGGCATTTGGTCTCTTTTCGTGTTTGTATTTATGTTTCTTTCATTTTCATCACAACATGGCTTTCTGTGATTTGGATGCGTTTGTGTTTGTTTTTTGTTTTTGCAAATGGTGTCACTTTCAAGGTGTCAGTTTTCGTTGTGGTTTTCGTAAGTATTTCGTTGTCATGTTGGAGACCAAAGAAAAATTTCGTTCCGCATCAGCTATATGCTGAAACAAAACAAAAATATTTATGAATATGTGAACAACAACAACAACTTAAGGGCGATACCAGTAATTACTTACGAATTAATTTTTTTTGGGTATTTTTCATTCATTTTATTTTTGTTTTGGCTGGAGATATAGCTAGGGATGCCAAGCCCTATCATCAGTCTCCTTTCTAGTGGTGCTGAGCTTTAATCCAATTTTATTATGAAAAACTTTCTACATCATGCGAGATTTGAACCCGCGCATCAGATTTGCTCAGTTTAAATCCGCGCAGGTTCAAATCTCGCATGATGTAGAAAGTTTTTCAAAATAAAATAGGATTAATGCTCAGCACCACTAAAAAGGAGGCTGATGATAGGGCTTGGCACCCATTGAAATAGCTATATCTCCAGCCAAAACTAAAATAAAACGATTTAAAAATACCCAAAAAAATTAATTCGTAAGCAATTGGTGGTAGTAATGAAATCGACGGAAAAAAGAATGGTCAAGTCTAAAAAACTGACATTCTAGTATGAATAGTGCAATAATAATAATAATACAATATTAATGTTCAAATTCTTATGATCTATTTTTTCCTGAGCGTAAACTGTCACATAAGCTCTTTTGTTAAACTTAAATATTTAAGTTTCGTTTCAGCAAATAGGCCTAAGTAGAATTTTTGTCAATGCTCTTTTCAATTTTTAGTAAGACATTGCAAACCAATCAGTGGTGCCAATTTACTTCATATGTAGTAGATCTCTTTTATTTTATTTATTAATTTATTTACTTGATAACATACACATTAAGAAAATAATGCTTTTATAGTCATTGATGTTTTAAATTGAGGAAACAAATTAATGGATTTAATAGACAAACAAAAAAATTAAGCTTAAGTCTAATTACTAATTGCTAATTTTAATTTAACAAAGTTGTGTTAACAAAAAGTTATTTTGATTTAATTTATTAGACTTTAAAGTTACCATTTTTTCATCATGTCCATCTATTACGTAGCAAATTATTTCTACTTTGTTTATTTTACACTCCAAAAATGTAATATAAGACAATATTCTTTGTATAAATATATTTCTTTTAAACTAAATACTTCAATAAAATTTATTTCCAGAAATATAATCCAACTTGGGAAGTTTGTCGTCAGTTTCATAAGGCTAAGTTTGGCTCGCCGTATATCTCAGAGTCTGATTAAATTGGAAATATTTATTCGTAAAATATTATATAATTCTATTAATTTGTGATATATTTTTCTTTATAAAAGGAATTATTTTTTTTTTTTTTAAATAAAAAGCTTTTATTTATATTCATAAAAATAGAATATGTATGTAGAAAATAATTAAGAATTCTATATGAATTTGCTGCCAATATCATAAAAAATTGTCAATGTTACTCAAATATTACACAGTGCCTCAAGAGTCATGACTCTTTTCGAAATTAATGCCATGACTCATCAAATTCCGAAAAGAATCATGACTTATGAACCTTGTTTACGCACCGTGTTATACCTGACTTATGAATTTTTTTAATAAAAAGATAAAAATAAATCATTTTGTTTTTTATTTCACTATATTCTACAATCTTTGGAAATCGACTTCGTTTTTTCGGGCATTTTATCACTTTTTTGGGTCTGCATTCACAACATAAATTCGACTTCAATCCGTTATTTTGTTGCCCAGAGCATATTTTCCCTAAGAAAGTAGTAAAGTAGACATTTAGTTTAAGAGTTGGCAACAGATTTTTTGTGCGAAAGGAAACCAAAGGGTATTAATGTTACAAGTAGTCCTAGTGAAGGTGATAACGAATACGTACGTCTGGCAACACACAGTGGCCGCGAAACCCTTGACAGACGTCAGCGAAAATGCGTTTTTTAAACTTAAAATTGGTCTCATTTGAAAGCTCTCGACTCCCTGAGTGCGAATATGCACATGACAGACGTGTAGGTGGCCGCAAACTCCCGACAGACGCGATTAAAATCGCGTTTTTTTTCGGATTTAAATCACTGTTGTTAAACACCTTAATATATCGTAATCTGAAGGTTTTGACTACCATGAGTATAAATAAGCAAAAAATCTCTATCCAAAAGCTGGGGAAAGCGGTCCCGTGACTTAAGGCTGAGTGATATAAGGCCCAATTTGGGTGTTTGGCCTTATGTAACTTTTCAATAGCGGCATAAAGCCAAATTTGTAGAGTTAGCCTTGTCACTTTGAAAAGTGACACAAGGTCAATTAGGCCTTATGTTACTTTGAACTTTTTTTTTTAAACCGAAACTATATTGAATAAATTCGGCATATCGCCACGTATGTATATGTTAATATAAAGCCGAAATAATGAAATTCTTGAATTTAACGGTAAATCCCCACCCAGCATTACGGCGTATAAACGGTGAGGTATGTATGGGAGGGCATGCTGTTCCCCTGCAACCCCCCTGCTTGGCCCACTATAGGATTTAGGGTAGGTGCGAGGTTGGGGTGTATGCAAAGTTTCTTTTGCATTTAAGGAGCCTGTATTTAAAGAAACTTTGAATTTATCCTACCTATACAGGGTGTCCTGGCAAGAATGGTCCAAACTTATTATGGTGATAGACCAGGCCATGACCTCTCAGAATTTAGTAACTTGTTTTCACCGAATCATAAAGGTTATCGAGTAACGGCTGTTCGTTTGAAATTTGTACAAACCCCTACTTTGAATGAGTTTTTTGTTCATCCTGTCCATAATTGATTTTGTATTTTTTTTATTTTGGACTAAAACATTGGCCAATAAAAAGACCTTTTTTGTGCATTAAAATAATTTTGATTTTATACGCCCTTATTTTTAAAATTACTAGATAAACTCAAAGTTTGATCAAAATTAATTTTTGTGGCTGTTGACAGCCCTGAACATCTATATCACACACACACATTGATAGACTTTATAATTACCATTTCTTTTTCACCGTGTTCTCTTTAAAGTACACACTCTTTGTATGATATAGTCTGAGTGTAGCATTGTCAATTGATCGCTTGCATTTTACTTACTCTCGAATTTGGATGCCTTAAGCAAGAGATGATTTTGAGTTATCACACATTGATAGACTTTATAATTACCATTTCTTTTTCACCATGTTCTCTTTAAAGTACACACTCTTTGTATGATATAGTCTGAGTGTAGCATTGTCAATTGGTCACTTGCATTTTACTTACTCTCGAATTTGGATGCCTTAAGCAAGAGATGATTTTGAGTTATCTTTAAAGTTATTGTTAGGATACTAGTTGTTTTAAATAAATGAAGTTTTGTTATTTAATTAAACACAACGTATTTAATTTCCACCGAAATAGATTTGAAAAATACAGGATCGCAACAGTGGCGTATTAACCCATTTACTACCGAAGTCGTTTAAAACTTAAAATTCAAACTTTTGGCAAAAAAAAATTTAATTGAATATGATCATAGCAATACATTTTTTTTTTTTTAAAGTCACTAATATGTTTATTAAGCTGTACCCAAGCAGGTAGAGTGGTAAGATATGGGTTCTAATTTTTCGTATGAAATTATTTGAAGCATACTTTTCCAACGCACAGAGCTGTGTCACAAAACTAACAAAACCATCTACCTGGCATGTGGCATTCTTTGAATCTAAGGGGCATCAATACCTTCGTTCAAGACCATACCCTAGAACACAACCTATCCACAGATGTTTTTCCACATGGGATTACAACTACACAATCACTTTGAATACAATCCTGAACAAGGTCAATTCTTTTGCGACGATGGGGTCTTTCAGCAAAGGGAATGCTTGCTGAAAAGGAATGCATCGAGTTTGAAAGTTGAATAGGGTATCTTCTTAGATAGTGGCGAGCAACATTTCTTTGAATTGCAAGTAAGCCATCCTGGGAATCCTCTGATGCGACATTCACCCAGTTCTTCAAGCTAAATCCAACAGATTTTCCCCTCATGAACTGGTTCGAGGAATGATAACCAAAATATTTGGTCATGGATGATAAAACTTCATGTAGCATCAGCCTACTGCTGATATTTTTGGCATAAAAGGTTCATAGGAGGTTTTAGTTTAGCCGTTTCATCTAGAGCGTTATATGGCTATTTTCGGCCAAGAGAATATGCTTCTGTCTATCTAACAATTAGATTCTTGTTTCCACTATCATCAAATAGATATATGGGCTACTGTTTTTAATCATCGCTGTACACACTTTATTTTTTGCTCACAAAAACCAAATTATATTTATTCTGCATAAATTATTGCAGTTTATTGTAACGGAAAATTGTTTTACCGTTATCATTTATTGCATTACAAATTGTTAAAGTGAAGCATATATTGTATGTTTTTTTAGACGAAAAACCGCTAGGTTGTAGAAAATAATAAGCTAAAAGAAAAAATTGCGGTGTAAACAGAAGTAAAAAAAAATTAAAATCACAGGCTATAAACATACATGTATGTTATATAATATTTCCTTAATTGTTTAGAATTTCCTTTTTGTCATTTAAAATTAAGCTAACTTATTATCCCGCTTTTGCAATCAAAACTAGTTGTCTTGTTTTAAAAAATCGCGGGATTATAAAAAACGGGATTATAAGAAACGGGATTATAAAAAGCGTGATTATAAAAAAGCGGGATTATAAAAAACAGGATTTTAAAAAGCGGGATTTTAAAAAACAGGATTATAAAACGCGGGATATTGTACCCAACCCAACCAAAACATGTTGTCAAGATGTCAAAAGACCAAACTAAGTCGCGTATGCGGATGACGTAGCAATACTAGCGACAGGTAAATTTCCCTCCACAATTAGTAAATTAATAGAAAATGCCCTATCAATAGTGAACACCTGGTGTTGCGCGAAGTAATTCCAAATTTTTTCAGCTTAAATTCATTCCTTTTATTGTTGAAATAGTTGTTATAAATAGGGCTTTAAATTTCTAGAATAAGTTTCAAATGAAATATAAAATTGTATACATTATAATTTATAATTACGTTTTAGTCTTTTAGTCTACGCTTTGTACTTCATGGCGCAACTTCTCAATGTCAAAAAAGAGTAGTTTTTAGGTTAGTTACATTTTTTTATACAAGCTAGCTTATTCTACTTTAAGATACATATATTTAACCCTTTCTAACGCGGGTTTCGAAGTTATGTTGGGGCATTGCCAGGTGCGGCAACACTCCCCCCTGGAGAGCTGGACTTATCGTTCGGGTTACCATCGCTTAATTGACCCACTTCGAGAACTGTAATCTTGGTAGCCGGGCGCGTGTAGATACCATCTTTTGTCTTAACCACGCCTGTTCTTACTTGGCCATCTGTGCTTGGTAAAGTTTTTATGATTTTCCCTTTAGGCCAGGTATTTCAGGGACCATTTTCATCTACTATAATCACTATATCCCACACTGCTATTAGTTTTGCTTCAAGGAACCACTTAGACCTCATGGTCAATGTAGGAAGGTATTCCTTTATCCAACGTTTCCAGAAGTGGTTTCCAAAGTTTTCACAGGCAACCCAGTTTTTTCTCAAAGCTCTAGCGCTGTCATCCATGTCACTGAGAAATCTGATTCCGTTGGAGGACCCAAGAAGAAAATGATTGGGTGTTAAGGCATCTTCTGTTTCAGCATCGATCGGCACATACGTGAGTGGCCTCGAGTTGATAATGTATTCAACTTCGGCCATCATACTTAGGAGGAGCTCATCTTTCGGATTTCGAGTAGTTGTTATCTGTTCAAGTGCTTCTTTTACCGAGCGAACCAAGCCTTCCCAGCTCCCTCCCATGTGGGGTGAAGCTGGTGGGATGAATTTCCAATCAATACCCTCGTTAATGACTTTTTTCGATAGCTCGTTACTGTTTGATAGATTGGCGACTGCGTTCTTAAGCTCTTGATTAGCTCCTTTAAAATTAGTGCCATTGTCACTCCATAACTCAATAGGTTTGCCTCTTCTCGAAAGGAAGCGTTATAGAAGGAAGCTAGAATACATGCGTCGCTTGACAAGCTGTGTGCGACCTCAATGTGGATGGCTCTTATAGTTAAGCAGGTAAATATAACTCCCCAACGTTTCTCTACATGTCTCCCCACAGTGACAAGCATAGGTCCGAAGTAATCGACGCCAACATAAGAAAACGGCCTTGTGAATGACTTAAGTCTTGCCGCGGGTAATTCCGCCATCTTTGGAGGTATCGGCTTGGCTTTACGAATTTTGCATAACATACAGGCGAGTTCAACCTTTTTCAAGGTAGTTCTTAATGCCGGTATGAAGTATGAAGATTTGACGAATTTCATTAACAACTGTTTCAGAGAATATATGCTTGTATCTTTCATGGCAGTCTTGAATTATTAGATGGGTAATGCGGTGACTATTTGGTAAAATGATAGGTCTTTTACAATCAAAATTGATATGTTCCGCTGCATCTATACGGCCTTTAATTCGAATGATGTTGTTTGAATCCATGTACGGGCTGGTTTGATATAAAGGACATGTTTTTTCCAGTAGTATATTTTTTGCGTTACCGTGTTTATTTTTTATCAGTGTAGACCACTCTTTTGGAAATGACTCGGATTGACAAAATCCGTAAAGATAATTTTCAGCGGCAGCGATTTCTGATGGGGTTAGGGAAATGTCTTGCAATATTTGTGTGCCCCATCGTGTTCGGCTTATAAAACGAAGCACGTAAGCCATCGATCTTTTAAGTCGTTTCCATTAAGAGAACCTCTCACAACCGATAATGGGTGATGGGTATGAAATTTGGTGAGTGAGCACCTTAACCACTTCATTTGTAAAGAATTTGCCGTCTTCTCGTGGCCAGTTGTCTTCTGGTAGATATAAGAATGGAGGTCCTTTGTGCCACCGACTGTCTGAAGAAAGATCTAATTTGCTGTTCCACTTTGTGGCTTCATCAGCAACGTTTTCATCGGTTGGGATCCATCGTCATTGATTGGAATTGGATTCCTCTAAAATCTCACCAACTCTAAATGCTACGAATTGCTTGAATCGCCTACTGTCGTTTTTAATCCAACACAGCACGGTTTGTGAATCCGACCAAAAATATCGTTTGTGTATTTGCACAGAGTGTCCTCTTATAATCGCTTTAGCCAACCTCACTCCAAGCACGGCAGCTTCTAACTCCACCGTGAAACTGACACAAGTTTTAAGGGTGAAATTTTGTATTGGAGGCTACTAGTGCACATTCAATCTGATCCCCTTTAACAACACGTAGATATGCTACTGAGGCAAACGCAGACATGCTTGCATCTACAAAGGTGTGGAGTTCAACATGGCAATTTTCATACGAATTTATTTTGGAAAGATAAGGTCTTCTGATCTTTAGCATGGCTAATCTCGGTAAAAGTTTTAGCCACTGACACCAACTCTGAAAATGTTCTGGCTTGATCTTCTCGTCCCATTCCATATTACTACGCCATATTTCTTGGAGCAGTATTTTCAGGAGCACTAGGAAATTTGAGATTAGACCCAGGGGATCAAAAACGCTCATGACTGTCCTTAAAACTTCTCTCTTTGTGGGAGCTAGTTGACCTGTCCAAACTTCATCACTAAGTTTACGTTGGCTGCAGCTGAAAGAAAACATATCATCGGAAGGCGACCACCACATTCCCAAAATTTTCTCAGATTCGTTTAGACCCTTGCGATTTTCAAAAATCTTATCACAATTTGCCGCTCTATCACCAAGCTTTTCAATAATGTGTTTGGAGTTACTTATAAAGTTCCGGATCTGGAAACCACCGTTTTCGTGTATATAGATAACCTCATTCGCTAAACGCATTGTCTCTTCTTCAGTGTCCACACTGTCGAGGTAGTCATCCACATAATGATTTTTCACTATCGCTTCCACTGCTCTTGGATGTTGTAACAGATATTTTTCAGCGTTTTTATTTTTCACATACTGCGCGCAATATGGCGAGCAGGTGGAGCCAAACGTCATCACTTGCATCAGATAGTCTTAAATCTCACCTGTATCTTTGTTTCTCCAGAGAAAGCGTTGTGCGTTTTGATCAGATTCGTTAATTTTAATCTGGTGGAACATCTCTTTAATATCGCCACAAATGGCAAATTTACGTTGGCGAAATCGAAAGAGGACATCGGATAGAGCAAGTAACGTATCGGGGCCAGTGAGAAGCATCGAGTTGAGAGATACTCCATGATAGCTTGCTGCTGCGTCCCACACTAGACGAACCTTTGCTGGTTTATTTGGATTGACTACCGGAAAAACAGGAAGGTACCAAGTTCTTGGTGGGCTTTTGATACTTAATTCTTCCTTTGTGAGCTTTCGTGCGTATCCTTTCTCTACGTAATATGCGATTTGCTTGTTCAGTTTTTCTTCGAGTAAAGGATCTCTCCGAAGTTGTTTCTCGAGGCACAATAACCTACGTTCTGCTAGTGGTCTATTGTTGGGTAGAACAGTGTTGTCATTTTTCCACAGCAGACTGACAGTGTAACGTTTTCCGCTGTTAATCGTTCTTCCATCTAAAATTGCTTGAGCATTGTTATTATTTACATTCATTGGCAATTTACTTTGTTTCGAACCAATATTTTCAATTTGGAAATATTCCTTGACTAACTCGTCTAGTTTTTCATCAATTGAAGGCTGACAATCACACATAAGACAGCTTAAGTTCTCAACATGAAAAAGGTTACTGTTTGGACTACCTCTGTTTGGCCCAAAAACTGCCCAGCCTAAACGTGTTCTAATAGCCACAGGCTCGTCGACGTTTGACTCACGGATTATTTGGTAATTAACCAAATTGCAGTGGTCAAGTCCGATTAGAATACGAGGTTGAACGTCATGATACGACCTAGCTGGAATTCCTTGCAGGAGAGAATCAATTGTGCAGCCTTGTCTGAGAATCGGAACTGATGTTTCAATTTAAATACAAGTCTGCTGTGATTAACAGTATCGAATGCTTTTGAAAAATCTAATAGCACTAGCAGTGATACTAGATCACTGTCCATTGCATTTCTGATATCTTCTGAAACCTTTAAAGTAGCCGTGATACAACTGTAGCTTTTCCTAAGACCAGATTGTTTGTCACTAAGAAGCTTATATGTATGTCTTTAGAAAAGCGGATATTTGTTTGTGAAGAATTTTTTCCAATACCTTAGACAAAAATGACAAAATCGATATCGGTCTAAGCTCTTGCTGTGCCAGACGTGAAGCAGGCCTTTTTAGAACTGGTATAACCTTAGCAATTTTCCAAGGAGACGGAAATGAGGATGTCATAATGATTGTATTAAATATATGTGTAAGAGTAGGGAGGATATGAGGTAGGATAATTTTAATGAAGTGAGGGTGAATTTCCGATGTCCTTCATTCAATTCTGTCGGGTCAACAACCGACAACGTATCGTTCAGCGGAGCGCGCTGAATTTTGATTACATTATTGTTTTGAATTTTTGCAAATTCTTCACTAAGATAATTGGGGCATACATCCGAAGAGCAATGTTCCTTTTGCCTACCAACACCGAGTTCACGAATATTATGCCACAAAGTTTTCGGTGGAAGTTTTTTGTCTAAACGCTTTGAATATAGTCTACACTTTGCTTCTCTCACTTTTTTACAAACATCATTTCTCAGTGTCCGAAAAATGGAGAGCATTTCTGGAAGACGAAAACGCTTCCACCTCATGTATGCCTGGTCACGTTGCTTTATGGAATTTAAAATATCTGCCGTAAACCATGATTTCCTATCATTCCTTATAAATTTTGTTTTCAGTGGTATATGTTCGTTAAAAAGTTGAGTTATTGAGCTTTGAAGAAAGTTAACTTGATCGTCAGTTGAAATTAAACTGTATATTTCTTGCCAGTTTATTTGACGAATACTATTTTCAAGGTCGTTCGGTTTGACAGCCTTAAAGTCTCTATACTTATAAAATGAAGCTTTGACTTGGGGGTAGTTTTGAAGGTTGCGAACAGTAAATCATGCTTTGAAAATGCAGGTGCCTCGAGTTGAGAATAAAGCAGTATGTTGTCGGTATTATTGACAAGAAATAAATCTAGTAATGAAGATGAGGTTACTGAGAAATGTGTTGCATTAGTATAGTTAACTGGATATAAGCCGAAAGTTTTTTTGTTAAGAAAACATTGCGATATATTCTTCTCAAGTAAGTTACAATTGAAGTCACCACATACAATAACTTCATAGTAAAGGGACGAATACCGTTCAAGTTCTAGGTAAAGTTGGGAAACATCGACATATTTGTTAGGGCGGTAAACAACTCCAAGCAAACAACTAATTGGTCCATTAGGACATCAATATTTGACCCTACAAACACATCTCTGAATTCGTCTATCTTTGAATGTAAGCTTTGAGCATTTATGTGGCAGACCCTCAGCCCGCCACACTGTTTGCTCAGAACTTCCAGCATAATTCGCAATCTGTCGCATCCGTCATAAGCCAGAGGAGAATTACCATTTGTGATGAGATTAGTCATTTTCATAAAATATTAAACAGGAGTAGATTATATAAATATTATTCCAAAGAAAACCCCCGCACCAACAACAGAGACAAAATTCAGATACATGGCAAAAGCTAAACAATGTTACAAGATTATTAAAAGAGCAAAAAATTAAATCAAAGAAAAAGAAGAAAAAGTAATAAATAAAGAAAATTATTAAAGTGCCAAGAAGGAGCTGCTTACTATTCGACTTCATTGTCATCTTCACTCATTTCATCGGCAATTAAAGTTAAGCTTTCGATTGTTTGCATTAAAAGCAACTTGACTGCTGCAGATGCACCCGATCTTCTTAAGTAGACTTTCCCATTTCGAGTGTAGACACTGGAGAGCTTTTTCGTTCGCTTCAGTTGTAGAGCTTTTCGTAGAATCTTATGATTATATGATGTTAAGCTTTCGTTGATATAAATTCGGCTATCAGAAGGTAATCTAACGTCGCGGAGGCATGTAATTGTTTTTGTTGTTATCCAACGTTTATGGATTGATCCGAGCAGATAATTTTTCTCAGAAGCTATCTCAAACTTGATTATTATCGCTGTATCGATTTGTGTTCCCTTGGGTTAACAGGCACAGGTGTTGGTGTACAATTAAGAGAATGACATTATTTTTTAAACAAATCATGCAAATTCTCGTCGTCTTGTGTTTGGGTATACCAAGTAGAACAGCATCAGCGGACATATTTCATTTGTGTGAAGTTAGCATATCAAGTGTCAGCACATCAATGCATGCACCATAGTTCCTGATAGGTTTCCAAAATAGTTCTGTTCGATTTCACTATAAAAACGGATTTTAAAAAAATCACACATGTTCTGCATTTCACTTTTTGTGATTTAAAGGAACGAAAGTGAATTTTGATGTTCTGTATTCCACACAAAATGACATTTGTGAATAGTTTATTCCATGTGTGGAATTTTAGTGTTCTGCATTCCATTCCAAATGATAATTGTGAATTGGTTTTTCGAATATGAAAATTCGTGTTCCACATTCCGAACATGTACCGTTTTAATTTGAATTGAATTCATACTGTTCTGTCTTGTGAAACTTTACAGTTGGTCGAATTTGCAAAAATGTAAGTTAAAACGTGAAGGTTTGCTTTGATTTTTTATTAAATAAATTATTGTCTGCAGGGGAAAACATAAGAATTCGCGACATGAAGCTATTTTTCTCAAATTCCTCCAATCAAGGATACAAGTAGTTAAAAAAAGGAAAGAAGTTATATTTAAATTATAAATGAGGTATTAACTTTACTCATTAATACAGGTCTGGTTGGATTGGAAATTAAACATTCGAAAAAAACTTGCCCATAACAAAAAGGAGCTCAAGACAACTGGAGGTGGACCCAACAATTTACAATCAATTTCAGCAACAGAAGATGCTATTGCAAAGATGACTGGAATTTATAGTGTTGTGGAAGGTATTCAAGGTACATCTGCATTTGGTGGAAACAATACAAATACGACTGAAAGTACAATAAGTGCCACAGAAAATCCGAACTGTGAGACCACTTTCAGCGGCCCCTCGACTTCTCGTACTGTTAGGCCTCCCCAGTCACAACCCTCCAGATCAAGTGAAAAGCTTCTAAGCCACTACATGGAAGTTCAAGAGGTCACTCTAAAGGGAATAGCCAAGCAGTTAACTGAATCCGTCGAGTTTGAAAAGGAAAATAAGTCTAGTTTAAAAAGGATATATCGGAGTTTGGAGAAAGTTTCTGACACATCAAAAGAGCAGGCGGAAGAAAAAAAACGCCATAATTTTGAAAACGAAAAACTAAAACAGGAAAAAAACGAAATAAAAAAGCGGAGACTAGAACTTGAGGAAATGCGATTCAACATACAGATACTGAACCCTGAAGACTAATATACAAACTTTTTATATTCTTTGTTTTCTTTTACTTTTTAACTAAGTTAAATAAACTATCTTTATTGAATTCACATTTTTATTGTTCAAGATTTCTTGCTATAGAATCACGTATTATTCTTGCTTGACTTAAATACTCACCAAAATCTTCATTTTCATTATTTGAAATTTGAATCTATTTGCTCTTCTCTTTGCTCTATTTCCTCTTCTTCTACTTCTAAATTATATTCTTTACAAATATTGTGCAGAGCAGAGCAAACATTTAAAATTTTAACAGCTTTACTAGGCTCATAATTCAAGGTATTAATTAAGCAGGCACCTGAATCGCGTTTTTAAATTACCAATAGTCCTTTCGATAATATTTCTAGCTAATGAATGTTTTTTGTTGAAATTTGACTGAATTGTTCTTGTATCGGTAGATTTGTATGGTGTCATTACAAATGTCTTCTATCGGTAGATTTGTATGGTGTCATTACAAATGGTTCAAGACTGAACCCGGCATCACCAAGTAGCCATGTGCCACGTCGACCAGTTTCAAATCTGTCCACAAAATATTTTCTTGCATCACTCATTTGCCATATCAGAGAATCATGGCTTGACCCAGGACGAGTACCATCAACATCTTATTTTATGGTTACAAATCTGTAACAAATTAGAACATATTTTGTGATGCTGCTAAAATCCATGTAAAAAAAAGCTTACAATTAATGCATTGATGCTGATATATCCTTTTCTATTGAAAAAAAGGTTACACTCCCGATGGGGTTTAATAATTTTTATGTGGGTTCCGTCCTAACAACCAACTACCCCTGGAATTCCAAACTTTTCCAAAAAATTTAATTTTGAATCTTGTTCTTCCTGTTCTGTACTCTGTAGTTTTATCCATTTGGAACACAATTTGAATTGCAAGGCGTCAAGTACCTCATAAAGTATTTTGCTGACTGTGGACCTTGCCAACCCAATATCAAAATCCTTTCCGACTGATCTCTGATAGCTTACTTCAGCTAGAAAACGAAGTGTTGCTGCAAGTTTATGTATTAAAGGAATGGACGATGATTTCACTACCGGATTTATTTCCTCCAAAACGTAAATAAATGCTTCTTTGTTTAGTCTAAAGCTGCTTTTGAAACTACAAATATTTTATTTATTTAAATTTTTGAGTATCCATGCTTTTTTTTGCATTTTCACTTACACTGTTTCTGGAAGATTCAAAATATTGGCTTTTTCGCGTAAAACTTTTCTGCGAACTCTTTCTCATCGATTTTCTGCCCTTCTTTCCCTTATATCCAAAATTTAGAACTACCCGACATTTTGTAGGGTAACCCCCTTTTTTTTTGTGTCTATTTACTGGACTATAATACCTACGTTCTTTTGCGAAACAAAAAACACGAAAGGGATCTTACCATCCCTTTGATTGAAAATGGAATAACGAATAGCAGAAAAAAGACCGCCGGACACTTGGAATTTTTACACAAAGCAGTGTATGAAAAACTTTTTTTAATGCTTGCGAATAATTAAAATATAATATAGGTATATATATTTGAATTATTTGGTCACATTGGATGTGGCAATGAAACAAATTAATTAACATAAGCTTTTCCGTTGTTTTGGCAAGTGTTGTTGCCTTCTTCAAGGGAGCTTAATTACACTTATAAAAAAAATAACTAGGTAATGTATTAAATACTTTTAAAACATTTTGAATACAATAACAACAACCTGAGAGTACTACCACCAAGCAATTTATTTCAAAGGCTGAAGCTATATGTATTTCACGAGTTGCCACGCTCGATCATCAGGCTTCTTTTTATGGTGCAGAGTGTTCATAAAGTATTTATCGTACACTATCATTATTTGATCACAGTTTTAAAACTCAAGCTGATTTTATCTTGATTTATTAAAAGCCTCAACTAAACAAAAAAAAAAACAATTGTAAATATAAATTTTCAAAGAAATATGACGTTACACAAAAAAACACTAAAGCAAGGTCCATCAAACCGATTCCCAATATGTTAAAGATGTCTGAGCATTATAAATTCGAAAAAAAAAAACAATTTTTTTTACGTGCATTTTATATGGGAAAACTTCATATTAAAATTGTAAGTACTTAAAATTGGAATTAAGAGCTCAATCTTGGTGAGAATTTTCGTTTCTATATGTAGATTAAAATTTAGCTTGAGCACCGAGAAAAAAAAAATTTGCGGAAATGAATCACCCTAATGTACATACAAATTTGGTAATTTTTGTTTAAAAACGGAAAATTATCGCCGTTTTTTTTTAACTTTAGTTATAACTGTAATTTAATTAAAAAAAAAATAATATAGTAAATTATTTCTCAATTTTTTTACTTTAAGTTTTATATAGAGAAAAAGGATGAATTTATCTTTATGTTAAAAAAGAATTAATGTAGTAATATAGAGAACTGCAACTTAAATGTTTAAATACAGGGTGTTCCGTATAAGGTGCACCAAAGAGCTAGGGCGAGTAGGTTGGGTTAAGACAAGCAAAAAATCGGATGGGAGGGGGGGGGGTCTATCTAGTGTATATGTATACGAGTTTTGAGCTCAAATAAAATAAACGATTTTTTTGGTTGAATGGAAAAATATGATGGGGTTTATTAAAAAAATTAACAAAATTTATTTTTGCTAAATTGAAAGTGGCTGTTAATACATACATATACCTACTTACTTCAGAACCTAGAATGGTGTAAAAACTTATGTATGTAAAAAGTATTAAAATTAATAAAAACACAAAATGTGTTTAGATATCGAACTGTTTAATTATTTTGTTGGTACGCATTTTAACAAATATATTCCCTATAGGTATATTTTATAAAATCTAGGTAAGAAAATAACCATTTTCTTCACTTTAGAAAATCCACAATGACAACCAAAACATTTCAGCAAAAGGTCACTTACTTTAGCGGTGTTCTAATTGGCTGAAATTTTCGATTAAATTTGATCGTACGTTAAATGCTGACACTAGTGAGGTGAGGTGAATCTATACGTCGAAACGTCAATATTTAATGTGTAATCACCTTTAATTGAAATTTTAAGCCAATTCCAACTTGGCCTAAGTAGACAAAAATCAAATACTGCCTAACCCAGTTTTTTTTTTCATTAAAGCTGAAATGAGGTAATTTGGAAAATTACAAAAAAAGTATTCATATTTCCTGGCTGCATGTTTTTGTTGTTTTTTACATTGAATTCTGTCATTTTTAATGGGTTTCACTCTTACTACGTTTATATTCAGGATCGTGAGCTCGAGTTGGATTAGGGTTGGATTTTCGACCCAGGTTTTTCGTTCATAGATTGGAGAGCTCGATATTAAGTTGAATTGAAATGGTGTTGAGATGACATATGATGTTTCTCAAGTTAACTCCTCAACCCAGGTTTTTTAGCACAAATTTCGACTCGACTCCTCTCGTGAAGTGGAATCGAGTCGGTTCACGCTCATGCACTCGATGCAGGTATGCAAAGGGTCTACGTGAGCTTCAAGCCACCTTAAATAACACATGGAAATAAAGTATTTGAATGAATTCTATTTGGGTGTGTTCATAAAAGTTTTACGTAATTTCTTTCCGAATTTCGTGCAAATTTAGTTGAAATTACCTCATTTGGAAATGAAATGGTTTTGAATTTATATTGGACATTTTCGCATTTTCTTAAATCTGAAACACTGCTGTCGACACCAAACTGAGATATTTAGGTTTGAATATACCTAGCCTGCGCGAACCACCGCCTTCACGTGCCCCACTGAGCCAACGCATACCCCATAGACTCCAAGGGCCTCTTTAGGTATTTTTTTTAATGCAGATATCCTTATTCATGCATTGTGGGCCCCGTCTTGACTGCACGGGCCCCCGTCTAGCTTTCTCGCCACCCCCCCTTCTATCTAGCCAGCTAGCGCCTCATAGACTCAACAGACCCCCTAAGATACTATTTTGAATGCACATATCTTTATTCAGGCTGTGAGGGCCCTAGTCTAGTCTCCGCGGGCCCCTGAAGATTCTTTTTTGCAGCATATATCAACATTCTTTACTTTATATAGGCTGGAAGGGCCCCGTCAAGACTGCGCTTAGCCCCTGTCTAGTGCGGGCCCCTTTAGGTATTTTTTTATCCATATATCAATTTTAATTTTTTTAGAACCTACGAACAGTTTTGTATTTAAATTTTAAAAAATTTATAAATTTTTATATTTCATTTCTCTCCATATGAATTTTTTTTGCTGCCCTGGGGCCCGGGTGGCAAATACCACCGACCCTTACTGCGACCACTAGGAGATCATCGGGCTCAGTGTCGTTTGAGTAATGCTCCGGTGTCACCTTCTATTTGTAATTATTAAATGCTATTACCAACATTTAGAAGTTTGTATTGAGCAATGTTTTTGTTTCCTGGGCTGATTTGCAACAAGATGGGTTCTTTCGAAGATGACGCAAACATGAAAAATAAATACATAGAAATACAAAAGAAACTACGTGAAAGGCATGTAGAAGTAGGTAGGTAAAACAAGTGGCGACTTTTTATGCATAACTTGTTTTCATAAGAAATTCTTGTTGTAAATAAGAGATGAGGAACCTCGGAAGTTGATAGTGGTTGTGATGATAATGAAAAAAAAAAGTGCTAAATCATGAATTTTATTGAAGAAACTATCGATAGCGATAAGTTAAATGATGATTTTGACAAAAATGCCCTTGATAAAGATTTCAGACCAACAAATTGCTGTACATCATCAGTAATTACTGAGGTATATGCTAATCATGTTGTTCTTAAAAAAAATGTTGGTCTAAGTATTTAATTTTCTATGTTAAGACTTAGAATGCGATTATATCGACTTTTTGAAAATTTGGCTTATCATACTGTTGGCATAAGCCCTTCGTATGATAAATAAGTAGCCTATTAAATCCTTTAAACAAAAACAGACCTGACCTGGTCAATAAACTTAAAACTCATTAAACATAGCGCTGCGAAGTATACACACAACATTTACCAATATGACGGGGAATAGCGTGTCATCTTTCGAAGTTAACTGAATTTAAACAATGTACCCTCACATTAAGAGGCTTCCACCCATAATTTCGGAAAAAAACAAGAAATCGCATGTATTAATGCCCTGTTTTTGAAGAAATTATTTAACGTATTATAAAAATTTAAATTTTGTATCCAATAATGGCATTTTTACCTTAAATCATATTAGGTATCTGCTGTTTTAATTTTTGAGCATTTTTTGTGTTTTTTTTTCAATATTTAGGTGATTGATTTCGCAAAACTGCTCAGCAGATTCCAAGTTAAGCCTAGTACGCTGGTGATACGAAACACATATGTACAAACCAGAGAAAGCAATGTCGTGATGAAAGAAACAACAAATACAAAAAAGAACAGAGACCAAATGTCACTTTTTCGCACAAAATTAATGGTACAGGCAATTAATTATGTGCAAAAACAGAGGGGAGATCTCTCCAAATAATCTGCTACAATTATCGATTTCGCTCATCGAACAGCGTACCGCAGAACGAATTTTTTTTAGTTTATGATTTCGTTGTATCATTTTTGTATGGGATTTTCCGTTTTGCATCAGCAGCATAATAAACTTTACATCAAAACTGAAGTAGAAAAACATTTTCTACTTATATTGTTTCAAAGGTAGTAATTAGATCTTTGATTAATATTAAAAAGAATTTAATATTTATCTGAACTTTTTCAATAATCATGTTTTGAAAATGACTGAAGTTTCTCATTTTCGACTGCGTTTTTTTAACTCTAGCTGAGATAAAAATACAACGTTACTTTCGCATTATGGTATTTACGTTTTCTTTAGTTGATTGAATAAAAAAAAATAATAAAGGCGTTACTAATTATTTAAATATACCTTATTTTTTA
The DNA here is from genome assembly GCA_947049315.1 of Epistrophella euchroma. NCBI lineage: Eukaryota > Metazoa > Arthropoda > Insecta > Diptera > Syrphidae > Epistrophella > Epistrophella euchroma. The sequence goes on along the minus strand of OX346245.1, from coordinate 82,851,116 downwards.
AGAGCCTTTTTTAGCATTGAAAATGTTTATAGGATCGTTTTGAGAGAGTTGTGGTGTTACCAAAATGATTAAATGAAACTATTCTATAAATCAGAAATGAACTCCAGCGTATAGGGGGATAACTACGAAATTTTTGGTTGGTATTACTAAAGAAATGACCGAAATTATTGAAATGAACACATGAATTTAGAATATGAAAAATGAACTCCAGCGTCTGAACTATCAAATTTTTGGCTGGTGTTACTAAAACATAACTAGAATGATAAAAATAAACAAACGAACACAAGCGATGAATTACAGCAGGCGTAGGTTAGGTATACGACGGGGACGTTGTTCGTGGTCAACAGACAAGTTTCAGTGGAGAATGTACATGAATGAATATTCAAAAAGAGAAAAAAACAAGTACAAGTATTCATAAGAAGATAAATGAAAAGACAAGGCAACCAATAAAAGTGGATAGGTACTCTGCCAGATTATGTCTATATGCATCTACATAATTATGAAGGTAGGTAGTTAGTGAAAACAAAAATGATATATTGTTATGTTTATTATTATTTATTATTCGATTCGATACAGAATACAATGCATTCTTATTATAAGAAAGGCCAGTGATGCAATTGAGTGTGCAAGCAGAAGTAAAACTTGGTTGATATTGACATCGATATATGTAATATGTAGGACAACCAAAAATATGCCAGAGTATATTTTTTTCTAGCAAAACTATTAAGACGAGACTAGATTAGAAATCCATTTTATAAGAAATACTGGGCCCTAACTGTATTAAGAAGACGATGTATTCTTGATGAGTGTTTATTAACAACTGGCTTAAATAGAAACTAACTAATGCACACATACTTGTACAATGTACGTACATGTATTATAATACATTGGTACTTAAGTATATCATTACATCTCCCCCTTAAGCTGTAAATTTTATTATAGTATAATTTATTACATAATTTCATACAATATTTCCACCCCCAAAATAGTTCAGAAAATTGAAATTATCATTCTTAAAATGTTTTTGCCTTCAATTAAAAATATACAAGAATAATGAAATTTACATTATAATATACATACATATATGCATATGTAAATAAAATTTATAATTGCAATTGAAATACAAATTTTTAAGTTATTGATTCATTTATGTATGAATATGTGAGAATAAAAAATTTTGTTATATACATTTTGGTTCTATATACATATGTACATATTTTTAATAATTCAACAAATTTGTATGGTATAAACTATAAAGGAAAAAGGAAAGAATAATATTAAGCTGATTAAAAATATCGATTGCCAAACTGATTATTCATGATAAGTGTCGGGGTCTTAAGAAAAAAGAATTTCGGCGCAAGACTCGACCACTCTGCAGTTGTGTCCAATAGGATCTTGGCGATGTGTGCTTTTCTTTTATTTCACCGGGTACCCAATGCTTCCCTTCCCGCATCCAAACCTTCTGCCCTACGTAGAAACCTAATTTCAGTTTTGCATTTCGATCATGATAATATTTGTTTCTTCTGTTGTTTAGTTTCAGTATTGGCAATATTTTTTTGCAAATATTTGTATTTCTGTAAAACTATTAGGTCCAGGAACAAGAGTGCGAGTTTGTCTGCCCATTAGTATTTGTGTTGGTGTTATTTTAGAATTCTGTATGGGAGTATTTCTATACTCAAGTAAAGCAAGCCAAAGGCTACTTTTAGATTCATTTGACTTTCTAACTAGATTTTTCGCTATTTGCACACATTTTTCACTGAATCCGTTTGATTTCGGATATTTTGGGCTACTTGTTATAATTTCAAAGTCCATTTTCTTTGAAAATTCAGTAAATTCAAAGGAATTAAAAGACATGTTGTCGGCAACAATTTGCTTTGGTATACCGTAAATAGAAAATACAACTTCTAATTTTCCTATAATTGCTTTAGCAGTTTTACTGCTTAGTGGTATAATATCAATGTACTTTGAGAAGAAATCACCTATTACAAGAAATTGTTTTGAATTGTACTCCATAAAATCCATGCCAATTTTTTGAAAAGGACCATCTGGTTATTTGAACGATATTTTTGACAAGTTTTACATTTCGCAATTAAGTTTTCAATTTCTTGGTTTAAGCTTAGCCAATATACAAGTGCACGAGCCCTAGATTTAGTTTTTTCTATTCCTAAATGTGCCAAGTGAATTTTTTCAAGAACAGAATTTCTCAAAACTTCAGGAACATATATTCTTTTATCAAAAAAAAACTAAACCGTCGTCCAAAAAGAGGTTTTCTTTAAAATTCCTGAAATACTTTAATTTTTCCGGAAGTTTACTTTTATGCATAGGCCAACCATCACGCAAAATAATTTTTAAGTTTTTTAAAACATCGTCCTCATCTGTTTTTTGTTTATATAATTCTTTTTTATCTGTGCTTATATTAACAGTGTGAATAATCGCGTTAAGGCCATTAATTTCTTTTTTGTCAAAACTAAGATGACTCGGATTACGTGACAATAGGTCAGAAAGAACCATTTGTTTTCCAGGCAAGTAATGAAAATTTAAACAATATTTTTCTAGTTTGAGCTTCATTCGTTGAAGCCTTGGGGAAGGGATCTTACTATATTCCTTTTTCATTATTCCTAACAACGGCTTATGATCGGTTATTACATTTATTTTTCTGCCGTATATTAAGTAGTGCCATTTATTGCATGCAAACACGACTGCAAGAAATTCTCTTTCAATGTTCGCATATTGCTTTTCCGTATCGGTCTGCTATGTTTCCCGAACTCAAGTTCAGTTCATTAATTTTTTTTATGAAATCCATGTTCTTTGTAATGTACACGAAACGCACGTTTTTTGGAGGGCGACCACGAGGTCGTGGAATGTTTGCTTCCACTTTAACTCTGCCCATGCATCAATCACTTTTCTCTACGTGATTTTAAAGCGATAGATGTTAAAGAACTGTTTTTATTTTATTTTTTTTTTTATAATTTGGCGTTTAAGCACAGTGATTTAATTTATTTTTTTTTGTATGAATTTATTTATTAAATTATTTAGTAGACCGACTGCGCCATGTATTAAGAAGACGATGTATTCTTGATGAGTGTTTATTAACAACTGGCTTAAATAGAAACTAACTAATGCACACATACTTGTACAATGTACGTACATGTATTATAATACATTGGCACTTAAGTATATCATTACACTAACTAAATTTAGTTACTACTTAAATATTCCAGTAAAATTGGCCATAATGGAATGGGCTCTAAATAATAAACCGTGCATGATATAACCTTAATATTTATGTGGGTGGACTCTAAATAATGAACCATATATCGAACTGACTCCTAAAAAACTGAGAATATAATGTATGATTAATTATTAAGGATCCATTACATTATGGTTAATTTCACTGCAATATTTAAGTCATAACTAAATTTGATTATTGGTAAGGCCCACTGTCTTTTAAGCCCCATGTTTCGTCGAAAACATTTTTTTATATTTACGTTTAACGTGCATATTTTGGCATATTTTTATATATTTTTCAACAACTATAATTTGTTCAGTATCTACTAATATATATTCAAAATATATAATATATCCCAAAAAATTTAAACCTAACTTCAGGTTTTGTCGAAAAAAATTCGCACTACGAAAATTTGGGTTAGAGTTTTTTTTTGAGAAACGATTTTATTTTGTAATCTAGTGCTTCTAAATGTTTTGACGGCCGTGTGTGAATTGAATTAAAACTACGATTAAATTTTATCCGAAATTGAATTTTAAAGTTTCTACTTATACAGATTCAACTCACTAGTGTCAAAAATTAATCTTCGGATAAAATTTAACCTGATTTTAACCCAACTCGCACATGGCCTAAAAAATAGGTGCTTATTATAGATAGCTTTTGAAAATTCAGAAAATAATAACACAAAATTAAAAAAATCATGTTCCTAGTAATTTTGACTTTTTAACATTTCTTTCGTTGAAAGGTACCAACATTTTTGTTAGCCACGAGAGGAAGCTCGTGGGACAGTCGTGCAAATTTTGTTTTAGGTAATTTGATGTAGGTTATTAATGTCTTAAATAGCTTAAAACTGTGTTTAGGGCATATTTTTGTTTGCCCCTATATATGAGTTTTGATATCAGATTTAAAAAAAAAAAGTTAAATATCGATTTTTTATGTAAACGCAGATTTTTAGTTTATCTATGTATTTGCCACAAGATGGTTTCTTTCGAAGATGCTCCAAACATAAACACTAACAGCCTAATTCATAATCGCATTATAACGAGTGCATAATGTTATACACTCTTTATAATGCCTCTAAACGCCAAAATGTGATTCATAAAACTTATACAACGTTGAATAGAGGCATTATAAGCTAAACGCGTTTGGAGGTTGAATAGTGCCTACATAAGGATATTTTTGTACCGAAATGTCACTGTGACTCACATACAATAATAAAACACAAGGATTTAGGGTGGCGCTTATTTTTAAATTTCTTTTTTTTTTCCAGCCTAAGAGTGATAAAGGTACATAATTATTTATTTGAATAAAACAAAATATTGGGTAATTTATTTTAAATTCGACTAACGTAGTCATGCCAAAGGTCTACGGATCGAATCCCAACCTAAAATTAAAACTTTTGTGTACACCTCTTTCGACGAATTATATTTGTTACACTGTTTACCTTACTTAACTTTACTTTACTATTACTTTACTTTATATTTACTTTAGTGTATGCAAAGTTGAATGGTTCTTGATCACTTTAAGAGGGGAAATAAAAGAATTTTAAACAATGCCAAAATAAGCGCCGCCCTAATAAATGAGTATTCTTCTCAAAAAAAAAAAAAAAAAAACATTCTGTGAAAACAATTCTTTCAATAAATCAGACATGAATTTTTTTATTCCAAGACATTTAACTTTATTTTCAAACGCATAAATTACACAAAGGACAATAATTACAATAATATTAATAGAAATAAAAAGAATACAATCGGCGCAGCACAATTATTTTTTTTTAATTTTTCACGAACAGCTGAGCTTTAGTTGTCAGTTGTGAAGGTAAAACGTAATAGATTTCTCATTTTTAGTCCTTTATTTGACATAAGCGCTGTATAACTATAATGGGTAGGAAAATGTTTTATGAATAGGAATTTATGCAACGTTGCATAGAGGCTACATAAAACCTTATGCAGTGCATAATCTGTTTAGCGCAATCTAATGAATAAGGCTGTAAATATATAGAAAAGTATCTATGTAAAAGGCATGTATATGTAGGAGTAGGTAAAGCAAGTGGGGATTTGTTTCCATAACTCGTTTTCAAAACAGCTTGTTGTTGAAAAAAAAAAAAGATTAATCCGGTCAACGACAGAAAAATAAATGAAACAAAACGTGTAGTCTGGATTATTTTTTTTTAAAGTGGTAGGGGTGACCCTCAGGTCCAACATACTAAAAGACCCCATCCCAGAGCCGCGAGCTTAAGCCAAGAGAGGGGGTTAAGGGTCCCCTTTTTAAGTTTTTCGCGAATATTTCAAAACCCAAGGGCTTAAAGTGGAGAAGTCTCCATTAAAGAATTAAAGTTTATTAAATTTCCTACAAAAAATTTTATATTTATATTTTCGCTGGGAGCAACACTGAGGGAGATGCGGGTGGAGATATGTCATAAAATCAAAAAAAATGGGCATTAGTCTACAAAATTTAGTGTTTGTTGATCAATTTTACCCAGAAATAAGAGAAAAAGTAAGCATATGTTATGTATTCATAGTTAATTCATTGATGATTTGGAAGAGAGTTTATGGGGTTAGAACAGGAGGCGAGGGTTAGAATTTCTTAATTTAATTTATTTGCTACAGTGTTTGCATTCACTTTGAAAAATACTGTTTTTTCAAAGGTAAAAAGTATAGTGGATTTTTCGAAGTTACTGACCATGACTTTGTAAAATAATTTTCAGACATGTACTAAGAAAAAAATCGATTACGATAGGGGGGTCTATGTCCCCCCGTTTATAAGTGAGGGACCATTTTCTAAAGCATTGACGTTAAATGCATTAATTATTATTTAAAATCAACGGAAGTACCTATGTATAATACAATACTATAGGTTTTTGAAAATCCAAAGACCTATTTTTTATTTTCTTGCTAAAACAAGTTTTTTTTTTATTTAAAAGTAGTTTATGAAAAAATTGGACTCAAATTTAAAGTTTTGAAAAAAAAAATTATAATGATTTTGTTTTCAAAATTTTTTGTGGCTTTTTAGTTCAGTATTTATTGCTGTTGATAAATATTCTTAATCGAACGCTAAAAACTACTTAGATACAAATGGAAGATTTTTTTGCGACCAATGCGTTTCGCTTAGGCACGACAGTTGGGCTCATCAGTTAGATGCTGTCGTACCTTTCTAAGACGCAATTTTTTGGTCGATGAATACCGACAGCATCTAACTGATGAGCCCAACTGTCGTGCCTGGGCGAAACGCATTGGATTAAAGGTCGCAAAAAAATCTTCCATTTGAATTTAATTCAATACAGTCCACTAAAACAACAACAAAAATAATTTTCTTTTATTTTTGTTGATTCTCTTCATCGTAAAAACTAGATAGCTGTAGGTCTTTCAGTTTTTGAGAAAATCAAAAAGACTACACGATTTATTTCATTTATTTTATGGTTTTAGGTCTTCGTGGACTGGACTAGCTGAGGAACTTTGGAAGTTGATAGAATGCGTATGGCATCGAATGCGATAAATGAAAATAATGGACATTAGTAAGTAATTCTTGTTTTTTTTTTTTGTTCGTTTAAGGAGATGGAAGTCTTTTTTTTTATTTGGATGTATGATAAGTAAGTAGTTCACATAATACAATGTTAGTTTTAGGTTTATTTGTGTGACACATGCCATGTGATGACGATGTAATAGTAGTGTTTTTTTTTACGCATTGTTGCAGGGCACGATAGAAATATATTAGGTGCTATTGGATAAAAACGTCAAATTCATACAAAATGCAAATGTTTGCGTTTTACTTTCAAAGCTTCCGTTCAACTATGTTTTGTCTCTACGATTCTCTGTATAAAAACAATACAGTACGATGCCATTTATAACTTTTCTTGAAATTCTTTAAATTTTTTAATAAAATTGTTGGGGAACTTAAAAAACAAAGGCAGGGATTGAAAGAATTTTTTGTGTGATAACACACGCGTAGTGTAGGCTGCAAAGCTTTCGCAACATCATATTATTATTGAATATTCAATTAATTCTAAATTAATTCTTGGCCAGCGTCAAATCTTTCATACAATCTCCCTCCTTATATTATGTTCAACGAATTGTTGACTTATGAAAAGAGTACAGAAAAAAAAAGAAAGAACCCGAATAAACAACAACAAGCTTGTGTGTTGCTAGTAAAAATGCTAGTTGATTCAAATGCATTCGTCAAACAATAAAACCTGCACTCGATCGACATGATCACGTGACCTTCGGTAGGGCATTGCGTAGTGCACTTGGCCCGGAGACGCTTAGTCTAGGTTCGAGCCTCAGTGGGGCAAATGGTTTTTCGAATAAAATTGAACATAAATAGACTAAGCACCACTAAAGGAGTCTGATGATCGGCCTGGCGACCGTGAAATAGCTATAACTCCAGGCTATAAAACTTGGTGGTAGCTCACTCAAGTTGTTGTTCTTTCATTCAAACCTTCAAAGGCAGGGCAATAATTATTTTTTGGAAAAAAAAGAATATTTGGGTCCAACTTTCCATAATACATAGCTATTTATATATTATGTACATTGATTTCTAATATTTCAATGATTGCACTACTTTATAAATGATCACTGACGCAATAAGTCATTTTATGTGGAATGTTTGGCCATAATAATTTTTTTGGCAAAAAAATAATAACTGAGACATTGCATTGTATATACATTCACGTCTATAAAGCTAGCACATACACATCAGCATAATCAATTTAAACAATAACTAGAATTTTGTGCTCTTTTTGTGCTATTTTTGTGTGGAAGTCAATATTTTTGTGCTAGCATAGTTTTCGTTTTATGCAAGTCTATGCTACCTTAATATTAAGCTAGCAAAACTTCTAAACCGCTTAACATAATCAATTAAAATAAAAACTAGAATTTTGTGCTATTTTTGTGCTTTTATTCTGTGCAAGTCTCGATGTTTGTGCTAGCATAGTTTTTGATTTATGCATAATTATGCATTTGTATGCTACCATATAAAGCTAGCAAAACTTCTAAACCGCCCAGCATAATCAAATGAAATAAAAACTAGAATTATGTGCTATTTTTGTGCTTTTATTCTGTGCAAGTCTCGATTTTTGTGCTAGCATAGTTTTTGATTTATGCATAATTATGCTTCCCATATAAAGCTAGCAAAACTTCTAAGCCGCCCAGCATAATCAATTGAAATAAAAACTAGAATTATGTGCTATTTTTGTGCTTTTATTCTGTGCAAGTCTCGATTTTTGTGCTAGCATAGTTTTTGATTTATGCATAATTATGGATATTTATGCTGCTATATAAAGCTAGCAAAACTTCTAAACCGCTCAGCATAATCAATTGAAATAAAAACTAGAATTATGTGCTATTTTTGTGCTATTATTCTGTGCAAGTCTCGATTTTTGTGCTGGCATAGTTTTTGATTTATGCATAATTATGCTTCCCATATAAAGCTAGCAAAACTTCTAAGCCGCCCAGCATAATCAATTGAAATAAAAACTAGAATTATGTGCTATTTTTGTGCTTTTATTCTGTGCAAGTCTCGATTTTTGTGCTAGCATAGTTTTTGATTTATGCATAATTATGCATATGTATGCTACACACAACAAAAATATTCTCGTCGTTCACTCCTTCTTTGCAATTCAATGTGTTGGTTGATGTTGGCGCAATCACACTCACCCACACAAACTCACATTATTCTTTTTGCTTTTTTTGACTACTATATGTTGCATGCAACTCATAATAACATTCCTTGATTCTCCTCTCTCTTGAGTCTTGACTATTTCATATAAATAGATCTTCGAAAAAAAACCATCTTATTGCGATTGGATAAACTAAGATTTCTAACTATTTGAAAATAAAAACTTTATAAAACGTGTTATTTTTTAATAAAAATTTTCTTTTTGTGCTTGTTTTTTTTTTATTGAATTAAATTATAAGAATAAATACACATGGCATTTTGAAAAAGTTGTATGCTTTTTATTTCATATTTAGTTAGGTACTTAAAGACACTATTAAAAATAGAAAATTTACTTTTTTTCAAAAGCATATAATTCAAAAATGGGGACGAAATTCAAAAATCAGTTTCAAATTAATAGAAGCCTGTTTACTACCTGTAAAAATATACATACCTATATGTATATATTATATTATATGACAACATCCGTCCTGTTTTAAGGAAATCGGGAAGCCATTTGGCAGTTTAACGTAATTTTTCGAAACATATCATCGCAGTTTTGAAATATAACGACCAAAATAAAATAAAAAAAAGCTCGAAGGTTTGGAAGCCAAAAATGTCAGTCTTTCATACACAATTTAAATTTTGGCAATACGTGGTCCCAGGGCTAAGATTTTTAGAAAGCCGTTTTGCCAATTTTCCATTTTTATCGAAAATATGACTGGAAGCCTCTTAAGCAAATTAAAAAAAGATCTTCGTAATGGAGATCTTTTTGGTAGCTATTAAACTGTCTGAAGCTTAACTTAACGCCGTAATATTATTCAGTTGAAGGGTAGTTTTCCACACTAATCAAACTATCCAAGAAAAAGCTAGGCAAAGTAGGTTTAGAGAACTTTTAATGCTTGTATGGTAGGTAACATTGGGAAAAAATATTTGCAAGAGAGAATTGTTTTATATTATTTTTATCTACCTACCTATAGGTAAATAGCATGATTTTAAATAAATCAACGAAAATTGATTTAGAATACCTACTAATGTAACAGCATTAATCTCAACTTGTAATTAAAAAAAAAAAAAAAAACCAAAAAAACTGGGGGGTCATACCGTAATTTCAAAACGATAAACATGAAGTAGTGCACGGTTTGCTTGTAAATTCAAAAAATCGACAACTTTTAAATTTGATGGTGGCGCGGTGGAATAGTTACTTGTTTCTTAACCGAGAGGTTCGGTGTTCGTTCCCTGCTGGCTTTAACGATAGCGTTTTGATGATTATCGACTTACTAAATCAAATATTTGATCGTCAAAATGTGATCGTCTAGACGATGGTCATTTTTTGTGTTACGTGAAGCAGGACTTTCAATTGATTATGTTGGGCGATTCAAAAGTTTTGCTAGCTTTATATGGTAGCATACATTTGCATAAATCAAAAACTATGCTAGCACAAAAATCGAGACTTGCACAGAATAATAGCACAAAAAAAGCACATAATTCTAGTTTTTATTTCAATTGATTATGCTGGGCGGTTTAGAAGTTTTGCTAGCTTTATATGGGAAGCATAATTATGCATAAATCAAAAACTATGCCAGCACAAAAATCGAGACTTTCACAGAATAAAAGCACAAAAATAGCACATAAATCTAGTTTTTATTTCAATTGATTATGCTGGGCGGCTTAGAAGTTTTGCTAGCTTTATATGGGAAGCATAATTATGCATAAATCAAAAACTATGCTAGCACAAAAATCGAGACTTGCACAGAATAAAAGCACAAAAATAGCACATAATTCTAGTTTTTATTTCAATTGATTATGCTGGGCGGCTTAGAAGTTTTGCTAGCTTTATATGGGAAGCATAATTATGCATAAATCAACAACTATGCTAGCACAAAAATCGAGACTTGCACAGAATAAAAGCACAAAAATAGCACATAATTCTAGTTTTTATTTCAATTGATTATGCTGGGCGGCTTAGAAGTTTTGCTAGCTTTATATGGGAAGCATAATTATGCATAAATCAAAAACTATGCTAGCACAAAAATCGAGACTTGCACAGAATAAAAGCACAAAAATAGCACATAATTCTAGTTTTTATTTCAATTGATTATGCTGGGCGGCTTAGAAGTTTTGCTAGCTTTATATGGGAAGCATAATTATGCATAAATCAAAAACTATGCCAGCACAAAAATCGAGACTTGCACAGAATAAAAGCACAAAAATAGCACATAATTCTAGTTTTTATTTCAATTGATTTTGCTGGGCGGTTTAGAAGTTTTGCTAGCTTTATATGGTAGCATACAAATGCATAATTATGCATAAATCAAAAACTATGCTAGCACAAAAATCGAGACTTGCACAGAATAAAAGCACAAAAATAGCACAAAATTTTAGTTTTTATTTTAATTGATTATGTTAAGCGGTTAAGGTAGCATAGACTTGCATAAAACGAAAACTATGCTAGCACAAAAATATTGACTTCCACACAAAAATAGAACAAAAAGAGCACAAAATTCTAGTTATATTTTAAATTGATTATGCTAATGTGTATGTGCTAGCTTTATAGACGTTATACATTCTAAAGTATTCTCATGAAAGCCAAAGACAGTGGCGACACGTCTATAGCGGCGATTAAGAAGCTCTCAGTTGTAGAGATTGGAGATTAACGTAGGGGAATTTGAAGCAAGAAATGCCGATAATAATAAAACGAGAACGCTACTTACAAAATTCACGGCACTCAAAGGGAGACAAGAAAAATACAATTTTCTCTATTTTGTGTTGGGTTGGGGATTTTGTTTACATTTTTTTTTTTTTGAGGATCTTTTTTATTTTAACCTTCGGTTTATTGCTCTCCTGTTATGTTGCGTAGCTGACGTAGGTAGGTATAGAAAATTCTTGGGTGTTTGAGGAATACGAATAAAGAATTTTGTCGGCCAGTATTTTGATATTTATTGAAGGATCTTGCTTCGTATATGTTGTTGTTGTTTTTGGGTAGCAAGAGCATAGAAAATTCATGGGAATTTGAGGAGTACAAGAAAAAAAAGAATTTGGTGAGTTCAGTCTATTGTGTAAGAGTTTGTTTACATTTTTTTCTTTCTGGGCTGAGGACGAGTTGCAGCACAAAAATCGAGACTTGCACAGAATAAAAGCAAATATTTTGTTATGAATTTGCTGGCGGTTTTTTGCAAGTAGCTAGGTAGAAAGGTTTTGATTTTTAGGAATTTTTTGTAGGTAGGTTGTCAGTTGGTTGTCTTTCCAAGTTCAAGGCTTTTTTTTATTTTCATTCTTTAGACCTCTTGACCTATCTTGTGATCTGCATGTTATTGATATTTTTTTTTGGGTAGCTTGTGCAGGTTTACGTATGTAGGTACACAAAATGTTAGGTTTAAAGGAGCTAGAAAAAGGCAATTTTGTGATTTTGTTTCGTGGAAAGAAAGAGGTGGTGGTGGTGATGGTTCACAGTAGTGTTGTTATTCTTGTTTCTGCGTACCTATCTTGTGCAAGTTTAATATGTATGTAGGTATGCAAAATGTTTGGAAGTTGAAGAAGTTAAAAAAGACAATTTTGTGATTTTGTTTTCTGTAAGAAAGGGGTTGTGGTTTATAGGTATACATAATTGTTTATTTATAATTTTCGCGCTTGTTTTGAAGGAGAATAGGTACCTATGTATTTGCGATTTGTAATTAGGTAGGTATGAAGGATTATACATTTTTGTTGAGAATTAGGTAGGTACAGTTCGCGCCTTTTTTGAACTAGTGTTCAACTAAAATCTTTTTGTTATGAATTTGTCAGTGGTTTGTTATTTTTCAAGTACCTGCCTAGATACATTAGGTAGATATATTTTTCGTACAGACTTCTTGACCTACCTTGTGTTCCCCTTGTAATTTGTTATTCTTTTTCTAGTAGCTTGTGAAGGTTTATGTAGGTACAGAAAACAAGTGCAAAGAAAGGGGTGGTGGTGCTTTATATAATTGTTCATTTATAATAAATTTTCGCACTTGGTTTAAAGGAGTGTAAGTGTTATTTTTAAAACCTAGGAAGGCATATTATCTACTATGTTTGGTGGGGAATTGGGTACTTTTGTACTTTTCGCGCTTTGCTTGAACAAGTGTTTGCATCGCGAAATTTCTAGGTACTGATCATTTCGCCATCAAATAAAATAAACAAGGAAATCAAGGGAGAGAAGTAACATCCTTAAACATAAATAATAAGATATCAAAAGTGATAAGGGAAGGAATCCAAGTCACCTTTAAACTTTATTTTAAGAACTTGTTTTGGTAGTTTATACCTTTATAATAAATTTATAATTCGTTTATTTTTCAAAGAGAAAAAAAAAAAAAAAACTTTTTGTCAGGATTTTTTAAAATATATGCATTATAATATCTTTTACCTAATTTAATAACATTGCTTTACCGAATTTAGATATTTTTCATTTTGTTTGCATGAATAATAATACTAATAAATGTATATAATCTAGTCAATGTTATAAAGTAGTTATATAAGTTATGAAGTGTGCACGTATTCATAAAAAGAGGAATAGGAATACTGGGGAAGCCTCGAAAAAAACGCATCCAGTATTCTATCCCGTCGGGTGATGTGGAAAAGAATACATAATTTTTAATAGTTTTTTTTTTAGCTTTTTAAATATTTTTTTTTTTAATAATTTAAATCCATATTTTCATAGAGGTATTCGCATAAGAAGTGGTTAGCTAGAGGTTACCGTTACATGAGTAGTCTATTCCTTCCACCCCATTTGGCCGAGGCGCCGCTCTAAGGAGCAATTGACCTCATAAACCGGACAAAATTATTTAAGACTTTGTTGTAGTTGGAAACTAATAAAAACACATATTTAAACATAAAAAGTATATTTTTGGAAAAAAAAAATTTAACAACACATACATAAATATCATATTAGTTAAATAAGAACTCTGGTATTTGGCTTAGGTTGATTGAACAGAATGTTCTAGCGTGTGGATTTCTCCTAAACGGCTTTTCTGATTTTTTAAAAAAAGATTTTTTTCGGATTTAAAAAAAATGCTAATTATATATTTTTTTTAATGTTTTATGTACAAAAAATTTTAAAAACACAAATAACAAAACAGTTAAATTAAAAGTATGATATTTCAGTCTGATTCATCACAGTCCTCCAGACTTACGCTAGCTGCAAAGGTAAGCTCTTGCACCTGCTCACGGATTCCTTTTGTTTTTCTTCGTTTACTGCGTTCACTCACATCTTGAATTCCTTGCTTGGTCGTCCCGGTTTGATAATTAATGTCCAGTTATGTATATGTATTGAAGAACTAAGCCATTCCTGTTTTTTTTTTTTCAAAAACCTTTCTTCAATATAATTGGCGGGTGTCCATTTTGCCTTCAAATCACATTTAAAATACTTTAAATCGTGATTTAATGTTGGAAATTCGTTTTCGGGACAATTCATCAGTTCTCGGAGTTTATGGTCCATAAATGTCATTTTATCGTCTAATTTTCGGACTGAACTTTCTCTGAACAACAAATATAATGTTTCTCGAGACATCTCAATCAAAACTGCTGGCAAATAAAAAAAATAAAAATAAAAGTTAAAAAATAAGCAAAAATGAAGAAAAAAAGTGAAAACTTTAAAGCATGTTTTTTTTATAATTGGTGGAAAGATGTGAAATATGTCTCTGATTCCTCAATATATATAAACCTTATAGTTGACACCCCACAAAATTTTTAGCTTGACCTCGCCCGACAATATAACAAAAACACCAATTTATAAAAAACACACCTCCAAAGTTATACTTTTGTCCCTTACATGATTTTTTTCATGATAAAACAAACATGAAATAGTTGCAAATTTCAAACTAACTGTAATATTAAATTAAATACATACCTTGTACTTCAGTATCCATAACTTAAATCAACAATAATTTACTTTTAATTAAATATAAAAATAACTTGAAAAATAAAAAAAGATAAGCCTTTTTCACAGTGTACACTTCCGTAATTCACAAAGTCTAACTTTAAACTGTCCTCCCGCAGCAATGGTTGGTCTAAGGTAATTTTTAAAAGCAGTTTATGATAGCTTAAGTATTCAGGTAAAAAAAAATAATTAGGTGGAATTTCCCAAAATTTGTAATTAGGACTTTTGACCGGTTTTTCAGGTCAAATGCTCCTTAGTGCGCCGCTCGTTTTGCTCGTCTTGGCAGGGGGCACTACTGTGCCCCCAGATGCATCACCAGCACCACTCAGTGGATTTCTGTTGAACCAAACTTCTTTGTGTGCGTGAGCAAAGATGTTTTTCCAGTAAAAAAAAACTGCAAAATTGACAAACTTTCCAAAATTCCAAAATACCAAAAAAATAATTTTTTTTTTAATATGTGCTAGTTGTATTGGCTCTCCTTGCCTCACAACGACAGTACAAATTGTGTCATATTGAATTGCATTTTGAAGAATGTTATAAAAGGACAGCTTCTTTTTAAAAAACCAGGTCCGATTCAGGACATACCTATTATTCTTAGATTTTAAAAACATTTGAAAAATTTAAAAATTATAACTTTCCATGTCTCAGACAAACGAAAATAATATTTAAAACAAAGGAATATTTTTAGTCCTTTGTCACTGTAAAAATAAAAAAAGTTACATATATCTATTGGCTTTGTAAAAAAAATAATTTCACTTCTTTAGCTTTTATCATTGAATAAATACAAATAGAAGCGCCACCGGATTCTCCCGCCGAGCCGCTAAATGGACGGAAATCTAAATTCGATGTTGAGGGTTTGGAGAACTGATGAATAAGATTTCATTTCATTTCATTTGAATGAAAGTGAGACAACAACAAAAACAACCACTTTGGTTTTGCAGTTGAATTGTTGTCTGCCATGCCAGACAAGGTCAAAGTACGTTTGTTGGACGAAATGTATTTCCAAGGGTTGTTTTTTTTTACTTTTGTTGATATTGTTGTTGGTGCTTTCATGCAATTTGGGATGATGATGATTATGTTTTAATTTGTTGCGTTTTTTGGCCTTTATGAGTTTGGTATGAACTTTACTTACTCCTAATTTTGAAGTTTTGTAATTGTGTATATAAAAGAACCTTACCTATTGAAAAGGTAATAAATACTTTTTTGTAAGCTAATTTTTAAGAAGATCAAAGAAGAGAAACTTATAATACTAAGTTTTTTAGTTTTTAAAAACCGATAGGTACCTAGTACCTACGTATATTTTTGATTTTACTGTTTTTCAACGACACAATACAATACATATACACATACAGGGTGATTCACCTAAGTTGTGAAAAAAGCTAGAGCGTTTATGTTATTGAGTAGTATTTTGTGTTAAATATTCAATGCCCCCATCAATTTTTAGTCAAACACTAAAACTAGATGTCAAAATGTGTTCTAGTTTTTGAGAAAATTGAAACTAGCAAAAGTAATTTTTCTTCGACTTCCATCCGTTTAATTTGTTGCTACAAGGATCCTATTTCTACTAATTAAGTTGCAAAGTAGATTCAGTTATTTTCATTTTTTTTTTTAAACTAAAAGACATTTAGAAATCCAATTTTAGTATTTGAGGAGAAATTGATAGGAGCATCGAATATTAAAATCAAAAATATTACTTAATAACTTAAATTTTTTTACAAAATTTATTATTTTGTTAATAAATAATTATAATTTTTCAGGGTAAAAAATTGGTCTTTCACAATAAATAAAATGCACGACTGGGTCGCACGAACTTGCTCTTGTAGTAAAAGTTTCTTTTAATTTTAAAGACTAAGTAAATATAAAACACATAATTAATTATTATATTTATATAAGTATTCATCCATTTAATAAATTGAAGAACGGAAATTTGAATATGGAAAAAAAGCATGAAATACGTTCTTTAAATTGATAAAATAAGTACTAAAAATGTTTTAATCTCAGAATGAAGAAGGCCATCTAAGTTCTTAAAAAAATGTGAATTTTTGCAGAAAAAATTTTTAAAATCGTTTCAGCGGTTTTCTTAAAAAATATTTTTTTATATACAAAATTTCTTGATATTTTTTAGAAAAAAAAATGGTATGCCATTTTTAAGAATATAATAATATACAGCTAAAACCATAATTTCAAAAATATTCATACACCCGTTTTCAAAAAAAAAAAAAAAAAATGATTTAAAAAAAAAAAATTAACTTTTTTTAAAAAATCCAAAAAATATTTTTTTGAAAATATTTGTATGCAGTATTATTCACACTTAATAGAACCTCCTATGTAAAAATGTTGATCAAAATCGGTTAAGCGGTTAACGAGAAAATCGAAAATAAAAAAAAAAAACGGTTCTCTGGCAGGTACCGTTAATAACGGTTTTTGGTATTTTTGTTTTTAACACGAAAATATAGAACATAGCACTACTAGTACACACAAAAAAGTTTTAAAAAAATCGTTAGAGCCATTTTTGAGATAAATAACTTTATTTAAAATGGTCCTATGGGAAGTACCGTTATTTTTTGAGCTAAAAATCTCGATTTCCCCTCAAAACTTGACATTACGATTCTATCATCGTAATGTCAAGTTTGATTGTTATCTCGAGTTCGATTTTTTGCACGAATCCATAACTTGCCCTATAGTACCTATATCGCAAGTAAAAAGGATAAATGATACATATTATTATAGCGTGTTTTTAAAAGCATTTTATTTATTTCATATATTCGACAAATATAAAAAGATAGGTATATTCAGCAAAAGTTTCAAAAATAAGTTTTTTAGGTTTTGAAATTAAATCATTATTTTGAGGCAATAACTTCAATATAAATTAAATAGATAAAGTAATAATAATTAACTTCTTAAAGGCTAGATTTATCGATACAAAAACAGGCAAATAATTGTATTGCCAAACCTGGCAGCACTGATGTACTATCCCATGTCAACGAAAATGGCGGCTATCGTTCATTTCTTGACTAAATGAGGAAGTATTAGCCGCCATTTTTCAGCCCTTTGCCACAACGACAGCACATTTCATAACTAAAAAAAGAAACTTATTGTAAGATAGCAACACAAGAACCACGATCGCCAAAGCCTCTTTGCCTCCCCAAGACCATGGTACTTCTGCACGTAGTGCCCAGGGTCAAGGGAATATCGCTAATACAAGCAAATCAAACCAGGGTTATGCACTTAGTGCTACTAAATCACGTAGATCTTCAACACTAAAAGAACGTGCGCTCATTCCTGAACAATAAGACGAGGAAAGACGCATGAAAGAACAGAAAGATAGGGAATACATAGAGAAAAAATACGCAATGCTTCGTCAGTTAGAAATTGAAACATCTGACAGTGACACTGGTGAAAATTCACCAGATGGCCAGCATGACCAAATAAGTGAATTCGTTCGCGATCGTGGCTCGACTCCAGTTTCACACAAGGTTAAAGACCTCCCAACAGTTGCACCCCATATCAGCCAATATGCTACACAATTTACCACTGGACCTTGCCACGGTGGCAAATTCAAGCGTATTCTAAATCAGCCTGCTCCGTTTAGTAAAGCTATATCAAATATAATGCCATCCGCCATGTGTAATACAAAACTATCTGCTCATACATATAACCCTCCAAAGCATTGTATAAACCCATACTTGTCGTGTGGTCTTCCAATGCACCCACCTATCCCGTCCATTCAACCAAAAAGTGCATGCCTTAAATAACATCGCGAGTCAGTCCAGAAACCCATCACCTCCTTTTAACAATGCAAACCTTTGCAATACCACAGCCTCTAACTATTTTATGCCTTCGATATCTGCTGAAGAGTTTTTTCCTAGTAGGGCGCAAATGGCGGCACGCCAAGTGATGGTCAAAGAGCAAGTCTGTTTTAGTGGTCGTCTGTTTTAATGGCCGCTCTTCATCAGCTGGTACAATAGTACAACATTCTCGTGTGGTTACACAAACTCAGACAACCTTCGCCGTTTGCAAACTTGTCTAAAGGGTGAAGCGCTTGAAAATGTCAAGTATAGGTTGTTCATTCTGGATCAGGTCCACGGTGTCATTAATACTTTCACTCGGCTTTATGGGCGCTCGGACGTCATCATTGGCAATCTAATCGACAAAATACGTAACGAGCCGCCACCACGCGAAGATAAACTGCAATCTATTATTAAGTTTTCCTTAACAATTGAAAACATATGTGGAGTTATGACGACAACCGGCTTACACAAACATCTAGCCGATCCCAGCTTATTTAGAGAGCTCGTAGAAAAACTACCACCAACTCTTCGTTTAGATTGGGGGCATTACTCTAGGAGCGTGAACAGCGTTGACCTTTCTGTTTATAATTCCTGGTTGGCAGACAAAGCATATAGTGCGTCTATAGTCACTCCACTTAACACTGCTAAAACTGTTAATAGACCAGGAAAGAACTCTGCCAGGGCCGTATTAAATATACATCAAAATTCGTCCGATGTAACCGACCAAAAATGTCCAGTGTGCCAGCAAAACTGCCGAACAATAGAACACTGTGAGGGATTTGCAAAAATGAACCTCAAAGAAAGATGGAATGTTATAAAGAAGTTTACAGTCTGCAGAACTTGCCTTCGAGCCCATGGAAGAAATATATGTGACATGGATAAAGCATGTGGTGTTAACGACTGCAACTATAAACACCACCGAATGCTCTACAATTTCGCAAACGACCAAGTTGAGACTGCAACAAACCAGCAAACAAACCTTTTCCATAAAAGCAACGAAATCAGCATTCTATGTAAAAAATTACCTGTCGTACTATATAATCAAAATAAAAAAATTAATACGTTCGCCTTTCTCGACGATGCGATGGTTCGTCGATATCTCTCATCGATGAAGATCTCGCAACGGAGCTAGACGCTGGCTGAAGGAGAGCTACAGCCGCTATGCTTGAAGTGGACTTCGAATACCTATCGCACAGAAAGCTCATCACAGAAAGATAAAATTGAAATATCAGCACCCGCCATCAATAAGAAGCACACCACCTTCACACAGTCAGCCATCTCATCACAACAAGCCATCAACATGGAACAACTATCCAATCAATATCCATACCTTAAGGGACTGCCTGTAGAGACTTATTCTGAAGCAAAGCCTCGTCTATTAAACGGATTAGATCAATGGAAATTATGTGTACCGCTACGCTCGAAAGAAGGAAGCGAAGACCTTCCTTGAGCTTGAGTGCACTTTTTAAGGAATTTATCGCGATAGATACAGGTATGGTACCTTCCAGTCTTCCCAGTCATAAATCCTAATAAAGCAGGGAAGGTAAGAATGGTATGGGATGCTGCCGCATACGTAGATAACATCTCTTTAAACTCAATGCTATATTCTGGTCCAGATATTGTCCCTTCTCTTTTCTCCGTGCTCTTTCGATTCAGAGAGCGTAGAATTGCAATATGCGCCAATATACAAGATATGTTCCATCAGGTATGGATAAAGAAAAGTGACCAACACGCTCAACGTTTTTTGAGGCGAAACCAGTTTACTAAGAAAATTGAAGATTACATTATGCAAGTTATGATGTTTGGCTCAACATGCTCGCTCTTTTGTAATCAGTTCGTCAAGAATACAAACGCAAACAATTTCTGGGCGAAATACCCACGGGCTTCACAAGCCATTATCGAAAGACACTACGTCGACGACTACTTAGATAGTGTGGACTCCGAAGAAGAAGCCGCACAGCTGGCAAAAGACGTGATTCTTATACATAGTGAAGCTGGCTTTAATATATGAAACTTCATGTCAAACTCTTCAGAGGTACTTGATAGCGTCAAAGAAAGGGCAGCAAATTATAACGATGCCTAATAGCCTACTAAAAGACAACTGCTTAGAATTCTTATGTCAGTATTCGATCCATTAGGATTGATAGAAAACTTTCTTATATTGCTTAAAATTCTCCTGCAAGAAGTATGGAGTTCAGCCATTGATTGGGGTCAGAAAATTCTCCCTCACCATTATGAGAAATGGTGCATTGTCTTTCAACGGAAATTATTCTTTGCAACTACATTATATTCGTTGATGCCAGCGAGGCGGCGTATTCAGCAGTAGGATACTTCCAAGTTACAAAAGATTAGGCCATCGAATGCAATTTGGTTGGTGCTAAAACAAAAGTCGCACCATTAAAGATGTTCTCGATACCTCGACTTGATTTGGAGGCAGCTGTCTTGGGTACGAAATTAGCACGAATGATATCAGAAGGACACTCTATCGATATATCACAAAAGTATTTCTGGTCCGACTCTCGAACGGTTCTTAGTTGGATTAATTCGGATCATCGAAAGTACAAACAGTTCGTGGCATATAGAGTGGGAGGCATGCTAGAAGAGTCGGAGGCAAAAAGTTGGAAATGGCTACTTAGCAAAGAAAACGTAGCCGATGAGGCCACAAAGTGGAGTGAAATTGCAAAAGCGAATTTCATTCAGAGAGTCGTTGGTACCGTGGTCCAAAGTTCTTGTATGAACCCAAAGAAAATTGGCCAAAAGAAATAGTGAAGCTGGAACTGGTAGCCAAGACAATGAGACACATTAATTTACATGCGAACCATGGCGCAAGCAATCGGGTTTATTCAGGAAAGAATCTTAAAGCAAGAGAAGGTCGGTAAAATGATACGATCAGTTCACTTGAATGGATCAAACCTTTCCAAATCGAGCTCACTTTATAAGCTATGTCCGTGCCTAGACGAAAACGGAGTACTCAGAGTGAAAGGACGGATAGACGCTGTACCAGGAGTGCCTCTAAGTACCAAACGCCCTATAATTCTACCAAGACAACACAAAATAACGAATCTGATTGTGGAAGACTATCATCAACGATTTTCTCACAGGAACAACGAAACAGCCGTTAACGAAATCCGCCAAAGATTCTATATACCAAAGCTCCGGATTTTATTAAGAAGTGTAGTGTAGGAATGTCAACGCTGCAAAAACAACCGATGTGTTCCTGAGCCGCCTTTGATGGGTGACTTAACATCTGCCAGACTCCAACCCTTCACAAGACCGTTTTCCTTTATAGAAAAATATTACTTTGGTCCACTTTTCGTCAAGGTAGGAAGACACTTGGAGAAGCGATGGGGGTGTTAATAACTTGCCTTACTGTACGAGCTGTACACATCGAAGTTGCTTGCAGCCTTTCTGCAGATTCCTGCATAATGGCAATTAAACGCTTCATTGCAAGATGGGGGTGGCCGCTGAAAATCTTCAGCGATAATGGGACTAACTTTCGGGGTGCAAGCGTAGAGCTAAAAGAAGCAGTAAATAAGATCGAAGTTGAGAAGTTAGCCTCTGAATTTGTTAGGCCAAATCTTAAGTGGAGTTTCAATTTACCTCTATCACCACATATGGAGGGAAGCTGGGAAAGGTTAGTTCGCTCCGTCAAGATAACCCTGAGACATATATCTCCGACAAGAAACCCTTCGGATGAGCTTTTAGGTACAATGATGTCTGAGGTATAGAAAATAATAAATACACGACCACTTACTTATGTTCCTTTAGATGGTGACGAAGACGAAGCGCTAACCCCGAATCACTTCCTGTTGGGAACCTCAAATGGTGATAAACTCGCAGGAGAGATTACGGACGACACATGCTAATAGATTTTGGCACTGATGGGTGTACGAATATCTCCCTGATCTCACTAGAAGAACTAAGTGGTTCTCGACACCACAGCCAATAAAAGAAGGTGATGTCGTTATTAAAAACACCTGGCCAAAAGGGTTGGTTCTTAAAATAAACCCTGGAAAAGATGGCATAGTACGAAACTGGTTGTAAAAACCCCAAGTGGCATCTATACGAGGCCTACAGCTAAGCTAGCCATTCTAGATGTTGGCAGATTTGGCGAGGATGGAAAGCTATTCAAAAGAACCAGATTACCAGGGTAGGGGGGACTGTTGCCAAACCTGGCAGCACTGATGTACTATCCTATTTCAACGAAAATGGCGGCTATCGTTCATTTCTTGACTAAATGAGGAAGTATTAGTCGCCATTTTCAGGCCTTTGCCACAACGACAGCACAGGACATACCGCGTGTCTTCATCTTATAATTAAAAAAAGAAACTTATTGTAAGTTATTTTATAACAATTAATTACCTATAATAATAAGTAAATCATTATATAAGTACCTACTAGATAATTATTATCATATATTATAAACTAGAATTAACGAATTTAACTATGAATTTCTACAGGAATAAAAGTTCTTTAATAAGCAAGATGATATGTATGACTACGTTACTCTCGCTCTCTCGTACTTAACTGTAATAAATTATATACTAGTATTATACTTATAAGTATATTGTAACTATTTGACAACAAAGAAGATCAGTCTTAAGCGTAGTTCGGTCGTATACATTTCACTGGCGACGAGTAAAACAAGCAAAAAAAAAAAAAAAAGTTTATGGCTAATACTGATACAAAATTGGAAAAAGAAGGAAAAAGTGTACTTCTAAAAACTGATGGTTTAAGTTTAATACCTAAAGAGACAGTGAAAATGACTAATTTTATTGGAAGAATAGAATATTTCAATATAGGAGATGATTTTTAATCATATATTGAACGCATGCAACATTTGCTAAAACTAAATAAAATCGATGAAGGTGAAAACAAAATTTCATTTATGATCGGGGTCGGGGGACCTGAGCTTTAAAAGGTTGCCAAAACATTGGTTGTCCCAAGGAAACCAGAAAACCTAACCTTCGACGAACTTGTGAATCTGCTTAAAGAACATTTTTCCCAGAAAAAGAACATTACCGCAGAAAGATTTAAATTTTTAAATCGGAATCAAGGGAACGATGAAACCTTGTCCGACTACATAGTAGTGCTTAAAGCTTTAGCCGATTCCTGTGCATATGGAACATTTTTGATGATGCGCTAAAAGACCGTTTTCTTATGGGAATACATAACAAAAAAATACAGTCGAAGTTAATTGATATGACACCTAAATCATTTGATGAGAGCTGTGAAACGGCACTCAATATGGAGATAATTCAACAAGAAGCTAACTGTCATGGGAGGGACAGCAACCACTAATCATATGGTGAAGGTGAACAGTACATTCCGTGCACGAAGTGCTTTCATGAGCCGCAAGAAAGAGAGCAGACCAGAACATCAACACGATCAAAACAATCAACAGCAGCAGCGGAGCAGCGAAGGGAATTCCCACAGTAGACGAGAAGATTTTCAACGGCAACAGCAGAAGGAACCAAACATCAATCAACACAGTAATTATTATCGTGGTGGTGGTAGAAATATGAATATTCAATGTTTTTGTTGTAAAAAATTTGGACACATCGCTAGAGATTGCTTTGTAACGAAAGATTATTTGAAAAAGAACCCTACTAAATTTGTTAAAGGGAAAACCCTTTTAAAAATAACATACGTCACTTAGACGCAAGTACCGATCCTGAAAATGAAGATGAGGAATTAAATTATATAAATAACCTTAAACTTGAAAATACAAATAAAAATTATGAAATGTACATAAACGGTGTTAGTTCTTTTAAACTAGGAAATGTGTCTTTGAATATAGATTTGCTTTGTAACGGGAAACTGCTGAGTTTTGAAGTTGATACCGGGGCGTGTACGTCAGTAATTAGGGTTCCCAACTTTCTTCAAAATGAAAGGAGGACACATTTTTTCTAAATAAAAACAAATAGTAGCCGTGTTTTTGGATGAAAAAAAAAAAACCATTTGGCGCTTAACAGTATAATAAATATAAATAAAATAAAGTATAAATAAAATCCTACCCGCCTGGAAAAACAAATTTGTCTTAGATGAGGCCCTAGAAAGCCTTACATAGTAGCTTATTAAAAGGGACCAGCAAGGGTTACTATCGAAATCATACTAGGCCCTCACCTAGTTTTTATTTATTTTTGCCTCGAGACAAAAATAAATTTAAAAAAATTGGTTCTTGCTAAACTTTTCTTATATTCATAAGAAAATAAACTGTATTTCAAAGCGTAGAATTTTTTGGAAAAAATTATGAAATTTTTTCACACACATTAGTGCAGCAAAAAAAAAAAACTGTGTGTGTACTAACGTACGCGCTCTGGAAGTTATACTTCTTTTGCAAGATGATAAAACTATTCAACCCTATCACAGAATCAATCGTAATCGAAAATATTATCCGAATGAGGAAAAAAAAGGATCACACAATCTATTCTTAGTACGTTCGTAGTGAAAAATCTCCAACGAATTTCGAAATTCGTGGAAAGTGATATCACAGAATCCAAATGAATCGAAAATAAGTCTTTCTTCTCTACTACAAGTTGCTACTTTCGTAGCCAAAAGCGAAATTAATTATCTGCATGGAAAAATTAGTATTTTTCAATAAGAACAGATAAATTACTTTACTAAAATTGACAATTTGATATTTTAAACTCCAATTCCAGCTCTTGAAACATATTTGTATGCAGTCTAAAATTATCAATACAAAAAGATTTCACTTCAAAAAAAAGCACATTTTTTGTAGATGCATAGGTATGTTTGTATTCATAGTTTGTAATTTTATGTACACAGAATAGTGATAAAATATTAAAGAACAATAAATAAAATATTCAACCTTATTACGGTTGTCGTTCTACGAAAATGATAGTCAGGCCTATTATTGTATCCGTTCGGAGAAATGTAGAGGCATCAAAGTTGAGGCCTTTAAACTTGACTTGCGGCTAAACTAAACGACCTATGGACTTAAAAAAATCATATTCGTGATTAAGATGTGCCAGTTCTAAAAAATAAAAAAAAGTGGGTAAAAAAAGTTTTTTTTTTTCCAAAACTTTAAAAAAAAAAAAAAAAAAAAAAACGTCTTAAAAAATCGAAAAATGTTTGCTTTTAAGTTTCTGCTCCGAAAAAATGCATTTAAGGGCAATCGGTTCGTATTTGTAGAAATTCGTAGTTTCTGAAAGTACACGAACAAAGCTATAATTTATATATGTTACTGTAAATAGCCGAAATAATGAAATTCTAAAATTTACCGGTATATTCTAGAACAATTCTTACAAATGGTGATGAGAAATTCTATGATTTACCGGCAAATTCTAGAAATTCATTATTTCGGCATTTTACGGTAACATATATAATGATTTTGCGCCATAAATTAAGTTTTTATTGATCTGGACGCTGGCTTAGTAATAACTCATGTCCTGACACACCACCGCATCTTTTTTGTTCATGCAATATTCACTATGTGCCTGTTTACATTGGATTTTTAATGAAGCATGTTTTCTTTCATTAAAATGTTCCTCGTGTTTACATTACGAAGAAAAAATCCCTTTCATTTCAATCTACCCATCATCTACTCACACCCTTGAAATCCATGTGTCTCTCACTCACACAAAAAAAAAAATCTTTATGCTGAATCCACGAATATTTATTGAAACTAGCGCATCGTCATAATTTGGGTGGAATCTACCCATCTCTTTTTCACACATCTAAAATCTACTTGTCTCACTGGATGCGCCATTCATTAAAAATTCAATGTAAACAGACATTATGAATATTTACCAAGATCAGAAATCAAAGTCATGTCAATTGTCAATTGAAAATACTCAACCCAAAATTTCTCGGAAATTGCCTAGAGCAACTTTAGTTGCGTGTTGCCGGCAACACCGGGCAACTAAAAGTTTCCTCGTGAGTGATAGGCCTAAGTTTCTAACGAGCATACCTTCTAAATATTTATTGGCAGCACTTCAGTAATGCCATTACCCGAAGTGTCATCTTCTAATGACATTTCTCGGTGTCCCGTCAGATTCATAGAAAATTTTTTACCCCCAACGTCCTAAAAGAAATATAACTTCAAAAATATACATTCTAATTAATACTGCGAGATACATCATACATATGCAGTAGAAGTATTAACACTACACTACATTTACCGTTGAAAAAAAAGTAGTTGAATATGTTTGAACGATTGACGAAATGTCAATAATTGTGTCATTTAATGCTAATTGTTTGTCATAAAGCAGGATTATGACATATGGCATAAAGCAGGATTATACCAAACAATTGAAATAAAGTGACAGAAATAGTGAAAAATTTACACATAAAACACCAAAGGTACTTATCAAATGAATCATTGATTTTATCCTTCAGATTTTTGAAAAGTAGGACATTTTATAGTGAGGAAGGACGGGAGGACAAATAGTTGAAAAGGAGGACTGTCCTCCCAAATGGAGGACAGTTGGGAACCCTATCAGCAATACACAAAGACGCACATAATAAGTATTTCAAAGGTCACGAATTAAAAAAACTAGATCAAAAATTACATTTGATTTCCTTTCTATGGACGGTAAATTTCGATTTTAGTTAGGAAAACAAAACAAGATACTAATGTTATGTTAGACTTGGCAGTTATAGAAAGCCAGAAATATTTCACTCCTCTTTTGGGACGCTCATGGCTAGACCATCTTTTCATATGGAAGTTAAATTGATACAAGAAACTTCCTCTTAAAATCATTATTAGAGAAATATAAAAGCATTTTTGAGGAAAAAGTAATACCAATTAAAGTGTTTAAAGCTGGTATTGTTTGCGAAGACAATAGCACACCTATTTTTTGTAAACCATATATCTTGCCATTTGGTATGAAAGATATGGTAGAGGAAGAGTTAAATAGGTTGGTTTCCGAAGGTATTATTTACCCCGTACGTCACAGCAAGTGGGCCTCGCCCATTGTGGTAGTTAAAAAACCCGATGGGGGTATACGAATCTGTGCCGACTGTAAAGTATCAATCAACAAATATTTGAAGGACGATCATTATCCATTAAGTAAGCCAGAAGATATTTTTCGCTGATCTATCTGGCTGTGAATGTTTTTGCGTACTTGACCTTCAAGGAGCATTCCAACAACTGGAAGTTGAACAAGACTGTCAATAACTTTTGACTATAAATACACACAAAGGGTTATTCAGGCATCGTAGGCTAATTTTTGGGGTTAAGTCAGCGCCCGCTATCTTTCAAGCCACTATGGATGAAATTTTAAAGGGTATACGGAAAACAAAAGTTTTTATAGATGATATTTTGATTGGTGGTAAAAATATAAGGGAATGTCTGGAAATTTTAAACTCGGTTTTGAAAAGGTTGGCTAAATATAATGTTACGGTCAATTTAAAAAATTGTCAATTTCTTAAAGAAGAAATCAAATATTTGGGTCATGTTATTTGCAAAGAAGGAATCAAGCCAAATCCCGAAAAGGTAGAAGCTATCAAGAATGCCCCGATTCCTTCAGATCTGGAACAATTAAGGTCATATTTGGGGCTTATTAATTACTATTCTTAGTTTGTTCCTAATTTGTCATCTATAAAGGTATTATATGATCTTACGAAGAAAAATGTAAAGTTTAGTTGGTCGAATGAATGCAATGTGGCTTTTATGCGGAGTAAGGAATTTTTATTAGAAAATAATTTACTTGTGCATTACGATCCAAATAAAGAGATCGTACTTCATTGCGATGCCAGCCCTTATGGTGTGGGAGGAATTCTATCACATGTGATTGATAGGGTCGACCGTCCAGTGATGTTTGTATCGAGCACTCTTA
Source organism: Epistrophella euchroma (assembly GCA_947049315.1). NCBI lineage: Eukaryota > Metazoa > Arthropoda > Insecta > Diptera > Syrphidae > Epistrophella > Epistrophella euchroma. Next base: position 82,822,754 of record OX346245.1, on the reverse strand, counting down.
GTTCCGCGGAACAAAATTATTCACAGCTTCAACGTGAAGCTTTAGCGATCGTGTTCAGTGTAAAAAAATTTCACAAATATATATACGGGAAAAAAATCACGATTTATACAGATGCCCAGTCATTAAAGGAAATGTTTAGTCCCAGTAAGTCCTCACCCCCAGTTGCAGCTGCTAGAATTAGATGGGCAGCGTACCTAAGTATGTATCAGTATACTTTAAAATATCGCAAGGGAACACTAATGACTAATGCGGATGCTATGTCAAGGTTACCCCTTTCTCATCCAACGGAAATAGGTAATGTATCTGTAAATTGCGTGCAGCCATTTTTGAAAGATAATATTAACATTGAAATCGTTGAGAAAGAAACCGAACTTGACATAATATTACAAGAAGTTAAAAAATTGGGTAAACTGAGAAATGCACCACTACACCTTAAATCTTATTTCCGTAGACGAAATGAAATACATTTTGAAAATGGATGTCTCTATTATTTAAATAGACTAATTATTCCTTCTGTTTTGGTTTTTTAAAATTTTAGAGCTTTTACACGAATCTCACATGGCATTGTTCGCATGAAAATTCTGGCACGTCAGTATTTTTGGTGGGATGGTATAGAAAACGACATTGAAGATTACGTTAACGGGTGTGAGGTATGTGCTGTTTCTAACAACAAATCTTCTTCAACTTATAAAAGACCTTGGCCAGAATAAAAGTTTTTCTTTGAAAGGATTCATGTAGATTTTTTCTAAATTAAAGAAAAGAATTTTCTAATTCTTGTGGATAGCTTTAGCAACTGGATCGATGTAAAACAAATACGAAACACAGCGGCAGATTGTTTAATAACCACGTTGAGGACCATATTTTCATATTATGGGTTACCAAAAACATTTGTTTCGGATAATGGTCCTCCTTACACTTCTGAAGCATTTTTAAAGTTTTGTGAATCCAATAATATAAAATGTCTTAAAAGCCCAGCATATCACCCTCAGTCTAACGAGTTAGCCGAAAGGGCAGTACAGACTGTTAAAAAGGCTTTGAAGAAAATGTTACTTGATAATGTAAAAAACAAAATGATACCCTTACAAATGCTAGTTGATCGATTTTTACTCAAATATCGTACTACCCCTGGAAGCACTAATTTAGTATCCCCAAATGATCTAATATTTAAACATAAAATGAAAACATTGATCGATGATATCAATCCTAAAATTAAGGAAAATATATCACATCAAAATAATATCCACCAATCTACAAACACAGCAGTTCACCGAGATATTGTTAGTTTTAGAAAAGGAGATAACATCTTTTACAAACAAAAAAATGGTTTAACGTACCAGAGGGTACCAGGCATAATAATTAATAAAATCGGAAATGTTATGTAAATAAATTAAATAAATTTGATGGCACAACAGCTCATGAAAAACTAGGGCCTAGTGACTTACAACTCTCAACCATTCCTGTGTGCGTGTCTGCAGGAATGGAGGGGACCTACAGTTTATTGCCGAATCCGAACGGCTAACGAGCGGCACTTTTCTGTGACAGGAGATACTCTTGGAGGATTTGTCAATTCCTCGCAAGAGGCAGTAGCCGTTTTTCTTTTAAATAAATAGATGGCGAGGCTGGGGATCGAACCTTAGACCTCTGGCATGACAGTCCATCGCACTAACCATCACACCACGGCTACTACTAAATGTTATGTACTTAGTTAATATTGATGGGTACACACGTACAGCACATATAAACCAATTAAGACTTATGAAAAATGTAAAACTTATAGATTTCACACGAGCAATATCATTTTAGGTTCAAATTCACGATACTCAATACCTAACCACCTAGGAAGAGGAAGAGATCTTACGATACGGAATTTGCAGAATTCTTAGTTCGAAGATCAGAGCGTATAAGGCAAAGAAATGCTAAGAAATAAATTACTTAACTATTATTTGAAATATTTTAATGCTTATAAATTTATGAATTATTTAAAGAAATATTTATGAATTAATAATATTCAATTCTATACCTATATCTATTATCTTAAGTAATCCTAGTTATTAAGTAACCTAAATTTTATTTAAGTGGGAGAGAGTGATATGTATGACTACGTTACTCTCGCTCTCTCTTACTTAACTGTAATAAATTATATACTAGTTTTATACTTATAAGTATATTGTAACTATTGTAACAATAAAGAAGATAAGTCTTAAGCGTAGTTCGGTCGTATAAATTTCACAAGAATAAAGAGCTTTTCAATTAAATGAGTGAAGACAGCCGCAACAAATTGTTTTTTTTTTTTTTTTTAATGTGTCTTATTACATCTAGTATAGCTTAGCGTTTACAATTGAAGGGTCCAGGGGAAAAACGGCACAAGTCCAATTTTTTTCAAAATTAAACTAATGATGACATTTTGTAGCTTTTTTTGAGTACTATATGATGTACTATTGACTTTTGGAATAAAGTGGTGATTTTTCAAGAAAAACCAGTAAAAGGAAATGGAAGAATGGCACAAGTGCATCGATTTCATCTCAATTTTCTCAAACACTAGAATATATTAAGGCATCTGTCTGACTTAGAATTAATAGGAGCATTGAATATAAGAAAAAAATACCACTTATTAACGTAAAATTTTGAGACAAACTAGTCTAAACACAATTTAGCGTATATAAGTAAGTTAACTTTATTTGCATTTTTCTCGGAATCATTTTGAATGGACTTTTGCCGTTTTTCCCCTGGACCCTTCAATTTCGATTTTTGTTCTTACTACTATAACCGCCATATTATTCATTCGATACATCCAGATTTAAACTTAAATCCAGATGAATTTAAATTGAATTTGTATGATTTACATCCAGATTTAAGTTTTAATCTAGATGTATTGAGTGAATAATATGGCCGTATGTAAGATATGGTTAAAAAAAAAATATGTTCATTGGACGAACAGGGATACTTTCCTTTTTCATTGCAAATACATATCATACAGGGTGTTCGGTATAAGGTGCACCAAAAAGCTAGAGAGAGAAGGTTGAGTTAAGACAAGAAAAAAAAAATTATATGGGAGGGGGTTCTATTTCCCCCCTTACTTTAAATAAAAAAATTATTTAAAAACAAGAGTAAAATTTAAAATGCCATGTTATACCTTTTTGAAAAGCCAAAAATCTCTTCTTTAATTTCCATTTAAATTCAGTAGTGTTACTGAATAGTTTTTGAAAAATTAGTTTTCAAACTCAAAATTTTGAAGAAAAAAAATTTAAATAAATTAAAACTGATTTTTTCAAAATTTTACGTATTTAAGTATTAATTTTGTTTTCAAAATTTAATTCTCTTATAAGATTTTAGTCAACAATAGAAAACCGGATGCTAAAATGTCTTTTAGTTTTTGATCAAATTAAAAATAACGGGAGGGGCAATTTTCCAAAAGAATTGACTTAATACAGAAAAAATTATTAAAAAACAACGGTAATGGTTACAACGACACGCTATACTCTTTTAGAAATATCTGATTTTATTTTGTTTCTAAACTAAGTTGTTTTAGCCAACAGTTTTTCAAAACTTAATTTTCAAACTCAAATTTTCGAAAAAAAAAAATTATAAAATTGTGTTCGAACTAATTTTGTTCAAAAATTTACGTTATTAGGTGGTATTTTTGTGCTTAGTATTCAATGCTCTTTTCAATTTTTAGTCAAATACTAAAAACCAGATGTCAAAATGTATTCTAGTTTTTGAGAAAATTAAAAATAACAAAAGTAAATTTTCCTTAAATTCGACTTCCATCCATTACTTTGTTGCTCCAAAGATCCTACTTCTACTAACAAAGTAGTAAAGTAGATTTGGTTCTTGTCAATTTTCTTAAGAACTAAAAGACTTTTTGAAATTGATAAGAGCATATATATTATTATTTATATATTGAACACAAAACTAGTACCTAATAACGTAAAATTTTTAAAAAAATTAGTTTGAACACAATTTTTTTAATTTTTTTTTCACAATTTTGAGTTTGAAAATAAGTTTTAAAAAAATTGTTTTCTCAAATAATTTGAATTAATAACATAATTAAAGAACGGACCTCTGGCTTTAAAAAAAATTATAACTTAACATTGTAAGTGTTGCTGTTGTTTTTTAATATTTTTTTTTCCTTTTTAAGTAGATTTAGAAAGTTGCCCCACCTGTCCAAACGGGGGGAAATGGACCCCCCTCCCATAAATTTGTCGCTTTAGTTGTTTGGAGTTTTAAGATCGTTGAAACTGAGACTTAGAAATTCAGAATAAAAAATAAATTTGATGGCACAACAGCTAATGAAGAATTAGGGCGTAGTGACTTACAACTCTTAACCATTCCTGTGTGCGTGTCTGCAGGAATGGAGGGGACCTACAGTTAACTACCGAATCCGAGCGACTAATGTGAGCGGCACTTTTCTATGACAAGAGATACTATTGAAGGTTTAGTTTTAGGCAAAACTATTAGGTGGAGAGGCTTGTGATCGACCCTAGATCTCCGGCATGCCAGACCATTGCACTAACCATCACGCCCCGCCTACTACAGAAATTCAGAATGCTGACTTCATATTTCGTTGCAAAATAAATTGGAACAAAAATCAAAATAGAAGATGGCTGAACTTTGTAATTTTTCTTGAAATCTCTTAGGTTCAGTAGAAAATCAGCTAACAAGTTTAAAGAATCAAGATGATGTACGCACAGAAATGTCGACAGCAACTTGTTGCGACCAAGAGGAGGGGGAAGACAAAATTGCGCACAGAATTGGATAATTTCAGAAAATTTGAAGGATGTCTAATTTTCGTTTCATTCGGGTTCTATGATATTAAATTCCACGAATTTCGAAATTCTCAGGATATACATTTTGTGACAGAATCATTAAACAATACCGTGCATTTTTTCAGAAAGCCCAGATAAAAGATATAGCACTTAAGACATTATACATAGTGGTGTTTTGAAAATTGAAACTCCTTATAACAAAAAAAAAAAAAAATTTTGTGAAATAACCATTCAAATAAATGTCAGATTTTCAATTTAACCTCAATTTTTTTGCTAAGTCAATTTTTGAATTATATAAATTTGTTCATACATTTTTGGGGTTTTTTGATTAAAAACAGTACCACACATTAATTACGAGTACGATGGTACCATATTGCTTCCAAAACCGTTGTAAAGAACTATAAATTTCCAAACTTTAACTATCGATATTTTGAAATGTGTTAGAGGATAGAACTTTGATAGTCTCAAAGAGGTGACGGTAAATTTAGGCAGATAAAGTATAATCAAAATGTAAGTGCGTGGGTTAATGGGTACAAGTGTCATGATATCTAATACAATAATCTGGTACTTTTTTTCGAAACTTATGGTAGATATGGGAAGTTGAAAATTGGTGTTTTTCCAATTATTTTTTCAGTAGTATAACCACTTATATTTATAAATTAATAACATAAAATGGTGCTCTGTCAATTTTCCTAAGTCTCAATACCTCAAACTTGAACATTCGATCCATAGTTTCCGTAGTTTCCATAATTTTTGTTTTTTTCAAAAACTGAAAGACCTACAGCTATCTAGTTTTTAGCATTCGACTAAGAATTAACAACGGCCATAAATACTGAACTAAAATTTAGCACTAAGTTACAAAAAATTTTGAAAATAAAATCATTATAAATTTTTTTTTTCAAATCTTTAATTTAAGTTCAATTTTTTTATAACCTGTTTAATAAAAAAACTTGTTTTAGCAACAAAATAAAAGAATAGGTCCTTGGATTTTCAAAAACCTATAGTGTTGTATTATAGGTACTTCCATTGATTTTAAATAATTATTAATGCACTTTATGTCAATGCTTTAGAAAATGGTCCTTCCCTTATAAACGGGGGGACATAGCCCACCCTATCATAAACGATTTTTTTCTTAGTACATGTCTGAAAATTATTTAACAAAGTCATGGTCAGTAACTTGGAAAAATCCATTATACTTTTTACCTTTAAAGTTACAGTATTTTTCATAGTGAATGCAAACACTGTAGCAAATAAATTGAATTAGGAAATTCTAACCCTTGCCACCTGTTTTAACCCCATAAACTCCCTTCCAAATCATCAATGGAATAATTTTGAATACATATACTTATTTTTTCTGTTATTTCTAGATAAAATTGATCTATAAACACTAAATTTTGTAGGCTAATGACCGATTTTTTAGATTTCTTGACATTTCTCCACCCCGCAACTTCCTTAGTGTTGCTCCAAGCGAAAATCTAAATATAACATTTTTTGTAGGAAATTTAATTTACTTTAATTCCTTGGTCCAGACTTTTTCAGTTAAGCCCTCGGTTTTCGAAATATTCGTGAAAAACTAAAAAAGTGGACCTTTAACCCCCTCTCCAGGCTTAAGCTCGCGGCCCAGGGCTGGGGACTTTTGGTATGTTGGACCTGAATGTCACCCCTAACACTTAAAAAAATAACCCGGACTACACGGTTTATTTCATTTATTTTATGATTTTAGGTCTTCGTTGACTAGACTATAAACGGAAGGGGGTAGAACGTTCATTCTAAACTTTTAAATTAAAAAAAAATTCTAAAAACTCTACGAAGCGAGTTATAAAATGTTAAAAGTTGACTTTTGAATAATACGCCTTTGACAAATAATTCGCTATAAATCGGGGGTATCAGATAGAGAAACATACTTTACACCATTAGAAAGATAATGAAAAAAAAAAAATTATCCATGCTTCAGGAATTTTTGCTAGGAATTTTTTTTCACCTACTTTTTGATTTTTGAAGATGACACATTTTTTACCCATTTTTTGTGGTTTTTGATTTTTTATATTTTTAGGGGTAGTTTAAAAATCTGAAGTTTCTACACCTAATAGAGATTGTTAATTGCATGCCCCCACAACTTTTTACTGGATGCATCTATAAATTTTATATTTCTTTTACCAGCACCTTAGAAAGCTAACGTTTAAATTGACATCTCAACCAATATTCTACACAACCCTCACAATAGTTTAAAAAGTTTTCATCAAAAAATTACACGAAAATCTTGAAAAATGGGTATGATTGTTCGTTGTCCACGGCAGGTCATCAGTGTAGAAGACGTCGTTTTGTGTGAAATATGAAAAAGTGCCGATTTAGAACTATACTTAAGCTTCTAACTTTCGTTCTAATTGTCGGATTTTATTTTTGATTACATATTTAGAAAGGTGAAATGTCCGTTCAGTACCATATATAATTTTTTTTCGAAATGCCAAAAATGTTCATACTAAAATCACGGTTGCCAATTTGGTCATTTGTGACCAAATTTGGTCATTATTTTTTCACTTGGTCGCATGGTCATTTTTTATTCCATTTGGTCATTTTTTTTAAATATTGATTTTATAAAAATATATTTGTTTTTATTAAGTTCTACTTTGATCTTATTTTAAAATGCTCTGAGAAATTACTTATTTATTATTTATTTATTTAGTCTAATTTAATGAAGTTCATTAGGTACCTACTTTGTGAATGAATTTTATTAAAGCCTCGTTTATAGATCGAAGCGAAGCGAAGTTTTCATACAAAAAAAATTGCTTTTTTCCCAGGCGTGAAAAATACAATAAAATTAAATGCAATTATTTAAGCGAAAAGGGGAAGAAATTTCTTTCGAAATAAATATAATTCAACGGACTTATCTAAACCAAATATAAAACTAAATTAATTTTTCTTTGTACACCTTTCGACGCGAGATTTATAAATACATATTTCATTTCGGTTTGAATTTCACTTCGCATTTTGATGTATAAACTAGACTTAATACATACAAAAATAATATGTCATCTATGTAATATGAAGAATATGTTAAAATAAATATGATGAATTCATTGTTTTCTGTGTTTAGAGGTTCAAATATTTCGGACTCAAATTATTTTGGTCATTTTTAGCTACAGTTGGTCATTTTTATTTTTAATTTTGGACAAAAACTTTATTTTCAAGTGGCAACCGTGACTAAAATCTACATTGATAATTTTGTCTACCTAACTTTTTCGAGGGAGAATGAGAGAATACAAAAAAACAATTCAAACCATGTGCAAGTGCGTTGATATATTTGTGTATAGGTATAGTAAAAGTTCATATAAAAAAAAGGTAAGCAGTCGAGTCGGTAGGGTATTCTCAAGCAAGAAGAACATGAGCGGAGTAGGTACATGAGTAGGTAGGTATATTTTTTGTAGCAGAAAAAAATGTTTGTACTGAAAGTGGTTGGTTAGGTGGTGGGTGGTTTTTGATGGTGAATGGAATGTAATGCAACTCAAGGGCGTGCGCAAAAAGGGGTAATGGGACATTTGCACTCCTAATAAAAATTATTTTTCAAATTTTTTTTTTTTTGAATGAGTACACAATCAAAGGCGTACGCAAAGGTGCTTTATGCAAATCGTTTAAATTTATAACTTTTTAAGTTCAAATGTTCGGATTTTTAGAACGAGAGTTCTTAAATAAAGACTAAATGTAATGCAACACAAGAACGTGCGTAAGGAGGGGTAAGAGAGCATTTGCACCCCTTATCAAAATTATTATTTTTCTAACTTTTTCGTTGAGTATTAAACAGTCAAGGGCGTACACAAGGGAGATAGGGGGGCGCTTATTACACACATGCAAACCAGCTTTAATTTATAACTTGAGTTTTAATGATCGGATTTTCAAGGTTAGAGTTTTTGAATGTAGATTAAATGTGATGCAACACAAGGGCGTGCGCGAAAAGGTGTAACCGAGCATTTGCTAAGTACCTACATATGTAATTACATAATCAAGGGCGTATGCAAGGGGTGCTTATTCCTGCAAATCGGCTAAATTTACAACTTGAGTTCTAATTGGTTAGACTTCTTAAATGAATAATAAAAATTATTTTTTTAACTTCTTTTGCTGAGTAATTCACAATCAAGGGCGTACGGAAATGTAATAAGAGGGTGCATATTACATGCAAATTAGTTAAATTTACAACTTGAGCTCTAATCGATGGATTTTCAAGGTAAGACTTTTAAAATGAAGATTAAATATAATGCAATACAAGTTCGTGTGCAAGGAGGGGTAAAGGGCATTTGCACCCCTAATAAAAAGAATTTTTATAACTTTTTTGCTGAGTAATTCATAATCAAGGGCGTACGCAAAGGTGATAGAGGGATGCTAATTACATGCAAATCGGCTTAATTTACAACTTGAGTTCTAATTGTTGGATTTTCAAGGTAAGACTTCTTAAATGAAGATTAAATGTAATGCAACACAAGGGCGTGCGCAAAGAGGGGTAAGAAGTAACTTTCACCCCTTATCTTAATAAATTCCCTATTTATTTTGTAAAATTATTACACAGCAAAAGGCGTACCCAAGCGGTGTAGCTGAGGGTTTCTTTTTACAGACAATTCCGCTTAATTTATAACTTCAATTCTAATGGCCAAATTTACAAGATAAGATTTTTTAAATGAATTTTAAATATAATACAATGCAAGTCGTGAGATTGGGGGGACAGAAATGCATTTGGTTTTAATAATTGGATTATCATAGCTAAACTATTTACTTGAAGGCAAAACATAAAACTTTATATATAGAATTCGTCAGCCGAGCAACTGTCATGGGCTCATTGAAGTTGGGTATGATGACTTATAATACATAAATAAATAAACAAATACCTACATAATTCAATAAATAATAATTATAATTACATAAACATACATACATACCTACATACACATATACATATCTATTATTATTATTATTCATATTTCTTATTATACCTAATATGTATGTTTTTTTTTATAATAAAAATTTATAAAATATAAAAATATAATAAGTATGTACATACAATGAACATACATAGGTACATACATAATTTATTTTTTTTAATAAAAAAAAATTATGTTACATTCTATTATTAAGTCTGCAAAGCGACTGACACGGGCAAATCGGCTAGTATTTGTATATATGACACGTAGTATTAGGCTTTTTATGTCAATTTTTGTTTACAAATATGACACACGAGCTACGAAAAATAAAATATTTAAAAAAATATGATTTATTTGACCAATCACGTTTCATTAAATCAAATATTTTTTTTTAAACTCAAAATAATTCATGAGTGTCATATATATGGAGTCATATATATTTTCACACATTTTTGAGCCATACTTATTAAGCAAACTTGCCATATAAATATGACAATGTAATACTGCCTTTAGTTATATATTTAAAATTTTAACTTTTCTTCGAAAAATGCAAAAGAAAAAATACAATTTTGTAAATATACAATAAAAAAATCGAATAAATTTTAATTTAATTTATTTAACTTTCCCAATTTTTTATTTTTTTCTTTCGGATACTTTTGAATTTTGTCGTTACCCACGTGCAGTTGTTTTCTTAGCTAAACTAAAATTAAAAAATCAGGAGCTTTTACTCTGTGAGAATAACATGAATTTTCTTGATTAAGCCAACATTATTATTTGCTAAGCTCTTTTCACACTTAGTTAGCATGACTTGTTTTATGTTTTATAACTTTTTTCAAGAAAATTCATCTGGATTTTCCGGCAGATCTACCCCTCTTTTTACTAACACCACTATACACCAGTACAATTGACAGCTACCAGTTTGACAACATTAGGTTCACAGACACGAATGTACACTAATACCATGACAAAAAAAAAATTAAAGCTGAAATCGTACTCCCTTCGCCATGAAAAAAATCGAATTTTAGGCAGCAATCTGAATTTACCAAAGAAAAACCCCATAGCTAAAGCATGCGAAGGTTTCAAAGTATATGTCACTTTTGGTTTGAAATTTGACAGCATAAAGAATATTTTCAATAGTGTGAATCTTGATGTTATTTGTGTGAGTGAAACGTGGTTCTCTAAATAACTACACTCTTATAAGGAATGATAGACATACCTCGACAATAGGTGGAGGGTCGCAATTTACTGTAGATCTTCACTCCTTAAATTTAAAATTTTAGGCAAATCAGATGCTAATGGCATCGAATTCATAACTCTGATGATCTATGACGTAAATGTGAAATTGAAGTTGCCCCTTTTTTTAATGCGATACAACCTTTTTAAGTTTCATACGAACATCCCCCTTACCGGTTTTCGCCTTGACGTTGGCGAGGGGGCTTACGATTGATTCTTCAGCAATCCAGCTGCAGAGTCAAACAACTAAGCAAAACCAACAACATAGGGATGTTATCCAAACAAATATAAACATGAACATGGACAAAAGTATACGAGACAAAGAAATCAGAGTGGGGATATACACTCAAGTGTCGACAGAAGTCACGGCTGTCGGCGAAGGCTTGGCTTCGCAAGAAGCTAAGTCGCCAGTGACAAACAAAGATAACGGTACTGAGAAAACTAAACGAAAACGACCAGGACTAATAAGACAAACGAACACGCACAACCTTGCGGCAGCTCTTCTTCCTACTCTAAATAGCATGGCTATTGACTGCGGGGAGACCCGGAACAGAACTCCCTGCATAGGAAGTCAAACCGAGGACGAGCTACTGGAAGACTCGAATCCCGAAGAGACAACGCTGAAGTCTACTGCACATCTCAAAGCTCGAGGCAACGCAGTAACTACAGATCCTCTAAAAGATTCGTGAGTGCAATGGACAAAAAGGACCCAACTACTCTCAGTATTTCGCCTGAAGATGGAGTAGCAGCTCCGAAACGCGTCGTAAATACAAAAAACAATAAAGTTGTAAAATTTAAAGCTAAAACTTAAAATAAATAAATATTTAAATAAAAATAATTTTAATTGTCTATTTTATTTTATTTTATTTTATTTCAACCAAATTATAACACTGAAAGACTGGACAAAGACAGAGTTTTGGCTTTCACATCCAAGTCCATCCCTAAAAAGATGCTCCAGGAATAGGTTGTCAGTAATTCTGGTCCACGCTCCGGCTCAAAAACGAAACTGGCGAATTACAGAAAGAAACAGCAGGCCAACGCTACATCGAACCTGAAAAGGAACGATCAAGCACAGGTCGGCAACTCTTCTGCGACGAAACCTATAACATCTAAAAGAGCAAGATCGGAGGAGGAAAACAAGACCGTAGGTTCTAAAAAGCCTAAAACCAGTAGTTTTGATACCACCCCGATTGATCTACAAGTTGCCATAATAAGCCGCGACAACCCGGATGGGAAAATCTCGGCAAAAAAATTGGTTGCTTGTAGAAAATGAAATCCTCAAAGCCATGATGGCAACATCTGAAAACGAAAGTTCTGAGGACTATACATTTGATGGAGCTGGATGGCGAAAAGGAGTGAAAGTGGTTTGCTGTGGGGACCGGAAATCCCTGGAGTTCCTCACTCACACAATCACCAATATTGGCGAACAGTGGGAGGGTTCTTCTCTCGGGGTTCTTCCCGTCACAGCTTTGCCACTTCGACAACAGGTTAAAATATGGATCCCACCTCCTGCCGCGCATGAGAACACATCCATAATAAAACTGTTGGCGAAACAGAACAAAGAGTTCTCCATATTAGAATGGGAGCTCGACCTCTCCAGGAAGAGTCTCAGTGGGGAAGGGAAGGACCTCTTGTTTGTAATCGACAAGAAATCTGACCTTCTCCTGTAAGCGAAATCGGACGTGTTGAGATACGGTCTCGGAACCGTAAAGGTAAGAAGGCATGATGGCAAAGGGGAGTCAAAAGCTGCTGGTGGTGCAAAAATAATTTGCATCACGCAAAAGCAGCAACGCACGATCTAATGCTCTACATGTCTCAGGAGACCGTGCATGTGGCCTTAATCCAAGAACCACGGATTCGAAAGAATCAGGTCTGAGGATTGAGGTCAAAAGATTACAACCTTTTCCACTCCACGTCAGAAGGTAATATAAGAAGTTGTATTCTAGTGAAAATCAATTAATGCTTTCTTATTATCTAGGTATAGCAACGGGGATAACGTGGCAATCAGCGTTGAAACCCAAGAAGGAAACTTCGTCTTGGCGTCAACATATATGCCGTACGAGGAAGAAAAACCTCCAGCAAAGACAGTCCGCGACCTGGTGGATCATACCACAGCACGAGGGACACCTTTGGTGATAGGATGTGATGCCAACGCCCACCACACTCAATGGGGCGGTAAGGAAATCAACAAAAGGGGTAAGTCAATTTTTGAATACAGTCTCACCTAAGGAGACTCTACTTTTTACATTAGACAGAAACTCAAAGGATATTAAGCCTTTTAGAAACCCAACTAGAAGTAATTGGACAGAGTACACAAAACGGCTGAACGAACGTATCGTTGTTATGCATAAACAAAATATGGTCCTATATTGTACGTCTATAAAATGATATTTAAATGTATCCTATTTGTGATGGTCACTTAATTCTTTGTATACATTTTTTTCGTATACACAAGACCAAGCATCAGCATTTCAATCCAGCATCCGCTTTAAATAATTGGAATCGTAATTAAATACTCTTCAAGTATTTATGCTTACGATTTGTTTTCCTTTCTAAGTGGCGACCAAATCGCCTCACATTAAATTCCTCCGAATTTAATAGCCTGTGTGTTTATGTTTATGCATAGCATTCCTATGGTAAGGCAATGTATCTCATATCTGGTATATGAGTGCATCTGCAAATCATTTTTGTAAATAGTTTTAGTTTTAAGTAAGACTCAGAATAAAACGGTTTGAACAAAAAGTTGTCATCTTGTATTCATTTTAATTTTGCGCATAACAAAATTTGGTGGCAGCGGTGAGATACCTACCAAAAAGATAAAAAAAAAATATTTTAGTTCGTTCGCGAAGCTTTACTCTAAAATTCTCTGAGTAAGCTCAAGAAAATCGTGTTAAGAACTATAGGTAAAAAAAAACCCAAAATAAATTAAACTTTTCTTTTATTTTTTGAGACGTTACTTTAAAATTCTCTAAGTGCGTCGCACAGTGCAAAGAGTAAGAGAAATTCCAATTTCACTCGTCGCTGAAATATTGGATGAAAAAAAAATATATTGACTGAAACCCCTTTACTATAAAAAAAAAAAAAAATATAAAATAGCATTAAAACAAATACAAAAAAAAAAGATCGAATTGAAAGCAGATTTTCTACAGTAGACTTAGACTTACATGCCTGGTGGATAAGTCATTGTGTTCGACGTGTTCCTAAATCATCTTTTCCTACAAGTGTTAATTAAGATCATATTTTTCAAAAAAAAAAAATGAAATTATTAATGTAAGTAATTATTAAATTATATTTTCTACCTATTATATTTACATATCGCATATAAATATAAACATAAAAAAAATGCATGAAGAAAAAAGAGATCTGACCAAAGAAGAAATTGAAAACCAAAATAAAATTAATATATCAACGGAAGTGTCAGTAACTAGAAACTATAAACATTTGGCTAATAAGGCAAGGAAATTAAAATTAAACTTGAAAATTGCACAAGACGAAATGCATTACGCCTTGTTCAATAAAAAATAATAATTTTTAAAGTCGAAATTAAGTTTTTTTTGTTTGTTTTATCTGTATATTGGCATAATGGCTTCCTCAGACTCCCAATATGGAGTTGATCTTAATGGAGATATACTAGACTCCCAATTCCAATGCGTTGGAGTACGAACAAGAAATATTTGCAGTCTGAAAGTTTTTGAAATTATCGCTAATAAAAAAATTTCAGAAACAGAGGATAGTATAGAAAGTGAAGACTACCTAGTCTATTTCAAAAACCAAATTTATTCGAGGCATGTGTTTTTAGTTCTTCTCGAAGAAGAAAATAAAGTCGACAATGAAACAAAAGTTTTACAAACCGCATTAGAAAAATTAAGATTAGCTGATTTAGGTCATAAAACGGGTGCCATTCCTAAAACACAGGAAAACAGTATAGGGACAATTGAATTAGGAGAATTAAGATTAGCAGATTTAAATGATAAAATTAATACTACTCCTAAATCAGATGAAAGTATTTCAAGTACAATCAAATTAACTACTAAAGAAAAAGAGGAAAATAACGGTATAAATCTTAGCGATTTAATTAAAATAATTCCGCACTTCAATAGTGATGCTTTGAAAGCTCACAATTTTATTCAAAATTGTGACAACGCAATGAAGTAAGCATCTTCATCACAGAAAGTGCTACTTCTTGCACTAATTAAAAGTAGGATTTCGGGAAGTGCAGAAATTCTACTTATGAATAAAAAAATTAATACTTGGCTAGAACTCAAGTATGAACTGAATAGGGTGTTTAAAGAAACTCACTCGAGTCTACAGCTTCACCTGGAAATGACGAGACTTCGCCAAAATTCCGATGAAACTGTTATTCAGTTTACCCAGAGGTGCGAAACCTTGACAAGGCGAAGAATCTAGGCACTTTATGTAGAAAATTCCGAAGACCCAACATACGATGGTCAAATGATGGGTATAGAAAGAGATATGCTTAACGCATTTATATCCGGATTAAAAAGAGAAATAGGTACATTCGTGAATACACAGCGCCCTAAAACTCTTTCTGAAGCTAGTCAACTAGCTATGGAGGAAGAGATCCGTCTAGGGTATTATCATAGTAAATCGAAAGAAAATATTAATAGAGATTATACGAATAGGAATCTATTAAAAATAAATCACGCTTCAGTTAAATGTTTTAACTGTGGACGTTTAGGCCACATGGCAAAAGAATGTTACCGAAAAAAGAGTTCTAATTATAATACAACTAATAAAAACTCTAATTCGAAAAATTATTTTAATAAAACCAACGAGTCTCAAAATTCATATACAAATAATAAGGATTATGGCAAGCATCAAAATCCATCTAAAGAACAAGATTTAAAAAAAAAATACAATGAATCAAAATCCTCGCAAAAATTTCGGAAAAACGAATAGTTAATGAGGCAACTATCTCGTCAGTTATGATAGGAAGTCATCATGTAGAAATGATTTATAAGAATAAATCTTATAAAATGTTAATTGACACAGGAGCGGGAGTATCATTATTAAAACAGAACTGTATTTTTGAAAACGATCTGTGCCCAGATGTGAAGATAATTTTAAAAGGTATTGGTAGATATAATAGGAACAGTATAGGTACTGCAGAAATAGGAATCGAATTAACAAAAGGTATCATTAATGAATTTAACTTTCACATTATAACTAAAGATGTCCTCAGTTATTATGACGGAATCATAGGATATGATTTCTTACAATACTTTAAATTCACAATAAATTGTGATAAACAGGAACTTATTAATGAAAATGAATGCATAAATCTATTATACAAAGATGAAGAATTAAAGACATCAGAATATTCAAACTGCATAGGCCAACGGATTGAGGAAGATAATTCCTCAAGCGCACCTATAACGTCAATAGGTTTTGATAGTAGAAGTGATTTCAGTGAAACATTAGTTGTGTCAAACTGTATAGGCCAACAGATTGAGGAAAATAACCCCTCAAGCGCACCTATAAAGTCAATGACACATACCAATTGTGAATCTTTTAATGAAGAAAGCGATATAATTCATGAAGTGAAAAATACAAAAGAGTTTGTAAAAATTAATAAAGATAAAAAGAAATCAAATAAGAAAGCAACTGAAAAACAAGGTTCTTCAAAAACGAGTATTAAAATTATTGAAAAACATGAACGAAATGTTGAAAATAAACATATTAATGAACGATTTATGGAAGTTTTAGAAAACATGAGGATAAACCATCTAAATTCAGAAGAAATAATGAACCTAAAGACATTAGTTAAAAAATTTAGTGATATATTTAGCCTCGAAGATGAAAATCTTACAGAGACTTCAGTAATTGAACATCATATTAGAACAATGCACGACCTACCGGTAAATACAAAAACTTATAGATATCCTAGAGTACATGAAGAAGAAGTAAATCTTCAAATTAAAAAACTGTTAAAGGTAAATATTATTCGGCATAGTAATTCGCCATGGTCAAGTCCACTTTGGGTTGTACCATAAAAAACAAGATGCAAGTGGGGAAACGAAATAGAGAATGGTTATTGATTTTAGAAAACTAAATGAAATAACAATAAGTGACAATTATCCGATACTCAATATTCAAGAAAAACTTGACAGACTTGGTAATGCAAAATTCTTTACGACACTCGACTTAACGTCCGGATTTCATCAAATCCCTTTAAGTAAAGAAAGCATCGAAAAAACAGCTTTTTCTACACCTTATGGTCACTTTGAATTTCTTAGAATGCCATTTGGTCTCAAGAACGCGCCTGCATGCTTTCAACGCATGATGAATACAGTTCTTGATGGGTTACAAGGAAGAGAATGTTTTGTCTACCTTGATGACATAGTTATATTTGGAGAATCCTTGGAACAACATAATCAAAGATTAAAGTTAGTTCTTCAACGTTTAAGGAAAGCTAATTTGAAAGTTCAACTAAGTAAATCCAAATTTTAGAAAAAGGAAGTAGAATACTTAGGACACTTAATAACAAGTGAAGGATTATTACCTAATTTAAAGAAAGTAGATGAAATAGATAAGTTACAAAAACCTGAAAATCAAAAAGGAGTACGGAGTTTTCTAGGAATGATAGGGTATTATAGAAAGTTTATACCAAATTTTACTACTATAGCCGCTCCATTACATTTGCTATTAAAAAAGAACTCAGTTTTCAAGTGGGAAAATGATCAAATCAAGAGTTTTGAGGAACTGAAACAAAAATTAAAAGATTTTACAATACTACGTTATCCCGATTACAAAAAAGAGTTTATTATAACAACAGACGCTAGTTGTAAAGGTCTTAGAGCTGTTCTATCACAAGAACAAGATGGAAAAGATCTACCAATACACTTTATCAGTAGAAGTTTGATTAAAGCCGAACAAAATTACAGTACTACAGAAAAGGAATGTCTAGCTATAGTTTGGGCCATTCAACAATTCCGACCATACATATATGGACAGAAATTTAGAATAAAAACAGATCATCGTCCTTTGACATGGTTGTTTAATGTCAAAGACCCAGGAAGTCGCCTAGTAAGATGGAGATTGAAATTAGAGGAGTACGATTACTCCATACAATACAAGAAAGGAGTAGATAATCTCGTAGCTGACGAATTAAGTAGGAATATATATATAGTGGAAATAGAAAATGAAAAAAATACATTTCCAGTAATGACTAGAGATGATAAAAAAACCAATGAACTAATTGAAGAAATTTTTGGTAAGGACTCATCAGAGGAAGAAGATGAAGATGTTCTTAGAAAAATTTATGAAGAGGAATGTGGTTTAGATACACCAAGCACTAGTAAGAGTGTTAGAGAAGGATTAAATAAAAATATTATACGCGAGAGGAAAATATCTGATAATGTTTCAGAAGATGAATCCAATGATTTATCAGATATTCAAATTATTAACGATTTGGAAGAACGCAAATCAATCATAAAAGAAAGCCATGAAAGCTTTTAAGGTGGTCATGGAGGACAGAAAGTAACAATAGCTAGAATCAAAGATAGATTTAATTGGAAAGGTTTAAATAAAGACGTAATTGAGTATATATCTAAATGTGGTCATTGTCAAAAGCAAAAAATTGATAGACATCCGGGGAAAAACCCTATGAAAATCACGTCTACTGCTAATTACGCATTAGAAAAGGTAGATATGGACTTAACGGGTCCATATAAAGAGGGAAATAAAACTTTATATAGTTTGACAATACAGGATGATCTTAGCAAATATATAAAGTTTATTCCAGTAGAAGACAAGAAAAGCGAAACCATAGCCAGGGCATTCACAGACTATTGGATACTATATTTTGGTATCCCAAAAATTATTTTAACGGATAATGGGGGTGAATTTATTAATGAGGTTATGAAAGACCTTTGTAAACTATTTAAAATAAAGCATTTGAGAACAAGTAGTGCCTATCCTCAAAGTAATGGGTCTGCAGAAAGAGCACATGCTAGGTTAGGAGAATATCTCAGAACTATGATAAAAGATAGAACTAGACCAGAGTACTCTAAATTACTTCAAAACGCTTCTTTTTGCTATAATACCTCAAAACATTGTAGCACGGGTTTTACACCCTATGAAGTTTTATTTGGTAGAAAAGCAAATCCGCCTAGTGATTTTGGAAGCTTGAAATATAAAACAAACACAGATTATACCCAGGAACTCCAATTAAAATTATGTAGGATACAACAGGTAAAAGAAACACAACTCAAGAATAAATTAGAATCTAAACAGAGATATGATAAAAGATTAGGTACACAAATTAAGGACTTTAAAGTGAAGTCTATATAAACTCATTCAAACCCTACTTTAAATATTTGGGAGCGACACATACGAAAAATGGACAAGTTACCATTATCAACTCAATTGATTTTCAAGAATTGGAAAAAACAATTGCGATCATTCAATCAAATTCCGAAACTTTTAATAATTTGTGTATAGAATTTTCTCAAGAATGCAATAAATTCAATCAAGGGTTATCCATACATTTAGATAAAATTAAAAGAAGATTAAGAGATACGAAAGATATACTAGGTCTTAACTTAATAAATGAAAATAATAAAATCAGAGGGAAAAGAAGTTTAATAAAAATAATAGGTACTGGATTAAAAGCCTTATTCGGAACAATGGATTCGCAAGATGCTGAAAACATTGAAAATAAAATATTCAAAATAAAGAATTCCAATGATAAGATTATAGTAGTCGAAATTGCTAATATACAGATAATGAAAAGACTTAATGAACAAAATCAAATATTACAAGAAAGTTATCATAAACAAGAGTTGAAAATTAATGAAATTATTGATAAAATAAATAAGTACCAAATTGAAAATAAAAACAATTTACCAATGTTATTTGGGGAACTAAGATCAAATATTTTAGATAAGACAATGGAATTAGATATTGAAACAGATATAATTTTACAAGCAATTTTGTTACTGAGAGTAAAAATTTTACATCCCATAATCTTGAAACCAAGTAAATTAATAGAAATTTTAAATAATCATAATCAAAAAGAAAATTTATTATATGAACCAAAAATGGAAAACTACAACGAAATAATTACAGAGTCAATTACTAAATGTTATTTGAAAAATAAAGAAATACAAATTATAATAGAAATACCTTTAATATCAGATGTAAGATTTGAAACATATGAATCCTATTTTAAAAGACAAAAAGTTTTACATGTTAAATAAAGATGAAAAATATTTATTAATAAATTTGGAAAATAATGCTTTTGTAAAACCCCAAATTGTATAAAAGATATTTTTGTTAGAAAAGGGGGCCCTTTTCCTCCCGTTTAGGCAGGAGGGGCAATTTTCTAAAAAATTGACTTAAAACAGAAAAAAAAAACTTTTTTTTTCAAAATTTCGAGTTTGGATATTAATTTTTCAAAAACTATTCACTAACACAACTTAATTTAAAATGAAAATCAAAGAAAAGATTTTCGGATTTCCAAAAAGGTATAGCATGGCATTTTAAATTGTACCGTTGTTATTAAATATTTTGTTTCTGTTTTGAGTCAATTTTTTAGAAAATTGATCCTCCTGCCTAAACGGGGGGAAATAGACCCCCCTCCCATACGATTTTTTTTCTTGTCTTAACCCAACCTACTCGCTCCAGCAGTTTGGTGCATCTTATACCGATCACCCTGTATAGAGCTGAACTTAACTCATACACCAAAGAGTTAAAGAAGGCCAAGTAGATTTCATGGGCTAAGCATTGTGACTCCATTGAGAACACAAGTGAGGCGGAAAGACTTCGCAAGAATCTTGCTTCAAAACCCGCGATTCCGGGGTATATCAAACATCCCGATGGATCGTGGTCGAATTCGAGCCAGGAAACACTTGAACACTTCATAGAAACGCATTTCCCTGGCTGTAAGAGTCGTAAAGACTCAAGCCTTACGCAGCCAGACCCTCTACGCATTATTCAACCTGCACCAGAATTGGATCAGGTTATCACAGAGCAGAATATTATGTGGGCAATAAACTCATTCAAACCCTACTTTAAATGTTTGGGAGCCTTCTTAGCCCGAAGAACGTTTTATCTCTACGCTGATGTCATTTTGCGATGTTATAGTGGAGCTCAGGTAGACAAAGTCCTTGACGACTTTGAAGCTGTATCTATTTATCGTGACGTTTTGCCCGAGTCGACGATGTTGAAATTCCTTTCTCGATGACAGCATATACTTCGTCTTGTTCAATAATAATCTTCATAGTGATCCGGAATTAATCCCCAATACGTTTATGGAAAAGTGGAAATCATACAACTCGGACCAAACCTACCCAGCCAAAATCATTCAGGATAAAAACCAGTTTAAAATAGATGATCTTCCAAACATACAAAACTGGCCAGAGTTCTTGACAGAAGAAATATCTCTCTTGAAGTTTACCATGATACTTCAAACGACTAAAGGAACTTCGCCAGGTCAAGAAAAAATAACTATAACTACAAATCTTAAAATGAAAATTTGTTCCTTATATACAAATATAATCAAAACAGGCATATACCCACATGCCTGAAAAACAGCGCAATTAAAACCTATTCCCAAAAATGGTCGCAACTGCCACTCTTACGATTAATACCGTCCCATCTCCGATCTCCCTGCTACCCGTTTTCTCTAAAATTTTAGCAAGACGAATCGGATGGTATATAAAAAGCAAGATAAGTCTAGAACAGCATGCCTTTATGCCCAAAAAAGGAGTCCACTCATTGGTTCACCTTCTAGAGCACAAACTTACTGGTAACTTGCAACAAACAAAACACAGCGTAGTAGTTTCACTTGACCGCGTTATTTCTACTCCCGTCATCCGTCAGCTTTGTAATTGGGAAATCCCAAAGTAAATTCTTAAACTCGTACTTTCATTTCTATCTGGAAGAAGTCAGAATGTCAATGTGGAAGCTTATAATTCAAGTATTTCTAGAGTGCAAAACGGAATCCCGCAAGGTTCTCCCCTATCAGTGATTGCATACAATGTACACATCGCCTCTCTCATCGTAGAACTCACCAAATCGTCATACAACCTTGACTTCGTAGGAATATATGCAGATAACTTATGTATACATACTAACCTCAGGTGAACCCAATATAGTACAAAACTCCTTGACGAAAATAAACACTGCAATCTCTATCTGGACAAAAGACGTTGGGGCTATCATACCGCAAACAAAAACCGAAGCACTATATGTATGTTTAAAAAGGAACTGCACAGCAAGCTCTATAAATCTGTCTAACACAACCATCCCATTAAAAAATGAGCTTAAGATACTAAGTATCATGTTTAACAAAAATCTTAGATGGAACATACATTCAAAAAACATTGTCAACACAGTGTCTGCACGTAGTGGCCGCGTTTCCGCGAAAAAGTGCATCAAAAGTACAACTTTTCTGAAAATAGAAATAGTGAGGGAAACCACTTAAAATGCATCGCATCCCGACGCTACTGACTCGCTGAAAAAAAAACTGGTTATGACAGACGTGTAGGTGGCCGCAAAAGCTTTGGTCGAAGGAACCTTGCAACATGGCCTTATAACTTATGTATATGCGGACAACAAAGAAGAATACCAAAAATATAGACGTCGCTATCAACGAATGCTACCGGGCCGCATCTGGTTCCCTCAGAACTACATCAATTGATGCTCTCAGAACAGAAGCAGGCTTCTGTTCATTTGAAGTATTTGCGAAACGCAGAGCAATTTCAATGGGGTCAAAAGCTCTACTAGACGGAACACATCCATTACACGCAAGTATCAAAAAGGCCTTAAATGAACATAACAGCAAACAAAAATTTAAATCAGCTATTACAAATATCTCTCAAATCTTCCTCGAATTTCAATCAGCTCTCCCAGAAGAACCCAATAACTTAGCATGCGTCCCACCTTGGAAAACGAATAGCCAAAATAGATATTAGTCTATTAAAACACAGCAAAGACTCGACTCCAAATATAGCTTTTCAGAGCCTCTACAAGGAACTAACCGAACTAATTAGCCCTGAAAAAACTTGATATATAGATGGCTCTCATTGTGAAGGAAACACCTCCCATGCAATAGTAGAGTTATCAATCACAGGTCAATATACTATTCTACACCAAGGGCTTATTCCTGAAATAGGAGGAAGCTACATCGCTGAGTAAGGTGGCATAAAAAAAGCTATCGAACTTGTCTCCTCTTCTTGTAATAAAATTTTAATTTGTACTGATAACCTAAGCATCCTCTACAGACTCAAGAGTGCCAACAACAAATGTCCATCGTTAGAATTAATTCGAAGCAAGTTATATTCAAATTCCCGGAAATGAGTCAGCTGATGAAGCCGCAAAACAAGCATCAAGTTTCCCTTTAATAATAGAAGTACCAAATTTTTTTCAACTTGCACAAAGAACCCACTTATTGAAAGAAAATATGCAGCTGAGCAGTCAATTGCAGGAATGTTCCTGCTTCCTGCGAAGCCACCATACAACCAACAAACATATCGCATACAACTCTCAATTCACAAGAGATGAATGCATACAACTCTAACCGTGCAGCATATATGTATTAACCGAATGTCCGAGATCATCAATCATGGGACCAAATGAAGAAGTATCGAAACTAGCAGACTTCATCAACCCGGCAATCTTTGAATCCATCCATAACATTAAAACTGCTACCTCCACGCATAATAAATATAATGACATTTGAACTAATGAATCTTTATTATTATTACATGTACATATTGTAAATACTCTAATATTCCTATCTATACAACTAGATACGTACGTATGTAATGTAATATTAAAGACGGCATTATATGGCTTTCCCGCCCCAATGCCTTTAATTTAGAAATATTGTTAATTGAGTTTATATATTTCTCCAAAATAAATAAATAAATAAATAATTCCGAGACGCTTTTTGATTTCGATATTCGAATAGAAACAAACTTTTTTTTTACTATCAGAGCGTGTTGCGCTTTGATAAATTTAGAAATCCACCTTTTTGTTTTAGTTCTTTTAAGAGGTATCTATTGCGAGTAAAACTGCATTGGCAGAATAATTCAGAAAAATACCATTCAGTTATTTTTTACCACTTTTCTAATTACTTCATTAAAAACACAGATTTTTTTTGCGTCACTTGAATAGAAACAGTCTCTTAAATATGGAAAAAATTCAAAAAATGCAGTAAGAGGGTAGTTTTTTTACTATAATCATATTTAAATAACGTGTGCTACCACCTTTATTTGAAATAACGTCAAAGACCCAGTAGTAGCCCGTGGCGTAATGGTTAGTGCGTTGGACTGTCATGCCAGAGGTCTGGAGTTCAATACCAGCCGCTTCCACCTTAAGTTTTTTTCGGAGCTACTACCTCTTGCGAGGAAGTGACAAATCCTCCAAGAGTATCTCTTGTCATAGAAAAGTGCCGCTCACCTTAGCCGTTCGGATTCGGCAATAAACTGTAGGTCCCCTCAATTCCTGCAGACACGCACACAGGAATAGTTGAGAGTTGTAAGTCACTAGGCCCTGGTTCTTTATGAGCCGTCTGTGCCACCAAATTAATTAATTAATTTTAACGTCAAAGACCCTGTTCGGAAGGGAATCATACAGTTGTTTAATAATTTTTAAAAAAATTGCACTCCGTGCTTCTTTGATTGCAGCAGTAAGTGATTCTTTCTCCTCATATTGAAGTCCAGAATCCTACACCCTACGAACCATCCATCCCCACATGTTTTCGATAATATTTAGGTTCGGACAGTACGGTGCACAGTGTGGGATTCTGGCAATCTAGCGGAATTTTATTAAAAAAATCATTCGCATGAACCAAAGCAAAAATTGGTTTAATATATAGCTAATACCTCCCTGTAAGCAAGTATACCAAAATTTTTAGGTGGAGAGCATGTTTTACTGAGAGAATTGATTTTAAAGTGAGAGTTTGTGGTTTATTTGAGTCAAGTTTGCGGTGCGAAGGTGTTCGGGGTTTTTCACTTTTAAACGTCTTTTGTGAGTCTTAATTGAAGTTTTTTTTTTTATTTATTTAACACAATATAAGAGAATAAGAAAGTGAGTAAAATTATATTTAAAAGGGTGTTCAATTTTTTGTTGTTGTGTTTTTAAGTGAAAAAAAGTGTTTTTTTTGTTAATTTTTACATTTATTGGAGAAAATTTTAATGTATTCAGGGTTATTCAGGAGGGAAACTATATACGTCTTAAAAGCTGACATTTCACCTTTCATATTGCGTTTTAAGTTGCTGCGCATATCTGCGCACTTGAAAAATTTGCTAATTTTTCTAAACGCTTACCGTCCAAAAAATCATGTTCTGTTTTTCTTTTTCTAATATTATTTGTTCTTATATTTTATTTAACTTTGAGAAATGTGTTCTCTCTTTGCAAACACAATATTCGAGAGGGAGATATTTTGCATACTACAACTTACAGGGTGTTTTATGTTTCAATTAATATATATTTAATACAAAAATTTAACATTTTACTTTAAAAAAATATGTATTAATAAAATAATACATAATATCAAATTGAGGTATTTTGTATACATATATTATATATGTATTACAACTTACAGGGTGTTTCATTCAATTATTTATTTAATACAAAAATTTAACATGTTACTTAAAAAAAATATTTTTTTATAAAATAATACTTATAATATAATAAATATAAAAGCAATAAAAATGTACAGGGTGTTTTTCAAATTTAAATACAAATTTAAATATCGCGAATTATTTACGAGAAAAACATCCAGTTTGGAAACAATGAGAGATCTTTTTAACAGGCTTTTGATATCTTCAGACCCTTTCTTAGCAAGTCTAAGGTGCATTCCGAAAAGAAAAAAAAGGTCCAATTGAACAAGAAATTTTGGAGCTTCTTGATGTTCCATCTTAAATTAAAAAATCTATTCATGTACTTTTTTTTGTTATTAAATGTATTAAATGCTGATGTCGACATCAGCATTTAATACATTTAATAACAAAAAAAAGTACATGAATAGATTTTTTAATTTATTACATCAGCATTTAATTTTATTACATTTATATTTATGGCAAATAAAACTTGCTTTATTTAATTTTCTGTTTACTTTTTTTTGAATTTAGGAGAAAAAAGTGTATAAAAAGTTCAACATGCGACATGTTATTAATATTTTTCTTGTTGGTAAGGTTAAAACCCTCCCGCCCCCTTGCCACACATTTTGACCTATTCCAATTGTAATTTATTTTTTTAACATTACAGCTGAGCATATTTGTTGCAAAAAGTTATCAAAAAACCAACCCAAGTTTTGTTTTATGCGTGGTAGTGATTTTCAGAAAATTAACATTTTTTCATATGAGAGATCGGTCACTTCAAAGCTCGTTTTAAAAAAACTTTGAAGAGATATGACAAACATTTAAGTTGTATTTGATTCTACGACCCATTTATATTATATAAGCAGAAAAAAATATAAGAAAAAGTTTAATGCACTAGCGCTATTAATTTAATTCCGCTAGATTTCTAAATTCCCACACTGTGCGGTGGCCATTGAAGCAAGGTAACATTTTTCTAGGATATCATTGCATTGGTGTGTTGTCTTCTTGAAATGTCCATGGTATTGGTCCAAAGACATTGGTAGACTTAGGGAAAGCTTCTTGCAATATTTGATTGTAAGAGTTTGCCGTCATTTTCAAAGTGGGAAACTCCAGATTAATTATTCCAAACCCGGAAATCGTACCCCACACAATATCACCACCTTCTCGGCTATGGTGGGGCTCCAAAAACATTGGTTCCTCCCTCATGTCATGAAAATCGTAATTATATCTGTCCGGACCATCTAAATTGATTTTGTTTCGTCAAAAAATACCACTTTTCTCCACTCTTCCCTCCACGTCCTATTCTTCCAGCAAAAATCTTTTCGGTTTTGTCTTCGTATTGGATTCAACGGTGTTTTTTTCTTCAATTTTAGGCGCTTTAAGTGTTGTGACCCACAAATGACACGTCTAATAGTATTAAAACTAGCTGTAATTCTACTTTTTGACTTGATTTTAGCAGCAGTGTCGCTTGAGTTGGAGGTCAGTCTATTTAACTTTGTTCGGTCTGCATTTGTTGTGGCTCTTGCTTGCCTACCTTTCATATTTTTTCCATAGTTTTCTTTATTTCTGAGAAACAACCAAACAATTTTCACACTTTTTCTTATTTTTTTTTGGCTTTTGTGCGTAGGGGAAGCTTGTTTTCCGCGTGCACTTCTATTTTGGCTTTTTCTGCCGCGTTCAATGGTTTTCCGCGGACCATTTTTTCCTTGATCAAACAATTATTATTTTTAATCTCCACTTCCATTATTATAACAATATTTTTTCTTCTTCCCGTAAACTATAGATACAAATCGCATACTGTTTCTATTCAAGTGACGCAAAAACAGTGTTTTTAATGAAGTAATTAGAAAATTGGTAAAAAATAACCGAATGGTATGAATTATTCTACTGATGCAGTTTTATTCGCAATAGATCCCACTTAAAAGAACTAAAATAAAAAGGCGGATTTCTAAATTTACCAAAGCGCAAAATGTTCTGAGTGTTAAAAAAAAAGTTTGTTTCTATTCAAGTAAAGTGGAGTGTAGTTCATGAGCCCAAAACCGCTTTCTTCAGAGTTGCACATTCTGCCATTTTGCCACCATCTTGTTTTAACGGTTATTTTGATTTTCGCATGTAACTTCCGTATTTTTGGTCTTAGAGGAAAATTTTGTGTCACAAACTTGTAGAAAATTTAAATTAAGTATGGTTGTTCTAGCAAATTTGCTGTTTGGTACACGGTGGTCATTATGTTTGGTAGATCTTTCGAATCATCTTTGCCCGTCTTTTAAGATTTTTTTTATTTTATTTTTTTCAATCGACCAACAATACTTATAGTCCAGTCAACGAAGGAAAAATAAATGAAATAAATCGTGTAGTCTAGGTTATTTTTTTAAGTGGTAGGGGTGACCCTCAGGTCTAACATACCAAAAGTCCCCAGCCCAGGGCCGCGAGCTTAAGCCTGGAGAGGGGGTTAAAGGTCCCCTTTTTTAGGTTTTCGCGAATATTTCGAAAACCAAGGGCTTAACTGAAAAAGTCTGAACCAAGGAATTAAAGTAAATTCAATTTCCTACAAAAAATGTTATATTTATATTTTCGCTTGGAGCAACACTAAGGAAGATGCGGGGTGGAGAAATGTCAAGAAATATAAAAAATCGGTCATTAGCCTACAAAATTTAGTGTTTATAGATCAATTTTATCTAGAAATAACAGAAAAAATAAGTATATGTATTCAAAATTATTCCATTGATGATTTGAAAGGAAGTTAAAACAGGTGGCGAGGGTTAGAATTTCCTAATTCAATTTATTTGCTACAGTGTTTGCATTCACTATGAAAAATACTGTTTCTTTTAAGGTAAAAAGTATAATAGATTTTTCCAAGTTACTGACCATGACTTTGTTAAATAATTTTCAGACATGTACTAAGAAAAAAATCGTTTATGATAGGGGGTCTATGTCCCCCCGTTTATAAGGGAGGGACCATTTTCTAAAGCATTGACGTAAAGTGCATTAATAATTATTTAAAATCAATGGAAGTACCTATAATACAACACTATAGGTTTTTGAAAATCCAAGGACCTATTCTTTTATTTTGTTGATAAAACAAGTTTTTTTTATTAAACAGGTTATAAAAAAATTGAACTTAAATTTAAAGTTTTGAAAAAAAAAAAAATTTATAATGATTTTATTTTCAAAATTTTTTGTAACTAAGTGCTAAATTTTAGTTCAGTATTTATGGCCGTTGTTAATTCTTAGTCGAATGCTAAAAACTAGATAGCTGTAGGTCTTTCAGTTTTTGAGAAAAACAAAAATTATGAACACTACTACTTTCTTAGAAATTTTTTCTAAAGAACCTTTACCCCCCTCCTGTCTAAAGCTCGCGGCTCTGGACTGGGGACTTTCAGTATATTATACCTGAGCATCATCCCTTACTTATGAAAAAATAATCCAGACTACATGATTTTTCCTTCGTTGGCAAAGTGACGGTTGAAATAATTTTCTAAAAAAGTAGTAGTTTCCATAATTTTTTTCAAAAACTGAAAGACCTACAGCTATCTAGTTTTTAGCATTCGACTAAGAATTAACAACGGCCATAAATACTGAACTAAAATTTAGCACTAAGTTACAAAAAATTTTGAAAATAAAATCATTATAAATTTTTTTTTTCAAATCTTTAAATTTAAGTTCAATTTTTTTATAACCTGTTTAATAAAAAAAAAACTTGTTTTAGCAACAAAATAAAAGAATAGGTCCTTGGATTTTCAAAAACCTATAGTGTTGTATTATAGGTACTTCCATTGATTTTAAATAATTATTAATGCACTTTACGTCAATGCTTTAGAAAATGGTCCCTCCCTTATAAACGGGGGGACATAGACCCCCCTATCATAAACGATTTTTTTCTTAGTACATGTCTGAAAATTATTTAACAAAGTCATGGTCAGTAACTTGGAAAAATCTATTATACTTTTTACCTTAAAAGAAACAGTATTTTTCATAGTGAATGCAAACACTGTAGCAAATAAATTGAATTAGGAAATTCTAACCCTTACCACCTGTTTTAACCCCATAAACTCCCTTTCAAATCATCAATGGAATAATTTTGAATACATATACTTATTTTTTCTGTTATTTCTAGATAAAATTGATCTATAAACACTAAATTTTGTAGGCTAATGACCGATTTTTTATATTTCTTGACATTTCTCCACCCCGCATCTTCCTTAGTGTTGCTCCAAGCGAAAATATAAATATAACATTTTTTGTAGGAAATTGAATTTACTTTAATTCCTTGGTTCAGACTTTTTCAGTTAAGCCCTTGGTTTTCGAAATATTCGCGAAAACCTAAAAAATGGGACCTTTAACCCCCTCTCCAGGCTTAAGCTCGCGGCCCTGGGCTGGGGACTTTTGGTATGTTGGACCTGAGGGTCACCCCTACCACTTAAAAAAATTACCCAGACTACACGGTTTATTTTATTTATTTTATGATTTTAGGTCTTCGTTGACTGGACTATTAATATTTTTTTAAAATTTAAGGATATAGTCAGAACTTGCAAATTCCAGATACTTAATACAAGACGGAAATTTTAAAAGAGTTGCTAAGAATCCTTTACCAAAAATGATAGATGAAGTTGATAGCCTTAAAACAAAAAAAAATTGGTGACGTTTTCGGTAAAAAAAACTGCAATTTTTGTTAATAGAACTGAATCAAAAAGTCGCTCGTATCCACGGTTTACCCAAAATCCACAAACCTGGAAATTCGTTAAGGCCAATAGTTCCGAACATAGATACGGCCGGTAACAATGTGGTTAGTTCACGAAATGAAAAGATTAAATCCGATCTGTAGTACTTCGGTCAAAAATTCATTCGAGTTCGTTAAGAAAATTGAAGATTTAGTTTTTGAACCGGGAGAAAAAATGTTTTCCTTTGATGTTGTGTCCCTCATCCCAAGTGTGCCTGTAGATGATGCGATCGAAGCATTTAATGAATATTAAATTGAAAATAATGTGACAAGTAAAAAAAGATCAATTTACACAAAAGCAGCTAAGATGTGTATAAACCATAGTTTTTTTTTTAATTTCGTTGTGCCTTTTATAAATCAACAAAAGGTACTAGTATCGGGAATCCGTTCATTGCTGAAATTTACTTGGCCAAATTGGAGATTAAATTGAAATCAGAAGGTATATGACC
The DNA here is from genome assembly GCA_947049315.1 of Epistrophella euchroma. Classification (NCBI taxonomy): domain Eukaryota; kingdom Metazoa; phylum Arthropoda; class Insecta; order Diptera; family Syrphidae; genus Epistrophella; species Epistrophella euchroma. The sequence goes on along the minus strand of OX346245.1, from coordinate 82,792,109 downwards.
GAAAGTTTTCCATCGTTATGTTGATGATATTTTTATAGTGCTAAAAGAGTCTAAAAGTGAGGGTTTTTTTAACTAAGTTAAGTAATCAATATGAATCCATATAAAATTCACAGTTAAAAAATAAAAAGACCAAAAGCTCGCGTTTTTAGATTTGGAATTGACAAGAAAACTTGTAAAGATAGACATCGCAGTGTACCACAAACCCACCAGTACAAAACGAGTGATTACTAGTGATTCTCAATTTCCATACAACACAAACATGCTTCGTTTCATTCTATGGTGCATCGTCTTGTTAATCTTCCACTTTCATTAGCAAACTATAAAAAAGAATATGATTATATAGTTGAAGTGGCTGGTTTAAATGGTTATTCGAAGACTCTTATTGACTCTATTGTTAAAAAACACGCGAAAAAAATATCATAATAAAAATACAACATTATTTAGACAAAATAATTTAGAAGACATAAATAGAATAAAAAGAAAAGTTTTCAATTATGTTCCGTAAATAATGAACAAATTAAAACTGTTTAAAACAGCACAATATTTTGGCGGTTTTTCCTAATAATAAGAAACTTAAAAATAGTTTTGCATCTTTTTTTTTTTTTTTACATTATCAGATCTTTGTCGAAGAGAGCTGCAACTAACGACCAAAAGATTTGCCAAACACAATAATTGTGCACACTGGCTCATCACTTAGTGCAGTGTTAGTAGTTAGCAGGAAACAAACTACAACAAAACGTACACTAAGAAAAACATTTAATAAATAAAAAAATAAATAAAATACAAGCAAAAACAGATATTAATACAAATTAAAACAACACATTGAAACTATGACAAACATTTATGAGCGTGGTTCACTGGTCTTCAATACATTTTTGAGTTTTACTTTATTAATATTAATATCGAAGAGATTTTCGTTCACATTTAATAGTTTGCACATGCGAGTTAAAGGTTCATGCAATCCATAATTAGTACGATGGTGGGACAAATTCATTAAGTTCAAACTCCGAAGGTTGTGACCTCCTCCACGATAGTTAAAATTTAAATAACTTAACAAATCTGGTGAATCAATAACCCCGGTTATCAGTTGGTGAATAAATACAATATCATTATTAAGTCTTCTATGTGATAGCGTTTGCATCTGAAGAAGTTTAATTCGATGTTCATAAGGTGGAAGATTATAAGGATCGGACCATTGTAATCCTTTTAAAGCGAAACGAATAAAATTACGCTGAACTGCGTCTAGCCTATTCTTATGAACTTCGTAAAAAGGAGTCCATATCTGGGAAGCATATTCAAGGTGGGGACGAACTAAGCAGGTGTAAAGAGCGAGGGTAACATAGGGGTCCTTGAATTCTATAGCCCATCGTTTAACAAACCCTAACATAGAATAAGCCTTTTTCACGATTAAATTGATGTGCTCAGTGAAATCAAGGCCAGAAGAAACAAGGACTCCAAGGTCTTTGAAACTATTAACACGAACTAAAGTATGTTTTGATATTTTATAATCAAACAAACTAGGAATTCGTCTTTTAGAAAATATCATCGACTTGCATTTGGTTGGGTTTAGATTCAAGCCGTTCATATGACACCATATAACAAAATTATTAATATCAGCTTGAAGAAGTAAACGATCACTGACAGACGCAATGCTTTTAAAGATTTTCATGTCATCTGCAAAAATTAGAATTTCACTATTACGTATACATAAAGGTACATCGTTGATAGCTAATATAAAAAGAAGGGGTCCTAAGTGACTACCCTGAGGAACTCCAGATTTGGCAATAAAAGAGTTGGAGAACGAGTTTCTGAATTTTACCTGATAAGATCTGTTTTGAAGATAGGATGAGATCCAAGTAATAATTCCAGGAGGAAACCCAAACATTTCTAATTTAAACAAAATGATTTCATGAGATAGTTGATCGAAAGCCTTTGAAAAGTCCATATAGATGCAGTCAAGCTCCTGACCACGTTCTAACGCCGTTGAGCATTTGTGCATAAATACAAGCAAGTTAGTTACCGTCGACCGCCTCTGCATGAAACCATGTTGTTCCTTACAGATTATATTTTTACAATGAAATGTCAAACTATCACACACTACCTGTTCAAAAAGCTTGGGAATACATGAAAGTTTGGAGATTGGCCTGTAATTCTTTATGTCTGATTTGTCCCCTTTTTTAAAAATTGGGGTTATATATGCTTTCTTCCATGTACTTGGAAATTTACTGGTGCTTAAGGAAAGAGCAAAAATATTAAGAAGAGAAGAAGCTAAAACAGATTTGCACCTTTTTAAAACTATTGGAGGAATACCGTCTGGTCCTGATGAATAATCTTCATGAAGTAAGGAAAGGTAATGTAACACCTTGTCGATATCCAACTGAATATTATTCAAAGTTGTTTTAGGACAACCATTTAAGTAATTGAAGTATTCCATGTCAATAATAACTGGAGTATCGATAAAAGATTGGCAAAAGTTATTAGCAAAAGCCTCACATTTTCATTTTTCATTTTCATTTATTTTTAATATAAAAGTACAGAAGATAACAAAATCTTATAACGTACAATAAATAACTAATTATTTCAATTACATAAACATTAAAAAAAAAAAAAAGAAGAAAATAAAGTCAATACATTTATGATTCCGGAGTACTTCTTAAAATGTTATCATTTAAAATAAAATTGGCTGGATAGCCATCAGATTTCTTTTTGGAATTCACGAATTTCCAAAAACTTTTTGGATCATGCTTAAGCGAACTTTCCATTTTATACAAAAATTCAGTGTATAAATTATTCGAGAGGTTTTTAAATTCTTCAAATAGAGATTTATAAACTTCATGATTTTCAATAGACATACTTTTTATATAATTTTTCCAAGCCCTGTTTCTTTTATTGCGAAGCACTTTAAGCTCTTTAGTGTACCATGGATGGCATATGCTTGAATATTTGCATATTTTTGTTGGGGACTGTGTCATTTATACAATTTTGTAAAACTATATAAAAATATGAAACTGCAACATCAATATCACCTGAGGCTGGAATATTTTCGATACCGGATGTACTTAATCTGTCAGAGAGTTGCTGAAAATTTGCTCTACGAAAATCAAAGGTATATGAGCAGTCTTGAGTATTACTATTTGCAAGTAAATGGCCGCCTAAGCCAAGAAATATATCTAGAGGAGGATGGTATGGGTCTATGTTAGAAACTGCAGAGGTAGATTCTACCACTACAGTACTAATAGCGTCAGAGGAGAAAACCAAATCGAGTTGTCGATTTATAGAATTTTTAATACAGCTAACTGTTGAGATGAAGTCAAGGATGCTTCAAAGAAGGACTCGTCTTCTGATGGTATCCAGGCAATGTGTGGTAGGTTAAAATCACCCAACAGAAGAAAAGTGGAATTAAAGCTAGCTATTTCAGTAATATAGTCGAGCGCTAAGGACAGCTCTGAAAACGCTATAGCCGAGCTTTTAGGAGGAATGTATGCATTCAAGATGAATATATCATTTGAATCCAAAGATATTTTGATGCATATAAGTTCTATTGCAAGGTTAAAAGGGAAAGTAATTAGAGTTGTACTAAAATTATTACGAACCGCGATTAAGATCCCACCTCCTACTAAGTTCGCATTGTCAATATGACGGTCTTTTCTGAATACTAAAAACTCTTGAGCAAAAAGTTCCGTGTCCAAGATCGAGGCGTTAAGCCACGTTTCAGTAAAGACCATAATATAATAAGGAAATGCTTGAGAGTTCTTAAAAATAGTTGAAGTTTTACTTCGCAGCCCTCTTACATTTTGATATTAGAGGGAAAGCCTACCAAGTTTTTTGCATTGTTATTGTTAACTAAGCTATTACGAGTATTTTTTTGTTTTTGCGGGAGTGAAAATTCTTTAACCAGTGTATTAGGAGGCCAAGAACTATTACATATTGGATCAAAAAGTGATTGAGGAACAGTTATTTTAAATGAAGATACGAAACTATTGGGTTTACTTATTTTAGTACATTTTATGCAAGAAACGTTAGGTATACTTTTAAGGGCAACAAGGTGTTGTAAAATGTCTTCCGGTGTTATGTCGGGCAGAAGGCGGGACACAAATATTGTTTTGGGTTTGGGCACCGCTGCTAAAGTTCTAGGACGAGCTAGGTTATTTGGAGGCAGTGGCATCGGATTTATTATTTCTAAAGCAGGAGCTGAAACTATAGGAATTGGAGCAGGATTGATTATTTCTGAAGCAGGAGCTGCAACTACATGAATGGGAGCAGGATTGATTAATTCTGAAGCAGGAGCTGAAACTACAGGAGTCGGAACAGGAATGGTGTTAGGCATGTCAGTGAGATCAGAACTATTGGGTTGGAGCAAGTTATTGGCTTGATCAAGATCAGGTGAACAGTTAACCTTAGCCCGATTGCTCCTTAAGTTAGATCTTTTAGGAGCGGGTCCCATGTTTTTGGATGAAGAGGTTGCAACTCTTTTTTTGCCTTTTTTGGAAAGAATGTTCGCATCAGTCGAGGGAGTAGAAGTAGGGTTTGTCCTTACAATCTCATCCGCAGCAAGGGACTCCAATATTAAATCAGATTGCGGTGATACAGTTGCAGAAGAAGATTGATCCACTAACATACTTGGGAAAGAAATCTTATTTAATTTCAAAACTACGTCAGAGAAGTTAAGGGATAACTCCTCAAAACTCTTTGAGATCTTAAAAATTTCAGTCCTCAAAGAAGACATTTTAAGGGCCATATTTGATAGCGAAAGCTTCCTACAACTGGCGCAATACCAAAAGCCGATGTCTGAAGAATTAATCTTGTCAATGAACGCATTTGTAGAGCCAACACATTTGGCATGAAACTGGTTCCCGCAGGGTCCATAGCATGAAAAAAGAGGGGTTGTTTCTGAATGGTCAGTACATTCTGGTTCGGAACAAGCCATGGTTAAAAAAAGAAGAATAATCAGAAACCAAAGTTAAAAAACAAGAAAAAATAAATATCGGGAGGAGGGCACAAAAAAATATAAATAAAATATAAGAAAAAAAAAAAAAAGTTAACAGAACCTCCACGGGAGTTGAACCCAGAGAGAAAAAAAACTATGAATTTTTGAACAGTGCGTAGACACGTTCGGCCAACGTGATCATATATTTAATAAGTTCTAAATGGGAAATCGGTTCACTAGAGTATAACTATACTAGTACTTAAAACGGAAAGAAAACAAATTTATTAGAGAAAGTAGGGAAAAAAGCTTTATAGAAAAGCACTAAAAAGCTTGCTAGGTTATTTGGACATGAAGAAATTATAGGATGGGGAAAATGACAGATTAGTATATAGAAAATCACAGAGAAATAAACTTGCACTTTAAATTTAAGAGAAATATTTGAAAATGACTTATTATATGCCTGCATAAAGCGGCAGCAAAAAAAAAAAAAAAAAAAATTAAAATATATAACAAACTGCTAGGTACTTACTATGCTTGAAATTAAAAATCATGCACAGGTTCCAAAGACATGAAAACAAAACAACAAAACAAATCAAACTTTAAAAGCATGCATATAATAGTAATTTAAAACAAAAATAATAAAATAAAAAGGCATGCAAACTATTAAAAATAGCAAAAATGTGGAGAACTATTGACACGCACAACCACTATATAAAAAACCAGTGTTACCACTGAATCTACGAAAGATAAAGTCGTTGACGAACAAAAATCTGGCATATATGCTATTGAATGTGGTGTGTGTAAACGACGCGCCATCAATAAACAACAATAAACGTTAACAATAAAGCCCATGCCAATTATATGAAAACCATGAATACAACTAACTATAATCTCTTTTTATATGTTTTTAACATTGAAAATGTTTATAGGATCGTTTTGAGAGAGTTGTGGTGTTACCAAAATGATTATTAAATGAAATAAATTCAATAAATCATAAATGAGCTCCAGCGTATAGGGGCATCACAACGAAATTTTTGGTTGGTGTTACTAAAGAAATGGCCGAAATGATTGAAATGAACACATGAATTTAGAATATGAAAAATGAACTCCAGCGTATAGGGGGACAACTATCAAATTTTTGGTTGGTGTTAATAAAACATTACTAGAATGATAAAAATAAACAAACGAACACAAGCGATGAACTACACTAGGCGTAGGTATAAGGGGAAAAAACGAAGAAAAGTATTGTTCGTCGTCAGCAGGCAAGCTTCAGTGGAGAATGGTCATGAAGAATATTCAAAAAGAGAAAAAAAAAAATAACAACAAGGTATTCAGAAAAAGACAAATGAACAGACAAGTTAATCACCAAAGTGGATAGCTTTCTGCCAGATTTTTGTATGTTGTATATGTGTATATGCATCTACATAATTATGGAGGTAGGTAGGTTGTGATTTTGTGAAAATGAAAATTATAGGTATTTATTTTTATTCGATACAGAATACAATGCGGTCTTATAAGAAAGGCCAGTGATGCAGTTGAGTGTGCAAGCAGGAGTAAAGCTTGCTTGAAAAATTGATATACCTATGTAATATGTAAGACAACCAAAAATATTATGCCAGAGCATGTTTTTTTCTAGCAACACTATTAAGACGAGATTAGATTAGAAATCAGTTTTATAAGAAATACTGGGCCCTACCAATAATCAAAGTTAGTTACGACTTAAATATTTCAGTAAAATGGATCATAATTGAATGGGCTCTAAATAATAAACCGTGCATGGTATTACCTAAATATTTACGTGGACTATAAATAATGAACCATATATTCAACTGACTTCAAAAAATTGAGAATATAATGTATGGTTAATAATTTAGGATCCATAACGTTAAGGTTAATTTCACTGCAATTTTTAAGTCAACTAAATTTGATTTTTGGTAAGGCCCACTGTCTTTTAAGCGCCATGTTTCGTCGAAAATGCACATTTTTTGTATATTTACGTTAAACGTGCATATTTTGCCGTATTTTTGTATATTTTTCATTAAAATCATAACTTGTACAGTGTCTTCTAATGTTTATTCAATAAATAATAAAGGTCTATGGGGTAGGCATTACCAAAAAATTAAAACATAACTTCAGGTTATGGCGAAAAAATTGGTATTAAGGAAATTTGGGTTGCAGTTTTGTTTTTTTTTTTTTAATTAACCTATTTTTGATCGACTCGAACGATTTTATTCAATTTTGTAATCTAGTGCTTCTAAATATTTTGAGGCCGTGTGTGAATTGAATTAAAATTTCGAATAAATTTTATTCGAAATTAAATTTTGAAGTTTGTACGTACACATACCTACAGATTCCATTCTCAGCTTTCATACGCATCACTCGCTTTTTCCTAATTCTTCTTTCATTATGACTATTTGTGCTTTGTGCAATAAAGTGGAGCCTATCGATTACCTTTCGTGCGGTGTCTGCAATTCTTTAATGCATTTTAAATGTGCAAAAGTTAAAAAATTAGACTTTAATATCATTAAATCTAAAAAGAATTTCGTATTCAAATGTGATAAATGTTGCACCAGTGTGCTAATCAAATATATTAATAACATAGATAATTTCGTTCAAGGTGTACTCGCTAATCTAAATTGCCTTAAAGATGATTTTCCTTTCTCTTGCAATAATAGAAATGATCTAGAAAGTGAAGTGGGTGTGTCGACGCGAAGCAAAACAAAAGAAAAGGTTATTGATCTCTCTGCTGGTATTAATCAAACCAAAAAGTGTCCCCCCGCCCCTGCATTGCATAAAAAAAGACTTTCTCTCTCGTCTTTGCCAAAATCACCTGCTCTGACTCAAAGCTCTCTGTCTGTGTCTATTAATATGAACAAAAACAAGAGTGCAATTGTACCCACATCGAATAATAAACCGGTTTTCTCTACCTTAGCCACCCACGTCCCTTCTCATGCACTTATTACCAAACATAATCGCAGTGATGATATGACGGATGGTGCAAAACAAAATCAAAATACTGAGTTAGACGTTGTTGTTGGAGAGAACGGCATCGCTGACGTGGATCAGGTTGCCGCAACGATTACTATTGATGGTGATGCTGCTTGTGCTGCTGCGCTTTCTAATGTTGTTGTAGGTGATGATGATGTTGTTTTCGATGCCTCTTCGTCTGCAGCTGTACAAGCTGTTATGGATGGTGAAGCTACAGTCTCTACAAAAAGTATTAATCAAAATTCAAACAACTCTACAAGAAATTCTACCGATCTTAATTCACTTCCTCCTCATTCACTTATTGGTTTTTTAAACAACAACGATGCCAACAAAAATAATGAAAACCAATCCGCGAGAGGAAAGAAAAGAATAAACAAAGATCGCACTGATTGCTTAATGGGTAGTGATGGAATAAGTGAATTAAATTCCTTGACCTATTCCTCAGTGTGGTTACACATTTCGAAGTTTAATGTAATCACTGAACCTGAAGACTTAATAAACCACATATCTGCTCAAGCAAACATTCCCAAAAATAATTTAAAATGTTTCAAACTTATTAAAAAAGGGTTATCCCTATCAGATATTTCTCATGTAAATTTCAAACTGAGTGTTCCCTCTGACTGTTATAACAAATTGATGAGTGATTCTTCTTTATGGCCCAAATTTGTTAAGGTGAAAAAGTTTATAAATCATCCAAAAAACGATGCTGCTTGCCTGCCCGTGGATTCGACTTAACAAGTTACGAAATAATAGCTGCTGCACCTATACCAACTCCTACTTTTGCTCTGAAGGATTTCAACGTTACTGCTTCATCAAGTAATTTATCATTTTATTATCAAAATGTAGGAGGTATAAGAACTAAACTAGAATCTTTATATCTTACGTTTTCATCTGTATCTTATGATATTATATTATTAACTGAAACTTGGTTGACTGAAAATCAGTTAACTTCGGAAATTTTTACTTCTAATTATACAGTGTTTAGAAAAGATAGATCTTATTTAAATACAGGTATGGATAGAGGGGGAGGCGTTTTGATCGCAATTCGTTCCTCATTGTCATGTAAGGAAGTACAGTTAATTTCAAATATTATATCGGCAACAAATTACGATATTGATCAATTGATTGTTTCTCTAACATTAAATAGAAGTACTGAATTATTTATAATTATTAATTATATACCTCCCAGGAGTTCATGTGAATATTATAGTATATTTTTTAATAATTGTAAATCTATTTTTGAAAACTTAAGTCCATCTCAACATATTATTTGTATTGGTGATTTTAATCAAGGAAATATTAAGTGGTTATTAGACACAGACGATAAATATTTAGTGCCATTTGATGTCACGTCCGAAATTGAAACAAATTTAATTGACTTCTTTAGTCAGTTTGACTTAATACAAATTAATCATTTTTCTAACAGCTTAGGCCGTATTCTCGATCTTATTTTTGTAGATAAGGAATTCAATATATATGTTGAAAAATCTGATACTCCTATTGTACAAAACTCAGTTCATCACATTGCACTCGAGGGAAATTTTTGTTTTTTTAATTATATGAAAAATAATTTATTTAATAATACTTTTGTACCAAACTTTAATAAAGCTAACTTTGATGCAATGAATGAATATTTTTTGTCTATTCCCTGGGAAACGCATATATCTAAAACCGATCTAAAAAATGCAAATGATAACTTAGTATCCATTATCAATGAAGCTGTACGCAGATTCGTTCCAAACAAAAAAGTTAAATCGAACAATCATCCTGCATGGTTCAACAAGAGACTGATTAACCTTAAAAATAAAAGAAATAAATCCTTCAAGTTACTCAAAAAAAACCGTGAAGATATAAGCCTGCGGTCAGCTCATCTGACAAATATTAAAGCATTCGATACTCTCAATAAGTTTTTATATCGTGCGTACATGTTCTCTATAGAATCAAACATTAAGAACAACAATGAATGTTTTTGGAAGTATATAAACTCTAAACGCAAATGCAATGGGTATCCAAGCTGTATGAAGTATCTGAACGATTCAACGAGTGATGTTCAGCAAATTTGTAATCTCTTTGCTGTTTATTTTCAGTCAGTGTATACTAGTAACACTCCTTCTAATGTCAATTTACCAAAAGTCTCTACCATCGTTAATATAGGGTCTATGGTTTTACTTGCTTCTGAAGTAGAGTCAGCATTACTAGGTTTAGACACCAATAAAAAGGAAGGTCCTGATGGGATCCCAAGAATTTTATTGTTTAAATGTGCCTCTACCTTAGTTAAACCATTAACAGCGATTTTCAACTTATCGCTTTCGAAAGGTGAATTCCTAGATTGTTGGAAACTCTCTTTTATAACACCTATTTTTAAATCTGGATCTAAACAGGATATAACGAACTATAGACCAATCTGCAAAATTTCGGCTTTACCTAAGATATTTGAAAAAATCGTTTGTGACAAACTAACTTTTCAATTAAAAGATTTTGTATCAGAGTTCCAACACGGCTTTATTTCTGGGAGATCCACATCTACTAATCTTTCGTTAATAACTAACTATATTATAAATAATTTCGAATCTTATCTTCAAACCGATATTATATTCACCGATTTTGCCAAAGCTTTTGACCGAGTTAACCACCATGTCCTTTTATACAAACTCTCACAACTGGGATTTCACTCAAATTTCTTAATTTGGTTAAAATCCTATTTGTCATTTAGAGTTCAAGTTGTCAAAATTGATAATCATCTATCTAATGAAATATTTGTACCATCCGGTGTACCTCAGGGTAGCCATTTAGGTCCTTTAATGTTCTTATTTTTCATCAACGATATTCCAAAAATTTTTGAAAACTCACATTGTCTCCTTTTTGCGGACGACCTTAAATTATATCGCAGGACTAAAAGCTATGAAGATTGCGCTTTATTAAACGATGATTTGAATAAATTGGCAAATTGGTGTAGTTCAAATTTCTTACATTTGAACATTTCGAAATGCCAAGTAATGTCGTGTTTTCGTAATAACACTCCGATTTACTACGATTATCAAATACATAAAACCTCTTTGGACCGTGTAGCACAAAAAAAGGATTTAGGTATTATCCTTGACACTAAACTATCCTTTCTTCCTCACATAGATTATATAATAAATAAATCAAATCAAATGTTAGGATTTATCAAAAGGAATAGTAAAGAATTTACTGATCCTTTTACTATTAAAACTCTTTATAACACTCTCGTTCGATCGGTTCTAGAGTACTGCAGTACTGTTTGGAACCCTTATTATAATAATTCTAGTGACAGAATAGAGAAAATTCAGAAAAAGATTACTAGATTTATGTATTATAAACTCAGCTGGGAAGCTGATATTCCATCTTATAAAACAAGATGTCTCTTATTTGGCATGCTGAGTCTGGAAAATCGACGTACATATTTTGCGATAATGTTTATCAGAGATATACTAACCTATCATATTAAATGTGCTCCTCTTTTGGCGCTAATATCTATTCATGTTCCCAGATCTAATTGTAGAGATCACATTCTATTTTACGAGCTATTCCACAGAACAAACTATGGTCGTAACGAACCGGTTTCTCGTTGCATCAGGGAAGCTAATTCGGTTTGCACTAGATTAGACTTTTTTAATAATTGCATTAGAGATACTTTTAAGCACAATGTATTAAATGTACTTAATTCTATGTGATTATTAACTTTTAATTGTAAAATTTATTATTATTATTTTCATTTTTTGGCTTGAATATATACAACTACATAAAACGAAAAAATGTAATCTAGTAGTCTATAAGAGAAATTTGTTCTTTGAATGATGAAATGAAATAAATAAATAAATTAACCTCACTAGTGTCAAAAATTAAATTAATCTTCGCATAAAATTTAACACGATTTTAATCCAATTCACACACGGCTTAAACAATAGGTATAGATAGCTTTTGAAAATTTAGAAAATATTACCCCAAAAGTAAAAAAATCATGTTCTCAGTAAGTCTGACTTTTTAACATTTCTTTTGTTGAAAGGTACAAAAAATTTTGTTAGCCACGAGAGCAAGCTCGTGGGACTCACTCGTGTAAATTTTGTTTTTTATTTTTGATATAACTAATGTCTTAAATAAACCCATGTAGATGAATTTAAATGATTCACCATTATAAAAAAAAAAATACATGTACCTATTTCAAATAGGTTTTAATGGCTTTTAGCCCTAGCAAATTGACTTTATGTTCGACAATCTCACTTGTACACTACACATTTTTTTTTTATTTTTAGATTTAACGTGTATAAAGCTAGCATATATGTATGTGTGGAAGTCTCGATTTTTGTGCTAGCATAGTTTTTGTTTTATGTAAATCTACGCTACCTTAATATTAAGCTAGCAAAAGTTTTAAACTGCTCAACATAATCGATTGAAATAAAAACTAGAATTTTGTGCTATTATTGTGTGGCAGTTTCGATTTTTGTGCTAGCATAGTTTTTGCATAAAAAAAAGACTATGTTAGCACAAAAATCGAGACTTTCACACAAAAATAGCACAAAAAAAAACACAAAATTCTAGTTATGGTTTCAATTGATTATGCTAATGTGTATTGTATTTGCTAGCTTTATAGACGTTTAGATTTATGTCGTTCTTTTTAGTTCAGTTTTTAAAAATACATTACATAGGTATACATACCTACATAGAATATATTTTTACAAGCAATATTGAGCATATTTTTAGGGCATATAATCATATTTGTTTTTGAGCATATAATTACTTGTTTAGGGGCTTAAAACTGTTTTTAGGGCATATTTTTGTTTGATGTAATAGGTATGTGAGTTTTGATATCAGATTTAAAAAAAAACGATTTTTTTTGGTTGAATAGAAAAGTATAATGGGGTTAATTAAACAAAATTAACAAGATTTATTTTTTGCCAAATGGAAAGTAACATTAAATACCTACACCTAGAAACTTCAAAACTTATAATGGTGTTTGAAACAGCTTATTACGTTTTAATTAATAAAAATTGGAAAGATTAGTCATGTTTTTTGTTTATCTAGCAAAATAAAGTCATTTTCAATGTCTCCATGGTTAATCTATGAGTGAAATCTGTAAATTTAATAGGAAAGAGTTCGACGTTTTAAACAAGTTTCTGTATAGAAATTACATTTTTAATATTACATTTTTAATATAGGCTCAGAACTAATTCTAAGTCCTTTTGGTCTTATATAAGTGATAAGAAAAAATCAGTAGGAATTCCCAAAACTATGTTTTATAATGATATTGAATATAATGACGTTGATCAAACCCTTGATCTATTTGCCTCATTTTTCCAATCTGTGTCCTCAGGTTCAAATTCCAATACAAGTTTTAATTTTAATTGTGATTTAGAATCAAGGATCAATATCGGTGTAATGGAACTTGACATTCTAGACGTTGAAAATGGCCTCTTTAATTTGAAACCTAATACCAAGCCTGGTACAGATGGAATTCCTACGGTAATCCTAAAAGAATGTCTTCAGACAGTCTCTAAACCATTATTAATCATTTTCAATAAATCACTCAGTTCAGGAGTTTTCCTTGGGGAATGGAAATCATCCTTTTTAATTCCTATTTTTAAGTCTGGATCCAAAAATAATATTGAAAATTATAGAGGTATCTGCAAACTTTCGTCAATTCCAAAGGTTTTCGAATCAATTGTTAAAACTAAATTATATTCCAAATTAAGGAACACATATCCGAAAATCAACATGGTTTTATAGCTGGTCGATCAACAGTCTCCAATCTTGCACTTTTTAATTCGTATGCTATTAATGCTTTAGAAAACGGATCACAAGTTGATTCGATTTATACTTGTATCCTCCTCAAAAAACTCGTGGTTTCCACTCAGTAATGCTTGCCTGGATTGCTTCCTTCTTAATTGGTAGAACTCAGCGGGTAGCTATTGAAAACAAGCTATCGAGATCTATAATTTGTTTCTCCAGAGTGCCCCAGGGTAGTCATTTGGGACCACTGTTATTCATAATTTTTATTGATGATATAGTGTCAAGAATTGTCAATGCTTAATTTATGCCGACAATCTTAAAATCCTTCATAAAATAAATCATTCTAATGATGTGCAGCATGATTTAAGACTTCTTTTAAATTGGTGTGAGGAAAAATGCCTTAATCTAAATTTAAAGAAATTTTCTTCTCTAGAAGTTCTTCAGTCTTTATTTATGACTACAACCTCAATCAATGTAAAGTAAATAGAGTTGACCAAATTAAAAATCTTGGCGTTATTTTAGATACACAAATGACACCTAACCCTCATATCGATTATATGATAGCAAAAGCAAATACAGTAGTTGGGTTTATTAAAACAAACAGTAAGGAATTTATCCTCATACTCTTGTATCTCTTTTTGTAGCATTAGTTAGATCAATTCTCGAATACGCCGATATTATTTGGAATACTAACTACAAGGTGCACTCTGATCGCATTGAAAGCGTACGAAGGCGTTTTACTAAATATATATTTAGGAAAATGAGTTGGGACTTTTCTCCCTCTTACTCTGCCAGATGCCAACTACTATGTTTATTGCCTCTTCATAGTAGAAGGAACGCTCAAGAAATAATGTTTATAGGAGATGTGTTATATAACTATATAAAATGCCATTCACTTCTCTCTCGTATACCCATACATGCTCCACCTAGATCACTGAGAGAAAGAAATCTTCTTTTTGAGCAACAGCATCGAACAAACTATGGGAAGAATGAACTTATCTCGAGAGCTGTAAGATCTTTTAATAAACGTTGTATGGGTTTAGAACTGCACTGTCCGAGGGACCGCTTCAAAAACTCCTTATTTAGTTTACTAATTTCTGATTAAGCAATTTGTATATACATTATACATACATATTCTTTTTTTAACTTATAATCAGTGTTTCGACACATTGGGATCAAAAAAATTAGATTTTTTTTACCATTGGAAAACCCCATAAGATTTCAATCAAAAAATTGAATTATTTTGCGGCGAATGGAACACAATTTCAAACTGATTTATTTTTGTCACTGTATGTCAATATTTCAAAAAAATCTTCATCCCTCGATTTACTTTTAGAAGAGAAATATGAACTTGATAAAGTTGCGGGTTCATTTTAAACTGCTACCATTTATATATTTACATTCATTTTCCATATTTTTCAACATAATTTTCACAAACGAAATATCAACAAAAAACATTTGCAAACTGATAGCTAGATTAATGTTGGTATTAGTACAAATAAATATTAGTACAACAACAAACAAATCAATTTATTTTAACCAATTGAACGCAAAAAGAGGGGAAATCGTCTTTTTGACAGATCCAAATCAAAAATAAATTGATTTATTTTACCAATGGAAAACATGCACTCAGCTCATTCTTCGCAGTTTAGTCAAACGGAAAGAAACAAAGAGAGATTGTACTTTGACTTTGGGATTGGATTTGAGTTAAGAAGGCGCTTTATTGGAATGCCTAGCTGATGTGCATTCTAATAATTTTTCAGTGAGCCCTTTCGTATTAGCATTATTATGTATAATAATTAAGTGAAGTGGTGTTTTGACTGGGAGTATGGGAGGGATATTTTGAGTTGTAGTAGTGTAGATGGGGAACCTGACACTTCCACTAAAACAAAATGTTCGAACGACACTTGCACGAAAACCTGGTATACGAAAAGTAGAATGCTCGAAATGACACCTCCTCGAAATACAAACGTAGTCAACGATAGATGTTCGCAAGCGACACGACCTCTCAAACAAAATGCTCGAACGAAAGATGTACGAAAACCAGATCCACGAAAAACAAAATGCTCGAAACGACACATCCTCGAAATACAAAAGCACTCAAGGACGGATGTGCTCGCGACACATGTACGAAAAGTACACACTACTATTTTTGCTTGGTTCTGTTAGACTTAACATATATTTAGCATAGAAAAGAGAAATTTTATACAAAAAATAAAAGAAGGCAAATGTTAATATTGAAATGGGTAGGGAATATCTGTTATTGTTTAAATATGTAATGGGAGCGAAGTCTCGCCAAAAAAAAAATCCCGCCGAAAGATTTTTTTATAAATATTTAACCGGATCACTGCTCTTGTTAAAGTATTATTTTGTACCTTTTAAAAAATATTTCTTAATTAATATTTTTGACAAAGCATTTAATTTTATTGAATATATTTTAATTATTCTTAGCCAATCAGAAGAAATGGGCTGGACGACGACTAAAATTTCATGAAAACGCATTTTAAGTTGGGTTTTTTTTTTAATTGTAGTAGCCCGTGGCGTAATGGTTAGTGCGTTGGACTGTCATGCCAGAGGTCTGGGGTTCAATACCAGCCGCTTCCACCTTAAGTTTTTTTCGGAGCTACTACCTCTTGCGAGGAAGTGACAAATCTTCCAAGAGTATCTCTTGTCATAGAAAAGTGCCGCTCACCTTAGCCGTTCGGAATCGGCAATAAACTGTAGGTCCCCTCCATTCCTGCAAACACGCACACAGGAATGGTTGAGAGTTGTAAGTCACTAGGCCCTGGTTCTTCATGAGCCGTCTGTGCCACCAAATTTATTTTATTTTATTTTTTTTAATTCTTCAAATTGCCTTAATGTATAAAAAAAATTATTTACGCTTGAATTACATTTTAAGCGTTTTTATGAATTTTTAGACGAAAAATATTGATTTTTTTGAAAATATTTTTGACAAATCAAGGAAAAAAACGCCAAAACGCTAAAAAGGCATTTTAAGCTAGACAAAAATTCCGGAAATGCTCAAAAACGATTTACGGCGAAGCTAGACGTTCTAGAGGCATCAAAGTTGAAGCCTTTAAACTTGACTTGCGGCTAAATAAAGCAACCTAGCGACTTCAAAAATGTATATTCGTAATCTAGGAGGTGCCACCTTTCAATTGATGCATCGCATTATGTGAAAAATCGACTTTTATCTTTAAACGCGATTTAAGGCTAAGCTAGATGTGCTGGAGGCATCAAAGTTGAGGCGTTTAAACTTGACTTTCGGCTAAATTAAGCAACCTAGCGACTTCAAAAATGCATATTCGTAATCTAGGAGGTGCCACCTTTCAATTGATGCATCGCATTATATGAAAAATCGACTTTTATCTTTAAACGCGATTTACGGCTAAACTAGACGTGCTAAAAGCATCAAAGTTGACGCCTTTAAATTGTCTAATAGTTTTATTTAAAAAAAAAATGAATTTGCCCGCAAAAATAAGAATAAGAATTTTCTATAATTATGTATTTATTTGCTATTTCAAACGTATATATGTATAATGTATATGCATATAGCTCGATGGCCACCAAGCCAACCAACTAAACCAATATACAACTTAATTACTCATTTTCTCTCCCATCATTCAGTATTATCCGGCATTTTGTCTCTCATCAAACTTATATTTAAGTGTTGTCCAGCGTTGACGACCGCAATAAAATTAACGTGCCATATTTTATGAAAAAACGTGCCAATTTTCGTGCCATATAAAAAAAACATAAATTCTTCTGTTCTGTTGAAAAAACTGTAATCAATTTTAGAACGGGGTCTAATACAAAAACCAAAAATCACAGGAATTCATTTGATCTATTCGTGCACTGTAAAAAATATGTGTTTTTGTCCACTTTTTACGGAATTTGGGCCAAGTTTTATTAAATTTTGTTGACATTTGCTTAATTTTAATTAAAATAATGGAAATAAAAAAGCGTTCTATATTGAAATTTTTCGTGCCCATGTGACACGAGCAAACTACTGTATCAAAAAAGCACGATCGTGGTATTGGTTTGTGCGATCCTTATTGTTTAAAAAAAAAAATATCAGAAAATAATAATGGTCATTGGTACCGTATAAGTATTTAGATTTTAGAAATGGGGAGAGAAAGGAGCTAAAACCAAATCACAAATTTCGTAATAATTTGAAGTAGGTAAAAGATATTGAATGCAGCCCGTGGCGTATTATTTAGGTGGCCAGAGGTTTGCGTGTTGAACTCCAGCCTCTTTAACAGTGTTATAATAAATTAATGGAAAAAGGAAAAAGTAAAACAAAATATAAAAAAGTACGTATACGAGTACACCATAAAAAAAATAATAAACGGGAAATGTTACCGAAAAGTAGTTTAGGAAATGTTTGTAGATCGTTAAATTCGCTACCAAAAGATTGTGACTTTTTCCTGTAAACTGTCATTTAGAAGATATCATGGTTTTTCGCATGTAGCTCTTAAACGGTAAATGCTATTATTATGTTTTGAGGTCTTTATTCTTTGCTGGTTCTTAAATGACTAACTTATACATAACAATCAATAATGGTTGAATTATTTTGCTTTTATATATATGTATGCATTATATGTGACTAATGAGTGTAATAAGTAAATGAGAGGCAATTATGAATACATAACACCACCCCTTCCTTATTTCAAAAATATAAGTTTTTTATAATTATTGATAAAATGACAAATTAGGTAAGGATTATAAAATTATGTATACAAAATTTAGTTTTATAATTCATTAATTAACTTCAATTATCATCTACTTTTTATGTGTAATCTTTCCCTCTTTTTTTTTTTTTTTTCATTTTTATTAAACTTATTAAACTCAAGAATAATTTTGAATTATAAACGATTTAAATTCCACTAGATACAAAATTTTTCTTATAAGTTAAGCTGCAAGGAAGTTTAACAGTTCTTGATATTTTTTAACGAGGTTTTTGCAAATCTTCGTCATGATCATTTCGCCCCGTAAAAAAAATCTTTTTTTTTTGAAATTCTGGACTTGAATTTGACCTTTTTCTTTTGCTGAAATTTGTACATATCTAAATCTTCTGTATTCGAATCTTCTAGTAGCTTTTTTTGAACTATCAAAAGCTATTTTTTTTTTCAGCCGAGTTTTTATTTGATCTCCATGTACTTTTTTAGTTAAACCGTTTACTTTTATCAAATAAATAACTTTCGATAAACGTTTTTCTACTTTTCCGGGTTGCCATCCTACAAAATTATTTTTAACGGTTTTATACCATATAACATCATTTTTATTAAAAATGTGTTCCTTTTTCTGTGTGCATTTTTTTTTTCTGAATTAGGTTTCAAAATTGTAACTGTGTTATTATTTTCAATTTTACTAGGTTTTAAATAATCAACCAATGTTCTTGGTTTGTATGCAAATATTAAGGCAGATGGTGTCGAATCTGTTGTAGTCGAAGGTGTATTTCTATACTTGAACAAGAAATTATCCAGCTTGGTTTGGATTGGCAAAAACATTGTCTTTTTGTCTATGAGGTACTTTTTCATACTACTTTTCACCGTTTACACCCCTCTTTCTGCACTTCCATTAGATTGTTGTTGATAGACTGGAGAACTAAGATATTTAATTGCGTTTGCTAAACAAATTTGTGAGATTTCTTTTGAAGAAAATGGAGGACCATTATCCGAAACAATCTCTTTCGGAAGTCCAAAAACAGAAAAGAATTTTCTCAAAACCTTTATCACATCCAATGAAGTCGTTTTTTTCATAAGTACGACATCCATCCATTTTGAAAATGAGTATACCATTATAAGGAATGTTCTTCCTTCAAAAAAGAAAAAATCAACATGGATTCTTTCAAAAGGATATCCTGTTGAAGTCCATTTGGATAATTTAGGCTTGTTTGAAAGCTGTTGGCATTCACTACAAAATTTCGCAAAATTTTCAATATCGCGGTCGATATTTAGCCACCATACAGAACTTCTCGCCAACATCTTCATACGAACAATTCCAATTTGCCCGTCATGTAACAAATTAAAAATTTGTTCTTTTAAACAACTTGGAATGGCAATCCTATCCGCCAATGGCAATCCTTGCCGCCAATTATAATGTCATCGATATAACCTCTAACTCTTTTGATGCCATGCAAAATTTTATCAGTAGCAGCCTGAAATATAGCTGGTGCGCATTTAACACCCATAGGCATACGCAAATATCTTAATAACCCTCTTTGCGTATTAATCGTCAGGTACTTCTGTGAAGATTCTGACAATACTATTTGTTGGAACGCTCCAGTGAGATCCAAAATACAAAATACCGTGCACCCTGCAAAACTGTAAAGCATTTCATCAAACCTAGGAAAGGGGTAGTGTTCTGAAAGAATGTGCTTGTTAATTGTTGCCTTGCAGTCTACGCAAATACGTATGTCACCGCTTTTCTTTAAAACAACTACAATAGGGGATGTCCACTCACTATACTTAACCGGAGTAAGTACACCAGTTTCAATCAGCCTATCTAGTTCTTGATAAATCAAATTCTGTATCAATCTCATTAGCCACGTTATTAAGCTTAAAATTATTTCTTTTATATGGGCAAGAATGAGCATAATGTCCAAACTTACTACATCTGTAACAAACAACATTATTATTTTTTTTTTCTTTCAATCTTCTTTAAATTGACATTTTTGTACATTACTTTGCGGTCTTTAGAAATATTTTTTTTTTTTACAGTTCATATTAAATCTACCTCTACTCAACCAGTTCTGACTACCACTACTACCACCACCACCCCCGCTATTTATTTGCAGATCCTTCACTTCTCGCTTCATCATCTCCATAGTGAGAGCAGTTTCACATATTTCGGTAAATGTTTTGTTTAGCGGTTCTTCCAGAAGCTTCCTCTGAATACCCTCGTCTCTTTGTGACCAAATGAATTTATCAGAGAGCTTGGTCTAAGTAGTTTCCAAAAGCACATTTATCACCCATGATTTTTAATTCGACAATAAAATCATGTAAACCCTCATCATGTCTTAAATTTCGTGACATGAATTTATGCCTTTCAGCACGCACATTGACTTTAGGTTTTAAATATGCTTGTAACTGTCCAATTAATTCGTTGTATAAAAAGTCTTTCACTAGCCGTGGAGCTATTAAAGATTTTAAAATTTTGTATAAATCTCCGCCGGCCAAAGAAATAAATAAAGACACTTTTTTATCTACAGCAATACTATTTAAAACGAATAAATGCTCCATTCTTTCTACATAATGGTCGAAATCATCTACCATAAATTGTTCTATATAGCCTATCATTGACAATCCCGTCACGATTTGTTTGTTATCAACCATTACGATTTTGATATCAAAACTTTTTCAGTGCACTTTGATTAGCTTTTAATTTAGTTTTTAACGTGTGGATTTTTCGATTTTCTTTTGCGAGTTCAACACGGAGTCCACCACGGTCTTCGTCGCCAAGTATTATGTTTTGAGGTCTTTCTTCTTTGCTGGTTCTTAAATGATTAACTTATACATAACAATCAATGGATAATGGTTGAGTGATTTTGCTTATATATATGTATGCATTATATGTGACTAATGAGTGTAATAAGTAAATGAGAGGCAATTATGAATACATAACAGCTATCAGAAAGCATCCTGTGCAAAGTTTGTACATTATAGTGTCCCTTCACAAAACTACATTCAAGCTTTTTTCTCAAAGGCGATATCTTAAAAAATATCATCATTTTAAAAATTTGGTCAAGTAAAAAATATTGGTTTTTAAAAGGTATTACGATTTCAAAAATGAGCAAATTTCGCAAAATTTAAAAATAATTAACTTGACAGAGGAAAATTCATATTTTTTTTTTCAAAACTTTCTCAAAAACTATTCACTTAAACAACATAACTCAAAACAAAAATAATGGAATATTAACTTAATTATAAAAGCTATACTACATCAGTGTACATATTATGTGCTTTCCTTGATTTTAAATATTTTGTTTTTTTTTTTCATTTAATGCCAATTTTTCAGAAATTGCCACCGCCTTAGGGAGGGGAGATCAAGTTTTCCCCCTTATTTTTTTTTCTTAGAATGATCCCAGAATTCTCCCAAAATATACTGCAAAAATTGGGGGACCCATGTTTTCATGTACCATTTAACAATAATATGCGAACAAAATTTATAATGATTTTATTTTTTAAAAATTTTGTAGCTAAGTGCTAAATTTTAGTTCAGTATTTATTGCTGTTATTCATTTTTAGTCGAATTCAAAAAATCAGACAGCTTTCAGTTTTTGAGACAATCAAAAATTATGAACACTACTACTTTCTTAGAATTTTTTTCTAAAGAACCTTTACACCCTCTTGTCTAAAGCTCACGGCCTTGGACTGGGGACTTTCAGTATATTACACCTGAGCATCACCCTTTACTCAAAAAAAATAATCCAGACTACATGATTTGAAATAGCACTTCCTAGATTACGAATATGCGTTTTCGAAGTTGCTAGGTTGCTTAATTAAGCCGCAAGCAGCGTTGCCAACCGCTTTGGGCAAAAGAATTAGTGGAAGCACTCTATAATCTGGATGGTCCTTCAGTTAAATCTATTCAAGAAATTTCGTTATCTCAGCTCTAAATTTGAAAACATCACGAACCTACAAGGCAACATTTCTCTCCTCGATGAATTCCGTACCATCAACTCAGATCAACAAATCGATCCTTCTCCTCACGTTCCCAACACGAATCTCGCCAGTATTAATGCACCTGCTCCTGCTTCAGAATCCATCACTGTCTCATCACATACTAACGTTCCTGATTCAACCCTCTTACCACCTGCTACTACTCCCACATTTGAAGAACCAATAATCCATCAATTGGAGACCTCCTGGACCTCATCTGAATGGATTCTTCGATTAAATAAGCTTGATGCAAGTAATAAATCAGCTTTTTATATTAAAAATGCTCCTCAAGACGCAGACGAAACATGGAATTGTTCCTTTTTTAACCGGAGATTCTCAATTCAAGATGTTGAATCTCACGCCATCTGTCCCAGACGATTTAAGGTTCTTATACCCAAAAAATATGAATGGATTTTTAACTCCTCCAAGAGGCATATTCAACTGGATTCCATGGTTTTCAATAAATGGATTGATAAACCTAAGGTAATGGCTTCAGTCGCAAAAGCGCATCAGATTCGACAACCTCCCCGTAATATGCAGTCACCAGACCAGGACCTAAAGCGTCTAATCATAGTAATAAGGCTAAGTTAAGTGAAAGTATCTCTAACCCACATGTTTCCATTAACCTGCCAAATAATTGGAGTTTTAAAACTAACCTCTTCCCAAACTTTTCCCATCCTTCTACTTCTAAGTTTAATCCTGCCCCGCTGAATCCTCAAAGCTCTCCCTCAACATCAACCCTTGCCCATCCTTCATTAACTAATCCTACGTTAATGAATCCTCACCCACCTCTGAACCAAACTCGTATTCTGTCTAACCCCAAACATAAAGGTGTGTCCTTTAACTTACCCGAATCTCAGAACCTTGCACCTTCATGTTCTCCCAATAATTCTCATGTCCCCTATTCTAAATCCCCATCTCTTAGCTCCTACTCCCCTTATTTCATACGGTCTCACATTCTCAATCCTGAGCCTCCATCTTCCCTTTTATCCCTACCGTTATCAGTCGCTACACCATTTACCAACACATCTAATGAAAACCATACTGATAATCTTCGCGTTACTTCTCCTCCCCTCTTAGACCCTCTATCTCCACCAAAGATCAGGCTCACCAAACAATTTACCGACCAGAATAACGACGGTCGTTATGTTCTTTCTCGCCTCAGAGACTAACGAATATATTCAAATGTTCGACTTTATCTAGCCTATCTTCACGATAAACAAGACCACGTTTGTGTCAACGGCATCAAGGCTGTTTCACAATGCGACGAGAAAACGAGACGTCAGCGTGACGAGAAACGCTTTCATCTTTTTCTCGTTATAAAATCGTTCCTCAATTTACAATGCAGCGAGTTATTCACAGAGACAGGGTAGAATTATTCGTGTTTGTCAGTGAAATTGGGAATTAAAATACAAAATTTGAAAAAAAGGAAAATGAAAATGTTAAAAAAAAATGCTTTTAGTACTTTTGGGAGTATTTATTTACAAAAAAACCAAAAGTCAAAAAAAGACCAAAAGTGAGCAGAAGAAGACGGTGGGAATGTTAATGAAGACAAAATTAATTAGTCGCAAAATAAAAACACATATTTTCTCGCCATTTTCGGTATTTTATTTATTTATCTACACAATTAATAAATATAAATACAAATACAGATACACTCGGTGCCCTCTTCTCAATTGTCAAAATGAAAATCGTCGTCTCGTCGCGTCTTTTTTTCAATTTTTCGAAATCATGGCGTGACGGGACGACGAGAAACGCTTTATTGTGAATACTCTGGTATATTCTCATTGCTTGAAATTGGTTTGACAGCTACGACGAGCTCTAGTCACGTTCACGTCTCGTTTCCTCGTCGCATTGTGAAACAGCCTTCACTAGAACCAATTTAATGGTTTCAATTAATCAAGAAGGTCTCCCTACGAACCCTGCTGAGCTTAGACAAATTTTCGTTCGCTTTCATGAAACCTTAAACCTTACCCCTTTAGACGTCGCAAATGACCTCTCTTACTTTGCTTCGTATGTAAAGTCAAATAGAATTTCTCACCTGCAAAGAAGCCGCTCAAATTTCAATAACTTTTTTCGATCCTAGCTCCATCAACGCACCTCACCCCTTTTATAACAAACCTCCCAAATTTTTTTCTTTGTACTATCAAAATGTACGACGACTTCGCTCTTAAACCTCCACTGTCTTTTTAAATTCTCATAAGCTTCCTTATGACATCTTCGCGTTAACAGAAACAAACTTATCTCCCGACATAAATGATAGCGACCTTTTTTCTTCTACCTTTAACATATTCCGGTTAGATGGCTGTATAATGATGGATTTACATGTATCTTCATCTGCAAACATCAAGAAAAGTAAAGCGGGATAGTCATACCAAAAAACCGAATGTGTGAAAGAGCACCACTATGAAGATGAACATGTTCGGCTTCGCTATAATCTTCATCTGCGTTCCTATAATCAAGATCTCTGCATTTTGTTCTTCTCTCTCTATCCCACAAACATACATTTTATATTTTGTATCTTTTATTTTTTGCAGAACTCGCATGAAGATACATGTAAATCCATCATAAATGATGCTGATTCTGTGGCCCGTGGAGTATTAATTGCCATACACAATCGATTCCACTCCACGCTCTTCAAAACCTCCCAGTGTGCCTCTTTTGAGTTTGTTTGTGTTAAGTCTTCAATCTCTAAAACAATACTCTACACAGCCTGTTGCTACATCAAACCAACTCAACCAATTCAATCCTACCAGCTAGCTGTCGATGCATTTTCGAAGCAGCTGACCCGTCTGATATTGTTTTAATTATTGGCGACATTAATTTTCCTAATCTCCAATGGGTTCTTTCTGACGAAGAATCCTTCTATACCGCTGTCAACCCAACATCCGATAAAGAGATTCTTTTTACCGACTGTCTTGCTGATTTAGACTTGTACCAATTGAGTGGCGTTAAAAATTGTTTAGAGCGCCAACCTGATTTAATTTTCTCTTCTGACCCAGATAAATGTGTTGTTTCGGCAAGTAATCATCTATTATCGAAGTTAGACTCCTACCACCCCCCAATCTTCTTGAAATTTTCTTACGACCTTTCTTATACACCTAATCTATCGGAAAGTCAATCGATCTTCAATTTTCGCAAAACTAACTTCCTCAAACTTAATAATTTGTTGAGCTCTACCAACTTCAACGTTATCTCTAATGCCCTTGATATTAATATTGCTATGTCTAACTTTTACTCCAAAGTTTTCAATTGCCAATTGTTCAACAGAAAAATTCCTTCTCTTCTCCTCCTTGGTATAACAATAAGAACTAAAAGATATAAACTATGGCGGAAATATCTCATATCGGGTTTTGTCTCTGATCTTCATAACTTCCAGTACTCCAGCACCCTTTTTTCAGAACTTTGTGATTCCTTTTACCAACGATACCTTAATCTAATGCAATCTAACATTATCTCTGACCCAAAAAGCTTTGTTCACTTCATCAATGCCAAAAGAAAATCTGACAGCTATCCTTCCACTCTGACCTATCTGAATTTCATTACAGATAATCCTCATGAAATTGCCAACTTAATTGCCCAATTCTTTAGTCAGTCGTTTTCTATCAACACTTCAACGCTTCATTTTATCAAACCTTTGTCAGTTCTCTTTCAACTTTCAATTTCCCAAGGTATTTTTCCTTCTTTCTGGAAAAATTCTTTCAACATCCCCATTCACAAAAAAGGTCCAAAAAGAGACATCTCCAACTACCCTATCTATAAGCTCCCATGTATTCCCAAGCTTTTTGAGAGTATCATTTATGATACCATGATTTTCCATTGCAAACAAATTATCTCCCCTAATCAACACGGCTTCCTTAAGGGCAGATCAACGACAACAAATTTAGTTGAATTCGTTTCAGGAACCTTATGTACTCTTGAGAATGGTAACGAAGTTGATGTTATTGCATCCGATCTCAGTAAAGCCTTTGACAAAATCTCCCATTCTTTGATCCTTTTCAAACTTAAAGCTCTGGGATTTCAACCTTTATTTATTGCATGGGTTGAATCTTATTTGAAAGATCGCTCTTATAAAGCCGTCTTCAGATCCTCTGTATCTGACCACATTCATGCAACGTCTGGTGTCCTACAGGGTAGTCACCTAGGCCCACTGATTTTTATTCTAACCATCAACGACGTCGATAGTGTCATCAAAGACTCCTTTATATCAATTTAATTAAATCCTTACTTAATCGTCCGGCACGCTTCACTAGCCCTTTCTCTCCTACAACTGCCTTAGACATAAGTAGTTTTAAAATAGTTTTTAAGTTTTTTTGTTTTGCTTGTATTAAGCTAATAAAGTTAAACAAACTTCTGGAGATGGGAGGGGGCCCCACCCCCTCTCTCTATGGGCGTTTGTTGCTAAATATTTGTAATTGTATTGTCATTTTGATACTATTCATTTACAATAAATCTATCTCTTCTTCTTTCAACCACTCAAGGTAACACACGTTGTTTTATAATCTCTGCTTATAGGTTATGGGCCCAGACCTAGCGGTAAAAAGGAAACATTTTTTTAGTTACGATAATTATTTTTTTTATAATAAAAACTCAAGCGAATTGCTACATATTTTTAAATAAGCAAAATGTTTAAGTCGGAAGCAAGCAGCATTTCCATCGATAGACTGCAAGGTATGGAAAACTACCCAACATGGAAAATTTCGGCGCAGGCTTTCGTAGATTTGGACAATCTTTGGACAACTACAATTGCCTATGAGGTGGATGCAGCAGGAAACCCTGCAACTGCTGTGGATCCCGAGAAAGATAGAAAACCAAGAAGCAAATTAACCCTAATGAATAATCCCTTTTGCTACGTCCACATTCAGGGTGCAAATACGGCAAAGGAGTTGTGGCAACAGCAAGCAAGTGCCTACGAAGATAGTGGGCTAACACGTCGGGTAGCACTTCTGCGTAAGCTGATTACAACAACCCTTGCTAATTGCGGCTCAATGGACATTTTTGTAAAGGAAATCATTACCACAGCCTAATCTCTAAATGGGATTGGCTTTCCCATCAATGAGGAGTGGGTTGGTTCCTTATTGCTCGCCGGATTGCCAGACGACTATCGTCCGATGATCATGGCTTTGGAGAATTCAGGTACGCAAGATGTGCGTCCAAGCAGCTCGCCAAATGCAACCAAAACTTTAAAAAAAAAGGGCCCCAGGTACAGAACCTGCAACAATCTTGGCCATATTGCGAAGAACTGTCGAAAGCTTCAAGGTTCAGTAAATAAAAGCAAAAATTCTGAAGTTTTTAGTTGTGTTTTGTCTGCAGCACATACTCAAGATAAAAGAGACGCATGGTAATTCGACTCGGGGCCACATCTCATATGAGTTTTGACAAAAACTTGTTTGATGAGCTCGATGTGGATGGTGGAACGGTGGTTGCAGCAACAGCGGTAAGATGAAGGTAAAAGGTAGTGGCTCAACAACACTTAGGCCGACATGCAGTTCTTCAGAAATTGAAGTGAACGACGTCAAATTCATCCCTGATTTATCCGTCAACCTTCTGACCGTGTCGGTCGCATCGTCAAGCAGCGACACACGGTGAAGTTCAGCAACATAAGTGTCAAAGTTATAAATTCGAAGAAACAAGTAATAGCAACTGGTACAAACGTTGATGACCTATTTAAACTTGACACAAAACCGTCAAAAGATGTTGCGTTAGCGTGTGGATCTAAAAGCTCCAAAGAGCTTTGGCACCGAAGAATGGGCCACCTCAACAACGAAAGTCTAAACAAATTAAACAGTGGGCAGGCAACTGGAATCAGTTTCACAAACAAAATTGAAAAAGATTGCAAGATTTGTGCCATCGGAAAGCAAACGAGGTTGCCGTTCAAAAAGTGTGGCAGCAGAGCCAATCAGCTGCTTGAAATCGTCCATACCGACATCTGTGGACCGATGGAAAATGTTTCAATGGGTGGAAATCGCTACTTCCTAACATTCATTGATGACAAATCCAGAAAAATATTTGTTTACTTTCTGAAAACAAAAATGGATTGGGAAGTGCTATTGTGTTTTGAAGATTTTCGAACATTCGCTGAAAATCAAATTGGTCACAGGCTAAAAACATTACGGTCTGACAACGGCAAAGAGTTTTTGAACCACAAATTTCAAGAAGCATTGCGAAAAAATGGTATTCATCATCAAACAACTAACTCGCACACTCCAGAGCAGAGATTATAAAACAACGTGTGTTACCTTGAGTGGTTGAAAGAAGAAGACACGTCACAGCATATGCAGGATTCATTCGATGATATGGAACCTGTGTACACGACCTGACATTTGTTTTGCTGTGAACCTACTCAGCCGATTCAATTCCAACCCGGGACCTCGTCACTGGCTTGCTGTTTAACATTTGTTTCGATACCTACGTGGTACATCATCATTGAAGCTCGAATTCAAAAGAGCTGCAAAAAGTGACATAGTTGGATATACCGATGCTGACTGAACTTCTAATATTGACGATCGTTTTCATAGCTCAAGGAGGAGCTATATCTTGGAGTTCCAGCTGCAACAATACAACATACAGTGGCTCTTTCGTCGTGTGAAGCCGAATACATGGCACTTTCAGCAGCCATGCAGGAAGCGCTCTGGTGGACCGATCTGGTGAATTAACTCAACCAGAAAATGCAACCACTACAAATCCTTTGCGATAACCAAAGCACTATTGCGATTGCATCAAACGCTGGCTTTTATTTCAGAACCAAACATATTGATATACGCCACCACTTCATCCAGGATGTACTGCATCAAGCTAAAGTGAAAGTTAACTATATAAGCACCAATGAACAAGTTGCAAAAGTGCTTACAGAACCTTTGGATACAACGAACATGCAATTTTAAGAACGGCAATGGGAGTCCAAGAACCATCAGCTTAAGGAGGAGTATTGGAAGCACCCTATAATCTGGATGGTCCTTTAGTTAAAAATAAATAAATAAATAAATAAATTTGATGGCACAATAGCTCATGAAGAACTAGGGCCTAGTGACTTACAACTCTCAACCATTCCTGTGTGCGTGTCTGCAGGAATGGAGGGGACCTACAGTTTATTGCCGAATCCGAACGGCTAACGAGCGGCACTTTTCTGTGACAGGAGATACTCTTGGAGGATTTGTCAATTCCTCGCAAGAGGCAGTAGCCGTTTTTCTTTTAAATAAATAGATGGCGAGGCTGGGGATCGAACCTTAGACCTCTGGCATGACAGTCCATCGCACTACCATCACGCCACGGCTACTACTCCTTTAGTTAAATCTATTACATTATTGTAATTGTAATGTCATTTTGATACTATTCATTTACAATAAGTCTATCTCTTCTTCTTTTAACCACTCAAGGTAACACACGTTGTTTTATAATCTCTGCTTATAAGAATGCCTCACTTAAGAAAAAAAGATGCCTTTTTCAATAGAAAAAATGCCTCACCTTTTTTTTTAACTAAACAGACAAAATCTTTTAAATAACAAACACTACTTTATTTAAAAAAAAAACTTAAGTAAATCACAATAAACATCTTATTAAGGAATATTAGTTAAATTAAGCCCATTTGCTGAAACGAAACATAGATATTTATGTTCAACTTAAACGCTTATGTTCCTCAGCGTAAACTGTCACATAAGCTCTTATGTTGAACATAATTATTTAATATTAAATATTTAAGTTCAACATAAGAGCTTATGTGACAGTTTATGCTGAGGAAAAAGTAAAACATAAGCGTTTAAGTTGAACATAAATATTTAAGTTTCGTTTCAGCAAATGGGCCTTAGTCATTTAAATTACAAAGTACTATTCCTTACAAACATACTTATTTTTTATATATTTAATAATAACATAAGAAAAATGCAGTATAAGCGGTATTATGGACTGCTTCTTAACGAGTTCTGAAGGCTCTAAAATTGCCATTTCCTTCAGCATCAACAGTGAATCACTCAAAAGGAAATCGCAATAAAATTTGTCTTGCACTTTCGATGAAAAAATTTAGACAGTTTTCGCGAAATAATTTTAAATCGCATGCATTTAACGTTAAAGCGCTAATAGCAATGCATGCAGCGACTTTTCCTCTCAGGTATATCTCTTCTAACGGCAAAAAACTTGTCTTTACTATCATTGGAAAATTGTGGATAAATAAATTATAAGAATAAGAACAAATACATTATAAAAAATGTAGACTGTATGAAATGAAAAAAAAACCTTTTTGAAAAAATATAAGCCTCAAAGCCTCAGGTAGTGAAATAACGCCTAAAAAGCATAAAAAAGCATCAGTTGGCATCGCTGGCCGCAAGTCAAGTTTAAAGGCCTCAACTTTGATGCCTCTAGAACGTCTAGCTTCGCCGTAAATCGTTTTTGAGCATTTCCAGAATTTGTATCTAGCTTAAAATGACGATTTAGCGTTTTGGCGTTTTTTCCGTAGATTGGTCAAAAATATTTTCTAAAAAATCAATATTTCTCCATTAAAAATTCATAAAAACGCTTAAAATATTATTCAAGCGTAAACAATTTTTTTTTATACATTAAAGCATTTTGAAGAGTTAAAAAAACAAAACCAACTTAAAATGCGTTTTCATGAAATGTTTGCCGTCGTTTAGCCCATTTCTTGTGATTGGCTAAGAATAATTAAAACTTATTTCAATAAAATTAAATACTTTGTCAAAAATATTAATTTAGAAAAAAAAAAAAATTTGATGGCAAAACAGCTCATGAAGAACTAGGGCCTAGTGACTAGTGACCTAGTGACTACAGTTTATTGCCGAATCCGAACGGCTAACGAGCGGCACTTTTCTGTGACAGGAGATACTCTTGGGGGATTTGTCAATTCCTCGCAAGAGGCAGTAGCCGTTTTTTCTTTTTAATTTAGAAATATTTTTT
This sequence comes from Epistrophella euchroma, assembly GCA_947049315.1. Lineage (NCBI taxonomy): Eukaryota > Metazoa > Arthropoda > Insecta > Diptera > Syrphidae > Epistrophella > Epistrophella euchroma. The sequence continues at coordinate 82,760,879 of OX346245.1, read as the reverse complement.
TAAAATAATACTTTAAAAAGAGCAGTGAAAATCCCGTCAAACATTTATAAAAAAATCTTTCGGCGGGATTTTCCCTACCCATTTTAATATTAACATTTGCCTTCCTTTATTTTTTGTATACAATTCCTTCTTTCTATGCTAAATATTATGTTAAGTCTAACAGAGCCAAGCAAAAATAGTAGTGTGTATTTTTCGTATATGTGTCGCGAGTACATCCGCCTTTGAGTGCTTTTGTATTTCGAGGATGTGTCGTTTCGAGCATTTTGTTTTTCGTGGATCTGGTTTTCGTACATCTGTTGTTCGAGCATTTTGTTTATTGTTTTTTTTTTCTGAATGACTTTATTAAAAAAAAAAAATGTTTCCATAGGAAATTGGTTTGAAAATTTACTAATTTACAGAAGAGAATAAAGAAGATGTAATTAATAAAATATATCAATCAATACATAAAAACAAATGTAGGTAAATGTCTACCTACGTTTTGGAATTTCGAATTAGGTAATAACTTTTTGTTTTGACCTATGAGTATTTTTTTTAATTACTTAACGGAAGCACTCAAGGCTGTTTCACAATGCGACTAGAACACGAGACGACAGCATGACGAGATCTCTTCTGAGTTGTTTTCTCTTAAAAAAGAATTTCAAACACTGAAATAATACATAACTAAGCATTTCTCGTCGTCACGTCACGTCATAAAGTTCGAAAAATTGAAAAAAAGACGCAACGTGACGATGAGAAATGCTTAGTTATGAATTGTTTCACTGTTTAAAATTCTTTTTTAAGAGAAAACAACTGCGAAGAGATCTCGTCACGCTGATGTCTTGTTTTCTTGTCGCATTGTGAAACAGCCTTCATTCCACTCAATATATGGACGCTGTGTCTCTGCTGAGCACTCAATTGTCATATCTGTCAAATTGCATGAAAACTGTATGAAGTTTTGTTTGACAGTTCGGGCTCAGCTCTGAAATGCTCTGAACTAAACAAGAAAAACGCCTTTTAATTCCTTTTCATTCTTCAACCATAACAAAGTACCTAAACGTGTATCTACATATTTGTTTACTCCTATCTTTTTTTTTTTAATTACGAGTAAAACTAAATCACAGAACACGGACGAAATGTCGTAATATAGGTACTATAAGAAACACATACTTACACATACGTTATTATCTGCTTGTACAAAAAGGGGCGGTTTTCTGTGTAGCAACAGTAGAGAAGTTCGCCGATCATGGTGGCTATTTATCTGAGTGTCTACTTCGATTTGTATTTATTTAATGACAATATCTTTTTTCTTTCATTTTTTTATTCTTCAATTGGCCAGTTCCCACGCGCTATTTTGAATATCACTATCTAAACTATTTTATTACAATAATTAAGTTGTTTGTATCTTTTAATCAGTTCATCTTCTCTTTTATTCATTCGATATTATTTCTGACGAGGTTATAAAAATCAACACATTTTACTCAATCCATTACATTTATTGTTACCAAAATCATCTCATAATAGACTGTTCACGGATATTAAGAAATTTGTGAAGTGTGACTATTAAAAATATTTCGTTGTAACATTCAACATGATTGATCGGTTTTTATTTTAACTCTTTTAAAATTTTAATTTTTTTATGTTTAATTGTATTCAAAGTCAGAGACTCTGAGAACATATTTACGTACACAATTCGGTTATAAGGAGTTTTAGCAATTTCATGCTTTTTAAAATTTTTCTCTAATATATTAATAATTTTTTACTAAACCTTTACTGCCTTATTTATAAACAAAAAATGGTTATTTCAGCTATTGTATTCAGGGTAACTACACCATGGAATAAGAATTTTCCGAACTCAAACTCAAGACAATTGCTTACTGCTCCATTTGAGTCCGGAAAATTCTTATTCAATGGTGTACAAATAGTGAACAAAAGAGCTGAAATAACCACTTTTTGTTTATAAATAAGGCAGTTAAAGTTCTAAACTACTTGAATTACCTACAAAAGTTATTTGCAAAAATTATTTTAAATTTACATTATTTTAAAACTTTAGTGCAAGTGGCTCTACCACCTGTATTGCTCCATTTGGAGATATTGTTTTCTAGTAATATTTTTTGTAAAAGTTTCTTATTGGTTTTTACTTTTCAATATTCTTAAATTTTGAATTCACTAATCAAAATATACCTTCCTTTCGATTTAATTTTTTTTTTAAACCACCCTTAGATAATTTCTCACTGTTCAAAAATATTTTAAAATTTAAAATGTATCCTGTTAAATGTACCCTGATATTTTTCCTTTATTTGAAAAGCTAAACCTCAAAGATCTATTCAGTAGAACTCAAGTTATAAGCAATCAAGGAAATCTCTATACGCAAATATATTTTTTAAAAAAATCAATGGCGATAAGAAGTTCACACTTCAAAACAAAGATCTTTCCAAATCAGGAAACTTTTACCTATAACTCCTACCCACAGTAAAAAAAAATACAAAAAATAACACAGTTCAGTAGAAAAAGACAGAGTTTAATCAAGAAAAATGTACTTGAAAAACTGGGGCCTATAACACAAAGCTACAAGTACTTGTAATACAAGTGAATTTGCTACAAGTGTAACAAATTTCTGTAACACGAAATTACTAGCCGACTGGAAGGCCTAAAAGTGTAGTGAACGTTTACTAAAAGTGGGAAATTGTGTAATTTCTTTCTTACCGTAACTCAAAGTTACAAGTATAGGTAGAACTTGTAGAACAGTTGATGGAATCTTACAGGTGAATTAAGACTAATAGGATGCTGAAAATTGAATTTAATATAAAGAATAGATCACTTTAATCAATCAAAATGTCAACAATTATTTTCATCATTATGTTATCCGCCGTTTTAACCAAAAAAAGAGTGGAGATTATTGTATATTATCCGAATTTGCGGATGATGTAGGTTTTGTGTTTGGATCAGAAAGTACATTGGATCTCATCTCAGATATAAATTACGATCTTCATTTGGTTTGCAGAGCATAAATTGGTGATCAGTTCAAAAACTAAGATTATGTTTTTCAACTTGGGGGGTCAATTAGATTTCAGCGATGCCGATTTATATTTCCATGCAACTGACTGTCCAAGATTTGAATTGTCTTACTGCATGTGCAGTTCTAGTTTGTCCACTTACTCTTTTCATAGTTGCCTAAGCTGTTCTGAAAAATGTTTCCAAATTGAATATGTCAACGAGTTTAAAAACTTGGGACTCATTATTGACTACAGGATGAATTTTGTCGCTCACACGGATAATATGAGGAAATATTTTCGTTCCACCCTCCGTAATTTCTACTTTTTGAGGAATACTTGCTCTTCTAAACAACTGATGAAGATTTACTATGGCATTTCTCATTCTAGGTTACAATACGGGATTGCTTGCTGGGGTGGTGTTTACTTGATACAAATTCAACCTCTTTTATCTCTTTAAAAACGAACTTTGAAATTAATTTGCAAAAAACATCTTTTATACCCTAGTTTTTCACTATTCAAAGATTTGAAAGTTCATCCAGTTCGCCATTTGTACTGCTACAAGGCCCCGAGCATTTTTTTTAGAAGGTCGGGCAATCTCAATTTCAGACTCATAGATAATTATGGTTTGCGTGGCAACTCATTAAGCTTAGTTTCTTTACCCAGGTTTCGTACAAACGCCTTCCGTAATTTTTATAATATTGCTTCTTGTCGTTTATTTAATAAACTTCCGTTTTTTATCAGAGCACAAACAAATTCTCTTTCTTTTCTTAAATTAGTGAAAACTAGGCTTTTTGATCTTGATTTTAATTGTATAGAATCTCTGCTCAACGTTCTTCTTTGATATTTTGATATTTTGATTCTATGCTTTAACTATAGCTGTTTTTATTTCTAACTTATTATTTTTGAAATAAATATAGAGTTTTTTAAAAGGGTCACCCCACCCATTGATTTCATTTAATTCATGAAATTACTTTATAGTCTTGAAGTGGCATTATCACTATTTTTTAAAGAAATACCTATGTCACTATTATTTTACTGAAATTACTATTATGCATCTTGAAATATTGTTAATTATTGTAATTGATTTAATGAAATAATATAAAAATTAAATTTGATGGCACAACAGCTCTTGAAGAACTAGGGCCTAGTGACTTACAACTCTCAACCATTCCTGTGTGCGTGTCTGCAGGAATGGAGGGAACCTACAGTTTATTGCCGAATCCGAACGGCTAACGAGCGGCACTTTTCTGTGACAGGAGATACTCTTGGAGGATTTGTCAATTCCTCGCAAGAGGCAGTAGCCGTTTTTTCTTTTAAATAAATAGGTGGCGAGGCTGGGGATCGAACCTTAGACCTCCGGCATGACAGTCCATCACGCCACGGCTACTACTTAATGAAAGAATAAAAATATTAATAACTAACTATTTAAGTGAATGTAATGTTGCTTGTAATATTTTCGTGGATATGTCTTTACAAGATTGTATTACCTTCCGTAGCTTAGTAAATGCTTAGTTGCTTGCATATTATGAAATGTTTGATTACTTTAACGACTTATTCCTCCTACAGCTTAATCATATTTTTTTTTTGGGAGTTTACATTACATTTCTTTTTCGCCGATGATGTTCCGAAATCTGTCTTAAAGCATTTTGAAGAAATGTTTCAGTCTTTATGAAGATGAAAAAGATCAGAATAAAATAAACATACTTACATCAATGTATATAAAATATTGATTAATATATTTATATTATAGTATTTTTTAATTTGATATATAATAATTTATGTGACCTTTGATATATCAACAACTTGTAACTGGGTTACAAATTGTTTATTTTTTAATTTGTTTTAATAATGTTCTCAGAAAAGTCTTCATAAAGAACAGGAAAATAAAAATGCTACAGGAGACCGTGTCGTGGACTTCAAAACCGAATACCTACAAGTGTAAGGAAATTTTTATTTCCTACAACTGTAGCTCTTTTTTCTGTGTTATAGAAATAAATCTACACTTGTAGCACTAGCATAAACTTATAAGTAGATTTTGACTTGTAGACTTGTAGCTTTGTATTATAGGCCCCTGGTTGGCTGAGTTCCAAAATGTAAAAAAAAAATGTTTTGATGTGCAAACTTAATGTTTTGTAAGAATTTTACTTCTCATACGTTTGACATTTCGGAACTCATTTTAGAAATTAATAAATTATATTTTGCATGTGTTATGAGCGGACGAAAGATACATTTAAAAATAAACTATTAACCTGACATACAGCAGCATTATCCTTACTAAGCAATATTCCACTTTTTCACCGGAAATATCTCAACAATACAAAATGTTCTGCTGGTTTCAGGCGAATCGTCACATTGATCAGTTTATGTTGAAAAAAATTGTTTATGAAGTTGAAAACGCCGGACGCTGCTGACTTCTTCTTCTTTTGTTAAAAGGCAACTCTACTCTTTTAAAAAGTATTAATCAAAAATAATTAATACAAAAATTTAAACAGTATGATTCGCTAAAAAATGATAACATTTATTCGTATAAATACAAAAATTGTGCAAGACTAAAATAAAGTATGTTATAATCGAAGAACTAACTGATCAATACATTCAAAGTACTGGTCAAGTACTTGAAGTACGGCTCAAGTACTTAAGTACGCCAATACTTGACTTTTTTAAGTACGAGTACTAGGGTACTGAAGTACAAGTACAAGTCCTGGTACTGGTACATACTTGTACTTTAAATTTAAAGCTCTGGTTTAAAGTGATATTAAAATTAAAATTAGGGAGTGTAACAATTCTAACGCAATAGAATCCCTAGAACTTAATATGTATACGACAGATTTATATAAAAGTCAACAACTTGATGCGCTTTTCATATGCACACTTTATGTTTCTAGGTGTCCTATCGCTTTAAAAAGTAGCTGTGACCTCAAAAACACATACCTTAACATAAATATAATATTTCAATTTACGAAAACCCAAAAACATGAAATAAAAGCAAAAAATCATGTAGTGGATTATTTTTTTGAGTGGTATAATTGATCCTCGGGTTCGGGTGAGAGTCCCGAAATCCCGAAAACCCAAAATCCCGAAAATGCAAAATCCACAAAACCCAAAACAAGGGCACCCAAGACCCCGAAGACAATACCGAAATCCCAAAAAATTATACAAAATGAAAAATTTGCGCAAAATTTAATATATAATTTTAATATATGTATGTATATAAATGTATATAAATATGAAAATGATGAAAGAGAAATAAATCAAAAAAAAAAATTTCGGAACTTTAAAATTTAGTAAAAAGAATTTTTTATAATATTAATTAATATAAAGCATAGAATTGTCATTTGTTTACACTTTTTGATTGTTACTGGCCGTTTTTTTATTTTAACCAATGATTGTTAAGGCTATCCCAAACCAATGCTAAACATTCGGAGCTACGACGAAAACAATAACAATAACACGTGGTTATCAAAGAAAACAACACGTTGACGAAGAAAACAATAATAATTGGCGTGTTCAGGAAAAGAAGATCTCTGAGATTTCTCAACTTCAAAAAATGAGCAAGCGAATCCAAATTTTTTTTCCTCAGAGTTTTAACAGCAGAACTGAGAAATTTTGTTGAGGAATCTTGTTCACGTAACTGAGATTGCTGAGGGCTCTGAGATCTCATTTTCCTGAACTTGCCTAATGTCTTCTTCGTCGCGCCGAATGTTTCGCGTTGGTTTGGGAGAGCATTTAAGCGGCCCATACACTCAAAACAAGTATGTGCACCGGTGTCATATGACGCCAGTGTGGCATTACGCCATACACATTGCACATGTAGCGACTCCTGTAACCACCCACTAAGGGGCCAGTTATAGCTATCATTGAAAACCATCATTGAAAATTTTAATTGTTTATTTTGGGACATTTAGAAAGTCAAATCGGTAAATATTTTGATGCCAAAATATTGCCAATGACTTGAATTATTATCCTAGTCGAAAAAAATAATTTCATTTTGTCCAAACCTTCCACTTAAAATTAACTTTATTTTTTCAATGATTGAACTACTTTGGCAGATTCCCTGGGCCCAGATCACGTCAGACGATCGATTGAAAATAGCTGTTTCTATCACATCTAAAAGGATCGATCATCTTACGCGATCCAGAAGTTCATGTACATACGCTGTAACTAATTACATGCACCATCGTTGAACCTTATTTTATCAGTGAGTTATCCACGAATCAATATTTAAACAACGATTGTACACAACTGGCAAAATCAATAACGAAGTTCAATTGTAATTACTAAAAATTGTAAAATTATAAACCCTTCCGGGAATAGTTGATATCAAATCCATTACTTCATAAACAAAAAAAATTTCGACCATCAAAAATATTGACATCATACATTATTTCCGTCAAAAAGTTATGTGAGTGAGAATTGAATGTTGATTGGTTTTATAAAACCAAAACAAATACCAAAAATAAACTAAAAACAAAGCTAGTCTTTCTAATTGCCAAAATAACAAACGCCATTTTTGTTAAACAGTTTGTTTTCTTTATTTTGATTTTTTGAAAATACACCTGACACAAGTTCTCTTTTATTTGAAGTTGATTATGATTTTTGATTTTTTCCAAACATTTCCAAAAAGTTTGGAATAATTATAGGTACATAAATCTGGGGTATGCGACGACAGTCATGAGCGGCATAGGTATCATCTAGCCTCATTACCAGTATACAAAATCAATAAATTGAATAGCACTTGTTTACCAAGCAAAATCTTGTTTTAAATTTTAAAATGGTGATCAAACCTAGAAAACATTATTTACCTTAATTGATAAAACAAACAAAAATTAACCGAGTTTTCTTAAACTTAATTGTGGGTTTATTAATTAACAACTGCAAGTTAGACGAATATTCAACCGATCTAACTTGGAAATAATGTACATTTATGTATCAAAACTTACAAATCTAAACACTGATAGTATTTATATAGGAATTTTTAATCTGATTTGCAAGTACGTACTTTAATTTGTATGCAAAATAACTTTTCAGCACTCTTTTTTACACTTTTGATTGAAAATTGAGAGCTATACGTCAATGATCAGAAAACAACAATCTTGGTATATACGAAGATTGTCAAATTACATTCCAAAAAAAAAAACTAACGAACTAGAAAGGAATATAGATTTTCCAGTCTTTTTTTAAATGCTAACAGGCCGAACACAATGCTCCAGATGCAGCTGCAGCATAAGTCAGCTATTACACGTTGACTCAAGAGTCATGACTCTTTTTTCGAATCCCTCTTTCAAAATCATTATGTGAGGCGCGTGCTATTACACACTTGACTTTCGATTCTTGACTCAAATTTGACAGTTCTATTTTAGTTTTGTTTTCCGTGTTAATGCTCTTTGTCTACGCACCATACAAGTATACATGGGCTCTTGACAAGACACGAATAGAAATGAAGCAACATTGTAAAATAACGAACAAGAGAAATGGAAAACGTCAAAAAGAGTCGCCGAAAATATGTCTACTATTACACGATGACTCTAGAGCAAAGAAACTGAATATAAAGAAATGAATCCTTCGTACGTTTCACCCTCCAAAACCCATTTGTTTACATTGTTGTATTTGTAATTTAATTTTGTGTCGATGAATAGATGTGAAATCCAACAACAATATAGCAGAGTGATGTGACGATAAATACTGTGAAAGTGTGAGTTGTGAGGGTACTGTGAATGTGTGAGTTTTATACCGCCATTTTTACACATACTTTCTCATTTTTTATCTGATAGAGCTTGTAGGCAAACTGAACTGACTGAACGAGGATTCATATCTTCATATTCAGTATTTTTGCACTAGAGTCATGACTCTTTTCAAAAGTAATGAGTGCGAAAGAGAAAAAGAATGAGATGGAAAATCTTTGAACCGGAGAGTCGTTGGGCCAAATTTTCGGCGAGTCTTTTTGACGTTTTCCTTTTCTCTTGTTCGTTATTTTACCATGTCGCTTCATTTCTGTTCGTTTCTTGTCAAGAGCACATGTATACTTGTATGGTGCGTATACAAAGAGCATTAACACGGATAACAAAACTAAAACCGAACTGTCAAGTTTGAGTCATGAATCGAGAGTCAGCGTGTAATAGTACAGAATGATTTTTAAAGAGGAATTCGAAAAAAGAGTCATGACTCTTGAGTCAACGTGCAATATCAGACTATGGCCCGCGCCCACTGATCTCTATAAAACACTGGATAGTGGATTCATATAAAAAGTTTGAAGCAAATTGAAGGAATTTTATAACTGTGAGGAAATACAACATCAGATTGTATTTACCGTTTATAACAATTATTACAGTTTAGTATTTCTTGTTTTGTTTGCATATTTTTTTCGTTTGCATCTTTTTTTGCGAGTAAATTATACTTATATATAAAAATCTACTGAATGAATTCTTGTTCCAATATTTTTGTTTTTCCTACCTCACAGTGGTGCGTTCTTTTATGTTACTGTGGTTAACTATGGTTTATGTGTCAAAAATAAAAGTTGATGTGGCATAGTAAAGAAAGTTACTATTGGCAACTAATTGTGTTTGGAATGAAAAACAAGAAAATAATGTGATTGCATTAAATTTATTGCAAAAAAAAATATTAGGAATTCAAAATAACATGTGTAATATTTCCAAATTAAATTTCTTTACACCCAGTTTAGTATAAATCGAACAGAAATAAGTGCAATTTTTGTCATTGCTTGTGGCACAGGATTTTTTGATGAAAAATTAATCAAATATAAAGAAGAAAATGCCAACAGAAAGAAAATGTATCAGAAAATAAAAGAAAACTATTCGAAAAATGAAATTCGACAAAAAAAAAAATTGATTAAATTGATAAAAACATATTTTAAATGTTGAAAACAATTCCAAATCAAAAGGGCAAAAAGTAAACAAAACATCCACCATGGCATTTCAGCTGTGTTTGACAGATCAACTATTTCAATTCATATCGAGGAGATGAGTTGGAAAAAGTTGCAAAAAGTTACTTTTTGACACTTTTACTTTGGAATTTTGGAACGATTTTATGACGTCATAAAATTACTCGAAGTAACTTTTCTGAATTAAAGGAACGACCGAAGTTAACTATGTTTAACTCACTGATCTCTATAAAACACTGGATAGTGGATTCTCTATATGTATAACAGTGCCGCTCGTTAGCCGTTCGGATTCGGCAATAAACTGTAGGTCCCCTCCATTCCTGCAGACACGCACACAGGAATGGTTGAGAGTTGTAAGTCACTAGGCCCTAGTTCTTCATGAGCTGTTGTGCCATCAAATTTATTTATTTATAACAGTTCTTTTTGAGCACAGTCCCTGTGAGGAAGTACAAGCTGTCAAGTACTTCCTCACAGGGACTGTCACTTTTTTAAACTAAAGGAAAGAAAGAGATAGATGCTAGTCATAAGAAACAAAAAACAAACAAAACGTTCACTTTCACTGGCTTCGTTCAATAGAAAATCTGAAATTTCAGCCAAAATTCACTGTGTCAAATTCTCGTATTTATTATAGAATTTGCATTGAAACGAAATAAAATAGAACTTTAATTATATCTTAGGAACAAGTTTTATTAAATTTCATTAAAATTGCTTGTTATTCTGCATTAAATTTTGTTCCTTTTCAAATGTTTTGAGTTTACAAAATGTTTTTTTTTAAATAAATATTACAATTTTATTATAAAAACTCATGAGCACAAATCCACCACTAAGTAGAGCGAAAATCAAGAAGGTTCCACTGGTATTATATACTGCAGCTCTTTTGGCACTTCTCCCAACACAAACAATTTTCAGTTGAGATTTTCTTGTCCGAAGTTTCAGATGAAATGTAACTAAACGTTAATAAAAGTCACTTAAAGTCATCTAACCTTTTATGAAAGCTGGCCAATCAGAAGCTCCAAAAATTCAGAAATCTGAAATATTAGATGTAAAACGCAATGCATTGAACGCGGCCATTGTTGATGTGAGTCTGTCACTGATCTCAATAGAGATCTCTACCAAATTGTCAGTTTCAAATGACAGCAAAAACTTGGCACAATGACAGATGAAATTGGAAAGAAAAAAATAAGGAGGGCTAATTTTAATTACAAAAATCTTGCTATTTTGTGCACTAAAAAGATTAAAATATCTTATATAAAGTATAAAAACATTTTTACTTGCATGTTTTCTATAAAAAAAAAGGAAAAAAACAATTCGAAATATTTATTTGCCTCCAAAATAAAACAAACAAATGGCTGCCACTTAAATGAAATTGTGCCAAGAATTTTAGTTTGACATTTAAATATGAACGAGACAGAGATATATTGCTGATTGTTAAAAAGCCCTATATACCAGGATACACTTGGTCTTATTAATTAAATTTTTGGCTGTTTAAACTATGTCTAATGTCGAATTCCTTTTAAAAAAAAATCGATTTGTTTAGAAGAACAAATCGATTTTTCTGGACAAATTCCTTGTATTGAAAGAAAAAAATGGATGCTGTTTAGAAAAAAATCGAATTTTTTTGGTAAAAGGAATTCGACATAAGTATTTTGAAACAGTCGGAAATATTCTTTTTTAATAAAAAAAAATATTGCATTTCTCTAGGTTTAGACAATAGATTACGTTGTCTAAAGCAAGATAAAAAGATAGATTACTTTAGCGAAAATTAGAAAGGTTTTTTAAAAACTTGGACGGCTGTCTAAAGTTAGACAATGTTTATTAATAAGACCAACTAAGTACAGACGATTGTCAGATCTTACAATATTGTCCGATCTGTCAGTGGTCTGACAATGGCGGACAATTAGCTGACAATTGACAAATTTGTTACAATGTAAAATTGTCCGTTCAAACGATTGGTAGATTTTGTGCCAAAGTCTGACAATTTATTTGTCAGCTCTTGTCTGACAATTTTCGGCCAATTATATATCTGACAATACTGTCAGCTTGAAAATTTTCTGTTCACACGGTTGGCAGATCAATAAAAATAAAAAATTTCAAGATCAAACATCTTTTATAGAATTTCACTTTTTAATGTATGTAGCCACTATCAAGAAGAGGATACTTTCAAATTGATTTAAAAATCTAGTATCATAGTGGTAATTCCAAAACAATTGGACGAGCATTCGAAACAATTTAACTACAACTGGACATCGAGGGCAACGGACGACTTTACTCACTACGAAGGAGAAGTATGCCAGAGGTCGTCAAGACGCGCTGGGAAGCACAAAAGTCCATATTCTCTATCGATTTATTAAACAAAAAAAAAAGAATTTAAATTTTAAATCATTTATTTTTTGAAAGACGCAAGAATGAGAAGATCTTGCAATAATTGAACAATATTGTTTAGAAGAAAAAATAAACCTTTGCGTACAAACAATTCAGCAGGCTACTCTAGAGAGTTCGACTGATTTAGAAAGTGACCTTGAGACTATGTTAGATCTGTGCGAATTGGCGGCTGCCTATTGTTACCAATTGCTTGAGCTGGTTTTTTTTCAGGTAGTGTCCCTGTCCACCCTCGTTTTGGCATTCTTCAAATATATTTGATTGCTCGTATAGTTTCTTGGCCATTTTGAAGTCCAATTTTTTTTAACTTGTTGGAATTTGATGTTCACTTTATTTTCATCGTATTTAATCTTCGTTTGAGTAGATATCTTTCAATGGTTTTATTTATTCCGAACAAAACTACAAAGCACAAGGAATTTAATATAAAAAGGAGGTCTAGTTGCTTTATAGTTTTTTTTTATTCAGTTTGGGAAAAACTACAAAATTCCTGCAAAAATGTTTTTTTTTATCTCTCAACTCGGCTCCAACAGTTTGACATTTCAAACAATGAAGCAATTGTCAGAAATTGTAAGATGTTTTCAACGAAAACATCTGACAATGACCAATGAGTCTGACAATGTCCTAATCGTCTGACAATGACACAAATTGTGCGTTCAGACGATTGTAAGATACCTTACAATTTTTTGTCAGATTGTCATCTGACAATTACCTGACAATTAGGCCTATTCGGCGAAATCTTTTATTCTGTTATTCTGCTATTCTGTTATGAATTTCCATACAAAACTTTAAGCTGTCAAAAAATCTTTTATGAATTATAATTTTGGTATTCGGCATGCCAAAATCTGTTATAAAATCTGCTAAAAAATCTTTTATGAAATGTCAACAATTCGAACTTTTACAAAATCTTTTACTAATTCCATTTTTGATAGTCAGCAAGCCACAATCTGTTATGAAATCTGCTATAAATCATAAAAGAATAAAAGACAAATTTTTTTGACTTTTATCATAAAAGATTGAAGATTGAGTGAATTAAAAATGGAAAAATTGCCGTTTTTTCCTGGTGATTTAAATTGAACTCATTGGCAATTTTTGTTAAGTTCAGTTATTTTATTTTCAACTATACCTTTGTTTTAGAAATAAGCCGGTTAGCTTTTTCATCAGAATTGGACTGAGACTGATGAGTAGAAAAGTGCAATGCGTGCTTTAAAAAAAATACATCCAGAACAATAAAGATACTGAATCTTTGATCCAGAAATAGTTCGCCAAGAGTTTATGAAACCAACTTACATAAAAAAACTCCGATGGAAATGCCATACGTGATTCATAATTTTTTGAAAAAGGGAAATTAAAATACAAAAATAGAGAATTATGTTGCATTTGTTTTACTTTATAACACAATAAAAAATAAAGTTATATGATTGTGGTTCTGTCTCCATGTTGTTTTATTTTTTTGAATTAAAGTATGAAATAAAATTAAGTTTTTTATTTTGAATTTAACAATAATTTTATTAATTAAATATGTAATTAAACAACATTAAATTTTGAATAAATAAATAAAAAGCGACGCGTTTCGGAATCTATTCCATCTTCGGGCTTTTATCAAAACTTTTAAAGCTGGGTTTCGTTGTTGTTACCAGTGTTGTTGTGCCATTTGAATTGCTGTGAATATTTGTCCTTTTTTTGCGTTAGTTACTTGTTGTAGTTGATTGCGGTGTCAAATAAAGTGTTAGTTTTTATTGTTAATTTATCGTTCATTATCTTGTCTTGTTCTGTCTTGCTCGCTTTATATATTTCGAACTCCTCCAATGCATCAAGTTTTGTGCCTTTCTTGCAAAAGTGCATTGGTTTTAAGTTGTTGTCAAAGTCTGTGTAATTGTGGTTCTTGTCTATCATGTGTAAAGCATATGTGGATTTTGTATTTTGTTTTGGTTTGTGTTCGGAAAATCTTTCATAAAAAGTTCTCCCTGTCTGTCCTATGTAAAATTGATCGCAATCGTTGCATTTTATTTTGTACACGCCAGAGCAAATTTTAGTGTCTTTTATTGTTTTTGGTGTTAATATTTTCTGTATATTATTATTTGTTTTAAAAGAAACGTTTATGTTGATTTTTTTTAATTCATTTTTTATTATTTGTGGTAATATGTTTGTATAATCAATTGCAATGTATTTATTATTGTGTAGTGAATTATTGTTGTTGTTATTGTTTTTGTTTATTTTCTTTTTCTTTTTGTCAATTAGCTTGTCTATCATATCTGTTGTGTAGCCGTTTGCTATTGCTATGTGTTTTATTATGTTGACTTCATCGTTGTAATCTTTTTTGGCCATGGGAACATTAAAAAGCCTGTTAATGAATGCATTGTAGGCTGCCGTTTTTTGTGTGAAAGGGTGATGTGAGTCGTTGTGAATTGTGATGTCGGTTGTTGTTGGTTTTCTATAAATTTTGAATTGGAGTTTGTTGTTGTTTTTAATTATGTTCAAGTCTAAGAAATTTATTGCGTTGTTTTGTTCTATTTCATATGTGAATTTGATTTTTTCATTAATGTTGTTGATATATTTGTTCATGATGTCTATTTGTCTGTTTGTGCCATTGAATATTATAAAAGTGTCGTCTACATATCTTGCATAAAATACTATGTTTTTTTGGTATTGATTTTGCTTAGATAATATATATGTATTTTCAAAGTGGTTGAGATATATGTCTGCGAGTAGGCCGCTGAGCGGAGATCCCATCGCAAGTCCCTCGTCTTGTATGTAAAATTGATTATTGAAAGTGAAATAATTTTGTTTAAGTGTTATTTGTAGTAAAGTTATTATTTCATCTATTTTTTGTTTGTTTATTTTGGCAGTTTGAATTAGATTGTTTTTCAGGATTGTTATTGTTTCATTGACTGGAACATTTGTGTACATGTTCGTTACATCGAATGATAATAATTTGTGCTGTGTTAATATGTTAATGTTTTTTGTTTTTTCTATAAGTTCTGTGTTATTTTTTAAACTATTGTTGTTATTTAATATTATATTTGTAGTTATGAGTCAACATAATAAAACACATAGCAATAGCAAACGGCTACACAACAGATATGATAAACAAGCTAATTGACAAAAAGAAAAAGAAAATAAACAAAAACAATAACAACAACAATAATTCACTACACAATAATAAATACATTGCAATTGATTATACAAACATATTACCACAAATAATAAAAAATGAATTTAAAAAAATCAACATAAACGTTTCTTTTAAAACAAATAATAATATACAGAAAATATTAACACCAAAAACAATAAAAGACACTAAAATTTGCTCTGGCGTGTACAAAATAAAATGCAACGATTGCGATCAATTTTACATAGGACAGACAGGGAGAACTTTTTATGAAAGATTTTCCGAACACAAACCAAAACAAAATACAAAATCCACATATGCTTTACACATGATAGACAAGAACCACAATTACACAGACTTTGACAACAACTTAAAACCAATGCACTTTTGCAAGAAAGGCACAAAACTTGATGCATTGGAGGAGTTCGAAATATATAAAGCGAGCAAGACAGAACAAGACAAGATAATGAACGATAAATTAACAATAAAAACTAACACTTTATTTGACACCGCAATCAACTACAACAAGTAACCACACGCAAAAAAAGGACAAATATTCACAGCAATTCAAATGGCACAACAACACTGGTAACAACAACGAAACCCAGCTTTAAAAGTTTTGATAAAAGCCCGAAGATGGAATAGATTCCGAAACGCGTCGCTTTTTATTTATTTATTCAAAATTTAATGTTGTTTAATTACATATTTAATTAATAAAATTATTGTTAAATTCAAAATAAAAAACTTAATTTTATTTCATACTTTAATTCAAAAAAAATAAAGGAGCACAAAATAGTTATTTTCCATCTTATTTTGGTGTTGTTCTTTTTGAGCTGCTGTTGTTGCTGCAGCTAACGTCGCTTATCTTTTTGCTGCTGGTTGAGTTGGCATTGATGATGCTGAAGTATCTGCACTTCATCCGCTTGGTCGCCTATCCACCGGTGGCATCCTTCAAGATCAAAGACTAGTAACACTGACGGCAACCGGTTTGCCACTGTTGGCATCCTTGAAGTTCACAGAATAATGAAACCGACGGCAACAGGTTTGCCTAAAATTACGTACGGCACAACATCCCAAAGGTGGGTATTCGTAGTAAGATTTAACGCACAAAGGCTTTCTTGGCATCAATGTTACGACGGCGGCATCTCCAGACTTGATGGCCTAGGTTTTTGGGTTCAGTTTTCATACCTGAACGGCGACCAACTTTCTACTCGAGTTTAGAGAACTTTCAACGTAAACACTGATACACAGGTTGGAAATGCAATTCCAGATTTCCCTCACAGAAGCAACAGCACCACAGAGATCGATGACTGCTTTTAATTTTAATGGTCTTAACAATTTCGCCAGCCAATTTATATTTGGTCACAACTAAATCCTAAGCGATGGTTTTCTCTTGGGCTTCAACTTCGTCGGCCATTGTTTTGTTGTTAATTTGTTCGTTCTTTTATCTAAATTCAGAAATACTTAAGTAGGAAATTGTTAAAAGAATACTTTATATTTAATACCTGAAATTATTAAAGTTCTAAATTCATTTTACTTTTTTTTCAGATTTGAGATTTGGTTGGTCTTCATTTTCAACTCATTTGACAGAACAGCTTTGGATTTATGAAAGATTTAAGTTCTGTTTGCTGACATATTTTGTTTTCGAAGTTCCGTAACAGAATTTTATAAAAGTTCAAATACCTGAATACCAATTATAAAAGATCTTTTATCCTGAAGGTCTTTTATAATTCATAACAGAAAATTCATAGAAGAATAAAAGATTCGGCAGAATAGGCCCAAATGACGTTTTTGATTGTAAGTCATTTGTGACAGTATTTTCACTGACAGATCTGACAATATTATAAGATCTGACAATCGTCTGTACTTAGTTTTACCTGCCGCTGCAGGAGTAGAAGAAATGCCTTCGCAGAATGTTGCAAAACTACTTCTCTTAGCTTTTCTTATTTCCCTGCTATATTTAGTCAACTCTGCAGAGTAGCTATTCCACTCTCCAGTTCTTTTTGCCTCATTAAAGAGTTTTCTAACCTTGGTTCTAAGTTTCGACAAATTGTTATTCCACCATGGAGCGTCTTTTTGTTTTTTAACGGTTGTCAGTGAACAGCTGAGTTCATAGGCCTCATTTATCGCGCCACTAAACTCGTTGACTATATATTCTAGCTCAAGGTGACTGTTTGTTGTTCTAACTGGCCCTAATTGCTCAAGATTTGTCTGGAGAGCATTTTTATAAAGATTCCAGTTTGTTTTCTTAGGGTTCCTTCCAGAGGTATTCTCTGTTAGAAGGTTTTCTAAGGTAAACACTATGATTCTGTGGTCAGACATTGAGGGTTCGTTGGAGACTCTCCAATCCCTTATCAAGTAACTTAGGTTCGGGGTTCCGAACGTTAAGTCTAGAACTTCTTTTCTACTTCTTGTTACGAAGGTAGGGGTATTCCCTACGTTAAATATATCTAGATTTTTCTCGATAATAAAGTCTAAAAGGTACTCACCCCTTTGGTTTATATCGGTACTACCCCATGTTGTATGGTGGCATTTGCATCGCATCCCACCATCAACGGTAGTCTTTTTCTGTTGCAGTAGTCCACAAGCTTCTGTACTTCTAATGGTGGTATATTGGCGACATCACCTGCGAAGTATGCTGCTGCTACTACTATCGTGCGGGGACTTCCATCAGTGTAAATTTGGTACTGTATTGGTACTAGATCCCTCGTCATAAAATCTGAAAGACATATAAAATTAATATTATTTCTTATTTTTATGCATGCTCTGGGCGAGTCTTGTCTCGTATCCCATATTAATTTAGATTCCTTACTTGTAAGGCCTCTTACTTGGCCCCCGTAAATCCAGGGTTCTTGGATCAGCACTAGCCCTAGATCTTCAGATATGAATTTTTGCGTGCTGGTCCCGCGTCCAGTCATTTGGTTTATGGGTTTGGGGGGATTTCCCCCTCATTTGCAAGCCGATGGTCTTCCTCTTCTTCTGTTGGAAGCGTCTCTTCTGGGTCTTCCCGAGCTGGAGAGAGGTCCATGCCCTCTATGTCTCCATCCGCTTGGCCCAAGTTCTCTATCGAGCTTGTTTTTGGTTGAGGTGAGGAGGGGGGCTGGAGGTCGGGATGGATTGGGATGGGGTGTAAGGTAGTTGAGAGATGGCTTGGTGGGTTATTTGTTGGGATGATAGGAAAGGAAGTGGAGGGGAGGTTTGTTTGTTTGATCGTTGGATTGGGTTTTGGGACTTGGAAGCTGTCTTTAACGGCCGGTATAATGTTGGGAGCGCAGTCCCCATCTCTTTTAGGCTCATGTGATCTTGGACCTGTACCCTTTCTTAGTCCCGACACCTGGATTGTTCCGAATTTGTAGTGAAGTTCGTGGTTTGCCTTCACTATGGCGTCTGCTGACTGGGCATCAATATTGATCACCAACAGCTGCCCTTTACCCTCGGCTTTGCTGTTCAAAATTTTCCAGGCTCGGACATTTAGGCCTTCATTCTGGGCTTGGATCAGAGCCAAGGATTTCTTGTCGTCCTGACCCACACTTCTTGGAAGGAAAATTGTAATAGTGTGCATCTTAGGGATTTCATCCCCCAAGCATGCAACTAGTGCAACGCCCTTCCAAGTGCTTAGTTTTGGTGCCATTCCCCTCAGCCAGTCTGCTGTTTGCTGACCAGCACAGCCAACCACAAGCAGACCAGTTCTGAAGTGAATGCCATTAAACTTAAGCTTAACTTCCCATCCTTTGGAGACTACCTCAATAATGGCATCTTCTAGTACCGTCAATTGCTCGGTACTCAGAATAACCTGAGGGTATTCCTTTGGAAGGACTGCAATGCGAGTGCTCTTCACCGTGTTTGCATAGGAGGGTACCCTGTGTTCGCTGGACTTTGCATATGCGGTGCTTGATCCCGCTGCTTTAAAAGTCACTGATTTGGGTCTTTTGGCCTCTTGCCTTTGTGGAGGGGTAATAAGGTGGCTTTTTCTCTTACCCTCGGTATGGATCGGCGAGGATGCTGTTTTCCTCTCATCCACCTTTTTCCTGGCTTCCTGTGGGGTCATCCCCTTGTCTAGGAACCGGAAGAACCACTTTGTGCCGGCTCCACTCAGTCCTTTCCTGTACGGGTCGTCCAGTGCACCTGGTTCGCCCAGTTTTGGAAGTGGACGAAGCCTTCTATTTCGGCTGTTGGGTGGTCGTTTTGGTGATATTGAGTTTCTGCTTGGTGGTGATGTTTTCCCATCCAAGTCGCCTTCTTTGGCTTCCATTGCATTTCCCACTTTCCCGGGAGGTATTCTCCCCTGGTTAGTGGATAATGAACTGGGGGAAACATCCTTCACTTGCCCGGGAGGTTTTCTCCCCTGACTAGTGGACGATGTCTCTTTAATGTCTGCCTGGTGCGGTAAATACCTTGGAGACATCCTCTTAAGGTATAGACTACAACCCGGCCTCGGATCTTCTCCATGGAGATCTTTCTCCACTCGATCCGCGTACTCACTCGCGGTGACATCCCGCGGAGTGTTAAATTTTTTGTGGTTTCTGTTATTTCTTTGTTTTTGTTGTTTTGGCATGTTGTTCCCACGAGTAGCTAGAGAAATATTGGGGTCCGCCATGTCAGAGCTCCGCATAACATGGAAAGGTCTAGGTTACTCTTTGATTCGACCTGTTTTCAAAGAGGTTCCGTTAGAATACAGCCGGTATACCCCCTGGCTGCAAACCTTCCAATAGGCACGGGTCACATAACACCTTGGATTAGGGGGGGCAGTTCTTAGTTCGTAACTCCTCAAAATCGCTACCGACTCAGGTTGCCCCAAGGCGGCAGGTCAGATGAATCTTTGAAACTTAAGCCTTCGCACCGCATCAAGGTGACTGCCTTCGCGAAGGATCAGCAGGGTAATAAACAACAACTTGTGATTGGTAATTTGGGAACTTGTCATTTCACAGCAACAATCACTGCAGAATAAAAACGTAATAATTCAATAGATTTAACTGCAACATCAACAGTTGTGCCAGGGGCGCTGGCACCATAATCTCAACTTCGACTCAAGGGGGTAATATAATTGGATCAGATCTTTCAAATTCATTCGGCGCCAGCAACACAAGGCAGAGCGACTAATATTCAGACGATTAGTGCGAGTAGCTTGATGGCACAGCAGCAGTAAGTAAGTACTTTCGTATTTGTTTCTTTTTTTATCAAGTGCATGTCCCTTTGTAAATGATGTACCTTACCTAGCTATATATGATACTTCCACAAGACTTACTGCGATCCTGTCTGTATGAGGTGTCATATTTATGTACACATACACATTTTTCTAGATTCGATTGTTGACCGTCGTGAAGACAAGACGTGTTTTTTTTTATTGTGCGCTGTGTAGTGAAAAAAAAGTAAACAAAATTAAAACGAAAATTCAACTTTCAAAGATGGTACTGAACCGCCTGATAAACTGTCGAAAAATTTAAAGAGTGAAAAAACTTTTAACCTTCCTTCCTCCCTAATAGATAGTGAAGGTAAAAAAAATTCTATCCAATTTCAATTGGTATTATTATGGCGACGATGCCGGCGCAACCGGTGGCGTCACCCCAAAGGTCAATTCGTACACAGATACGAAACAAACATTTCCAAACTCAAACGAAATGGAAACAGAAGATCTGTCTTCACCCGTAGGTGAGAGAAAAATAACCGGTAGTGCAACTCCATACTTAGTTCCTGAAAATAGTATTGTGATACAGTCATAAAAAATGTAAATGTATGTGACAAAGCCGTTGCAGATTTCCAAAAAACAGTTTTCTCATCCCTTAACAAAATGCTTGAGAGCGAAAAAGTCGTCAATTTTGTTCGGACAAGAATGCAAAGAAAATCGATACAGATAATGTTAATAATAAAAATTATTATGCATTGCTTGACCCAGACCGGACAGCAGGAAATACTCCGCCTAGTTCTACACCAAAAATTAAACCGATTCCTGAGAAGCCTCAACATGGCAAAAAAAAGTGAGCAGCAAGAAGTGGAGCCGACCAATTGGTGCCCCCCTATTTATGCAAAAGGGGTTTCTTCGAAGAACCTCATGGATGAAATGTACATAATGTCGTTTTCGATTGGATTTTCAGAGTGTTTCACTCCTTTTTGATTCCAATGGAATATGAAAAACTCTCTTCCGTAATATGTGTATCTATGTAGAAGTAAAAAATAAAATGAACTCTTCAATAATTTCAATTTCAGAACATCCCAAGCACTGATCTCTATAATACACTGGATAGCGCATCCATACAAGAAAGTTGATGCCATTTGAGAATTGTTATAATGTTGAGTTGCCTATTTTTTTGTATAACGGTATAACTGTATAACATAATGAAATGCAAATTTTTTATAAAACTGCAACTAAAATATTTTAAATTCACTTTTACAATTATTTTAAGTTACAAAAAATCAAATTTACAAACAAGTGACGTTTCTTTTGCTTTTTTTTCTTAAAAATTCCACTTTGGTTTTTGCCAAAGCCTCACTGAACATACCTAAAGTGTTGAGTTGCCTCACTGAACATACCTAAAGTGTTGAGTTGCCTTCGTACTTGTCATCTTCAATTGGAAGTAGAAAAGCTGTTATACTTTGTAGGGAATCCACTATCCAGTGTATTATAGAGATCAGTGATCCCAAGAAGAAGCATTTACTATTTTGACAATTAATCCAACACATATTTTTAAACGTATGTGTGTTTTCAGAGTGCACTCCTAGCACTCCTTAATGAAATCCGGAGTGAAGAAACACTCCTAAATCATCACTCCGAACAGCAAATGGAAGGTTTTTGGAGTGTTGGGAGTGTGGATGGAGTGAAAAAAGAGTGCTAGGAGTGACCAACGGAAAACGACATAAGTCTAAATTTGATTGCAAAAATGTTCGTTTTGAAACTAAAGGGTTCGGCAAAATAAAAATACATGTAAATGATAAAGAACTACATAGTTTTCTATTGAATGCATTTAAAAATAATAAAATTGAGGCATTCGCCTTCACTCCAAAGGAATGCAAAAAATTCAATATTGTACTTAAGGGCCTTCCCAGCGAGTTTTCTCCCGCTGAAATTGAAGTGGAAATTTTGAGACTGGAGCCCTCTTTGAGGGTTTCGGTTAAAACTTTTGAAACAAGATGTCCAAGGAAAGTGGTATACCACTTGACTTGTTTATTTGCGTTCTGGAGGATAGGGAAAACATTGCGACCCTAAAGTCCATTCAATCTATTCTAAGTCACCGAATAAAGTGGGATTCCGTTAAAAAGTTGGGATTGCGCCAATGCTTTAGATGCCAAAGGTTTGGCCATGTAGCTATGTACTGTGCGTACATGCCTAGATGTGTGAAATGTCTAACCAACCATGAGGTAGGAAAATGTGAGTTAGGACAAAAAAGTGAAACATCAGTGGCATCTTGTGTCAACTGCGGTACTGAGGGGCACCCGGCTTATTTCCGAGGATGCCCAAAAAGAGTGGATTACCTTAAAAAATGGGGAGGAGAAACGGTCTCAAAATTTTCTCAAAGGAAAAATAAAGCGTTTTTGAATAATATGGTTTTCAATAATGAGAGTGTTCTAGCACCTAACCGAGTGGTACCTCAACAAGGTCCTTTTCAGTTAAATTGACCTCAACTAGCTGGGTTTTCCCAACAAGATTTCCCGTATTTAAACGCGGCTAAAAAGTCTGTAAAGGTAAGACAAGAAAATTCACAATTATTGAACTCCGAAGATGGTGGAGATGTATCGGACTTCCTAAAGGAGTCCCAAAAGTTGTTTGGAGTACCAATGGGGCAACTGATCTCCAAAATTCGGTCTTTTTGGCCAAAATACCAAAAACTAAACGATAATGAAAAACCTTTTACTTATTTGAGCTTCATTGCCTCCTTGACACCATGAACTTTAGTATAATTTCCCCAAACGTCAACTCCCTTTCTCCCCCTGACAAACAAATAGAAGTAGAGCAACAGCTTGTTGATATTTCCCCAACAGCTCTACTATTCCAAGAAACTTGTTTTTAAAAAAATAAATCTAAATGCAGTCTTAACAGTTCCTATGACATCAGTACTAATAATGATGGCAGAGGCACTGAAATTCTTATTAGTAAAACATTAAGGTTTTCACAAAAAACTTATCATAATCAGACCATCTCTGCTACCATAGCTTCAATACCCCTAAAAGTGCCACGAACTATAAAATCCCTGGCGCTAGTATCGATTTATGTACCATTAAATATAGGTTTTTTCGCTGCGTTTGCCTTTGGATGACCTTATTTTAAATTTAACCGGCTTCGATTTCATAATGATAGGCGGAGATTTTAACTCTAGACATCCACTTTGGGGAGACTCAAAGGTGAATATAAACGGCGATCACCTGTCTCAATGGTATTTAGACAGTATATTTCTTGATTTCGACATTATAGTCGCGGATGGCCCAACACGACCTAGCTCTGGGTCCCATATTGACTTTTTTATAACTTCATCTAGCCTTCGATTCACTAACATAGCAGAAAGCAATGTTGCCTGTTTGACTCTTGATGCCATATCAGATCACTTCTCGGTCTTTTTAGCCATGCGACTAGAATCCATTTCCGTATTCCCAACCTCTCCCAGTGTTTACAAGTGTTTTAAAAAAACTAACTGGGTCAATTTCGACCGCTTATTAAACTCAATTTTAAGTAGCCAGTTTCCTCCAACGGATAGAAATTTATCCACTGAGAAAATTGACTTTCATATTGATACCTTTTCGAAATCTTTGATAAGCTGTCTTAATTCCCACAGTCAAGATAAATCAATTCGCATCAACCACCACAAAATCTCCGATGATACCCTCAAATTACACTGGTCAACAAAATTAAATTATTTTTTTGTTACAAGAACCAAACTATACTTTTCCAAAGGTTTTTGGTGTGCTGAATTTGAATCTGAAGTCAGAAATATTCTATCACGTCACGTTTTTGAGATATTCCCGTTTGAAAATAAAGAAAGTCGGTTTTTCGCTGTTTTCGAGGTAACGTTAAACCGTGAGGTAATTTGTTTCAACATAATTTGTAACGGTTTCTGAAAGCACTAAGTTTCTTTTTTTTAATTCTATTTAAACCTTTCAGATATCTCTTCCCCAACCCGAGAAATCCTGATTTAGTTGTAAGCCTTTATCCTATAAAATTTGAAAAGTCGATAGGGTCAGATCATGCCATAGAACGACCTACCCTCATCAAGGTACAAGATAATAAGTATACAGTTTTGTAGGTGGTGTCTAACCACACATTTTGCGTAAGGGATGCCTAGCGTAAAGTGGTCAAGACATAGGGTTGCCACGCTTTAAAGGTCAATTTTCGGCTTTTTACAATTATCTGTCACAGCTCATAGGTTAAGGTACTATAATTTGAAAAATGTTAGTATTATCGTACCTGTTATAAATGTATCTTTAAGCTGATACTGTTTTCAATGAAAATATCAATGCCTATAAAAAAGGAAAAATCAAAAACCACCAAAAAAACGATGAAAAAAATATATATTATTCGAAAATATATTTAAATAAAAAGAAAGTGTTAATAAAAAATTTTGGCAAACACGTGTCAATTTAATTTTTATCTGCTTTTTAAAAATATAAAATTTATTTCCAAAAAGCATCACTCTGATTTATGGTAATTTTTTTCTCTAACGTCGATTTTTCATAATTTTACTTCTAAACGTTCATATCTCGAGTTTTAGGTTTTTTACATTTTTTGTATATTCATCACTTTTTTATATTGAAATTATCTATCGATTAAAGAAAGAATTAACACTTTATCATTTTTTGTTCAAAAAATAGATTCTAGACTTGTATCTTTGTTTACCCTAATTTACCCTGCTGAAATTACGATTTTTAAGAAACCAAGTATTTGAACATTTTTAAATAAAATTTCCTTTTACGTGATATTTTCTGTAAGTCGTTAGGACTTACCTTCTAGGCTGTGTCAGATAGTTGTAAAAAGCCGAAAATTGACATTTATAGCGTGGCAACCCTATGTCTTGACCACTTTACGCTAGGCATCCCTTACGCAAAATGTGTGGTTAGACACCACCTACAAAACTGTATACTTATTATCTTGTACCTCGATGAGGGTAGGTCGTTCTATGGCATGATCTGGCCCTATCGACTTTTCAAATTTTATAGGATAAAGGCTTACAACTAAATCAGGATTTCTCGGGTTGGGGAAGAGATATCTGAAAGGTTTAAATAGAATTAAAAAAAAGAAACTTAGTGCTTTCAGAAACCGTTACAAATTATGTTGAAACAAATTACCTCATTGTTTAACGTTACCTCGAAAACAGCGAAAAACCGACTTTTTTTATTTTCAATCTCAAAAACGTGACTTGATAGAATATTTCTGACTTCAGATTCGAATTCAGCACACCAAAAACCTTTGGAAAAGTATAGTTTGGTTTCTGTAACAAAAACCTTGTCGACCAGTGTTATTTAAAATAAGGAAAATTTGGAAAAAACAGCTTAAAAGAATTTATCATCGGTTAGGTGACCGTATAAATCAAGAATACAATGAACTATCTTCCCGTATTAGATGTCTTAGTTGTATGATCAGAGATAGAGTAAGAATTGAACTCAATTTACAATTCAAAGCCAAACTTAACAACCTGAAACCATCTACGAATGTTTTCAGAGTTATAAATCAAATAACTGCCAGAAAAAGTAACGGGTCTTACTCGGATGAAACTCTATCTTATGAAGATAGAATTTTGTCTTCCTCTTCTGAGAAAGTTTGTGTCTTTGAATCCTATTATACTGACCTATTTGCTCTAAAGACGCCACAAAGTGATCCTCTCAACAATAGCAGTCAATACTCTCAATAGTTCCTTTGAGGTTTAGAATGCCAACTTAAGGGTAAATGATTTCAGCCTAACAATAGGTCAGACTCACCCTCCAATGACTTCTTTGTCTCCCAAAATCTGGTTGAATCCTTAATTTTTTCGCTTAATAATATGAAATTATCTGGTCCCGAATTTTATTCTCCGAAAAGCTAAAACAACTATTTCCAAATTTTTAACTTCAATCTTCAACAATTGCCTGAATATCGGCTATTTTCCTACTTCTTGGAAAATAGCAAAATTAAAGCCGATAAAAAAAATAACAATTCTAATACCCTTGACAATTTTCGACCAATATCATTGTTATCTAACACTGGGAAGATCTTGGAAAAGATCATTCTATTAAAAATCCATAACTTTTTTGATGATGTTGAGATCACTCAAGCTCAGTAATTTGGTTTTAAGCGAGGCCATTCTACGGAACATGCGCTATTATCATTCCAAGACCACATACTGAGTAATTTAAGACAAAAAAGATGCACGGTCGCGTGTGCAATAGACCTTCATAAAGCATTCGACTCAGTTTGGCATGCTGGTCTTATTTATAAACTTCATGAGCTAAACTTTCCCCCCAAAATCATCAAAATAATTTTTAATTTTCTTTCGAACCGCAGCATTTATGTTTCTATCGACAATATTAATTCGAACCCTTGGCCCTTTCCTTTTTAACTTGTATCTCTATGATTTTCCTATACGGAATAACTTATCCGAAACCGTTCTATATGCCGATGATACAATCATTTTTAGTTCCCATGATAGACCTCATGAGGCCTTGAACGAGATAAAAAACCACCTAAACGTAGTCATTCCTTATTATAACAAATGGCGGTTCGAGAGAGTCGTCATCTTAAACTAGTCATTGAAGGTAACTTAATTCCTTTAAAACAATCTATGAAATATCTTGGAGTTAGATTGCACGAACGTCTCAAGATGAACCCTCATGCAAGAGTGGCCCTTCGTAATGGTAAAGCCGCTGCAGCAAAGCTCAAAATTCTATTAAACTCCAAAGAAGTAGAAAAGAAAACTAAACTGCTATTGTACAAAACATTAATTAGACCTTTGATATCTTATGGGTTTCTTATTTGGTTTAACATCACCCCTAATGTGGCGATAGAGTTGCAAAAAGATTTGAGAGGAGAATTATAAGAAGCTGTATTTCAAAAAGACGTAGGCCTTCAGGGAAATGGTACAGCAACAAAACCTTGTATCTTGAATCGGGTGTCAACCCTCTGCTTAGCTACCTTACTCTACTTTCAAAGAAAAGAATTGCTGCGATGGAGTTTCATGAGAACCCTCCAGAACTTCTTCGCTAAAAATATAAACTATTCCATTAACGAACGTTATTATATATCTCCAATAAGTATCCTCAATGAGGGATCCGGTCCTGAATTTGTGCTCCAAGAAGATGACAATAATGTTTCTCGTCCCTTTTTATAAAAAAACTTCTTCAAAAAATTATAGAGGCTAAGTAGTTCATATCTTCTAATCACTCTTTCTATTTGTCTATAAATTTTAATACCTATGCAAAAATCAAAAATGTAATATTAACAAAAATAAAAAAAAAAAAAACAGAAAATAAAAAAACTAAACAATACATATGAACAATCAAATTGACTGAAAAAATCTGTTTAATTTATGTATTACTAGACCTAAGCAATCCAACTTTGTCATATCCTAGTACTAGTTTTGCTAAACTGAAGCCTTTTGATCTGGCTGTGAATTTAATAAACTTTTGTGATCTAGTTTTTATCTAAAATAAACAATAATAAGTACATTTAATGTCACCTATCCAGTTAAGAAACTTATGTTATGTTTATATAAATCTGTATATACAATGTACCTAAAAATATATGAAAGACTCAAAAGATAGATTTAAACACATAAAAATGTACATACATAAGTAAATATCTAAATTCTCCTACATTAAAAATTCAAACAGGAATAAGAGATACTAAGCACACGGTGCTGAAAATTTGTGTTTGTGTTTTATTGATTTTTCGTGCTTACTCAATGCAGTTGCTGAGGTTGAATGTTACTAGCTTCCATTGTATTCGAAACTTTTTACGAATCCCGAAACAAACTATCACGGTTCAATCGTGTAGTGGAAAATATCATACAAATTGACATTGCGAACGTATTCGTTGAGTTTTTTCTTTCGGGTTTCGTAAAAGTTTCCGATTATGATGGAATTCGTGATAGTGCTTAATAACACTTATTATACGATTGTCTATTGTATGCCGTGGCCTAACGGTTAGTGCGTTGGACTGTCACGTCAGAAGGTCTGGGTTTGATTTCCAATTTTATTAATTAATAATAATTTTTGTTTTATTTTGTTGTTCAAAATTCATTTAAAATTGATAATGTTAACAAACAGTTTCATTCTATGAGCTTCATATAAGAAATATGTAGTATTAAAAATAAATTAAAATGATGTAATAAAAAATTATCCTAATAAAATTTTGATAAATCGAAAACCTTATTGCGCATTCAATTTTATATCTGCCAGTTAAACGCACATACTTTTAATACCACAATAATAGCTAAAAATTAAAATGAAAATTGACAAACGAATGGCTCTCATGACACATATACATATAAGTACACAAAAGTTAAAATTTACCAGTTAATTTTAAAACTTAATTTTTTTCCGTTTTGTAACTGTT
Organism: Epistrophella euchroma; assembly: GCA_947049315.1. NCBI lineage: Eukaryota > Metazoa > Arthropoda > Insecta > Diptera > Syrphidae > Epistrophella > Epistrophella euchroma. The sequence continues at coordinate 82,732,011 of OX346245.1, read as the reverse complement.
TCTCCTGTCCCCTCCCTATGGCTGATGCAGTTGAAGAGTAAAAACTAGACAAATAGTCAACAAAATTCACTGACGACTCTGAATGATGCTGTTGGAATAATGGACTATCAGAGTAGGTATTCTTGTGGCGGTGGCACTGTGGTTGAATCTATTTGCATTGATTCTTCACAACTGTGACTAGATGCTCGACACCGTAGGCTGGCTTGCGGGTTGGTAAAAAAAAAGAGCACTCGAATGCAAGAGTCGTAAATACTTTATGAACACTACTAGTCGTTCCACACACAAAGGACATAAGATCAGCGCAGATTTCTTTGGCAAGAAGATTCATCAGATATTAACCATTACCTGTGGTGCTTGTGGCCCAAAATCTGGCACCATAAATGACAACTTGTCCAACTCGACTCATTCCACCAGAGCTGCATCCGGCAGCACAATTGCCACTTGCATCCACCACATATTACCCCTACTGTGTCCAAGGAGTTTATTTTATGTTATAACGATTCTCGCATTCGAATACTTTCGTATTTCAGTGATTGAAGAAGATTTTTGCTTTGGATGAGACCATTTTATCAGCTTCAATCATACTGCATCCGTCTTCCGATACGTATTGACTGGTTGCACAGTCCCAAATCCTTTTTAGATTATAAAGTTCTGAAAAAAAATTACATTGAAAGGCTTTAGCATAAAATAAAAAGCGCCACAACTTACCTGAACTTTTTTCTTATTATAGATCTTATCGAAGAAAATAGCTCTTCCATCCAATCCATCACTCGTGTATTGTTCGCCGCCAAGTACAGACGTCTTTTTAACTCGCTCTTCATTACCTTTTACCCACTTTAATAATAATTAAATTTTATTTTTAATTTACCATAATTCAGTTTCGCTTATCCCTGCACCTTTAATCGCGATATTCTTTGACCTGATTTCTACCCTAAACTTTTTCGTCACTCAAAATAATAATTTGTGCTTACCTGTTTTTTTTTTCATTGCTTCAGAAGCCGTGTTGTGAACTCTATTTGTAAACTGACCTATCAATAAAATTACCTAAAGCACGCGTGTGACCCACATAATTGCACATCGTATTTCCTCATTTTTCAAAAAAAAAAAAAAAAAAATTATTATGTCATCTAAGTGCGGAAATCCCATCTGCGTCAACAACGAATCCAGTGTTGAATGGATAAATTGCAGTGGTATTTGTGGAAATTCTTTTCACTCCACCTGTGTTGGCCTAAATAAGAGACCACTTGTCTACCTAAAAGGTTTTAAAAAAAATTTCTTCTTCTACTGTGATGAGTGTAAAGACATATCCCTCTCCCATCTTATGCTTGCCATTAAATGCTTTAGTGAATTAACAGCTAACAATAACACTGACTGCCTTAATAAAATCCAAAATGTGTCCAAGAAATTTGATATGGTTGTTAAAAGTGTTGAAGAACTTCATCAAGAGTGTCAACAAAATACTTTCCAATGTCTTTCTAAACTTTCGGTTATTGATAAACGTCTCAACTCCTTTCAAAAACTGTCGGACTCTTTAAATGATTCGTTTGTTGTGCTGAACAATAATATTTCAACAAGCTTTAAATCAATTCAATCAGACCTTGAGGTCCACTTCCAAAGTACCTCCTCTAAAACTGTATCCCCCTTTCTTCACCGGACCAACCCTTGCTCGTCGGAATTTGTGATGAAATTCAAAATACAAAATCTATGCTATCGAGAGTCTCTGCAGAGCTGATATCTATCGGTTATGACGTTAGCAGTAATGGTCAACGGACGATGGAAATTCAGAGAGACATGAGCCGCTTGAACAAGAATTCACGAGAATTACGGTTGCAAATCAATGACATCTTGGATGAACCTAGATATCCCTCACCCGAACCCGTAACAGTGTTTAATAATTTATCTGTTTTAGAAGAAATCTTAAACACTGAAACGAACACCGTGCCTCCTACACTCACCCAAAATGCTGTTGCAAGCTCTTCTCCTTCTAATCGTGTGGTACCGCATGTCCGACCAACAGCAATTGTGCCTTCTACATCTACACCCCCCAAACAAATTCAGGAACCTCCTAAAAGTGCCTCAACAGAAACTATTGTTAAACTCGGTCACCTATGGAGCCTACAGGACTGGAATAATAGATTAATCAAGCTTGAATCTGCCAATGATGACTACTTTTGCCTCAAGAACACTCCCTCCTTTGCCAACGAATCCTGGGTAAAGGCGTAGATTCTCCATTCTTCTAACTGAATGTCGTCGGATTTCACCTAGATGTTTCAAAATCCAGTTTCCTTCAAGATACGGCTGGTTATTCCATCAACCTTCTGGATCATCTCAACTCGAAAACATGACGCTGTTCAAGTGGAAGAGAAATCTCACTGAATTTAAGTCTAATTTTCAAACCAAGTCCAATCCACCCCTCAAGCGAAAATCCCCTCTGCTTCCTGATAAGCCCCCTACTAAGCGTGGTTCTTTAAACTTCCCAAATCCAGACCCCACAAACATCAACAATTCCATACCCTTGTCTCCTTACCTCAACAATCCAATTTCCTTAACAAACCCTTTAATTTTTCAAGACCCGATACAAACTGGAGCTACAAGACCAACATTTTCCCTAGTTTTACCCACCCCTCCATTTCACAAAAATTCCCTAATGCCCCCACTACCTCCAAACTTAAAGGTCAACGAGTTTCCTTTAATCTTACTCCTACTATCTTCCCTCCTCCAACCCAATCAACCCAAACAAATTTACTTCCACATTTTGACCTAAGTTCTGGAGCCAAGTATCCAAATTTTCAGCGCTCCCATACTCTTAACCCCTCCCCAACGTCTGTCTCTAATACAACTCCTAATACTGCACCTAGCAACATAGCCTCTCAAACAACCCCTGGTCACAAATCTTCTCTAATGTCCACTCCTTCTGATTTCGTTTCTTCTCCACCAATACCCACTCAATCTTTTATCGATCCCCTTCTACCCCCTACAGTCAAATTGACACAGCAAACACTCGACTCTAGTGAATGTCGCTATGCTCTCTCCAGGCTAAGAGATAAGAAAACTTACGAGAACATTCGCATTTTCTTAGCTTATCTCCACGACAAATCAGATTCTGTCTGTTATGAAGGTAAAACGAACACGAGTGTAATGGTCTCCATCCAACAGGAAGGTCTTCCTACTGACGTTAGCAGCCTCAAAAACCTCTATATTAAATACCATGAATTTTTAAATATGTCTCCGCAAAAAGTAGAGAATGATCTCGTTGCTTTCGGAAAGTATATTCATTCCAAGCGGATATCATACCTACAGCGTACCAGAGCCGACCATGACAGGTTTTTTCGTTCCTAATATATCCCAAACTTCCTCTACACCTTATCAAAATCTCCCCCTCACCCTCTATTATCAGAATGTAAGAGGTCTTCGTTCGAAAACTAAGGCAGTTTTGCAACAAACTCATGCTTTACCTTTTGAAATTTATGCTCTGACTGAAACGAATCTGACCCCCAGCATCAATAACCAAGAATTGTTTCCATCCTCTTTTAATGTATACCGTGATGATGATCTTAATCATCCTACTGATACTCCTTGTCGTGGCGTGCTACTAGCTGTCCAAAACTCAATTGACTCATCCCTCATCGCAATATCTTCTTCCCCGTATCTAGACTACGTTTCAATAAAATTAACATTACCCCGTAAGTCGCTTTACGTTATCTGTTGTTATATACTGCCATCACAACCCATTGAATCATATGAACTCGCCATTAATGCAATTGATCACGTTTTAGAAATATGTGACTCTCATGATGAAATCTTACTTTTCGGTGACTTTAACCTTCCTCATCTCAAATGGATTTCATCAGATGATGAATCTTTTTTTGTTGCCTCTAACCCCTCCTCCCCTCCTGTTTTACTACCTATAACATCTGTTTCTGTCCAGACTTTGTGGTTACGATCTGGGCTGTTGGAATAACCGAAGATGAAAGAACGCTTGTTGGTGCTGCCGATAGCGGTGATGCTGTTGTCGGAAGAGAATACGATGATGACAACGATGAAGATAAAGAGGAGCAAGCAAGGGGAAGCCGATGAAGGAGTCGCTGTAAATGAAGCTGCGTTTAAAGGAGTCAAATTGATCATTAAAGTGGATTCTTTGCCATCGAAATTAGAATTGAATGTTTTTATGTTATAAAGTTATACTTTTTTTATGTTATAAAGTTCACTTTTTTATGTTATAAAGTTATACGGTTATACAAAAAAGTAGGCAGCTCCACTATAACAGTTCTTCAAATGGAGTCAACTTTCTTGTATGGATACGCTATCCAGTATATTGTAACGTTTTACTACGGTTCGATATAAAACTTATTTCTTTTTAACTGTCAACCGTCAATTATTTCCTTTTTAAATTAAACACACTTTACTTCACTTCAAATATTTTATTAATCATCAATCTCAATAGTATGCAACTTAAATTCACTTCCGGATACTTTTAACTTCGAACTATACACTTTCGCTTTCAAAAATAAACTGTGTCTGTGCTCAAAAAGTTTCTCCTTATATAGTGAGCTGAGAGGTTCGGGACTCTACTCGAAAGTACTGGCACAAAAGCTATCTGGAAGGTTCCATTCCAATGAAGAGAGATGGCGTTATCTCCACTCTTCCATTCAGCGCATTTTCCCCCTGAGAGAGATGGGCGCGCTCTCTCGGGATTTTTTATAAATGGTTGTTGTCTTCGATAAGGGTATTTTTGTACTTGGCTCTTTGTTTGTTCCGAAAGTAGTTAGGTGCTGATTTCATCGTTACAATATAATAGAGATCAGTGATTGTGACTTGTCATGTCTATCTCTCCTGTTTTCATTTATATTGTTATCCCTTTCATTTCTCTCCCCTGTCTTCTTTTAGGTTAAGTTTCATACACTTCATATACTACGTTTATATTCAGGACCGAGAGCTCGAGTTGGATTTGTGTCGGATTTTCAACCCAGGTTTTTCGTTCACAGATTTGAGAGCTCGATATTGAGTTGAATTGAAATGGTGTCGAGATGACATATGGTGTTTTTCAAGTTAACTCCTCAACCCAGGTTTTTTAGCACAAATTTCGACTCGACTCCGCTCCGGAAGTGCAGTCGAGTCGGTTCAAGCTCATTTCAACTCGATGCAGTTATACAAAGAGCTAAGTGAGCTTCAAGCTCGCTTAAATACCACATGGAAACGTAGTAATAAAAAGTATGGTTCCTATTGAGTGGACGCATAAAAAAGAATGTCTCAATCCACACATTGGCTTTTTTGGTATGACACTATCCCGCTCTACTTTTCTTGATGTGTGCAGATGACATGTAAATCCATCTTAATTCAACTCTATTATATACTACGTTTCCATGTGGTATTTAAGCGAGCTTGAAGCTCACTTAGACCCTTTGTATACCTGCATCGAGTTGAATGGAGCTTGGACCGACTCTATTCTACACCACGAGCGGAGAGGGGAGGTTGAGGAGTTAACTTGAGAAACACCATATGTCATCTCAACACCATTTCAATTCAACTCAATATCGAGCTTTCAAATCTATGAACGAAAAACCTGGGTCGAAAATCCAACCCTAATCCAACTCGAGCACCCGATCCTGAATATAAACGTAGTAATAAACATCAAGGGAAATCTGTTAAAATTAAAAAACAATAAAAACTTAAACTGTGTAGCCTGGCCAATTCAAAGTCAGCAAAGTATAATATTAAGTAGATACCGTAGTATAAGAAAATTAACGTAAAATCAAAAAGAAAAATCTCAATAAAAATTACTACTACTACTACTACAACACATTTTTCTAAATTGAATTTATCTCATGCCAAAAAAACAACTTATATATTCAATCATTTTTTTTACAGAATGTTTTACAAAATCTACAGGAGCTGCAATTCAAGTCGGTGCAAGGCTATCAATTGGTTCCAAACACAACAGCAGTCTCTCATCATAAAACTACAACCAGTTTTCTCGATACAGCAGCAGCAGAAATTACAACAGCAAAACAATAGCAGCAACAATTACAACAACAATTACAACAACAACAACCACAACAACAGGTCCAGCAAAGTACATCGCAACAACAAAAAAATTTATATTTATATCAACGGGCACAATGACGGCCATCAGTGTGGGTTCATCAGCATCTTCCAAGGCAGTTGGAGTATCTCTAAGTGGTGTTGGCAACATCATTTCCACGGCGCCTTTAAATATCGGTCAGAATATCATTAAGCACCCGACATTGCAGCTGCAGCATATAATCTTGGCAAACCTATCACTGTGTGTCACAGCCGTAGAATATAACGTGCCTCATAAAGTCGGGTAACGTTCAGAATTAAATTATTTCCCGTGGAGGACTCAGGGCGGTATTCACCGAGAACTCATAAACTGCTCATAAGTTTATGAGACTCATAACTTTAAAATTATTTGTGCTATTCACAAACCACTCATAAGTATGTTTCGATGTCCGAAAATGAGAGCCAGTCTCTCTCAACCAGACATATCCAAACTGTTTTATCAAACTGTTTTCGAAAATGATTGACAGCCACCGCCCACCAAGTCAAATGTCAAACATATGTCATAAAGTAAACAAATCTGAAAAAAAATTGCGTTAAAGCTGCGTTAATTATATTAAGCTAAATTTCAGTACCAAATTACTAATATTATGAATAAATATTTGAAGTGTTAATCATATAGAAGTCATATTGAAGTCGATACCATCAAGCAGCTTTCTCACAATTCAACTTTGAATAGCCGAAAAATTAGGAATCAGGATTTCTTGGAAGAAAGTTTATAGAGCCCAAACTATGGCTCAATTGGTGCTATATACTTGACAAAAAAATGTACCCGGGGTTATGTAACGGCATCGGCTTGCAGCTGGCATAATTAGTGCGTTTGTACCAAAAAGTCTATCAATGAGAATAATTTTAAAATCATTCAGTCAAGGTATGATTCCACTGAGTAATTCATCTCGCCGGAAATTAAAAGGTACACATATTATGTGTACTGTGCCTATAAACTTAATCAAATTCATTTTATAATATTTTTTTTAGATACTTCTTAGTTCGTCACGAAACTTTTGTAGTGGAGGAATCAATTACATACATAACTGCTCATTGTTCATTCGTGATGTTCAGTCAAAAGGTTGATTAAAATGACGAGGAATACACAGATAATATTGAGAAAATTTAATCGACCAATTGGAAAACAATGCGTTTAAAGCCACCACAAACGAATGCGCCAATTGGTTGTTTTTTTGAATAATTCTAATGTGTCTTATGCCAAACCCTACAGTCCACCACCAGAAAAAAATACAACTTTAATGAAAATTGAGTTTTTTTGTTCATCGTATATAATTGATAAATTAAAAAAAAAATAAAGAAATATAATAAGAAAACGAATTATATTAAATTTTTTTACTCTTATTTATAGATCCTAGTTGGTTTTTTTTTGTTAGCATGAACAGAAGATTGGATTGTGTTTTGTAACTGGGAATTTGCTGGGAATATACAATTCCTCCTTTTCCTTCTTTCCTCACACAGGTTCTTTGACAAATTCATCGACGAATTCCTCCTAAAATAGTACAAGTTAAATCGAAATTAGTTTTACTCACATATAATATAAAATAATATCTTACGTGAGCCGCAACTTCACTACCAGCATCTGAGAAGTTTTCAAAAGTCTTGTTCGAGTTATAGCCAATCACTAGGTTGTCACCCTTAGGTACCAGGTGTGAAACGATATCTTATATATCTGTATGTTCAAATTCGTTGACGGTTAAATCCATCTTGGCAAAGACAATTATGGTTGAATGATTCTTGTATTTCTCAACCAATTGATCGTAAATTGGAACCAACTGTTTGCAGTGTCCGCACTGGCAACAAAAATAAATTGGTTAGAACAAGAATTAGAAATAAAAAAAATATTTTAACTCACCATGTAGCATGGAATTCCACTAGAATATCCTGTTTAGGGTTGAATGCACTGATCTCTATAATACACTGGATAGTGGATTCCCTACAAAGTATAACAGCTTTTCTACTTCCAATTGAAGGTGACAAGTACGAAGGCAACTCAACACTTTAGGTATGTTCAGTGAGGCAACTCAACACTTTAGGTATGTTCAGTGAGGCTTTGGCAAAAACCAAAGTGGAATTTTTAAGAAAAAAAAGCAAAAGAAACGTCACTTGTTTGTAAATTTGATTTTTTGTAACTTAAAATAATTGTAAAAGTTAATTTAAAATATTTTAGTTGCAGTTTTATAAAAAAAATTTGCATTTCATTATGTTATACAGTTATACCGTTATACAAAAAAATAGGCAACTCAACATTATAACAATTCTCAAATGGCATCAACTTTCTTGTATGGATGCGGTTGAATGCAACTTCATCGAGGTTAGTGGCAACGACCACCATGACTGGGTTCTTGTCGCAATTTTCTGGCAATTCGTGGGTGGGCTTTAATTTTCCAGCCATGAAATGTTCGACAAAGTTCTCAACTGCTTCGGGGCTAGTCATTGGTTAGTGGCTTCTATTTGGCCATATTTATCTTCCAGTTTGATCAATCGAATACTTGGGATTTCGTACTTAGACATGCCAAAGAATTCAAAGATACGAGCATGATCTAACTCGTCAACGCTGATTTTAATAAAGAGATAGAATGTCATCACGGTAATTGGCAGCAATCCAGCAATATCCTTCAATGGTTCAAAGTATTTCTCAACGTGGCCCTACTCCTTGGAGACGAAGAACCACATGTGCGATTTGACGGATCCTCCGAAGGTTTTCGATGTCGATTAGTGGTTAAAGACAACAATCAAAGATAGCGAACAGACTTGTACGAAATTCTTGAGATCATCTTGTTTAATAACACCCTTGTCTTTTTATTATCGTATGGCTTGAAATGGATCACTTGGTTTTCCTTAACTTCGTATTGCCGATAAGTTCTGCGTTGGTTGTGATACCGAAAACGATTTTATCGAGGCCATTGGGAATGGCAACGAAAGCCTTCTCTTCTTCACTTTCACGATCGGCAAAGAAACCAACAACCGAGATCTCGTTTTCATCCAAGAATTTCTCGATTCCTTCGACTGATGACAATTCAACACTGACTGACCCATGCTTGGCTTGGCGTCCACCAGAGTGAACGATAACACCGTCAGATAAGAACTTCTTAGATATTCTTGGTATTCTTCGCTTGGGTACATAAACTTTACCCAGTTTAAATGGAGATTTTAAAGTGGCCAACTTTTGGGCAGCCTTGGCTTATTCAGGTGCTAGGGCTTTGCACTGTTCACGCCATGTTACATAGAATTCAACTAACAAATTCGCTGCCGGCGATAGCTCTTTTAAAGTTACTTTTTGTCAAAACTAAAACACCGTCTTCCAATTTTATTTCTTTGCCGAAAACATTTTGGGTCGCCTCGCCGCGCTGTGACAATTACAAATAACGCGCACAAAAATAGTTATATTTTTATAACTAAACACGTAGATTTTTTACATATTTTGTAGTTTTTTTTTATAAATTTGATGTCACAGTTTTCCATAAAAGCTTTAACTAGCACCTGATCAAGTACATCTGTACTTCCATGCCCCAATTTCCGGTGGCTGTTTTTGTATTATACAAACTTTTCGGAAAATACTTTTGGTGTTATTAATAAACAATTTTCTAACTTTAGACAGCCGTCCAAGTTTTTTAAAAACCTTTCTAATTTTTGCTAAAGTAATCTATCTTTTTATCTTGCTTTAGACAACGTAATCTATTGTCTAAACCTAGAGAAATGCAATATTTTTTTTTATTAAAAAAGTATATTTCCGACTGTTTCAAAATACTTAGACATAGTTTAAACAACCAAAAATCTAATTAATAAGACCATTTATTCACAAAACAAAAAATAAACAAAAAACAAAAATGATGTTGACACTGACACTTTGAGAGAAGTGACATTTTGCTTCGAATGTTTTCGAACAAGTTTTTGATGAGAGCGCTCATAACTTTTGAGTGGTCGGGACCACTCATAAGTCTTTTGAGCGTTCATAAATATTCACTATTATTGCTTGGTGAATAGATTTATAAGCCTCATAAGTTGTGAGCTCTTGATGAATACCGCCCTCAGAGTCCCACCAGTGAACCCTGTAATGGCGAAAGAACTGAGTATTAAATCATCAGAATATGGCAACCAAGACAGTCGTGCTGGATTCAACAGGGCAAACTATTCGAGTTCAAACGCCAGATGCAGGGAGTGCCAGTAATGGACTTGAAAACGTAACAGCTACTAGTGTATCTCAGGTAATTTTGTAACGTTAAGTTGTCCCTAGTCTACAATGAGCGATGTTCTGCTGCCCCACTAAAGGCCGCGGAGAACAGGAACCTCCTTTGGAATTAGTGGGTTGTAGAGAAGGCTGCCCTGGTACACTGATCTCTATAATACACTGGATAGTGGATTCCCTACAAAGTATAATAGTTTTTCTACTTCCAATTGAAGATGACAAGTACGTAGGCAACTCAACACTTTAGGTATGTTCAGTGAGGCTGAGAAGGCCAGTTCAAGTTGCTGAGATCTCAAAAATTCTACTACAACCGAAGAGAGGCAAAAACCAAAGTGGAATTTCTAAGAAAAAAAAAGCAAAAGAACCATCACTTGTTTGTAAATTTTATTTTTTGTAAATTAAAATAATTGTAGAAGTGAAATTAAAATATTTTAGTTGCAATTTTGTAAAAATTTTTGCATTTTATTATGTTATACAGTTATACCGTTATACAAAAAAATAGGCAACTCAACATTATAACAATTCTCAAATGGCATCAACTTTCTTGTATGAATGCGCTATCCAGTGTATTATAGAGATCAGTGCCCTGGTACAGGAGTGCGGCAGGCATGCTTGCTCACGCGCGTCACTAGCTCGTCGCGTCGGTGTCGTGGGATCTTGCACTGCCACCGGACATTCGTTACTATGTTACATGCCTATAATGTCTTCTCTTAAATTTTTAAATCCAAAAAAAACACACGCCAATATTTTAGATAGCTACATACCTACACCCTTTATAAGTTAATCCAAAGAAATCTTCTTCCTACCCGAATGTTCTGTTGGGAAACCATTAGATGTTTTCGGTTTCCTTTGCCGACTATTTGAAATAGTGACCATCCTTTGCCAACGCCTCGCAAAGTCTTCGGCGAAAGCCCCTTTCTCAAAGTCGAGTGACTTCCTACGATACACTCACTTTACGTCGATTACGAACCATTCATGTGATCCCCCTAAGCACTCAAAAAAATAACTCAACCACTCATCTTCAAAAAATATTCTCGATCATGCAGAATATTAAAGCACATGATGTCTTAATTTCAATTTTAACATTCATATCTTTTATTCAAATTCAAAATATAGCTTAAACAAAAAAAATTAACTTGTTCTTTGATACTTTCTGTGATATTAATTGTTTTACTTGTTCAACGTCTGTACAATTTTTTGTGTTCGAATAGTTTTTTTTTCTTTTGTTTTAGATAAATTCCATAACAATTATAACTAGCTTTAATTCTCTTTAAAATTCATTCGCAATCAACTACTGAGTTCTTTTCTCCTGTTTTCTTATTAGAACACTACTCAAACACAAACACATGTACACCCTTGCGTATACGTAACTAATTTAACTTTTATCAGTTCTCTTTAACTTTCTCTTTATACTTTTAAATTATCTCATTCTCTTCTTATTATTTTTTTTGTTGTTTTAATTATGTAGCTCACTGTCACTCACGGGTTTTATAGTGTTAATTATAGTAACTCCTTATTTGTATCGCAAGAAACTTTTCTTAGTTAATTAAAATATGTACTCAAAAAACAATGATCGTTCAAATTCAAAAAAAATCATAGACTCACCGAAGCTTTTTTATTTTATTATTATTTGTATTGTATTATTTATACTAGAATGTCAGTTTATTAGACTTGACCATTCTTTATTCCGTCAATTTCATTGAATTTTGAACAACAACAACAACTTAAAGGTGCTACCACCAATTGCTTACGAATTAATTTTGGGTATTTTAATTCGTTTTATTTTAGATTGGCTAGAGATATAGCTATTTCAAGGGGTGCCAAGCCCTATCATCAGTCTCCTTTATAGTGGTGCTGAGCTTTTAATCCTTTTTCTATTTTATTGTTTGTTCGTTTTCTTTTTAATATCGTAGGTACCTTGTATTTACGTTATTAAGATGGCTCGGTCCTCCGATGGATGGTGTGCACAGCATTCATAAGAGGATACTTGATTTTTAGCTAAACACTTGGATGAAAGAAAAGAAAATTCTTTTGTACTCGAACGATCTTACAACAGATTTTAAATTAATTAATACTTAGCTTTTTATTTTTCATTTACAGTGAGCTCCTGAGCAGAATGAGCATTATAAATAAGCTAAAAAAAACAAGATCATAATATAATCCGCTGATTAGAAGATAAATTTGGTGCTTTGTAGGTTATATTCGTCGGTGAGGCGGGTACTGGAGATGAGCGATCTGATGTCAACGATGTTGACTATAGATGACGGTCAGCTGTGTTTTTATTTTATTTTTGTGTGAAGAATCACAATTCCCTTTTTAAGGTGTCGTACCGTCTACCAAACGAAGTTGGATGACCACGTACGCACAAATATAGCCGCTCTAAATTGGCACTTGGAAAAAAGTACAGTTTTGTCAACTTGTGATCTAATCAGTGAAGACCTTGATAGACAAAGAGGACACAATCAACTCGGATTTAGATTAGCAAAAAAAATTAGATATTCACTGTACCTGTACTTTCTCGATAATTCGTGGTTATTGGAGGCACGTGATTGTGCTCCGTTTACTTAATTTGGTGTCGTCACCTAGGGCTTGATTTTTTGTTTCCCTTTTTTTTCCAATCGGGTATGACGACGAAACTTGCGTTTTGGCTGACCATGCACGCTAGCCAGTAGGTAAGTGGTCACGTGCACGTCCGATGTAGACAAGTGTACCAGAGTTCTGCACTAGAGAGTAACTTTTTCTAGTTACACTTGGCCTGACAGAAAACTCTTACATGTCGACTTGAGCTGCGGATTGTGACGCACGACTGGATGATGATAGTTCCACTTATTTAATTTTTATTTCGTTGTGGTATGAGACTTTTGGTAGCAATATCTAATGATCGATCGATTTATTACTTTTATTTGACTAATAAGATAATTTCTTTTTCGGTTACCTTATAGATTTTCTTTTTTTTTTATACTTCAAAATTATGGGGTATACAATGAATACTTCTTGGACTTAGCCAATTAGTTCCACTCTCGATTAAGTCTCTGACAAGAAAGAAAGATCGGATTGCGCACAGATCTCAAATTGCCATATTTGACGATTTTCATTGGTTGCTATATAGGGTCCCCACAATTTAAAACCTTATTTAGCAAAATTTAATTCTTAGTCGAACGCTAAAAACAAGATAGCTGTAGGTCTTTCAGTTTTTGAAAAAATCAAAAATTATGGAAACTACCACTTTTTTAGAAAATTATTTCTCTTGTAAAACCGTCACTTTGCCAACGAAGGAAAAATCATGTAGTCGGGATTATGTCAACGATGTTGACTATAGATGACGGTCAGCTGTGTTTTTATTTTATTTTTGTGTGAAGAATCACAATTCCCTTTTTAAGGTGTCGTACCGTCTACCAAACGAAGTTGGATGACCACGTACGCACAAATATAGCCGCTCTAAATTGGCACTTGGAAAAAAGTACAGTTTTGTCAACTTGTGATCTAATCAGTGAAGACCTTGATAGACAAAGAGGACACAATCAACTCGGATTTAGATTAGCAAAAAAAATTAGATATTCACTGTACCTGTACTTTCTCGATAATTCGTGGTTATTGGAGGCACGTGATTGTGCTCCGTTTACTTAATTTGGTGTCGTCACCTAGGGCTTGATTTTTTGTTTCCCTTTTTTTTCCAATCGGGTATGACGACGAAACTTGCGTTTTGGCTGACCATGCACGCTAGCCAGTAGGTAAGTGGTCACGTGCACGTCCGATGTAGACAAGTGTACCAGAGTTCTGCACTAGAGAGTAACTTTTTCTAGTTACACTTGGCCTGACAGAAAACTCTTACATGTCGACTTGAGCTGCGGATTGTGACGCACGACTGGATGATGATAGTTCCACTTATTTAATTTTTATTTCGTTGTGGTATGAGACTTTTGGTAGCAATATCTAATGATCGATCGATTTATTACTTTTATTTGACTAATAAGATAATTTCTTTTTCGGTTACCTTATAGATTTTCTTTTTTTTTTATACTTCAAAATTATGGGGTATACAATGAATACTTCTTGGACTTAGCCAATTAGTTCCACTCTCGATTAAGTCTCTGACAAGAAAGAAAGATCGGATTGCGCACAGATCTCAAATTGCCATATTTGACGATTTTCATTGGTTGCTATATAGGGTCCCCACAATTTAAAACCTTATTTAGCAAAATTTAATTCTTAGTCGAACGCTAAAAACAAGATAGCTGTAGGTCTTTCAGTTTTTGAAAAAATCAAAAATTATGGAAACTACCACTTTTTTAGAAAATTATTTCTCTTGTAAAACCGTCACTTTGCCAACGAAGGAAAAATCATGTAGTCGGGATTATTTTTTCATAAGTTAGGGGTGATGCTCAGGTATAATATACTGAAAGTCCCCAGTCCAGATCCGAGAGCTTTAGACAGGAGGGGGGTAAAGGTTCTTTAGAAAAACTTTCTAAGAAAGTAGTAGTGTTCATAATTTTTGTTTTTCTCAAAAACTGAAAGACCTACAGCTCTAGTTTTTAGCGTTCGACTAAGAACTAACAACGGCCATAAATACTGAACTAAAATTTAGCACTTAGCTACAAAAAATTTTGAAAATAAAATCATTATAAATTTTTTTTTCAAAACTTTAAATTTAAGTTCAATTTTTTTATAACCTGTTTAATAAAAAAAACTTGTTTTAGCAACAATATAAAAGAATAGGTCCTTGGATTTTCAAAAACCTATAGTGTTGTATTATAGGTACTTCCATTGATTTTAAATAATTATTAATGCACTTTACGTCAATGCTTTAGAAAATGGTCCCTCCCTTATAAACGGAGGACATAGATCCCCCTATCATAATAGATTTTTTTCTTAGTACATGTCTGAAAATTAGTTAACAAAGTCATGGTCAGTAACTTGGAAAAATCCATTATACTTTTTACCTTTAAAGAATAAGTATTTTTCATAGTGAATGCAAACACATTAAATTAGGAAATTCTAACCCTCGCCACCTGTTTTCACCCCATAAACTCCCTTCCAATTCATCAATGGAATAATTTTGAATACATATACTTATTTTTTCTGTTATTTCTAGATAAAATTGATCTATAAACACTAAATTTTGTAGGCTAATGACCGATTTTTTAGATTTCTTGACATTTCTCCACCTTAGTGTTGCTTCAGGCTTAAGCTCGCGGCCCT
Source organism: Epistrophella euchroma (assembly GCA_947049315.1). Taxonomy (NCBI): domain Eukaryota; kingdom Metazoa; phylum Arthropoda; class Insecta; order Diptera; family Syrphidae; genus Epistrophella; species Epistrophella euchroma. The sequence continues at coordinate 82,716,539 of OX346245.1, read as the reverse complement.
GGGCTGGGGATTTTTGTTATGTTGGACCTGAGGGTCACCCCTACCACTTAAAAAAATAACCCAGACTACACGGTTTATTTCATTTATTTTAGGTCTTCGTTGACTGGACTAAGACTGTAGTGTTTTTTGTTTCAGGGCACCATTATGAAATAAATGGCAACAACAACAACAGCAGCAGCAACAACAACAGCAATCAAAAAGCAAGTCTGCCAAACTGAGGTCCAATCATCCCCAAATTATAACAGGATTAAGATACGTAATCAAAAAACATCAAGATTTGGATAATCCAATGCAATTCTTTTGTACATACAATTTATATTAAAACAAAAACTATAAACATGAAATCTTCCTTTTACTCGTATAACCACACAATGCAAGAAATTATTTTTTCCCAGATCTCTGCCTTGTCTTTAAAAACGTAAGTCGTGTCCTTTCAATTGACAGATATCTATATTTATTTTATTTTTGCAACAATTTGTATTGGTATTTTTATGTTTAAAAGCCAAAAACAAACAACAAAAAATAAAAACAAACAACTACTAGCGACGCCCGAAAACCAAAAGTCAGCTGTTCCTCAAGTTGCGCATGGGATAGTTTAGTATCCCGAAAAATTTTAGGATAGCTTTAGAAGTTTTTGACAACAGCTGTTTGGTTCATCAGCTGAATCGAACGTTTCGTATCAAAATCTATTCTTCAGAGGGTTCACAAACGACGTGTCGAACGACCCGAGTCATTTTGCTAGCGTTCACATTCTACGACCGTTTCGCCGATTCCATTTGAAAAAAAAATTCAATGAGTAAATATTACGCGTATTTAATTTTTTGAACCAATATTGCCACACTATTTCCGTTTTTCTCCGTTTGTAATTGTTGTTTTACTTTTATTTAAACGCGTGCTATTTAATTCTTACATAAAAAATAGAAAAAAGCTAGAAAATTTAAATCATCGGTCGTTCCACTGGTGTTCACATTCACTACAACGGTCGACCGACCGAGCAAACTATTAAAAAAATTGAACTACACCACAAGTCTATCGACGGTCGTTCAACTGCTGTTCACATTAAAAAAATCTGCCAACTTTTGGAAATTCTGAAGAGAATTTTATTTTTAAAATCTAATACTGCGTTTTCATTTAAGCTGAAATGAGGTAACTAGGCAAATTACAAAAAAAGTGTTCACATTTCAAATTTCGTAATTTTGTTTGACGGTCCAGATTTTCAATCGCTTGTTTTTGTTGTTTTTTACATTGAATTTTGTCATTTTAAATGGGATCCACTTTGAATGTATTCCATTTGGGTGTGTTCATAAAAGTTTTACGTAATTTCCTACGGAAATTTGTGCAAATTTGGTTGAAATTACCTCATTTGGAAATTTGAATTTGTATGGGAAATGAGATGATTTCGAATTGAATTTGGAAATTTTGAACGAAATTACTTGATTTGCTCTAATGAAAACGCAGTATAATTTGAGCTTATAAAGTGTGATGATTTAATTACACATAAATACTTAAAAACAAAAACTGTCAAAAGACATTTTTGAAACCTAATTGTATGTATGAACCACTTGCACAGAGAACTTAAAATTTTGTTTGCAGTTTGGTTTGTATGTATCATTTAAATATTGAAAATATTTTATGTATGAATTATTATTTAATAAGAATTGTATGTACAGATCATTCCAATACTGAATTGTGTTTGCAAATTTAGTATATTTGAGTTCTATTGTAAGTAAAGGTCATTAAACACTAAAGAAATTTCACAAACAAAACTATGACCTCACAAGAGATTATGTGGCAGACCGATACTGACCACTATTTCAGAAAAGTGTATTTAGATTATTTGTAACACTGATATCTATTGAGTGGTCTTTAAAATTATATTTGATCAAAATAAACTAGCTTCAAGTGTGTTTTTTTTATCAACGCAGAAAAGTTGCAGTAGGAACTCAACAAAGATTCTTCAACAGAAACTCTCAGAAGGCATGGTTACAACGGTTGATTTGCCCGAAAAAACCCTCTATCATTTTTGTGAAGAGCTAGACATCTTAACTTTGCAAAATAACATGAATGCATGGATTTTGTGTATTTGGAAAATAGATATATTTACTGATAGTTCTGAGTTTAAGATTGTCGAAAACAAAATACGGAACTCCTTCCAGAAAAAAACACTTGCTGGATTGAAACATGGAGGGGGTTCATGGTTCGGGGCTATTTCTCGGGTGCTTGTGTAGGTAAGTTGCATATAATTGATGGACTGATGGACCTCCAAAATAAATTTATATTTTAAACTGAACTCTAAAAGATAGCGGACAGAAATGGGATCCACAAAGCATTCAACTTATATTTCTTATATTTATTAATTCTATAAAATTCTTCCAATTACACTTTCGTTTTGTTCACAATTTTGGTTATTTAAGATCTTTTTTGCTATTTATCAAATTAATTAAATTTTTCCACCAGCTTTCACAGTTGTTTTGCTTTTCCAGTTTTGTTTTGTTTTGTTGGGTTCACAAAAAAAAAATAACCTCAAACTACTTTTTTTTGTTTCACATAGATGTCAAAATTGGCCACTCAGCCACCTTATGTCATCTTCAATTGGAATTAAATAAACTGTTACACTTGAATGGTATACACCAGTGTTTCCCAAAGTGTGGTACGCGTACCCCTGGGGGTACGCAAAGAGTTTTTTGGGGGTACGCACAGATTTGTCCTTTGTCTGTGTGAAGCTAGCAAGCAGGTTACATTTTTTTATTAGAAAAAGAAGCGAAAGAAAATAGAAAAATATTTAATTTTTTTTAATTAGTTTTTATATGCTTTAAATTATTTGATAAAATTAGCTTTTTATATCCTTTTAAAGCGTCTTGCAGATAGCGGCCTAATGGAAAGGTCTTGGATCTCCACCTTCGGTATAAGAAGAGAAGTTTCTATACTCCTAATTGCTATCGAAATTTATTTGAAAGTTGGTATAATACTCTTCTTTAGGTTCGTTTTGCTTACAAAAGCTCTCACCCAAGAGCTGTTGGACCCCCATATTCATATCTAGAGCGCTTAGCTCTTTTATCTGGACTTTCGAAATAAACGCATAAAACTTGAGTAACTATCGGTGCATGTACCGTACATGTTCACGACGGGGTAACGACCTGCACGTTCAGTTTTCACCGCTAACAGGTATGATCCCACCAAAGCAAAGGCCGTTTTCAAAAACTTTAACTTTAACTGTTAACTCGAAACGTTGTACAACGTCGCAGAATTTTCTGTCAAAATCAATAGGAAAAAAACCGAAGTTTGTGGCACTTGGTGAAAGTTGCAAGTAAACAAACAGACTGAATAAATTGATTTTTTACCAAATAAATTTTGTTTTGTTTTAGCTTCAAATGCGCTTGCAAAAAAAAAACATTTGATGTTTATCAAAAGGTTTGATTGCAAGCAGGACGATATCATATTTTACTATTGCCACTTTTGCATCATAATTTTTCAATAACTACAAAAACGGCCGAAATCTGAGATTTAAACTTTAAAGCTTCTAGTATACAAGGCGTTCACATTACAAAAAATAAAATTTCGTCTTCTATGCCTTCAAATACTAATTTTCAATTTTGTTTTTGAGCTACAAAAGTAAAGAATAAATATATTTCTATAATGGCGGTACTCAGGGCTATGAAAATTTTAAAAGGGGTACGGCAGTGTCAAAAGTTTGGGAAACACTGGTATACACTATCCAGTATATTAAAGAGATCAGTGACTGGATAGCGCATCCATACAAAAAAGTTGAAGCAAAAATGAAGAATTGTTATACTGGCCACTCGTACACCAACTGTCAAAATAGATATACAAAATATAACAAATATAACAATTTTGTGTTTTCAAGATGAAATGACGTCAAGAACAAAAACAAAGTAGTTTGGGGTTCACGAGATCCAGGCACACTGCAAGTTCGTCGAAAAATTTGGGCCTGGTCTGGACAATTATTAACAAGTAGATTTGCAGAACATTCTGCTTATACGAAACCTCAAATGGAAAAGAACGATCTTGTTGCAGCCATGGAACAAGACAAATTCATCATTAGAATGTCAAGGGATTCCCACTCACTGTTCAAGAGACACATCCAGGATAAGAAGCTGGAAATGCTCTCTCAGATTGTGACTAAGTATCTCCTAATTGATACTTACGAAGGAACAGCACGCAGCTAGGCTCAGTGCGATGGCACAGCGGGTGCAATAATAAAAAGAGGTAGATTTACAGAGCCTTACCATGACGACAACAGATCCACCCACTGAAGAAGAGAACGAAAACGCCATGATGCTCCATGATGATTTGTGGCACTGTGCATTCAATAAAGAAACCCCACTTTCTTTGAATATTTAAATTAAAAAAAAAAACTGAATGAGGTTTTGGGGTTTCTTTATTGAATGGACAGTGCCACAAATGAGGTTGATACCATTTTGGAATCTGCTTTCGATGTCTTTAAAAGGAGCATAAAAAGTTGTGATTCCAAAGCTCTATAAAAAAAATTCAACCTCGCAGTACACTTGTAGGCAGGTCATTTGATGAGAAACTCAAAAAACTGAAAAAGGTTTTGGGGTTTCTTTATTGAATGGAGAGTGCCACAAATGTGGTTGATACCATTTTGGAATCTGCTTTCGATCTCTTTAAAAGGAGCATAAAAAGTTTTAATTCCAAAGCTCTATAAAAAAAATACAACCTCAGAGTACACTTGTAGGTAGGTTTTTATTGAATTATAGAGAAAGCAACAAAACTTAATAATATAAATATTTCTCTAACTCCTAAAGGTTATTTAAATTGTATATAATTTATTCTCAGCGTCCTTAAGTACTGGCAGAGGTACACGATCATGGGCGGCAGCGTTTGGATCGGATTTCGATTTTTTTTTTTTGAAAAAAGCGGGTCTTCGGTTTCTTATTCTTTGCTCTATCTGGAGCATCATGGCGTTTTCATTCTCTTCTTCAGTGGGTGGATCTGTTGTCGTCATGGTAAGGCTCTGTAAATCTACCTCTTTTTATTATTGCTAGTGATGGCCTAAACGGTTATTTTTGGGTAACAGTTATAACAGTTGCCGTTATTTTGTAGTAACAGTTATCCTTAGCAGTTATTCAGTAACGGTTATTTTACTTTTGGTTGTGTTTATAATAAACACTGTCTAACTTAAGACAGCCGTCAAAGTTTAAAAAAAAACCTTTTGATTTGTTGCTAAAGTGATCTAACTTTATCTTACTTTAGACACTAGACAGCAAGTTTTCCGATATAACTTCTCACTTTTTAGTCATTAAAATCTGTATGGTCAGGTCACCCTTCGACTTAAAAAAAAAGATAACTTCCAGTAAATTGGCAACCCTGAAATATTTTTCAAAATGTATCCATATTCTAGACCTATCTTTTGAGGTATCGACCGGGGTACCAGGGTCACCCGTTTACCCTCCAGAGCCAATTTTCCGATATTACTCCTCACTTTTTAGTCATTAAAATCCGTATGGTCACCCCTTCGACTTAAAAAAAAGATTACTTACAGTAAACTGGCAACCCTGAAATATTTCTCAAGATATAGCCTTATTGGAGACATATCTTTTGAGATATTGACAGGGGTCCTGGGGTCACCCGTTTACACTCCAGAGCCTATTTTCCGATATTACTCCTCACTTTGTAGTCATTAAATCAATATGTTCGACCTTTTACTTAAAAAAAAGATTACTTACAGTAAACTGGCAACCCTGAAATATTTTTCAAGATATAGCCCTATTCGAGACCTATCTTTTGAGATATATTCGTTAGTAACTGTTTTTTTGAGTCCAAATATATCGTCCATCACTAATTATTGCACCCACTGTGCCATCGCACTGAGCCTTGCTGCGTGCTGTTCCTTCGTAAGTATCAATTAGGAGATACTTAGTCACAATCTGAGAGAGCATTTTCAGCTTCTTATCCTGGATGTGTCTCTTGAACAGTGAGTGGGAATCCCTTGACATTCTAATGATGAATTTGTCTTGTTCCATGGCTGCAACAAGATCGTTCTTTTCCATTTGAGGTTTCGTATAAGCAGAATGTTCTGCGAATCTACTTGTTAATAATCGTCCAGACCAGGCCCAAATTTTTCGACGAACTTGCGGTGTGCCTGGATCTCGTTTCCTCTTTTCACAAGTTTAAAATATATTTTTGTACCAATATCGGATACAACACAAAAAAAAAAAAAAAAACCAAAAGACTGACTGACAGTTTTATTTTGTTGATTTCACAAAAAAAAAATAACCTCAAATTACTTTTTTTTTGTTTCACATAGATGTCAAAATTGGCCACTCAGCCACCTTATGTCATCTTCAATTGGAATGAAAAAAACTGTTATACTTGAATGGTATACACTATCCAGTATATTATAGAGATCAGTGGGTTAGTCTGCATTTACATTGTTCCAGTTCCGATCACTTGTTCCTGGTTGAGCGGGGTAAGAAGTGAGGGGAATGGTTGTTCCGCAAAACTCATCCGATTTTTCCAGCCTATATTGGTTCTCTTTCACCTCTTTTCCTGTTTCTTGTGTGTGTTTAGTATACATGTGTCGTTTATTTGATGTTGTAAGTAAATCTTAATGAAAAATGAAGAGGAAAGCAATAAGACCGAAGAGTGCAACGACAGAAATTCTCATTGGAAAAATCGGACCATATGAACATTTCACCCGATTTCTGGAAAAAACTTATGGGAAAAGTTGAACAATGTAAATCCAGACTTAGTTTATTGCGGTGAGTTTTGGTTTTAATTAATTAATTAATTAAATTAATTTATTTTTAATTAAATTCGGTGAATTTGAATCCAGGTAATTGTTTGTTAAAAGCTGGATGTTTGTATCGGCGAAGTGAGCGCGCGCGCATTCGACTTCTTAAGAAATGTATTTCGCGATCGCGGTATGTGCTTGTGGTATGTGAGTGCTTTCTTTATTAATATTAATATTAATTTGCATAAATTGGCTTTCGATGCCTATATTTATAATTATATTTATTAAAATTGAATTTGCCATTATGTACTTTTTGCACATTTGAGTATGGCATGATTTTAATCCCTTGGCATTTATATACAAGTTATGTATTAATGACGGTGTTCACATTGGACTCAAATTCACGATTTTTTTTGGCATAAGTCAGTCAGCTCGTGTTCAGACACACACAACCGATTCACTCTGACGTTCAGTAGTTGTTAAAATAAAACACAAATTTTTATTCGCCGGAGAATTTAACTAGAAATTTTTCAATCACAAAATTAATATTTCACTAAATAAATATTTTTCCAATTGAAACAACTTCGATTCTGTAGTATTTAAGTGCCAAACAAAAACTAAATACTAACAAAACACATGTCACAAAAGGAAACGCCAAAAAAAAATCCACAAATTTTTAAAAAATTTAAAAAATCCTGCCTCACTTGCCCATCTCTTTCTCACCACAAAGTGGGAACGAAAAGAAGTACATAGACGTCAAAAAAAATCCGAGGAGTAAGTCCAATGTGAACACCGTCAATATATAACAGCCAAGAAGAAGTGTTTCCAGTTGGAATATTTTCGCTTCCAATTGGAGTACGGAAAGTTTGTTTACGATTTGAGTTGAGTGAGGGAAAATGATAAAATACTCAAAACAAATAAAATTAAATTCCAAATCATTGTGACAGTAAAATATGTTTTAATTCAGTGGTGTGTTATAATTATTTTTTTATTTTTGATTAATTAATTTGATGAATTAATTGTAAATAATTCAATTATATCGGTGTGAAGTTGTAATAAATTACTATTAATTTATTTTATCCAGTGCGGTGTATTAATTGAGTGATTTCCTTTGTAAAATTCGTAGAATTGTATACGGTGAATTATGTTGACAAAATAGTCAGAGTGTTTTTTTTTTTTATTTTGATATGGTTCGAATTTGTTTTATATATCTATGATTTGTTTGAATTGTGATGCAATTTAGAATTAACGTGCATTTTATGTTGAATTAAATCGATTTTAATATTAAATTATTTAGATTAATATTTCATTCGGACAAGTGTTTTTTCCGACGGGATTTTACATTTTGATTTGATTTGTTGTTTTTAATATTGAATTAAATTAAATTAAATTTAAATTGAATTTTATTTCGACATCGTGACGTGTTGTGACATTCGCAGTGTGTTGTTGTTGTAAATATTATTTCAATTTAATCTTGACGACGTATATTTTGTGGATTGTGTTTTTAACTCAATTTGAAGCATGAATATTTATTGAATTTTAAATGCATGGTAAATTTAAATAAAATTGAAAAAGCAGTGCAATTTTCTAAAAAATTAAGTTTTGTTGCTATCGGTGTGATGTGGCAGGACAAATATTTTTGAAGAAAATATTAAATTCATAATTAGGTTGAATTTTGTTTTATATTGTGATGTGAATATTATTTATTTTTAAATAAATTATTGAATATATTTTATGTGTTTTATTTCATTCTTATATTCTGAATCGACTCTAGTTTTTATATTTTGTTTTCAATGAATCTATTGATATATGGTTTGATGAATTTTGTGGGTATTTCGTTTTTATATATTAAACGTAAATAATTGTTTCTCTTTTCGGTTTCAGTTAAATTTTATTACACGATGGCGGTATGTTCGGGTGATTTGTTCGAAGGTAAAAGGCAAATCTTCGTAATCGGTCTTTTCATTAATCCGGATTGTGTTTTTACCGTGACAACTCGTATAAGTCCGTCTGGGCCTGCATGGGTTCCTTCTATTCGTGCTAGATTCCAATAGGTCGGTGGAAGTCGTTCGTCTTTGAGGAGGACTAAATCTCCTATTTTTGGCATTGTTTTGATTTGTTTCCATTTTGGGCGTTGTTGTAGTCTAGCGAGATATTCGGCATTTTATTTGCGCCAAAATCCTTCTGCGAGTGCTTGAACTCGTTTCCATCGGTCGATATATGTGACGTTGTTGACTAGTTCGGCTTGTAGTACAACATGCATCGATTCTCCGACTAGGAAGTGCGCAGGAATGAGCGCGTTCAAATCGTCGAGGCTGTCGGTGAGAGGGCAAAGGGGCCTCAACAAGCTTCTATCTGAGCGAGAAGCGTCGCAAGCTCCTCAAAAGTTAGCCTTTCAGTACCAACAACTCGTTTTAAGTGGTACTTGACTGATTTCACACCCGCTTTCCATAATCCACCGAAGTGTGGGAAGCAGGTGGAATAAAATGCCAATCGGTACCATGATTCGCCAAGTTTTCCTTAATTTCCTGCCAGTCATGTTCTGCTTGCTTCAACATTTTCGTTAGTTCGTTATTCGCACCGACAAAATTTGTTCCGCAATCGCTGTAAATATTTTTGCAACTTCCTCTTCTACAAGTAAAGCGTTTGAAGGCTGCCAAAAATGCTTGGGTAGACACGACTTCTAAGTGAATGGCTTTGGTTGCCAAACAGATAAAAATTGCGAAATACCCTTTTAAGATTTTTGCACCCCGTGCTTATAGGATTTTATCTCGATCGGTCGTGCGTAGTCGACACCGGTGTAACTAAATGGTCGAGACATCCGAACTCTAGGTGCCGGCAGATTTGCCATGAGTTGCTGCATCTCAGATGCCCTTTGCCGGTAGCAAGAGGTGCACTTATGTAACTGATGCTTAACACTCCGTCTTATCTGCCCTATCCAATATTTTTGTCGAATATACCTTATCATTTGTTGGATGTCGCCATGTAATGTGTTTTTATGTGTATCTCTGACAACCAAACTGGTGAAGTGATGACTATTTTGTAGCAATATGGGGTGTTGCGCATCATAAGAAAGAAAAGAGTTTTTTAACCGTCCCCCAACTCGTAAGATCCCATCAGCATCGATGAATGCGTTTAACGATCGTAGATTTTTGGGAATCTTCGAACTTTCTTGGATTTGTTTGATCTCCGTTTCAAAAATCTCTCTTTGTGCTGCTCTTACGACGATGATGTGCGCTGCTTGTAGTTCCATAGATTTTATTGGGCCATTGATAGGTCCCAGCTTCGGTCGACACTTTACAGTAAAACGACAGCAATTCGCGATGACTCGTATAATCTTGAGTAAACTCGAAGAATTGTAGATAGCTTGTAAGATAGTGTCACTATCAGAAACATTAATGCTTAATACCTTTACAGTGCGCTTTTCTTTATCGGTGTCGATTTCTATTGGTTGGTGTGGAACATCGAAATCCCATTGACGACGTAAAAATTCTGTGCCGAGATTTAGCTAATGGCGAGTGAGTGAGATGACTCACTTTTCATTGAAAATCGATTTAGCTAGTAAGAGTGAGTGAGTAGGCGTGTGTAATGAAACGTCAGTTTACTCGCCGGATTTTTCAGCGGTGACTTGGTGTATGTGTTGGTAAATTTACGCTTTTGCATAAGTATGCGTTCTTTTCCAAAGGAATTTTAACATATCTATTCACGTATGTGAAATGAAATAGCAAAACAACAATGTATGTACATATGTAAAAATGAGTATGCAGCACATAATAGATTTGATTTTTATACAAACATATATTTATGTAAAAATGATATTTGATGAACATTATTAATTTGTTATTTACATTGTAATAGTAGGTATACATTTATTTGATACAAGTGAAAAATATAATTCAGCATCGCAAGGACGACCCCATCAAATTCGTGAGGACAAACTACAAAACTTTGGAAGAATGTTTAGGAGTCGATAGGGCATACTAACTTCACACTAAAGTCACACATTGATTAAATTTTATTTTTCTAAGTTTTTTGATAAAGTTTAATTAAAATAAAAATACAAAATGGTAAAATTAAACCCCAAACAAACAAAACCAAAGGCAACACATTAAAAGATAGTCTTTGGTTATGACATTTCATGTGTTCGAAACTAGATTCGAAATTACTCATTTCACTTTAATAGCTAAATCACTTTTGCGAATGAAGTGAGATGAGTCGGCGAGTAAGGCGAGTCATCTCACTTCACTCGCTGAAATTGCTAAATCTCGGCGCTGGTCCGGTCCACCACGCTTCCAATGACTCCAATTCTGATGGGTACATACCCCTGGACGCCAGATCGGCTGGGTTATGAAGCGTTGCGACATGTCCCCAGCAATCGATCCCCACTAACCGTTGGATTTCCGACACCCGGTTGGACACGAATGTGGTCCATTTGACGGGAGTGGCGCGTATCCAGGCCAACACGATCGTAGAATCGGTCCAAGTGTACATCTTGACATCATGAATTTTCAGAATTTCTTTGGTGTACTGCAACAATTGTGCGAGGACTACTGCACCACAAAGTTCAAGACGTGGTAGTATTATAGTTCGTTGGTTTGGTGCCACCTTGGTCTTTGACAGTAGCAAGTTTACGTGGATAAGCTTTCGTTGAAGCGTCACAAAACCCATGCCGCTCGACCGCCTTGTTGGTCTTACTCATCTGGGTCTACCGTGGTATACGAAGTCGAACCGTGGTGGTTTCGGATGAAGGCTGCAAATTTTGGTAGAAGAAGCAGTCGTCGATAGGAAACCACTTGATACCGAGCGTTTTCACGTGGTTGGACAAATTAAACGGAAGTTCGAAGTCAAGTTCGCGATCCTGAACTGGAATGTCTTCAATAAGTTCTTTCGTATTGCTTGTCCACTTCCGCAAATTGAAGCCAGCAGACGCCAAAAGTTCCCTTGCTTCGTAGCGTTTTCTTCGTGCTTCTTCAACCGTATCCGCTCCACTGATAAGGTCATCGACGTACATGTCCTCACGGACAACCTTCGCCCCCTCCGAAAATGTACGTTTTCGTCATCAGCTACTCTTTTTAAGATTTTAATGGCTAGATAAGGTGCACTTGCTGTTCCAAAAGTAACGGTGTTCATTTTGAAAATTTTCATCGGTTCCTTCTTTTTCTCTCTCCACATGATTAGCTGATAGTACCGGTCGGTATGGTCAACTAAAATCTGACGGTACATTTTCTCAATGTCTGCCGTAAAGGTGACTCGGTGGGTCCGCCATTTTAGTACAAGATCGATGATGCTTGACTGCAATTTTGGACCAACAAGTAAACGATCATTAAGAGATTTGCCATCGGAAGCCTTTGCCGTGTGCGTCGAACCCTACTCTCAATTTTGTAGTGGAGCTGGCTTCCTTGAAAACAGCCTGGTGTGGCCAGAAAAAGTGGAATGGAGTTTGTAAAACCGCGTCATTCACGTCGATTTCTTCCATATGATGGAGTTCTTCATACTCCCGTATGCACTTTGTGTAGTCAGCGCAAAGTTTCGGATCAGCATCGAATTTTTTTTCGAGATGAAGAAATCGTCGAAAAGCACTTTGTCGGCTGGATCCCATCGCCGGAACACTTTCACCCATGAACGGCAGCTTCACTTCATAACGCCCGTTCGATAAGCGTCTTGTGTTCTTCTCGAAGTAGTCGTCACAGGCGATGTTCTCACCGGTATCCAGTGTCTGGAACGGTAATTCTTCCATCTGCCAAAACTTCTCCAGTTAAGATCCCAGATCCGTTATCTGGGCGAAGCTTCGTATTTGCCGCAGAAGTTCCGCTGGAATCTTCCCTAACACTATCCACCCTAGCTGAGTGTTTTGGGCGATCGGTCCGTTGCCATCCTCTGATCGCCTTATCTCTGGAAGGAGTATCTCGGCGCAAACGTCACTTCCGAGTAATAAGTCTATCGGTGCAGGTTCGAATAGACGGGGATCCGCTAACGAAAGACCCCCTAGGTGGTTCCAATTGCCGGGTATCACTCGTTGGGCCGGGAGATGCCCAGTCAGCGACTTGAAAACCAAGGCCTGTACGGCAGTCTCAAACGTCGAGTGGCGGGACGCAAAACGAACCTAGACGGAGTGTTGCGTAGTGCCCCTGCTGACCAACCCTAACCCTGATACCTCGGCAATGGCTGGAATTCAGGTGCGTTCGGGTTCACGGACACTTGAAAAGCGTTTGAACTGGGGTTTAACGCCTGAGCTGATGTACCCGCTGCAGGTTGTTTTTGTTGTGTGTATGTGTTGCTATTTTGCTGTGCGTTCAAATGCAGCAGCGAATGATCTCTTTGTTGGCAGAAGTAACAATTGCTGAAGCTTAGGCAATCTTGCACGAGGTGCCCATATCCAAGGCAATTTTCACATATATTGAACTTGCGAACCGTCTCACGTCGTCCCTTATTATCCATGTTAAGGAGTCGTTGGCACTTCCTCAAGGTGTGCTTACCCTGGTTGCACAATTTGCATGACAACTCGACTACGTTTGCCTTCGCTACTGATTTGGACGGTTGCTTGACGACTTGCTTGGTATGCAATACCTTTGGCTTCACTACCTGTGCCGAGATTTAGCTATTTCAGCGAGTGAAGTGAGATGACTCGCCTTACTCGCCGACTCATCTCACTGCATTCGCAAAAGTGATTTAGCTATTAAAGTGAAATGAGTAATTTCGAATCTAGTTTCGAACACATGAAATGTCATAACCAAAGACTATCTTTTAATTTGTTGTCTTTGGTTTTGTTTGTTTGAGGTTTAATTTTTCAATTTCGTATTTTTATTTTAATTAAACTTTATCAAAAAACTTAGGAAAATAAAATTTAATCAATGTGTGACTTTAGTGTGCCCTATCCACTCCTAAATATTCTTCCAAAGTTTTGTAGTTTGTCCTCACGAAGTTGATGGGGTCGTCCTTGCGATGCCGAATTATAATAACAAATTAATAATGTTCATCAAATATTATTTTTACATAAATATATGTTTGTATAAAAACAAATCATTTTTACATACATACATTGTTGTTTTGCTATTTCATTTCACATACGTGAATAGATATGTTAAAATTCCTTTGGAAAAGAACGCATACTTATGCAAAAGTGTAAATTTACCAACACATACACCAAGTCACCGCTGAAATATCCGGCGAGTAAGCTGACGTTTCATTTCACTCGCCTACTCACTCCAGTTTTACTAGCTAAATCGATTTTCAATGAAAAGTGAGTCATCTCACTCACTCGCCATTAGCTAAATCTCGGCAATGGACACGTGGCCTTGTGCTGACGGATGGCTCATCCTTTTTTCTAAAGGCCGCTCCGAATTCCTGCTGATCGACAACCTCAAGAGTCCGGAATCGTGTTTCCAGGAATTCTGTAAAATCTTTAAAACTTGGTAAGTCTTTTTTGTTTCCTAACCTCTCTTCCCACAATTTTTGACCAGCACTAGGAAGTTTTTGGAACAGAAATCATATTAAAACTGTATCCCATTTAGAAACCGGTACATCCATATTCTCTAGCGCAAGGCAGCATTCTCTTGTGGTGTATAAGAGGTCTCGAAGTCCAGAAGAAGTTTCACGAGTTAAGGAGGGCTGAACGAAAAGATTCTGCATTTGGATGTGGACCAGAATGCTCCCAAGCCTTCTCATAACTCGCTGCCTCCACTGACAAGTTCTGCAAAAATCTATTTGCATCCCCAACCAAGCACGATTACAAAAAATGCAGCTTGTCAATATCGTCAAGAGTTTTGTTGTTATGCACCAGAGACTGAAACCTGTCCTGAAAAGCACGCCAGGTGGTGTACGAACCGTCGAATTTCGGAAGATCGATTCGTGGAAGTTGAATCCCCGAATGCGATGAAGATTGAAATGTCACCTGAGATGAAATAGCGTTATCTGATCCTGATGGAGCCACAACTACGGAGTTGGATTTTGTCATCGCTTCAACTAACTCCGCACGGTACTCTAGATAGATTTCATATATTTGTTTATAAACAACTAACAATTCCTCTTTCTTAAATTCCTCTTCCAGCTTGCCACTCCCGACAATAGCTTCATGGTATGTTTTGGAAGCCGCCATGTCTTCCTCCAATTTGTTCAACCGCCCTGAAGCGTATGCCGTAACCCTACGCTCTTTTGGAGCCTTCTTAAAATTGGTGAGATCTTTTATGATTTTCGACAGAATACCTTTTTGGAGTTCACCATATTTATAATCTTTTTTATCAGCCATTATAATTATTTATTTTACTTTAAAATTGACAAAAACCATTAAAATGTAATTCAGACAAGTTTACGACACGGAATAAGGTGATGCTGTGATGACGACGCTGATTTCTGGAGCCCTCGCTGGACGTTTCAGTTTAAAAACACGCAGTTTTAATTTAGATTTAAGTAAACTTACATAAATTAAGTCTAATTTAAGTTTATTGTTCAAAAAAATGTCGATAAATCACCGATTTAAACCGAAAATGGCAATGAAAATTTAAGTCACGTGACTATCTTTTTAATGTTTGTTCAATTAATTGTTGTTTGTATATTTTGTAAAACTAGTTTGAAAAGGCTCGAAGGAGCAAATGTAATCGTCTAGATTTTTTATTCGAACAAAAAAAGAAATGAAAATGATGGCGAAAATAAAATGCAGACCAACTTGTTCAAATGAATTTGTAAGAGTGATTTTATTTAGTCATAAGACTTGGTTTATAGTTGATCTGTACAATAGTAACATCAATTTTATGACATTTCAGATGGTTTGTAGCTCAGGGTGGATTGTATTATAAGGTTTGTTTCCGCTTCAGATTTGTTGCAACTCCGTAATTCTTTCGTGGTACATGCGTACATGCTCCTTTTAAAGAGATCGAAAGCAGATTCCAAAATAGTATCAACCACATTTGTGGTACTCTCCATTCAATAAAGAAACCTTAAAACCTTTTTCAGTTTCTCATCAAATGGCCTGCTTACAAGTGTACTCCGAGGTTGAATTTTTTTTATAGAGCTTTAATGGAATCAAAACATTTTATGCTCCTTTTAAAGAGCGAAAGCAGATTCCAAAATGGTATTGTGCCCTCTTATAGGCACAATATTTTATTGAAACAAAGGCTTTTATTTATTTAGTTTTAAGTACTAAACTCCAAGTTTTATTTAGATTAAGATTAATTTTAAGTTTTACTTTTAAATACTTTAAGTTTTATAAATTTTGGCCAAGACACAAGAAAAAAAGAAATTAGCAGACTTGCCACAGTCACGTTTGGAATTGAAATCAAAATCGGAAATAAGTGCCTGTTTACATTGTATTTTTGACGAATGGCGCATCCAGTGAGATGGGTAGATTTTGTGTGAGTAAGAAAGAGAAGGGTTAATTCCACCCACTGATCTCTATAATACACTGGATAGTGGATTCCCTACAAAGTATAACAGCTTTTCTACTTCCAATTGAAGATGACAAGTACGAAGGCAACTCAACACTTTAGGTATGTTCAGTGAGGCAACTCAACACTTTAGGTATGTTCAGTGAGGCTTTGGCAAAAACCAAAGTGGAATTTTTAAGAAAAAAAAGCAAAAGAAACGTCACTTGTTTGTAAATTTGATTTTTTGTAACTTAAAATAATTGTAAAAGTGAATTTAAAATATTTTAGTTGCAGTTTTATAAAAAATTTGCATTTCATTATGTTATACAGTTATACCGTTATACAAAAAAATAGGCAACTCAACATTATAACAATTCTCAAATGGCATCAACTTTCTTGTATGGATGCGCTATCCAGTGTATTATAGAGATCAGTGATTCCACCCAAATTACGCCGATGCGCCAGTTTCAATAAATGTTTTCGGATTGAGCACGAAGAATTTTTTTTGTGTGAGTGAGAGATACATGGTTGTTAAGAATGTGAGATAGGGATGGGTAGATTGAAATGAAAGCATTTTTTCTCTATAATGTAAACACGAGGAAAATTTTGATGAACGAAAATATGCTTCTTTAAAAATACAATGTAAACAGGCACTAAGATGGCGAACGTCAAAGAAATTTTTATGTAGGTACAGTTCAAAGTGAAGCTTTGATTTTAGTACAGTTCAAAGTGAAGCTTTGATTTTAGTACAGTTCAAAGTGAAACTGTGGTTAGAATAGTAGGTAAGGATGTAACGCGTTTACACGTTGATTTTCTTTATACGTGTAGACACGCTACATCACTCCCCGCCGTATAAAAGTCTCTTTGAATTGTTTGAAATTTGAATAGCTATAAAAGTGACTGTGAAAATTAGATTAAAAATTTAATACAGTGCAGTTTAAAATATTTAATCTTAATAATACTATTATACAATAATATATTAATAATTTCCCATTTCATATTTGGTACAAATAATAATTTTACTCGTTTACATTTTTGGATTTCATAATTTTGTATATTTCTTGTACAGTGAGTTGAGGTAGGAAACTTTACAAAAGTTTGATTTTATAAATTTTAGTTTGGTAGAAGACCTTACAAAATGTTTCATTTTATTAATTTTTATTTTGGTAGAAGACCTTACAAAATGTTTCATTTTATTAATTTTATTTTGGTAGAAGACCTTACAAAATGTTTGTAAAATTTTAAAAATCTGAAATTAATAATTCTTTGAAAATATCTTAATGTAAATTGAAAGTTACTTGTTTTGAATTTGGTTTCGAATCTTTGTCTTTCGTATAAAAGGCTGGTTTAAGTCGATCAATAGAAATTATTTGCTCTTTGTTGTCTATGAGCACTGAAAACGTTTTTTCGAATCGATTAATTATTTCGAATGGGCCTTTGTACGGTGGATTCAGACTTCCACGGTTCACCTCCTCCCGAACAAAAACGTATTTGCAAGTTTTTAAATCTTTTGGTACGAATATGTATTTTTGTTCGCGATTTCTACTAGGACTCGGACGAGTTTTCGATATGGCTTGAGTAATATCTCGAGCTGTCGACGAATTTAAAATTGGATTCATAGGTTTGGGTTCGATTAGTTCTGCAGGTAAGCGTAAGTAAGTAAGTAAGCTCGGACCAGATCTATTTTAGAAAATATCGCACAACCGTCGAGGTTAGCGGAAAAATCTTGAGCGTTTGCGATAGGATGTTTGTCAGGAATGGTGGCTTGATTTAGCCAACGATAGTCGCCACATGGTCTGAAATCTAGCGAGTTCTTTTTCGGAACCATGTGAAGCGGTGAAGCGACGTGTGACTTTGAAAAGCGACAAATACCTAAATCGATCATCTGCTGAAACTGACGCTTGGCAATTGCTAACCTCTTGGGATTGAGTCGTCGGGCACTAGCTGAAGGAAGCTGACCATTTGTCAATATCCGGTGGACAACGTCATGTTTGACTGGCAATGTAAAATCTGGTGGAGCTTTAAGCTCTGGAAACTCGTCAAGGATAGCACCGAATTCGCTAGGAATCGAAAAAAGTTTGGGAGAGCTAGTGTTCGCAGATTTGAAGAGACAGTTGACTTGAAGATTAGTGTTTTTATCCACTACTCGTTGGCTACGAAGATCGACGATTAAATTGAATTTGTGTAAAAAATCAGCTCCTATAATAGGGTGATCAATATCGGCTATAACGAATGTAAAATCGAAAACGCGTCTAAGGTTCAAGTCAACTGTTAATCGTTTGCAACCGTAAGTATGGATTCTTCCACCGTTCGCGGTAAGGAGAATGAAATCGTTAGGTTGGTTGATATGCTGGCAGAATTTACGAGGAATGATCGAAATCTCTGCACCACTCATAGCCGCGTCTGAGATTTGGCGAACTAGTTTTTTGAATTTTTATTTTCCACTTGAAAGGTGCAGGATTGCTTCGAACAATTCCTCGCATTCTTTCCGAATTTCGATGATACCAGCAAATCGATTTGTCTTCATTCTTCCTACTCCGCGAACGGTGCCTATCACTAGCTCTATCCCGGGAAAAACTTCTGGACGCTCTGTTAAACTCGTAATTGTTTGACTTTGGACGTTGCATTTCTAAACGTTCGATGCGGTTGACTAACTTTTCTAAGAGATCGCTAATCGAAGTAGAAATCTGAGGTACATTAACTTGGGAAACCTGTGAAGTAGAAACTGCTGAGGAGTCATGAAGCCTATCAGCTAAAGCGAAAAGCTCGTTTTGTGATTGGGAATTCTCAACTGCCATGAGGCAAACGCGGATTGTGGACGGAAGTCTGTTTAACCAAAGTTTTTTTACGAGTGGCGAATTAACTAAGTTGTTCCCGTTGGCTAGACTCTCCATGCTCCTAAACAGTTCTGACGGTTTCATATCACCAAGTGCTACCTTGTTTAATAGAGCGTCCAGACGCTTTTCCTCGCTATCCCGATTCTTTTCGAGCAAAACTTTCTTTAAATTCTCGTATTTCTCTTGCGCGGGAGGTGAACATAGAACATCTGCAACTGATTCCATTGTCTGGCTATTTAGCGAAGCCACTAAATAATCATATTTAGTGTTGCTGGCAGTAATGTTCTTTAATCGGAATTGAGTTTCAATTTGTAAAAACCACAAATCAGGCCGATTGTTCCAAAAAGGTGGAATTTTGATGGAAATGAGTGATTGCTGAAGTTTGTTCTGTCAAGACCTTCGTTTGAACCACCGCCGGTTTTGTTTTCATTTTGGGTGTTAGCCATTGCGATTGAAAGTCGGTTAAAATATTTTTAAAACAAATTGAAATGTAAGAACTGCAGGTACAACTCGACTGCAAAAAATCAGATATGCTTGTATATGTATATCAAATAAAGTTCAGTCAGCTAGTATTATAACTTAACCGAAAACGTATTATCGGTAAGAATACTGAAAAAGTTTTTGTAGAAAAGTCAGTTAAAATGTTTTCGAAAATCTGGTAAAATAAAATTAAAGTCTGGTTTAGTGTAAGTCAGGTAAAAGAAAATCCAATCCGTTAAATCAATTCAGACGCGAGAATACATATATAAAATCCGGGAGAAGATGAACGGGATTCTTTATCCACCGTAATGTAGCCGAAAGTAACTGTATTATAAATATTACGATGTAAATTAACCGTCGCGTTGATGACCGAAATAACCCTTTATACGAAATATACGTGTCTCAAAAATATTTACGAAAAAGCACCAAACAAATTTTTTAAATATATATATAAATATATAAGTATATTAAAAATATAAATACAATATATTTCAGATTTTCAAATAAAGTAAATAATTTTATATATTTTATTTTAAGAAATATAATTTTTAAAGAAAAATTCGGTTTGAAAAATTTATTTACTCACTGTACTTTTGTAAAAAGAATATAAATGGTCGGGACCACTCATAAGTCTTATGAGCCCTCATAAATATTCACTATTATTGCTTGGTGAATAGATTTATGAGCATCATAAGTTGTGAGTGCTGGGTGAATACCACCCTTAATATATAATACGTATATTAATATAATTTACTCGCGAAAAAAGATGCAAACCAAACAAGAAATACTAAACTGTAATAAGTATTATAAACGGTCAAAAAGAATCTGACGTTTTACCTCCTCACAGTTATAATATTCCTTCAATTTGCTTCAAACTTTTTATATGAATCCACTATCCAGTGTTTATAGAGATCAGCGCCGAGATTTAGCAATTTCAGCGAGTGAAGTGAGATGACTCGCCTTACTCGCCGACTCATCTCACTTCATTCGCAAAAGTGATTTAGCTATTAAAGTGAAATGAGTAATTTCGAATCTAGTTTCGAACACATGAAATGTCATAACCAAAGACTATCTTTTAATTTGTTGCCTTTGGTTTTGTTTGTTTGGGGTTTAATTTTACCATTTTGTATTTTTATTTTAATTAAACTTTATCAAAAAACTTAGAAAAATAAAATTTAATCAATGTGTGACTTTAGTGTGAAGTTAGTGTGCCCTATCGACTCCTAAACATTCTTCCAAAGTTTTGTAGTTTGTCCTCACGAATTTGATGGGGTCGTCCTTGCGATGCTGAATTATATTTTTCACTTGTATCAAATAAATGTATACCTACTATTACAATGTAAATAACAAATTAATAATGTTCATCAAATATCATTTTTACATAAATATATGTTTGTATAAAAATCAAATCTATTATGTGCTGCATACTCATTTTTACATATGTACATACATTGTTGTTTTGCTATTTCATTTCACATACGTGAATAGATATGTTAAAATTCCTTTGGAAAAGAACGCATACTTATGCAAAAGCGTAAATTTACCAACACATACACCAAGTCACCGCTGAAACATCCGGCGAGTAAACTGACGTTTCATTTCACACGCCTACTCACTCACTTTTACTAGCTAAATCGATTTTCAATGAAAAGTGAGTCATCTCATTCACTCGCCATTAGCTAAATCTCGGCACAGTGGTTCTTTTATGTTCTAAACTGTTCCGAACAACCTCACTGAACATATGTACCTACAGTCTTTCACAAATACTTGCACATACACCAAAGTAAATGACATTAAACTAAACGTCAGTTTTAATATTCAATTTTGCATTCGCAAGAATTTTTTAGTGGTCAGGATTTTATAATAAAATAAAATAAAAATAAAATAAAATGGATCCGCTCGTGGTTAATTAGTTCAATAAGTGAACTTTTTTCATGTTCAACAGGAAAAAACGTGTTTTTAATACCTTCCAATCTCCCAATATAAGCAAGAGAAAGCGCACCGCCGCGCCGATGACACTACTGGGCGCTGCACGCTTCCTATACGACGTAAATGCAAATGGAATGAATATAGGGACCATGGACGTATTATATATTGCTAGTTGCTTACTCAAGTTGGTTCCATTTTTATCTCAGTCGTTTTTGGCAACATTAGCTCCAGAAATTGCAACTAGCGGAAAAAATAAAACCTAAATTTTGACATTGAGTACGTTCAATAAAAAAATTTCAGATTTTAAAAAATCAAATTTTTTTGGTTGAACGCAAAAAAAACAGAAATTAAAGTCAAATTTCCATATTTAAGGCTCTCCCAAACCTACGCGAAAATTCGGCGTGACGAACGAAAACAATAATAACAATGTATTGTTTGACAACCACGTGTTGTTATTGTTGTTTCGTTCGTCGCGCCGAATATTCGCGTTGGTTTGGGCGAGCCCTTACTTATTGAATTTTCATTGAAGCGAAATAAAAGAGAACTTTATATATTCGTCAATTGTTTATTTAGCATGAGCTTTGTAGATGAAAATTTATGTAAAAAGATTAACAACTGGTTTATTTGTTATTATGTAGTAAAATTGTTTTAACTTCAATGAAAAATTGTTCCACAATAATCCGATGGAGAATTATGGGAATACTTTTGTAAAGCAAATCATTCCTTTTATTTAAAGAGTCACTAAACATTTAACAAAAAGTTCTTTTAATCAAATAAGTACGTATTACAATTTTATTATAAAAACTTATGAGCGCAAATCAACGACTAACACCGAAAATCATAAAGTTCAACTTTGATGTGTAGCACTTCAGCTCTTTTAACACTTCCCCCACTAGAAACAACTGTCATCTGAATTTTTAGATGAAATTTCAGAATAAATGTAACTAAACGTAACTAAAAGTTACTAAAATTCATCTTACATTTTATGACAGCTGGCAAATCAGAAGCTCAAAAAATTCAGAAATCTGAAATTTCAGATGTAAAACGTAATGGATTGAACGTGGCCAATGAAAAAAAGTAATAAGAAGCAAAATACCATAGATGTCGCACATTTCTATGCATGAAATTTAAAAATGTCAGTTATTGATTATTGTTAATTTCTATTTTTTTAATTTTTAAAAACAGATGTCGCAAACTTCTATGTAAATATTTTTAAGTTCATTTTTTTCCCTGAAGTGTAGGGTTTGGAGCTAGCATCGCTACCTCTTATTTTGGCGACATTTTTTTGACAATTCGTGTATGGAACTGACATTAGACTAGCCTTAACCTTCTCTTTCTTACTCACACAAAATCTACCCATCTCACTGGATGCGCTGTTCGTCAAAAATACAATGTAAACAGGCACTATGAGAACCATTGACCTATTATATATGGACTGCCAGCGGCAAAATCCCGATGGTTCAATGTAAAACTATACGACAACAGCGCTCTCGTGGCATGGCGGAAATACAGTGTAACTTTTGGCTGCGTTCAATAGAAAATCTGAAATTTCAGAATCTAATGCCACATTTACACGAGTGAAAGTTGCCATTAGGTCTTTTAATATATGTATTGTCATTTTTTTTGTCATGAAAATAATGACGAAGTGTAGATAACATTTAATTTTACCATTATACTGAAATCGTGTAATTGAATTTTTTTTACAGAACGCAAAACAAAAGCTGAAAGTTCAGTCGAAAGTTATTGTGTGGTGTCAAACTGGCCATTCACGAAAGGAAACTTTAAACGAATCTGTCAACAGCCATCAGTTTGTGGGATTTGGCAGATGTGAAATTGCAAAACGAAGTTTATGCTCTATTTTAATATTTAAAATTGTGATTTTTGTGTCGCACAATATACCGGCAATTTCTTTCAAAAAAAAGATAAAAAATTTTTAGTTTCCACAAAGTGATGGCTTTGACGGTGTTGAAATACGAAAGAGAGATATTGCTGTTTTGTATAAATAGCTCAATCGAGCCAAATGACTCGGTGCCAATTGAACTGGTGGATTTATAACCTGCTGAAAATCCAAATGACACGGCCGAACCCATTCACATGATGCAATTTAGCTCGGCCGAGCCATTTGTCAATAACGCTTATTTAGACTTTTAATTCCAAGAATCACTAAACAATTATTTAAAAGAAGTTCTTTTATTTAAATAAGTAAATGCTTAACTACATTCAGGACTTTTTGGAAAAAAAAAACGACAAAAAGTGAAAAAGTGATAAACTAAAAATAGCTTATTTGCCTTTGTGCAAAAAAATTAGTGTTTGTGTCTGTGAAACCAACTAGAAATGACATACCGCATGTTTTTGTTTGTGACTTTTGTGCTTTTTGCAAAAAGTTTTGAATACAGATAAACCTTCAGTATTACAATTTTATTAAAAAAAAATTATGAGCACACAAATCAACCAATAACCAGAGGGAAAACAATTCAGTTCAACTTTTATGTAGTACTTCATCTTTTTTGACAATTCCCCCACCACAACTCTAATTTGAATTTTGATGAAGCGAAGTTCACAGAGTAGAAGATTAGTTGCAATAAAATATACCTACTCGAAAGATAAAGAAAAACAGAAAGAAGAAAGCACGGTAACTCTGCAATTTGTTCAACCTCAGCAATTTTGTCTAGCCCGGTCACCCATATACGTCCCTCGCCTACGTGTTTAAAAATGGCAAGAAAATATTGCAGTGTGTAAAAGCAGTAAAATCTGAAATTTCAAATGTAAAACGTAATGCATTGAACGCGGCCAATGACAAACACGTCAGGTGTCAAAATACAAAGAAATATAATAGATGTCCTTAGTTTCTTTGCCAAAAAATGCTTCTTGAGGCCAAGTTGCAATAGATGGCTTTTGAATTACTTACTTTTTTTTTGCCGATGTGCCACGAGAGCGCTGATGGTGCTTTAAAGTCGTTGAACCATTTTCATTTACGATTTTGTATGGAAATGACACCCGACTAGCAGTCCATATATAATAAGTCAATGATGAGAACTATGTTATAGACAGGACCAAAAATACTGAATAAAAAGATATGAATCCTCGGTTATCAGTTCAATTTGCCTAAAAGCTCTATCAGATAAAAAATGAGAAAGTATGTGTAAAAATGGCGGTATAAAACTCACACACTCACAGTACTTATTCTCACATCACTCTTCTATATTGTTGCTGGATTTCACATCTATTCATCGACACAAAATTTAATTACAAATACAACAATGTAAACAAATGGGTTTTGCAGGGTGAAACGTACGAAAGATTCATATCTTCATATTCAGTATTTTTGGACAGGACCAACCAGGATAACCATCAGTTCATCGGCAAGCTGGGACGTGGTAAGTACACCGAAGTCAAGAAGTGTCTCTTGAAATAAAAACCATGGAGAATTTTTTGAGGCATCAACAGTATCATCCTACTGGTCGTCATCAATAGGAATCGTCTCGCGTCATTAATACAGACTAAAACCAACTGTACCAGACACTGACAAGTACACAACGTCGATGGAGCCATTCTTCCATGGACATAGACTGGAGACGACAACGATCATTTATGTCGTTTTTCTTTTGCAAATAGGGATTTTGATCCCGGATCACGAATTTTCTTGGCAAAAGAAACGCAGATTGGATTTGTTTTTTGTTTGCAAATGTATGTGTGGGATGTCAAATTTAATTTTGTCAAAAATAATTTTAATTTAATAAAGCAAAAAATAATTTTGATAGGCAAAGAATCAAAAACGGAATGCAAATGAAATAGAAAATCACAGAAACACAGAATCAAAAAATAGCACAAAATGACGTTTTATAAATAGTGTGTGTGCAAGTGCGTGTTTCATGTAGGTGTAAATCTCTCTTTAATTCGGGATCAGAGATTTTGATCCCGAATTGTCAGGGATTGATTTTTTTTGGTTGAATGTAATACAAAAACTTGTCCGGGATCAAAATCCCTCACAGGGATCAATTTTTTTTGGCTGAAAGAAAAACGACATTAGATTGTATAACCAGGGTGGTGGGCATCGAGGAACTGGATGTCTATCTAGATTAATATAATATAGAGCGCCTGACAGCTTCTAGCTTTGACCCCCATATCTGAAATGGTTGAATGGAAAACCATGTAAAACAAAAAATGTGGAACAAATCTAGTTTTTACTGGTCAGGGCTCAGACAGAATTCAACTAAATAAATAAATAAATTTGATGGCATAACAGCTCATGAAGAACTAGGGCCTAGTGACTTACAACTCTCAACCATTCCTGTGTGCGTGTCTGCAGGAATGGAGGGGACCTACAGTTTATTGCCGAATCCGAACGGCTAACGAGCGGCACTTTTCTGTGACAGGAGATACTCTTGGAGGATTTGTCAATTCCTCGCAAGAGGCAGTAGCCGTTTTTCTTTTTAAATAAATAGATGGCGAGGCTTGGGATCGAACCTTAGACCTCTGGCATGACAGTCCATCGCACTAACCATCACGCCACGGCTACTACAGGCTACTACAGAATTCAACTGCCAAGGCAAAAAGGTTCATAATTGGCGAGAGCCTAGCGAACGCCTATAGTAACCCTTGCTAGACCCTTGTTAGTAACTATCAAAAACCTGCCAGGGCCTTATTGAAAACTAGACTCTTTTTCTAGGCGGGTGCATTTGGCTTTCTTTTTTATTAAATGAATATTTAGCTGTAGCTTCCTCTATAAACAACAACATGCGTTTGTTTAAATTTTGAATCGGCAAAAGAAACCAAAAAAAGTCCTATTGGGCATAACAATTGATTAACAAATTCACAAACATTGTTAAATCAATAGTAAAATTAATGTTTTCCAGACTTTTTTTTTCGTTTTCTCTTATGGGAAATAAAATTTGAGCGTAAAATCGAAAAATAAAAAAAAATCAAAATCAGATACATGCGCTAACTATCAGGTGCCGTGACTCCATGTGCCAATATAGAGTGCATAAGTGCATTATATTATACAATGATTTCAATCACCCTCGGTGTGACACCCGTACAATATAGAAGAGGCTTGAAGTCGAACTCATATTTCCAATCAATCCAAAGCACTTAAGGCCGTGTCACACAGAATGCGGGCCGACGGGCCGGTCAATACTTCACCATGGAAGAAAAGAACGCGACGGGCAAATTTTGTTTGTAATTTTTTACAAAGACCGCCGGACCGCGTTCTGTGTGACAAGGCCTTTAAGATTACGCGACGGGCTATTACATTTACTGGCTGAACAGAATAAAATGACGGAACTGAAGACGCAGACGGAACTGGAAGAATTGTCAAAAAGTGTCGTACGTTATTTTTTTTACATGCCCACAATGCAGCTGTACAGCTTTGAAGGTATTTTGAAGAAAAACAAAAGAATATTATTGTGTACAAGCTCAGAATTCACATTTTTTGTTTCCAATAATTTTCCTTTTAATAAATAATATTTTTCGCGATACAAATAACCACAATATTTTTTTCCGACCCAAAAAGTTGTTTTTTTTCTTCATACAAATTGAAACGTCAAAAGTGCCGTACGTCAAAAGTTAAAAGTTGGTGAACTCTTCCGTCTGCGTCTGCGTCTCCGTATGCGTCTACGTTCCGTTGTGTTCGCAACATTGAATTTGCGTGTATTCAATATTTTGACAGCTATTCCGGCTCCGTCTTCGTTTCCGTCTGCGTCACCATTCTGTTCAGCCAGTTAGCCACATTAAAAACAAAAAAGAAAAACATACTATTTTAATGTAAATATTTATTAATCATTCAAATATCAAGAAGAATAGCTAATCGTACTGCAGGTCCTAATATTTTTTTCAGATAAATCTGGAACTGTTGACATTTTGTTCTAAAAAATATGTTTAAGATTATTTTTGAAATAAATAAAACTTCTACAAATATAGCATTTACCTTGAATTCAGATCATGCGAGCTACCCCAAAGAACGATTCCATCTGCTCCTTCGTGTTTTATTTCCTTAAATATGTTCAATGTATTTACGGTATCAAGATACTTAAAGGTATCTGTAAACATGTATCTGTGATACACAAGAACTTGTGGCTTCTGTATTTTTGCATTACTGGCCAATTCGGCAATGCGCATAGCTTCGATTACCCTTCCTCTTACGAACGGAATACGATTCAATGCTGGAATTCGCTCCTGCATGTATACAGATGGATAAATCGCATCAGCAGATTGAAACATCCATTGGATCCTTAATGTAATTTTTTTTTTGTTAACATACATACATACATACATACATAGGTGCATATTATACAAGGAATAGGTATGGTAGCAAACTTACATATTATTTTCATCATGAACGCCTTTCGCACATTTTACCGGGCTGTTATCATTTCCGTTGTTAAAACAATATGGGAATGCATAGTATCCCCATTTAGCATTTGGGCGCATTTTTTTAGCTGTTAGCAGAGTCTTGCTCATAAAAGACTTACCACCTATTTCGAAATTGAGTTCTGCTTCCCTCTCAATTTGTTTCTTCGACCATAGAGGATGGTTTTTCTGTTCAATTTGCATTGAAAGAATCTTATATGGCTTGAGCGTTCCAAAATTTTGCCTATAAATTGGTCGCCAAGATTCAAAATCTATGACTGCAATACCTGAGAAATCGGAATCAGGTATGAGCTCTGCTAGATGCATTTCAAAAAGCTGCAAATGCGCAGACAAATTGCCTTTCTGCGGGACGCCATAGTTTCTGTAGAAAAATTCCATAGAAGAAGTATTCTGAAGAATCGCAGGAAAATTACCAGGATCATAGAGGATTGATATTTGATCTCCACGAAAGGAATCGTTTTGGTTTTGAATTATTCCATATTCTGACTGTAGTGTATCAAATTTAATTTGATATTTTTTACACATGAATGATGGAATATTCCAATAAAATTTGAATTCACTATGTATATGAAATAATACGATAAAAATTAATTTTAAATAAATGATTAAAATTAAATGTTATGGGATTTAAAACAAATTTCATAAGATTTAATGGGGACCAAAAATTATAAAATCATTTCCATTACCTTATACATTTAAAAGAAAACATATTACTGCTTGAATAGTTCACCTATGAGTAGTTCCATATGAAAATGTCTAAAAAATTTAATTTAATTTTTCACTATTTTAGATTTTGTCAAATCCTGTGATCTTCTTTAGAGTTTCAAAAAATGAAATCCAAGGCTATTTAAATTTCGCAAGGTTAAGTACTCCCCTGTCTTTACTGAAACATTTGAAAATCGGTACCTTAAAGACATCCTTTTAAAACTAAAAGTATCATCACCGAAGAAATGAAACCTACTATGAATACGTTCCGCCTCTTTATTAATATCATCCTGAAAATTTGAGTTTTTGAAAAATCGCATTATTAAGATTATTATATCAATGTGTTCGAGCCAGATAAAAAATGAACATTTCAGGATATTTAGCTCCTTCCTCCTCAAATCCTGAAAAGCTAGTTCTGTTATATTCATCTTAAGTTACCTTGTCAGTAGAAGATACACTGTATCATTGTGATTAAGGTTGCAAAGCATCCAGGTTATTACAATTAGCGACGAGGATAAAACTGAATATTAATGTATTTTTTCCAGAACAAAAAGAGAAATTTTGGCGATTTTAACAAATCCGATCGAGGGTTATATTTAATTGTTGGCCAAAAGCATTAAATTGCCATCAAAAAAAAAATAAAATAAAATATCTGATTGAGGTTTCATTCAATTGTTGACCAAAGGCATTAAATTGCTATCGAAACAAAAACTGTTTGGGGGTTACATTCAATTGTTAACCAAAGGCATTAAATTGCGATAAAAGATTCGAAAGGTATGACCATTCAATTGAATATATTTGTGCTTTAGTAATTGCATTAAATTGAAGGATTGGTGTTACATTTAGTTGTTACCTAAAAAAAAAAGGAGAAAATGATGAGCGCTTCAGGAATAAAACCTTTTTTTTGTGAGACCATCGATAAGTCTTTAATGAGGTCAGAATGGGAAAATTGGTATCGCTCATTTTTCCTTTAATTGGATTCCGAAGAAATCACCGATCCAGTTAAAAAGAAAAATAAGCTTTTGCATCTAGGAGGACCGCAGTTGCAA
Organism: Epistrophella euchroma; assembly: GCA_947049315.1. Taxonomy (NCBI): domain Eukaryota; kingdom Metazoa; phylum Arthropoda; class Insecta; order Diptera; family Syrphidae; genus Epistrophella; species Epistrophella euchroma. Next base: position 82,687,096 of record OX346245.1, on the reverse strand, counting down.
GAGGTCATTTCATTTTTAATATCCTTGGAGCATTAGTCAATTGTGCTACTACTGAGGAGGAAGACGATATTGCTGCTGAAGATGTATTCAAGGTACATGAATATTTTTCTCCAAATAGAAATTCGACGTTTGATAGACATGTGTTCAGAACGCTAAAACCAGATGATGGGGAGAATTTCAATAAATTCCTTTTGCGGCTTCGCAATCAGGCAGCTAAATGCTCTTTTGGTGAAACAAGCCAAGAGGTTTCTGAAATAAATAATAAAGATAAAACTATAGACGCATGGATGGGCGGGCTTCTAGAGATTAAAAGAAACTTTTATTAGAAAAGGAACACTCTTTAGAAGAGGTGCTAGAGATGTGCCAAGTACATGAGCAGATTGCAAGCCAGACAGAGTCGATGGTATAATTCCGTCGTCAAGTGGGATCAACAGCATCCACCCTGCTCATAAACAAACTGGTCCAAACGAAGATAGAGAATGTCAGAGATGTCCACATGAATGGGTCTTTTATAAAATAGTGTTTACTGTCCAACTTAAAATTGCAAATGCAATAATTGTGGATTTTTAGGTCATTTTGCTTAGAAATGTAGGACGAAGTCCGACAAGCAGAAAAACACTTTTGATAATGGCTTTGTCCATAAGAAAAAAAGATTTAGGCCATCAAAGGTTTGTAGAAAAAGAAAAATCAAGTGATAACCATGATGAGCACTGCAAGTCTCAGAAAACCTTGTGGAACCTTCAAGTGGGAATATAATGTGTTTCATAGAAAATTGCAAACTTTTAATGCTTATCGACTCAGGATCACGGTTCAATCTGATAGGAGAAAAAGACTGGGAAAAGTTGCGCCAGACATCAACATTGATTAACGTTTGAACCAAAAACACTATATGGAGACGCCAATCTTTCGTACGTATCACCCTCCAAAACCCATTTGTTTACATTGTTGTATTTGTAATTTCGTTTCGTGTCGATGAATAAATGTGATTTGCAACAACAATTTAACCTATGGGTGAACAGACGAGTTGGATCTATGTGTGCGTTTGGACAGAGGAGTTGGATCTATGTGTGCGTTTGGCGCCGGAAAACTCGCGCGTTTTCACACATACTTTGAAAAACTAGTACATCAACTGTTTTCGTTCAGCTTGTAGGCAAACCGAAATTTAAGCCCAGGATTGGCATCTTTATATAGAGTGTTTTTGGTTTGAACAGAATCGGGAAACCAGTTCAGGGCATACGCAGCTAAAGAGATGCTTGAGGTAAGAGCTGTTTTTGAGGCCCCCATAAGCGTTGACTACCGCAGTGAGTCGATGGCAGCATTCTATGTTAAAATTAGGAATTGACATAAATCACATAAAAGACAATCATGTTTTTCCAAAGATGAAAGGGATACAGGTACAAAGCATTTAAACCGGTGCAGAAACCATTGCGCTGTATTCCGTCAGCTTTAGAAGAAAAGGTGGAATATAAACTCAAAGAGGCACTGGAAAAGGAAATCATTGAGCCTGTATAGTGTTAGACTTTAAGGAGGACGGAGATATGTATTCGTTTGTGCGTAGACATGCGCCAAGCAAACGCAGCCATATTGAGAGAGAATTATCCACTCCCTACATTCGACACTCTTATGACCAAACTGAAAGGTGCTCAGTCTTTTTCACGTTTAGACCTTAATACTACGTTTTCACCGCAAGTTAATCTCGTTTAGATTTTATAAATCCCAAACAGTGTTTTCACCAGAAAAAAAGATTAAAAAATAGATTTATTTTGACAGAACCTTTCAAAATGCAGATGGTGGGTCATTTTTCTTAGGAAGTGGAAGTGAGATGGCAAGTTTGCTTTCTGTCAAACGATAAAAAAAAGATGGTTTCCCGCAGCTTGTATTGCGCTGAATAGGGGAATAGGGCTGTTCGAATTTTACCTATGAAGATTTAAATGAGATTTATTTTAAATCTTGATTTGAGGAGATTAAAATTTGTATGGTAAATCACGGGATTTGTGAAGAGATTTGTGGTAAATCTACCTGAATCTCGGTTTAGTGCTCGGTGAAAACGTAGTATAAGAATGCATATCATCAACTAGAGCTGACTGAAGACAGTCGAGAAATAACAACATTTATTACCCATAAAGGATTTTTTTCGGTATAAACGAATATTGTTTGGAGTAAATTCAGCTCCCGAGATATTCTAAAAGACAATGGAAAATATCTTGGCTCCCTGTCAAAATGCACCGAATTACTTGCGGACGATATAATTGTTTTTGGACTCACTGAGGAGGAACATGACAGAGAATTAAGGTTAGTGTTGAAAATTTTCAAAGAGATGAAGTTTCTCTCAACAGGGATAGTTGCAGTTTCAAAGTTCATAAGTTGAAGTTCTTGGGCCATGTACTAACTACGGCTAGAATAAGTGCAGTTAAAGTTAAAATGATCTTGGAATAGAAGAAACAAGAAGTTTTTCGGGTCTTGTCACTTATTTAGGAAAGTTTATTCCAGATTTGGCAGATACAACTGAATCGTTATGAAAGCTTATCAAAAAAGATATTCCGTTTACCTGGGGTGAAAAAGAAGAATATGCGTTCAAGCTTTTAAAAGAGTTGTTAGCGAAAATACCGATTCTAGCTTATTTTAACCCCAAGAACCGTAATCGTTTAGTTGCTGATGCAAGCCCTGTTGCTTTAGGAGCAGTTCTTTTACAGTTTCATGAAGGATGTCCTGAAGTAATTTCTTTGGCAGCAAAAGTATCTCTGCCGTGGAAAGGAGATATTCCCAGACTGAAAAAGAGAGTTCGGCGTTGGTTTGGGCAGTTGAACGGTTTTCTTATTACCTTACAGGAATAAAATTCGAACTTGTAACGGATCACAAACCTTTGGAGGCTATATTCAAGCCTACTTCCAAACCTCCTGCTAGAATCGAAAGATGGGTTCTACGACTTCAATCCTTTAGATTTAAGGTAACCTTTCAGGCAGGAAAATCGAATATTGCAGATTCATTGTCAAGATTGTGCAAGATTGAGGATACGGATTTTTTCGACAGGCATTGTGAGTACAGTGTATGCGCCATGATAGAAAATGTGGTACCACGTGCAATACCACGCCAATGATCAAGAGATTATGGAAGTGGTAGAAAATATGAAGAAAGACGATTAGACAGCCAGTAGTAAAAATAAGTTTTTCCCATTTCGATTTTTACTTTGTACTTTGGGAAACATTTCACTACGTGGCTCCAGACTTGTCATACCAAAACCACTACGATCTAGAGTATTGAAACTGGGTCGCGAAGGCCATCCAGGGGAAACTGCAATGAAGCGGAGACTGCGGTTAAAGGAATGGTGGCCATTAATGGACAGGGAAGTAGAATCATTTGTAAAACTTTGTCGCGACTGCCTTTTAGTTTCAAGACCCACTCCACTTGTACATTTGCAGCGACATGCTTTTCCGGACGGAATCTGGCAATGTATTGCAATGGATTGATTGTGTCCTTTACCAAATTACGATTTTGCTTTTGTTATCATTGATTATTATGCAAGATACCAAGAGACTAAGTTTATAAAAAAAAATTACATCTTCAGAAATAATTGACATTTTTGAAGAAATTTTCTGTAGATTGGGATATCCTAAATCTATAAAAGCAGATAATGGTCGACAATTTGTGAGTAGTGAATTTAAGAGCTTTTGTGTCATGGACAACTATGATCTGATAACTTCACCTCCTTACTGAACGGTGAAGTTTAAAATATGAATAAATCTATTTTGACTGCAAATAGCTCATGGGAAAGGGGCGGACTATAAGAAAGAAGTACAGAAATGTACTCTAATGTACAACGTGACACCACATGTCAAATAATAAATTTGATGGCACAACAGCTCATGAAGAACTAGGGCCTAGTGACTTACAACTCTCAACCATTCCTGTGTGCGTGTCTGCAAGAATGGAGGGGACCTACAGTTTATTGCAGAATTATTGTATGTAGTATGTATACATAAGGTAGGGTGAGTAGTTTTAAGCTTTAAACAAAATTATATTTCTGATAAATTTAAATGTTGTCAATTTTAACACTCCTCGTCAACATTTGAAATCGAAATCCATTCCAAATTTTTGAAAACAGAACAAATGCTTGTCTCTCGGAACCGCTTTCGTCAAGCCATCTGCTGCCATTAGTTCAGTTTGAAGATAGTCGATGCTTACTGCGCCATTCTTAACTGCCTCTCTTATAAAATGGTACTTATAATCCATATGCTTTGTTCGTGACTGCTTGCCTCCATAATTTGCAATTTGCTGTACACTCTGATTGTCGCAATAGATTAACGTAGGCTCTGTTACAGTAACTTTTTGTTCTTTTAATAAGAAGCGAAGGGAGTAAGCTTCTATTGCAGCTTCAGATAGTGCAACATACTCTGCTTCTGCACTAGAAGTGGCCACTGTTCTCTGTTTTTTGGATTCCCAACTGACAGCAGCACCTGAAAGTATAAAACAGAAACCGGTTTGAGACTTGCGATCATTTATATCTTCAGCCCAACTATCGTCGACATAGCCTATCAAAGGTAAATCTGTTTTCCGATAAACTAAAGCTGCATGCTTTGTAAAATTAAGGTAACGAACCAAACGGAGAGCGGCATTCCAGTGTTGTTTCTTAGGATTTTGGGAAAATTGTGCTAAGCTGCTTACACTGTATGCAATATCAGGCCTACTAAATACTGCAAGATGCATGAGAGATCCGATCAACTCTTGATACTTATGGGTTTTAAAAGCCGCACATTCTCCAGTAATAGTTGGCTGCTTTTCAAGTTTAAGCTTAACCTGCATTGGAATAAAATTTGGTTTAGAATTTTGTAAGTTATATTTTATTGAAAGATTATTTATGTAACGAGTTTGAGAGATTGAAAGGGTTTTATTTTGTTTTTTGATCTCAAGTCCTATACAAAGAGAAGGATGTCCAAGATCTCTGATATCAAAACTCTCTGAAAGTTTTTGCTTTATCAACTCGATTCTTAATTTTGAATTTGATGCTATTAGTATATCATCTACGTATATTCCTAAAATGGTTTTTTCTTCCTTTTTGATTTTAAAATAAACACAATGGTCGTAGTTTGATTAAAATAAATTCAAACCCTCTAGCTTTTCATTTAAAGTTGCATGCCACTGTCGGCTTGCTTGCTTTAGTCCGTAAAGTACTTTATTCAAGCGACATACTTTTTCCGGGTGAACTGAATCGACAAAACCCTCAGGTTGATTCATAAAAATCTCCTTGTTAAGCTTGACATTTAAAAATGCCGTTGAGACATCCAAGTGATGATGTTCCAAGTTATATTGAACAGACAAAGCATAAGTAAGTCGAAGTGAACTTTGTCGTATAACCGGCGAATAGGTTTCCACATAGTCGATTCCAAACTTCTGGTTATAACCTTTAGCGACGAGTCTCGCTTTGCGTCTCTCAATTATTCCATCTGGCTTGTATTTGGTCTTAAAAACCCACCGAGAGCCTATAGCTTTTCGGTTCAATGGAAGTTCGCACAGAGTCCAAGTTTTATTCTCAATAAGACAGCGATATTCCTCTTTCATAGCTACAAACCAGCATCTGGAGAGTCCATGGCTTGTTGAAAATTGTTTGGATCTTCAAGAAAACTCTTAGTCAACGCTAACTGAACTATATTTTCTGACTGATTATTTGATCTTGATCTTAACCTGCTGCTTATATTCTCCTTATTTATTTGTTTTCTTTCTGCATTTTCCTCCGTATATTCATTTTGATTGCATTGGCTTTTAACTAAAGCATTATCAGCATCATCGGTACTTTCATATTCGTCCTCATCTTGATCTTCATCATCCTTTTCCTCTTTTTCAATTTTATCTAGCATTCCCTGAACTTCTTCCTTTCCACTTTTTTCCAGAACTTCCCTCTTACCCATTATGTTTTCTTTGCTAAATTCAAACTCACAAAAATTACTGAATTCATTTGCAGTTTGATTTCCATCAATTTGTTCGATAAACCGAACATCTCTACTTTTAATTATATTTTTCGTTCCTCTTTTCCACAAGCGATATGCTTTGGATTCTTCAGAATACCCAATAAGCACAAATTCATAACTTTTTGGATCAAGCTTGGATCTGCTGAGAGTTTATTAAGAACAAAAGCACGACAACCAATTTGACGAAAATGACTAACGTTGGGTATCCTACCTGTGGGATTGCAATTTTTTTCTGAAGCGTTGGTTCAGAAAATCCTTCGACGTAATCGGTTGGTTAAATAATAAACGTTGTTTACAATTTGAAGGTTCAAAATAGAATGAATATATTTTCCAGAAAAACTAATAATAAACAAAATTTAATTAGTTACAAGAAAAAACAATACATAGTAACAAAAAACAGAGAAAACAATTTAATTTAAACTAGTAAGTAGATTTTAAGCAAAGTAAATTTTATATAAAATTATGTCTTTTAAAAGTATTAATTTACGGAATCTTATGTTTAAATCTGTCGTAAACATTTCCGGCCGCCTTGCAACAACTTATGTTGCAAAATTTTCAAAGCAAATAAAATGAAATTGAAACAAAAATTAATACAAGTCATGATTTTGGAAATAGGTATAGGAAACAAAATTAATTAAATGAACATATTATAGCATAAAATCAGTGCAAAAAATATGAAAATTAATTTGTTATTAACTTTAACATAAAGAAAAAGAATGCCTGTAAATTTTGTAATATGACTGAACCCTTCAATCAGAAGGTAGTACACAAAGTTTAACAATTGGGCGAGTCATAACACCATGCTGTGTTCGAATATCTGCAACGCGTACACGTTTATCAATACCAGGATAAACCTTTACAACCCGACCTAGACGCCATTCATTTGGTGGTAGATTTTCATTTCTCACGGCCACCAAATCATTTTCCTTGACATCCTGCTGGGGCTGTTTCCACTTATGCCGTTTTTGAAGCTCCACTAAATATTCATTTTTCCATCTAACACAGAATTCTTAATAGAGAATCTTTAATTTTCTCCATCTGTTTATATTTTTAAGAGAAGAGTTGGTTAAGTCTGGTTCAGGTGGGGCTAAAAGAGGCCCACCTCGGCTCGGAGAAAATGTCCTGGAGTTAGTGGTAAAATGTCTTCCGAGTTATCGGAAATTGAAAAAATTGGCCGAGAATTTAGACAAGCTTCAATTTTAACTAAAAGCGTAGTAAATTCTTCAAATGTGTATTTATGATCTGTTGCAATCTTTCTGAAATGCTTTTTAAAGCTTTTTATGCCAGCCTCCCATAGACCACCCATGTGAGGAGCACCAGGAGGAATGAACTTCCATTCCAATTTATGGTCATTATATCTTTCAGCAATGATAGAAGGAAGAGAAGTTTTGAACGACTGGAAATCTTTTGCAATGATTTTACTGGCGCCAACTAAATTAGTACCATTGTCGGAGAAAATGGTTTTTGGCATTCCTCGACGAGCAATGAAACGACTCAAGGCTCCTAAGAAAGAATCACTTGAAAGGTCACTAGTTTCTTCCAAATGAATAGCTTTAAGCCTTAACTACATAAGCCACTTTTTGCAAAATTACAAAAGTAAAAATATTTTTTTCCAGCTAGCGCAGTTGTTTTGTGAAAAATAATATTTACATTTTATTTTTAAACCAAAATTTAAGCTTTCTGTATCATTTTTATAAGTTTTCCTGTGAGAAACATTATCCCAAAATGAGTTTGAAAATTTTCACTTTTGTACTTTTTCACTTTTTTGGCTTATGTAGTTAAGGCTTTAGTAGAAAAGCAAACAAACAAGCACACATATCTTTTAGATAAGCGACAGTAACGACCAGTAAAGGTTTTTAGAGTAAAAGGACCAGCAAAATCTAAGCCAGTGGTTGTAAAAGGCAATGAAATTTCTGTTCGTTCGGGCGGAAGAGCCGCCATTATTTGCTGGCGCATCTCTTTCTTATGAATGGAACAAGTCTTGCATTTTCAAATCACTTTTTTTACTAAATTTTTTAATCTTGGAACCCTATATTCACATCGTGTCAAACGTATGAGCATTTGATTTTCACCATGCAATGATGTTTCGTGATTTAACTCAATGATAAGTGAAGTGATATGGGCATGATATGGCAAAATTATAGGGTACCTTTCATTGTAAGAAAGAGATGAATTAGCCAACCTTCCGTTAACCCGTAGGATTTTGTTGGAATCGATCATAGGATTACGATTTACTAAAGGGCTTTTCAATGATATCTGTTGGCCTTTTAAAAGTAGAGAGTATTCGGTTGGGTAATACATAGATTGTGATAATCGTATGATGAGATTTTTTGCCTCAAGAATTTCTTCCTGAGTTAAATCTTCAAAACTATTACATATTTCATGTTTACGGATTGGATGTGTCCTATGAATAAAACGAAGCATGTAAGCTATTACATGCATTGCCTCAGTCAAAGACGAACACTCTGCTATTATATTTTCAATGTTATAATTATTCAAATTATTGTGGTTTGCCTTAACTGGTTTTCTTTCCAAATCGTCTTCTTTTGGACATGCAAAAATTGATCTAGGCCAAAACTGTTCAAACTGACAGAGCCATGCTGGACCTTTCCACCAAAGACTACTTTCCTTGAGCTGACTGGGAGTCAATCATCGAGTAGCCAAATCGGCTGGGTTGTCAGCAGAACGAACATGCATCCATTTGGCTTTGGACGTATTTTCTTGAATAAGAGATACTCTATTGCCAACAAATGTAGCCCATGTGCAGGAAGGTTTTTCCAGCCAACAAAGAACAATAGAGCTATCAGTCCAAAGAACAAGTTTATATTTTTCGCAGTTCAGTTCTGGAAGAACTCTTTGTACAAGATTTGAAAGAAGTAAAGCGCCATATAATTCCAATCTCGGAAGCGAAATTTGTTTCACTGGGGTATTTTTACTTTTAGCGCATAAAAGATGAGTTGACCAATCATTATTTTCATTCTGACTACGTATATAAAGAGTTGCAGCATAAGCACTCTCGGACGCATCACAGAATCCGTGGATTTGAATTTGGAATATAATGAATCCACCTAGGTATTTCGATAGATTCAATTTCATGAAAGTGATCAAAAAATTCCTTCCAGCGAAGACACGTTAGGGGCATAAGACTTCGGTCCCAAGACGTCCCATCCTTCCAAATTTGCTGCATTATAATTTTAGCAGTGACGATTACCGGAGATAACCATCCTGCTGGGTCAAATAATCGAGCTATAACAGAGAGCACAGCTCTTTTGGTGGTTTTATATTCGAATTTTTTAACAGAGAACTGAAACGAATCTGTTTTTGCATTCCACTGAACATCAAGAGTTTTCGTAATACTTTTGTCTTCGAACTTTAAAAGATCTTGATTGTAAAGATCCGACAGTGGAAAGTTGGAAATCAGATCAGTACAGTTCGCTGTCCATTTCCGGAGAGAAAATCCAGATGAGGTTAAAGTTTTTATGAGCTCATTTTGAATGCGTAAAGCTGTTTCAAGGTCATGCGCTCCTGATAATACGTCGTCAACGTAAAAGTCCTTTTGTAAGACTTTAGAAGCAAGTGGGAACGTATTTTTGACGTCTTCAGCCAGCCTCTTTAAAGTTCTTAGAGCAAGATATGGAGCACAATTGACCCCAAACGTAGCCGTATTAAGCTCATAGTCAAGAATATAACTTTCTAATGATTCACGGAATAAAATCCTTTGATATGGAGTATGTTCAGGATGTACCTTGATTTGACGGTACATTTTCTCGATATCTGTGCCGAGATTTAGCTAATGGCGAGTGAGTGAGATGACTCACTTTTCACTGAAAATCGATTTAGCTAGTAAAAGTGAGTGAGTAGGCGAGTGAAATGAAACGTCAGTTTACTCGCCGGATGTTTCAGCGGTGACTTGGTGTATGGGTTGGTAAATTTCCACTTTTGCATAAGTATGTGTTCTTTTTCAAAGGAATTTCAACATACCTATTCACGTATGTGAAATGAACTAGCAAAACAACAATGTATGTATAGGTAAAAATGAGTATGCAGCACATAAAAGATTTGTTTTTTTTTTATACAAACATACTTTTATGTAAAAATGATATTTGATGAACATTATTATTTTGTTATTTACATTTTATTTGTAGGTATAAATTTTTTTAACATAAGTGAAAAATATAATTCAGCATCGCAAGGACGACCCCATCAACTTCGTGAGGACTAACTACAAAACTTTGGAAGAATGTTTAGGAATGGGTAGGGCACACTAACTTCACAATAAAGTCACACATTAATTAAATTTTATTTTCCTAAGTTTTTCGATAAAGTTTAATTAAAATAAAAATACAAAATTGAAAAATTAAACCTCAAACAAACAAAACCAAAGACAACGAATTAAAAGATAGCCTTTGTTTATGACATTTCATGTGTTCGAAACTTGATTCGAAATTACTCATTTCACTTTAATAGCTAAATCACTTTTGCGAATGAAGTGAGATGAGTCGGCGAGTAAGGCGAGTCATCTCACCTCACTCGCTGAAATAGCTAAATCTCGGCACTGCATTAAAAACGTATTAAAAAAATCGCCATCGAAGAATAAGCGTCATTAAATCAGATTGTAGTACAGGGCCAGGATGCAGGATATCGTTAAGACTCGTAACATTACTCGTAGAGTTAGAGGCATTGAATACTACACGTACTTTTGTGCTTATGCTTTCAGGTTTAATTACTGCATGATGCGGCAAATAAAATGAAGAGATTCGATTGTTTTTGTATTCTTCATTGAGTGGCACCCTGTGCATGTGACGTAGATCAACATACTCTTGCAGCACATTATTGTATTGCAAATGAAGTTCTGACTTTTTCAATAAGCGTATTTCGTTGCGTTTATATTGATTTAGAGCGATGTCTCTGCATCGACCAAGTAATGGGGTTGGCTGTTTAAACGGAAGTTTAACAACGTACCGACCATCGACATCTCTGCTAGTTGTAGCAGAATAGTAATCTTCGCAGTATTGCTCACAAATCGTAAGCTGTTTGGATTCAGGGACTTTTTCGATTTTCCAAAAGTCTGAGATTTGTTGATTCAGAGAAACGTCACTGGAATGAGATACAAAAGTCGAAAAACTTTTAAAATTATTTAATTGAAGGGGTCCTGAAAGTATCCAACCGAAAATAGTGTTCTGTCCTAGCAGAGAACCAAAAATGTTATTTTTGACTCCTCTAATAATCGATGGATATATGTCAGCACCAAAAACCATATCGATTTGGGAACTTTCATAATAGAAAGGAAAGGATCTGCAAGCTCAAAATCTATTGGATGTATGTATTTCTGTTGGATATATCTGCCATGAGGGGAGATTTCCTGTTAGTTGTTTCAAAACAAAAGCTGATGCTGGAATCGTTCTTTTTTCGTGCTTGGAACCTATTAAAAATGAACACAACCCCAAAGAGGTTGCAGTAACGACATCGCTCATGCCAGAGATCGTAGCTTGAATAGTTTTGATTGGAAGATTCAATCTTTTTCTGCATTTGTTCGGTGATAAAAGTAACTTCTGATGCAGGATCAATTAATGCTCGTAAAGTAAATTGATTGCCTTGATGATATATTTCAACAAGGGCAGTTGCCAATAGTATTTTATTATTGTGTCGTGAAACATGAATTTTTAGGGAATTAGCAGTGGACTGTATAGAAGGGTTTGTACTGTTTTGTATGTTTGATGTTGGTTTAAATTCTTGTATTGAACGTGGGTCAGCAACATTATTTGAAAATGAAGCATTATTTCTATGTAATAGAGTATGATGTCATTGTAAACACTCTATGCAGGAGTACTTACTTCGGCAGTCGACAGATAAATGAGTTGGAGACAAACAGTTTTCACAAATCTTTAAAGATTTTATTGCTGAATATCTGTCATTTATTGACATCTTCGTAAACTTTGGACAAAATCGCAAATGATGGTTGCTTTGGCAAAGTTTACATTGTAAATTATTATTAGTTTGAACATGAAATGCTTTATGTTCTAGCTTTTTTGGTTTTAAGGACTTCGCAGGTTTAGATACATTTGAATTATAACATTTTCCAGAGTGTTTTATGTCCAAAACGGTTTCCAGGACCCGATAGCGATTCGTCAAGAATGAATCCATTTCTTTCCATGTGGGAATATCACAGGGTTTATTAACAGATTGTTCCCACAAAGAAAGTGTATTTTCAGGTAACCGACTAGAACACAAATAAACTAAAATTGGGTCCCAGGAATGGGTTGACACTTTATGATTTTCAAGGTTTGAAATAGCATCATTTATGTTTCTTTGAATGTCCTTAATTTGTTTACTAGATTTGCAGGTGATTGTTGGTAAATTAAACAAAGTTTTGAGTTGGTTGTTTACCAATATACGCTTGTTTTGGTACTGATCTGTAAGAGCAGCCCAGGCTAGTTGAAAATTGTCAGATGTTAGGGGAAATCTTGTAACTATATTCAAGGCTTCGCCGCTTGTCTTTGCACGTAAGTGGAAGAGCTTTTGTACAGAACAAAGTTTAGGGTGATTAATGTAGACGGCCGTGATCATGTCCCTGAAGGATGGCCATGTCAAATAATCACCAGCAAATGTTTCTGTATCACATGCTGCCACCTTGATGCATGGAGAAGAAGATGAATTCAAAGCTATAAATGAAGAATTTATATTATCATTATTGATAATCTTTAGTTTTTTATGATTTTCGATTATCTCAGCTAAGCAGTGAATATAAGTTGTGGATGAAGATCGATATTTACCCTTTACAGATTCTAAATTTTCAGTGTTTTCGTCATCATTTGCGTCATCCCCTAATGCATTAGGTTGAAGGCACAATGCATAGCATCGTTTTATATTTGACCAAAGATTGTTAAGTTCAATTTTATAAGCTTCTAGGGAACTTTCTGTTTGTTCGCTTAGTAGTATTGCTTCATAATTTGTTTTAAATAAAAATAATTCATGGGTCGAAATAATGAAATCGTTCAATGCTGTCATGTTGAATGGGTTATATTATATTTAGAGAAAATAAAAGATGATGAAAAAAAAGAAGAAGAAACTACCAGAAAATAACAAGAAAAATGATCAGGCGTGTGGAATGGCACTAATCTATGCCTTTTTAAATTCTACGATTTTTGCAATTGATATTTAAACACAGCAGGGTATACCGTTCTTCCCATAAAAAAATCAAAAAAATCAATCAATATTTACTATCACAGCAAACGTTTTCATTCATGAGTTTCTGGTAGATTGAATTTTTCCCGAAAATGTAATAGAATTTTTTAACATTAACAAAACCTAGCTTGCACTTATTTTATTTTTCTATAATATTTATGCACCTGGTTATTATTTTTTAAAAATTAGGAATAATACTGCTTCTTGATATCTTCTGTAGTAGATAGGCTTAAATCTTGAATCTTGAGGTTAAATCTTGAATCTTGAGGCTTAGTATTCTTTCTTTTGCATAGGTTTTTTTTTTTTTTAATCCCAATTTCGTGGTTAGTATAGATTTTAAGATAAACTTAATTGATGATAAATCAATTATTGGATTTATATAATCGTTGCAAGGATTGCAATGTTGATTGAATATAATTGTTCATTATCGGTTTTGGATTGAATTCTTCGTTATGTTGTGGGTACTCGTAGAGATATCACACAACATGAATGTATGGATTCTTGAAGAAAACTTGATATTAATGGAGAGTCCAAAGAAAAAGAATAAAACGGAGTTTTTTCTTATTATCCGGCTCGAAGGACCAAAAAATGTGCGATTGCAAATTTGTTCTGAAGCGCTCGCCGCGAAATCAATGAGCCTGAGTCCGTTACCGGAAGTGTTGTCGTGCAGGCTGTGTCCTCCGAATATCGAACCATAAAGATGCTCTCCTTTCCGATCTTGGCGTTGAAGTCGCCAAGAATTATCTTGTCGTCGTACTTGGGGCACCTATCATACGTATCCTCGAGGAGATCGTAGAATTCTTCTTTGGTTGAGTCATCCTTTTCTTCTGTTGGGGCATGGGCACAGATAAACGTGATGTTTTTAAACTTTGCTTTGGTGCGGATTGTGACCAGCTGCTCGCTTACATTTCTGAAGCCCAAGACTTCTAGCCTTAGTCTTCCCCTTACCACAAAATCACAACCAAAGAGCCGCTGACCCTGCTCCTTGCAGCACTCGCCGAAGTAGATTTCACACGATTGCATCGTTCGTATGCCCTCTCCATCCCATCGCACTTCCTGGATGGCTGTTACATCAGCTTTTAGTCTATCCAGGTTCTCCACTTATTGTTTGGCTGCACGTGGCCTGTTTAAGGTCCGGACATTCCACGTGCAGACCCGAAATTCATTGTCCTTGTTTCGTTTGCTGGGGTCGTCAACATTAAAATCATCCATATCCGAGGCTTGTAGTTGTTTCGGAACCGAAAATATTTTCCGTGGTAGAGAAGTCACCCCGACGCACAACCCCCTAGCCTGGAGAACCAGGGACCGAATCGAATGATATTTGATGAACATTATTAATTTGTTATTTACATTTTATTTGTAGGTATACATTTTTTTAACATAAGTGAAAAATATAATTCAGCATCGCAAGGACGACCCCATCAACTTCGTGAGGACTAACTACAAAACTTTGGAAGAATGTTTAGGAATGGGTAGGGCACACTAAATTCACAATAAAGTCACACATTAATTAAATTTTATTTTCCTAAGTTTTTCGATAAAGTTTAATTAAAATAAAAATACAAAATTGAAAAATTAAACCTCAAACAAACAAAACCAAAGACAACGAATTAAAAGATAGCCTTTGTTTATGACATTTCATGTGTTCGAAACTTGATTCGAAATTACTCATTTCACTTTAATAGCTAAATCACTTTTGCGAATGAAGTGAGATGAGTCGGCGAGTAAGGCGAGTCATCTCACCTCACTCGCTGAAATAGCTAAATCTCGGCACTGCATTAAAAACGTATTAAAAAAATCGCCATCGAAGAATAAGCGTCATTAAATCAGATTGTAGTACAGGGCCAGGATGCAGGATATCGTTAAGACTCGTAACATTACTCGTAGAGTTAGAGGCATTGAATACTACACGTACTTTTGTGCTTATGCTTTCAGGTTTAATTACTGCATGATGCGGCAAATAAAATGAAGAGATTCGATTGTTTTTGTATTCTTCATTGAGTGGCACCCTGTGCATGTGACGTAGATCAACATACTCTTGCAGCACATTATTGTATTGCAAATGAAGTTCTGACTTTTTCAATAAGCGTATTTCGTTGCGTTTATATTGATTTAGAGCGATGTCTCTGCATCGACCAAGTAATGGGGTTGGCTGTTTAAACGGAAGTTTAACAACGTACCGACCATCGACATCTCTGCTAGTTGTAGCAGAATAGTAATCTTCGCAGTATTGCTCACAAATCGTAAGCTGTTTGGATTCAGGGACTTTTTCGATTTTCCAAAAGTCTGAGATTTGTTGATTCAGAGAAACGTCACTGGAATGAGATACAAAAGTCGAAAAACTTTTAAAATTATTTAATTGAAGGGGTCCTGAAAGTATCCAACCGAAAATAGTGTTCTGTCCTAGCAGAGAACCAAAAATGTTATTTTTGACTCCTCTAATAATCGATGGATATATGTCAGCACCAATAACCATATCGATTTGGGAACTTTCATAATAGAAAGGAAAGGATCTGCAAGCTCAAAATCTATTGGATGTATTTCTGTTGGATATATCTGCCATGAGGGGAGATTTCCTGTTAGTTGTTTCAAAACAAAAGCTGATGCTGGAATCGTTCTTTTTTCGTGCTTGGAACCTATTAAAAATGAACACAACCCCGAGGAGGTTGCAGTAACGACATCGCTCATGCCAGAGATCGTAGCTTGAATAGTTTTGATTGGAAGATTCAATCTTTTTCTGCATTTGTTCGGTGATAAAAGTAACTTCTGATGCAGGATCAATTAATGCTCGTAAAGTAAATTGATTGCCTTGATGATATATTTCAACAAGGGCAGTTGCCAATAGTATTTTATTATTGTGTCGTGAAACATGAATTTTTAGGGAATTAGCAGTGGACTGTATAGAAGGGTTTGTACTGTTTTGTATGTTTGATGTTGGTTTAAATTCTTGTATTGAACGTGGGTCAGCAACATTATTTGAAAATGAAGCATTATTTCTATGTAATAGAGTATGATGTCATTGTAAACACTCTATGCAGGAGTACTTACTTCGGCAGTCGACAGATAAATGAGTTGGAGACAAACAGTTTTCACAAATCTTTAAAGATTTTATTGCTGAATATCTGTCATTTATTGACATCTTCGTAAACTTTGGACAAAATCGCAAATGATGGTTGCTTTGGCAAAGTTTACATTGTAAATTATTATTAGTTTGAACATGAAATGCTTTATGTTCTAGCTTTTTTGGTTTTAAGGACTTCGCAGGTTTAGATACATTTGAATTATAACATTTTCCTCATTCGCTTGACGTTTGTCAACAGTGTAGCACGTGTTTACGAGTGATAAGTAAAAAATTTCTCCAAAAAGAAATAGAACTAAAATGGAGGATGAACATTTCATCCTCCAAAAGTCTTATAGTAAAAAATTAAAAAAAGATCATTGTCAACCTAAGCTGATTAAGGATAATATGGATTTATCTGTGAAAGACGATAACTATTATTTGCCACTTCAATCTTCATGCGAAGACCGCATGGATAGTGCAGACATTGATGATAGTGAACCTGTCAAACCTAAGGAATTCGTTCCTCCCATTATTGTTCTTAAAAAAAAAAGTGAAGTGCTAAGATCTTTAATTAATAATCTAAAAATTGAAGATTATCTTCTTAAAAATATTTCATTGGGCCAGAAAATTTTGTGCACAAGTTTTGAATCCTACAACTTGATTGTGAATGAACTAAAAACCCAATCCTGGGAATTCTACACCCACGAAAAAAAAGGTAATCGACCATTTAAAGTTGTTTTATCAGGCCTGGATCTTCACAATTCAGACACTCTAAAAAATGAACTGATTAAGCTTGGTATCAATTGCATTGATGTTAAACCGATCGCAATTAATACGAACTCAAACTATATTCATTACATTTATGTTGTTAACATTGTACGCGGTACGATTAAAATGCATGAGTTGCGCGCTAACTACAAAAACGTGCTCAAAACGATTGTTAGGTGGGACTTTAAAAGACAACAACCTAATAAAGTCACACAATGTCATAATTGTCAAATGTATGGTCATGGAGCCATGCACTGCCAGGTAAAAACTTTTTGCTCATTGTGTTCTGGGAACCACAAATCATCAGATTGCAAAGCATCGCCTACAACTTTAAAATGTGCTAACTGCAACGGAGCACACAAGTCTACTGATCTATCATGCGCCAGTCGTAAGCAATATATCGAGATCAGGCAAAAAATTTCGTCACGTCATCGCAGTCGCAATCCCTCTGCAAAACCGGTTTTTATGAATCGCCCAAGAGCAAACCACGTCAAATTCACCATGGAAGATTTCCCTCCACTCCAACAAACAAGGGACAAAGTTGTTTCGCAGAATCATCCTAATCAATTTGTTTTTAATCATGATAATGTCGTCAATTCTCTCTCTGATAAACAAATTATTGTACCACCATCTACTAGTGCTAAAGCAATTGGCTCACAGAAAAACTGTAGTAGTAATAATTTATTATTTTCGTTTGATGAAATTTCTTCTCTTCTTAATGATGTTTTGTCTAAACTAAGTTCTTGTCGTTCTAAATCTGAACAATTTAATGTAATTACCACTCTAGCAGTGAAATATCTTTATTCAATATGATGGACATAACCCCAAAAATTATAACTTGGAATGCAACTAGCATTCAAAATAAAAAACATGAATTATTTGATTTTATGAAACAAAACAAAATTGACATAGCTTTATTAACTGAAACCTGGCTTAAAAATGAAAATAACTTCGCAAATAATAATTATGCATGCTATAGACTTGATAGGCAATGTTCGAAAGGGGGAGGAGTCGCTATTTTAATTAACAAAGCTATCAATCACTCTGCTATTCCCGCTGTTAAACTTGATATAATTGAAGCTATTGGTATTGAAATTGCTTTACAAGATTCTACTAGATTTAGTATCTTTTCTGCGTATTTCCCAGGCGGAAACGCTAGCTGTGAAAAGAAAACTAAATTTAAGAAAGATATTTTAAAATTATTAAGAACTAATAATAATTTTGTAATTGGTGGCGACTTAAATTCAAGACATCAATCGTGGGGATGTCTGAGAGCAAACTGTTGGGGTAAT
Source organism: Epistrophella euchroma (assembly GCA_947049315.1). Taxonomy (NCBI): domain Eukaryota; kingdom Metazoa; phylum Arthropoda; class Insecta; order Diptera; family Syrphidae; genus Epistrophella; species Epistrophella euchroma. The sequence continues at coordinate 82,668,827 of OX346245.1, read as the reverse complement.
ATTCTTCATGATATTATTGCATTTAACAGATCTCTTTCACTGTTATATCCTCTCGATCCAACATACTATCCTAGCTGCGCGTCCCAAAATCCTTCAACTATTGACATTTTTCTTTCTAATAACGCTAATCGATTATCTCAGCCTGTTACACTCAATGCTTTAAGCTCTAATCATCTACCAGTCTGCACTACACTCCAAAATTCTGTAATTCAAAGGAATCTGAATTATTTCAATTATAACTATTCCGCTGCAAACTGGAATCGCTACGCTTCTTACATTTCTGAAAATTTAAACCAAAGTAGATTATCGCTTGACTGTATTTCTTCGATTGATCAGATTGATAGCCTCATTGATTCGTTTTTAGGTGTTGTAAACAGAGCGGCTGATTTTTCTATTCCTAAGACACAATCTTTCAATAACAATAAACTCTTTTTACCTGAATCCATCTTGCGACTAGTTCGCATGCGTAATTCGGAAAGACGAAAATGGATTCGGTACAGACATGATGTTTATAATAACAATGTCAAGATTTTAAATGCCAAAATAAAAAATGAAATTGAGATTTTCAAAAATCGGAATTGGAATAACCTTTTATCTACTTTTGATAAGGGATCTAAACCCTTCTGGAAGGTTACAAAAATAATTAAAAAAAAAAAGATTAAACATTCCCCCTCTTCGATTCAATGACAACGTTTTTGTTACTCAAGAGGAAAAGGTAACCGCACTGGCTGACACGTTTACCCAGAACCATACAATATCAGCTCATCTCAGCGATACTGTCACTGAAAGTATTGTGAGGGACAAACTTACTGAGCTTGACTTGTTACCACCTAACGTTAACATAAATGACGTTATTAAAAATAAATCCGTTAAAGTCTTAATAAGACAACTAAAATCTAAAAAATCAGCTGGGCTAGATGGAATGAGCAACAGATTACTTAAAGCCTTACCTACAACGGCCACAAAATTCCTTACGACCATATTTAATTGTTGTCTTATCCTTTCTTATTTCCCCAAAGATTGGAAAATAGCAAAAGTAGTTCCAGTTTGCAAACCTGGTAAAGCTAGGGATAGTCCTAATAGTTACAGGCCTATTAGCCTATTAAGCACTATAGGTAAATTGTTTGAAAAAATTATTCAAGAACGTCTTTTATACCATATCGAAGATGCGAACATATACCCTGTTGAGCAATTTGGTTTTAGAGCTGGTCACTCCACTAGTCATCAAATTTTACGAATTAAAAATCACGTTAAAAGTAACCTAAATTCAAAGTTATCGACTGGGCTTGTACTCCTGGACATCGAAAAGGCTTTTGACACCGTATGGCACGAAGGGTTAATATTCAAGCTTATAATGTTTCACTTTCCTACTTATCTTATTAAGTTAGTGTGGAGTTTTTTAAAAAACCGAAAGTTTGCTGTTCACATAGGCACTACAAAATCTTCACTCTTTGATATAGTAAGTGGTGTTCCACAAGGTTCTGTGCTGGGACCCATACTCTTTAATGTTTTCATGTCCGACTTTCCACCTTTGGATATTAACACAAAGTTTGCTATGTTTGCGGACGACACAGCCCTATTTTCGTCCAGCGTACTACCTCAAGGCGCTCTCGTTAGTTTGCAGTGTTCACTGAACATCTTACAAAATTTTTTTCACAAATGGAAAATTAAAGTAAATGCTCGAAAATCGCAAGCCATCTGGTTTTCTCGGCGTAGAAAATCTGATTTTTTTCCACAATCAATGTTAAAATTTAATTCTACAGAAATCGCTTGGTCTGATAACTGCAAGTATCTAGGTGTAACGCTTGACAATAAACTTACTTTTAGTAAGCATATTGCCATCACAATCAACAAAGCTAATCTCGTAACAAGAATTTTGTACCCGTTCATAAATCGTAGATCAAGTCTAAGCATGCATAATAAAATTTTAATATTCAAAACTATTTTTCAGCCCATTCTCACTTACGGTGCTCCAGTGTGGTTTGACTGTGCTGAGACACATATAAAAAAGATTCAAAGAGTTCAAAACAAAATCTTAAAATTAATGCTAAATTTACCATGGCACTTTTCAACTGTAAGGCTTCATAATAAAGCTAATGTCGATCAAATTAAGCATGTATTATATAAACTGCAAGATAACTTTTTTAGAAAATGTTCCTATTCTGATAATGAACTTATTCTTAATCTCTTAAATTAAATATGTTGCTTTATATCGTATTTGGGTTTATGTGCAATCTTTTAGTTTTTAAGTATTATATAAGGGTTTTTTTCTTGTAGCTTTTCCCTTACGTAACATTTCTGTATGTTTATAATTACTACATTGTATTTATTATATATAATTTAAAACTATTGAAGCTGTAAAGAATTTAATTTTCTATATCTCTTAAACTCACAATAATAACTAATGTAACAGATTTCTAACTGCAATAAATAAATAAATAAATAAATAACATTTTCCAGAGTGTTTTATGTCCAAAACGGTTTCCAGGACCCGATAGCGATTCGTCAAGAATGAATCCATTTCTTTCCATGTGGGAATATCACAGGGTTTATTAACTGATTGTTCCCACAAAGAAAGTGTATTTTCAGGTAACCGACTAGAACACAAATAAACTAAAATTGGGTCCCAGGAATGGGTTGACACTTTATGATTTTCAAGGTTTGAAATAGCATCATTTATGTTTCTTTGAATGTCCTTAATTTGTTTACTAGATTCGCAGGTGATTGTTGGTAAATTAAACAAAGTTTTGAGTTGGTTGTTTACCAATATACGCTTGTTTTGGTACTGATCTGTAAGAGCAGCCCAGGCTAGTTGAAAATTGTCAGATGTTAGGGGAAATCTTGTAACTATATTCAAGGCTTCGCCGCTTGTCTTTGCACGTAAGTGGAAGAGCTTTTGTACAGAACAAAGTTTAGGGTGATTAATGTAGACGGCCGTGATCATGTCCCTGAAGGATGGCCATGTCAAATAATCACCAGCAAATGTTTCTGTATCACATGCTGCCACCTTGATGCATGGAGAAGAAGATGAATTCAAAGCTATAAATGAAGAATTTATATTATCATTATTGATAATCTTTAGTTTTTTATGATTTTCGATTATCTCAGCTAAGCAGTGAATATAAGTTGTGGATGAAGGTCGATATTTACCCTTTACAGATTCTAAATTTTCAGTGTTTTCGTCATCATTTGCGTCATCCCCTAATGCATTAGGTTGAAGGCACAATGCATAGCATCGTTTTATATTTGACCAAAGATTGTTAAGTTCAATTTTATAAGCTTCTAGGGAACTTTCTGTTTGTTCGCTTAGTAGTATTGCTTCATAATTTGTTTTAAATAAAAATAATTCATGGGTCGAAATAATGAAATCGTTCAATGCTGTCATGTTGAATGGGTTATATTTTATTTAGAGAAAATAAAAGATGATGAAAAAAAGAAGAAGAAACTACCAGAAAATAACAAGAAAAATGATCAGGCGTGTGGAGTGGCACTAATCTATGCCTTTTTAAATTCTACGATTTTTGCAATTGATATTTAAACACAGCAGGGTATACCGTTCTTCCCATAAAAAAATCAAAAAATCAATCAATATTTACTATCACAGCAAACGTTTTCATTCATGAGTTTCTGGTAGATTGAATTTTTCCCGAAAATGTAATAGAATTTTTTAACATTAACAAAACCTAGCTTGCACTTATTTTATTTTTCTATAATATGTATGCACCTGGTTATTATTTTTTAAAAATTAGGAATAATACTGCTTCTTGATATCTTCTGTAGTAGATAGGCTTAAATCTTGAATCTTGAGGTTAAATCTTGAATCTTGAGGCTTAGTATTCTTTCTTTTGCATAGGTTTTTTTTTTTTTAATCCCAATTTCGTGGTTAGTATAGATTTTAAGATAAACTTAATTGATGATAAATCAATTATTGGATTTATATAATCGTTGCAAGGATTGCAATGTTGATTGAATATAATTGTTGATTATCGGTTTTGGATTGAATTCTTCGTTATGTTGTGGGTACTCGTAGAGATATCACACAACATGAATGTATGGATTCTTGAAGAAAACTTGATATTAATGGAGAGTCCAAAGAAAAAGAATAAAACGGAGTTTTTTCTTATTATCCGGCTCGAAGGACCAAAAAATGTGCGATTGCAAATTTGTTCTGAAGCGCTCGCCGCGAAATCAATGAGCTTGAGTCCGTTACCGGAAGTGTTGTCGTGCAGGCTGTGTCCTCCGAATATCGAACCATAAAGATACTCTCCTTTCCGATCTTGGCGTTGAAGTCGCCAAGAATTATCTTGTCGTCGTACTTGGGGCACCTATCATACGTATCCTCGAGGAGATCGTAGAATTCTTCTTTGGTTGAGTCATCCTTTTCTTCCGTTGGGGCATGGGCACAGATAAACGTGATGTTTTTAAACTTTGCTTTGGTGCGGATTGTGACCAGCTGCTCGCTTACATTTCTGAAGCCCAAGACTTCTAGCCTTAGTCTTCCCCTTACCACAAAATCACAACCAAAGAGCCGCTGACCCTGCTCCTTGCAGCACTCGCCGAAGTAGATTTCACACGATTGCATCGTTCGTATGCCCTCTCCATCCCATCGCACTTCCTGGATGGCTGTTACATCAGCTTTTAGTCTATCCAGGTTCTCCACTTATTGTTTGGCTGCACGTGGCCTGTTTAAGGTCCGGACATTCCACGTGCAGACCCGAAATTCATTGTCCTTGTTTCGTTTGCTGGGGTCGTCAACATTAAAATCATCCATATCCGAGGCTTGTAGTTGTTTCGGAACCGAAAATATTTTCCGTGGTAGAGAAGTCACCCCGACGCACAACCCCCTAGCCTGGAGAACCAGGGACCGAATCGCGTCCTCCGTGAACGAGTAGCTCGTTGTAGTAGTTTGGGATCGTGACTTACGTGAACGTATGTGCGCAAACGTAAGGCAAACGTAATTTGGCATTATGTCCTACGTGAACGAGTATGCGACCGTGTACGATTTGCTATCCGTCAAGTTGATGGAATTGTATTTAAGTGGAATTTATTTTGGAAGTTTAATTTTGAATAAATAAATATATTTTAGCATTTAACTAATAAATTTGCATGATAATAATTATTTTAGGACAAATTTCAACAAAATAAATTTAGCCCAAAAGTCTATTTTGGCGGAGTATATGAGGGAGCATCCCAATTTGACGAAGCGAGCTGTTACCGGTGCGTTTGCAAGTATTGAATCGGAGGCGGCGAAAACGGTTCTGGCTGTTAATGAGGACAAGACGAAAAATATGCTATCATCGAGAAAGGAATCTCAACATCGTCGACTCGGGCAGAACGTCACGATGGATAGGTACAACTTCGAAGTCGTCGAAGACTTTGTCTACCTGGGCTCCACTATAACATCGCAAAATGACATCATTGCAGAGATCAAACGAAGAATTACTCTTGCCAATCGCTGTTTCTTCATCTACTAAGGACTACCTTCAGCACCCCTGGAAAGGAACTACCACTCCATTAGGATTTCTTTTCAGAAATCAACAACAAAAACCTTTTTCTTTTCTCTTCAACATCGGCGTATTGTTTATTATTTATAAAAATTAGTCATAGCCTATCCAAATTAAAAATAGTTTATCTTTAATTATATATAACAATTAAACAATGATCCAAAAAAACAAACAAGGTGACACTCCTATACCGATGTTCTAGAAGCGCCCTTTTTGGCGCCTTAATACCACAAAATCGGGAACTACTATTATGGCCGGTAAATCCTACCTATAGCGAGCTCGATAGAGGTAACTAACTAATTTCTTCTTCACAAATTACGAAAACGCGACACAAAATACTAAAAAAAGGAAACATACCTATAATCACTTACAAAATCCTTTAAATTTGAATTTAAGTTTAAATATTTAATTAATTAATAAATAATTTAAATATTAAATTTAAAATTATAAATAATTTAAATATTAAATTTAAAATTATAAATAATTTAAATATTAAATTTAAAATTATAAATAAGACGATAGTTTGAATGACTTTAACGCCTTAACACGAATATAGCCGGCGCGGACGAATATAGCCTTGAGGCCCTAAATGTTATGAGGTGTTTCAAATTGGCACCAGGCTTTTAACAAAACTTCTAACAAATTTCTTATCAAAATGATGCGGCGGCCCAGTCATATGCTGGTAGCCTGGAACCGTCGAAATTTTATCTAAAAAAACAATTTTTTCTTCAGCCACTTTCATAAAAAAAAAAACAGAAAAGCTAATCTCACTCACCAATTTGTATTTTATCAAAATTTGTTTTATTTAATTTTATATTGGCTTTTTGCTGGTATCCACTAACCACGAAATGTATTTAATCTAAATTTAAAAGTAAATTAAACAATGTATTGCAACCAATAAAGTTTCAACAAGCACACCCAAGAACAATCTGGAACAATGTTCACTTTTTTTTTTTACTTTGCGTCAGCACGGCCGCACGGTGGAATTTTATTTTTGCCTTTGAATCTTACATGCCCTCCAAAATTATTTCGAACCTCGAACAATTGTCAAAGAAAAATTTGTCACCATCTGTAACTCGGAGACTGAGACGAAAAGAGAACCAATATGTAGCTTTCAAACGCTGGATGACGAAGCAAAAAGCAACACATACGTATGCAGTCTTTAACTGCTCTCCTCAAATAACCGAAAAACATCATCCGATCTTGCACACCCACTCCATCAACACACGGGAATATGCATGTATTACAGATTCTGTATCATACATACATAAGCCCATGTATTGGTTAAGTGTGCTCTTGGAAAATTGACTTTATTCCACTGAGAGGAATTGTCAGATTACATTCCGACCATAGACAACTGGTCTACGGAACCTCCACCTCCAATCGATTTACACGGTGGGTAAGTGGTCCGTAAGTCGTCACACTGGAGGAGTTTCAACACCACAGTACACACAGGGAAAGTAGCCTTTTCTGAGTTTCGGTTATATTTTTTTTATATATTTTAGCCTGCCGTGACAGTTGGGTGGTGACCCAAAGTGTCATCAATGTGATGTGGAAAACGGTTACAGCTATATTTTTAGGTATTATTGCTGTGCTCTCTTGCACACTGCCGGACTGTCATTTCTGTTTTTATTTTCCAAATCTGTCAAGGAGGACGATTTTGGGAAGCAACGAAACAGGTTGTGTCGAGTGCAGCGACACAACCTTGCAATTTCAGTTTTTTTTTAATAAAACAGTAAAGTAAATTATTTTTAAATAATTATTTCTTCTCATCGAAAGTCGGTACTCTTTGGAGAGGGGAGTCCACCTGAATGGTAACAGGAGTTTTATACACTCCAGCAACTGTAAAGCCAGTTTCCAAGCTATGCCACTGGAACTAGACTTGAAGCCTATCCCGTTAAAACGGGACTCTGGCGTGGCTTCACATTACCCGCTAGCAACTGTATCCTGTGACCGTGACTGACGTGTTGCTCACATGAAATCCTAGTATGGAACTTATCTGGGGGAAGGATTCCAACAGGATCAAAACCGGAGATGTTCATACACTCCAGCAACTGCTAATCTAATCCCCAGGCTACCAGCACCCCAGCTAAAACCGATGACAAACCTTCAACACAACAATGGACAAAGGATGAGCGCCCTGCATCATACCAAATCAACGTGATGACCACCATAATTATGATAAGAAAATTTATCTTTCTATAACTGCTCATAATGTGTTAAAAGTTAAAGTGTATTATCTTTTATACTCTATCATTATTGCTTTTTTAGTGTCTCTACTAATTTATATCCTTTTACATATTCTATATTCATCTTCTATTGCCGCCATCAAGTGCTTTAAAATCAATTAAAACAACTCGTAAGAAGTGAATGTATTATAAAAAAATTGAAATTGTTTTCAAATAACTCAATACACCTATTCATGCAAAAGTGATTTCATTAAACTTGAAAATTCTGCATAGAGCGCTCTCCTCTATAACACGAAATTTTATGTATATAAATGTATTCTATGGCATATTAGTTTGTAAGGTATTTGTAGGTATTGTATATATGTTTATTTTTATCCGTTGCAACAGCCAACACGTAACCGAAATATTTCTCCTGAGCAAGAGCATATGACGATATATTTTTTTATATATTATAAGTGAAAGCCACGAGGTTTACCAAAAATATAACTAGATAGAGCAGGCAATACATTATAGCCGCAGTAAATATAGCTTTGCTAAGTAAATGTATATTCTGAATTGTAACCTTTTGTAAAATTTCTTAAAGTCTCAATAAAATTAAATTCAATTCAAATTCCAAATCTGACGGGCCAATTAAGAAAACCTGCGCAAGTCATCACCTCCACTATGTGCACAGTGTTTAAACACAGGTCTGATTTTTCTCACTGGCTATCCTCAATTTGTGCGCCTGCCGTACCAATTCTGAACATAAAAGTCAGATTTGACAGTTGTCTCCAAGTCTGGTTTCTCACTGTTGTTTGTACATTACGAAGGATAGTGAAATCAACTGGAATTGCCTGGCGATGAAATGCTCATCCAAGTAATAAATTGCCCATTGCCCATGAAATTGCCATTGTCTCAACCACTGCCAACGGAGTTATAGCTTTACCAAATGCTGAAACCTAAATTCACCACTTCCTATATTTCCCACAGTGACATTTCGCCGAGTTGTTCCGTTTATAAAAGTGTCATGGGTCAACTGTTAGACCCGGCGCGCACTACACGTTGACTCTCGATTCATGACTCAAATTTGACAGTTCTCCTTTAGTTCTGTCGTCTGTGTAAACGCACTCTGTCTACAAGCCATACAAGTATTCATGTACTCTCTACAAGAGATGAATAAAAATGAAGTAACATAGCAAAATAATGAACAAGAGAAAATTAGAACGTCAAAAAGAGGCACCGAAAATATGGCCCACGACTCTCCAGTTCACAAGCTTTCCATCTCATTCTTTTTATTTTTCGCACTCTTTACATTTGAAAAGAGTCATGACTCTTGAGTCATTGTGTAAAAGCAGACTGAGACCATACCCTTTACTGGCTGAACAGAATAGAATGACGGAACTGAAGCCGCAGACGGAACTGGAAGAGCTGTCAAAAAGTGTCGTACGTTATTTTTTTTATATGTCCACAATGGAGCTGTACAGCTTTGAAAGTATTTTGAAGAAAAACAAAAGAATATTATTGTGTACAAGCTCAGAGTTCACATTTTTTGTTTCCACTAATTTTCCTTTTAATAAATAATTTTTTTCGCGATATAAATAACCACAATATTTTTTTCCGACCCAAAAAGTTGTTTTTTTTCTTCATACAAATTGAAACGTCAAGAGTGCCGTACGTCAAAAGTTAAAAGTTGGTGAACTCTTCCGTCTGCGTCTGCATCTCCGTATGCGTCTACGTTCCGTTGTGTTCGCAACATTGAATTTGCGTGTATTCAATATTTCGACAGCTGTTCCAGCTCCGTCTCCGGTTCCGTCTGCGTCACCATTCTGTTCAGCCAGTTAATGTATAGTCTGCATTTACATTGTTCAACTTTTCCAGTTCCGATCACTTGTTCCTGGGTGAGCGGGGTAAGAAGTGAGGGGGATGGAAGAAATCGGTTGTTCCGCAAAACTCATCCGATTTTTCCAGCCTATTTTGGTTCTCTTTCACCTCCTTTCCAGTTTCTTGTGTGTGTTTAGTATACATGTGTCGTTTATTTGATGGTGTGAGTAAATCCTAATGAAAAATAAAGAGGAAAGCAATAAGACCGAAGAGTGCAACGACAGAAATTCTCATTGGAAAAATCGGACCATATGAACATTTCACCCGATTTCTGGAAAAAACTTATGGGAAAAGTTGAACAATGTAAATCCAGACATAGAGATAGAGATACTTGTCTCTAAAAAAAACAAAACGAAAACAACAGCAGCCGCAAGATGTCGACTTTGGTAAGTACAAAATAATATTTCTATCAATTGTAGTTATGTTATCAAATATTTGGAAGTTTTAATTGTTTTAAATCTATTAACTAATTACTCTAATAAATGTTTTCTTATATTTACAGATCTTCAGCTATGAGGATAAAGCCCTATACCCGATGGACGTACAGGGGGTTCCAGCAGGTAAGTACATGAGGATTAATTTTCTTTCGAATTAATTTATTTGTTTCGTTTTTCAGTTCATTCTCCCCAGGTACCCCACATATTGCTTCACATCGACCTCTGCTATCTTGCAGCAGCCACATAAGGCCCCAGGCGTCCGTAACACATTTGAGTAATAAAGCCCTCTGTCAAAGAACCCAAAGAGAACTTATATAAGACCCTTATCAGCCCGGTCCTGCTGTATGGGGCAGAAGCATGGACCCTGGCAAAAACGGATGAGAATCTACTTGGGTGCTTTGAAAGGAAGATTCTTCGGGTGATTTTCGGTCCAGTCTGTATCGGTGGAGTATGGAGAAGAAGATTCAACAACGAACTTTACGGGCTTTAGCTTAAAATACAGCGGCTAAGATGCCTGGGACACGTGGAGCGTATGGACACCAACGCACCAGCCCGACGAGTCTTCGAATCTACCCCTGACGGTCTGCGCAGCAGAGGAAGACCCCACCTTAGGTGGCGCACACAAGTGGAGAACGACCTCAACAAACTTGGAGTGCGTAACTGGAGGCAGCTAGCTAGGGACCGAGCTGGCTGGAGGGGCTTGTTGGTTGAGGCCGTAGTCCATCCTGGGCTGTGAGTAAGTAAGTATCCCAATTTGGCCAAAAATCATTTGCCAAACACATGTCAGGGAAAAGCCACTACCATTAAAATGTGGGACAGCTTAACTTAAAAACTGAATGCAGCTGGGCCACCAACAAAAGAAACTAAGCTTTGGAAAAGGGTTGGGGTCGAAATACTGTAGGGTCAAAAAACTGTTTTTAAAATACTGTATTTCAAAGTACTGTAATTTAAAATTCTGGTTACACAAAATTCTGTATTTTAAAATTCTGTATGGTCAAAATTCTGTATGGTCAAAATTCTGTATGGTCAAAATTCTGTATGAGTAAAATTCTGTATTTCAATATTCTGCTTTTCAAAATTTTGTATTTAAAAAAATTGGTTTTGAAAATGTAAAAAAGTGCGCACTCATATAGACTTACTTAAATACAGAATGAACATTGAAAGTTTGAATGAAATGAAATCTTATATTACAATACAAAAATACTTACTGTCTAAATTTGTATTAAATTGTAAGGAAAACAAATTTCGGAAAGTTGCTACACTCAAGCCTCATTATACATATTATCATATAATAATGATATATTACCCTAAACAAAATATAATAAATATCCCCAAAATTGGAGAAATTACCCCATTTTCAAAATGAAAAAAAATTGGAGAAATCACCCCAACTAAATGAGAAAAATCCATTTTTCATACTAAATTTAACCAAAAATTAAAAAATTGAAAAGAAGCCCTAAAACAATGAAAAATGACCTCAATTCATAAAATATTATCAATTTTTTGTTGTTGCTTTTATATAAATTTTCATGTAGCTATTTTGCACCTTTAATTTAAAATTCATTATATTAAGATGTCAATGTAAAACCTCCTTAAAAAACTCGAATTCTATAATGAATTTCGCAAATAAAATATTTCACTTGAACCAATATTGCTGAAGAATTTTAAGTTTCATCGTTAAATTCTACAATTTCCACATATCGAGGTTTAAAAGAAATATATTCACGAAAATAGAATTTATAAAACGTTGGTAACAAGTAAGTATTTTACTCGTTTGTAAAGAGATCGTACTTAAATGAGTTTTTGTAAATGTAGATGCAAAAAATTCTATTTGTACTTGTACGTGCTTAGCAATGATATTGTTAAAAAATTTTTCTTCGAAATATATAACTTGGACATAACCAGCATTTTGGAAAACAGAATTTTGCATGACAGTATTTTAAACATACAGATATTTGGATATACAGAATTTTGACATACAGAATTCTGAAAAACAGAATTTTGCTCGTACAGTATTTTCAAAAAAAGAAAAAAACTGAATTTTGGTCATACAGGATTTTGATGGCCAGAATTCTGACCCGCTCCCTTTGGAAAAAGGTTAAAAAGTAAATTTTTTATTAGTTTAAATTAATATAAAATCTAACTTTAGGTTTTTGCTGATCAAAAGTTTCAGGCAAAAAAGAAGCTTTCTTTCAACAAAGCTTCGAAAACCAAAACTGGAGGTGATCCTTATGAGGAAAAGCCGCTTCCAGAAGAAGAGCTGCTTTTAGTTGAAGCAACTGGACTGGAAGCGGTTGAAGGTCTTCGAGGTGTGAAAACGTTTGGAAAATTGCAAATTCCTAATTTTCCAATGAAAACTTCAACCCCGGAGAACCCGCCCGCCAAATTTTCTTCTACCACAGAGAACACGCCCGCCAAATTTCCTTAAAATTTTCTGTTGAAGAACCACTTCTTGTAATTTATGATTGTGATGGTGATCAAAACAAAGAAATTGAACATTCGACATCAGTAAAAGTAGCAAATACTAACAAAAAATTGAGGGTTGACCCGAAGCTCAAACTTCTTGAAGCAAACTTGCAGGATCCGAATACAATAAAAGTATTGGAGCTTAATTGAGCCGACTAATTAAAATACAAGAAATGTTACTCGCGATAAAAGAAGAAGTACACTTAAATACACTTACGCTTCAGAAAATCGAATGCGAGATAAAAACAATTCAACTAGAGCATTTAAAAAACAATGAAAAAACTTATTGAATATGAAGTGCCATATGATAGAAGTTTTATTTTGTTTTTATAAGAGTTTTTGTGTCATAAATACAATTTATCTATTATATAAAAATATAAACCACCATATGATTGTTTCCAAAATTTTAGAAAATCTTACTTGAAAGTCCAAGGGTGACTGTGCATGTTTCGTCAACGTCGGTCTAGCAGTATGCCAGCAAGATGCAACAGCGCATGCATTTTCGAATTAGTTTCAGATAACACGGCAAGATTTGATAAAAATTACAGAAAATATTAGGTAGTAGTTCAAAATAGGTCTTACATCGCAGTTTGCCAACAAATTGCAGGTGTGAATGCATTATAATCCAGAAATAATGGGCCAGATACATTCCAAATACTTTGAAAACAAAAATTAAATATACTTATCGATCAAATTTAAATTAAGTTTTATTTCTAAGTAATATTTTTGACAACTTTATTTGAGGGCGATACAACGATCGCCGGGCTCCGCTAGTTTTTTATAAAATTTTTAATAAAATTAGTGATGAAAAATTGAATACTTTATATATGATCCCTTATCCTTTGTGGGATTCTAGTAACGTGTGCTTGTTCACCTTTGTTAATTTGCGTTTGTTCGTGTTGAGCACTTGTATCATAATTATGAAAAGGAATTTGAAACTGAATGCATATATTGTGCAAAGCAGCGCATACATTTAAAAATTTAGCGACTTTTATAGGATGATATCTCCCTCGGTCAGTGTAAACTAAAATTCTCCAACGACCTTTGAGGACTCCAATAGTTCGTTTTATAATGCGTCGTGCTTTTGAATGTACTTCATTAAACTTTGCCTCGTCTGAACCATCTAAAGGGCTTATGTACGGTGTAATACACCACGGTTCTAATGGATAACCGGAATCACCTTTTTATTATAATTAAATAGAGAAATTTCTTATTTATTGATTACTGACTAAAATTTGGTAAGTTTACTTGACAAGCTTTCTTTTTTTCCATCTGATTACTTAACATTCAAAATGTTTTGAAAGCTTGCCAAGTAAATTTACAAAATTTTAGTCAGTAATCATTAAATAAGAAATATCCTAATAATTTGGAGTTATTACGATATTACTCTACTTAAAATATTTGATAATAACTCTTCATAAACTTAGAACTTGGGGTACTTTTAGATCTCATTACTTTTTACGGCTGACTTGTTACAAAAAAGTTTTTTTTTTGTATACATGGAGAACTTGGCTCTTTTTTAACATTTATGTTTTTGGTGTGATTTCACTTCTTTTTGCAAAGTATTTTTTTTTTAACACAAAATCTTAATTTTCAAATTTCGAATGCACCTGAGGTCCAACACTATAACTAATCATTATTGTACAGCAAACAATAATAATTCTATGAAAGTGGGTGGATGCCCAGCCCTCTGAATAATGAACCCCAAATTTTTAAGTTTTCCTCAGTATGCATTATAAACCCTACCACTCGACCGAAATTCATAATTCTACAACAATCGGAAGTGCTTCATATAATTGACAATACTTCTGAGAAAGTGGGTTGATGCCACGCCCCTGAATGTCAAATATCAAGTTTAAGATTTTTTTCATTGCTTGCATTGGAAGGCTTATCGCTCTATCAAATTGCATCATCCTACAACAATCAGACATAATTCTAAGGGCCAGTTGTACAGTCGTGGTTCAGCAGTGGTTCAAGATTTGAACTCAGTTCAACTGCTATGAAGTGTTGTACAATCGAGGTTTAAGACTTAACTCACCGCTGAACCACGAAAAATTTAACTCGCCGATTTCGGCGGGTTAACTTGAGAGTCAGCCAGGGTTCAAGGATGTCATTGGCTATTATAATTTTTGATGTAGAATGTTTCTTGTACCTATACATGCTATATAAACAGATACAAGGTATGCTTATTTTATACACCCGAGCCGCCATCTTGGAATTTTTGTGTCGTCACAATCTTATTTTTAGTATTATTTTCTTTTTCGATTGAGGATTATCATTATAATTCGGCATTTAAAAGAATAATTTGAGCAAACCTTGTGAAATAACTCATGATGTTTGTGCGATAAATTCACAAATCGAGCAATCGACTGACATTTGACATTGACGTAAGCTATATTATATACTCAATTTTTCTAGTATATAGACTTTAACTCGAGTTCAGTTAACTCTCACCTGAACCACGACTGTACAACGCACTCGAAGTTGAACCTGGTTCACGATTTAACTCAAGTTTAGTTGATCTGCGGTTCAGCGTAAATTTGTACAACTGGCCCTAAGAAAGTTGGTGGATGCCACGCCCCTGAATAACAAATCTCAAATTTAATTTTTTTTTCTTTACACACATTGCAAGCCCTACCTTTGTACCAAATTTCATCATTCTGCAACAATCAGAAAACAATTTGAGGAAGTGGGCTGATACCACGCCCCCTATATGGAAAACCTCAAATTTTCGATTTTGTCCATTGTAAACGTTGCAAGCCCTATGGTAAACTGGGGCACATTCGGCACCAAAAATTCAAAGCTCTATATTTACGAAATTAATAAAGGTCTTGATAAACTTTATACAATTTATGAAACGTTAACATTTAATAATCAAAATAAAATAAAGTAGTTTTTTAGATCATTTACAAAACATATATATTTTTATAATTTAAGAAAAAAAGTCATTTCGCCGAATATGCCCTCGTCAATGCAAAATAAAATTAATTTAAATCATTCAAACATTATATTTATTTAATAAAATGAAAAACTATATTTTTATCACAATAATTCACAAAAAATAATATAAAATTCACACATCTATGTCGTTTCTCGTGAGTCAAGTTCATGGGTAAATATATTAGCCGTGTTCCTTTGGGGGTGGTGAACTACTAATGAGTAGACGAAAACTATAATCTAGTACTCTCATCTACTCAAGCGAGTAGATGAGCAGAGATTTTTTATGTGAATGACATTTTATTTCAATTTGTTTACCATTTTTACGTTCACCATTCACCAATAACAAAAATAAACAAAATAAAACAATTAATAAGGAGGTAAGAGTCTCTACAAGACGACTTTCCATAGGTAATTTTACACACACTTTATCATTTTTTATGAGTTTTTATATATATACGTCGAAAAATCATATAAACTGAGAAAGTGTGTGTACAATCTCGCAAACTTTTTGATGGTACAGATTCCACGCACTGATCTCTATAATACACTGGATTCCCTACAAATTATAAGAGTTTTTCTACTTCCAATTGAAGTGAAAGGTACGTAGGCAACTCAACACTTTAGGTATGTTCAGTGAGGCAACTCAACACTTTAGGTATGTTCAGTGAGGCTGAGAAGGCCAGTTCAAGTTGCTGAGAAAAATTCTACTACAACCGAAGAGGGGCAAAAACCACTGATCTCTATAATACACTGGATAGCGCATCCATACAAGAAAGTTGATGCCATTTGAGAATTGTTATAATGTTGAGTTGCCTATTTTTTTGTATAACGGTATAACTGTATAACATAATGAAATGCAAAATTTTTTACAAAATTGGAACTAAAATATTTTAAATTCACTTTTACAATTATTTTAAATTACAGAAAATCAAATTTACAAACATGTGATGGATCTTTTGCTTTTTTTTCTTAGAAATTCCACTTTGGTTTTTGCCCTTCTTCGGTTGTAGTAGTTCTCAGCCTCACTAAACATACCTAAAGTGTTGAGTTGCCTCACTGAACATACCTAAAGTGTTGAGTTGCCTACGTACTTGTCATCTTCAATTGGAAGTAGAAAAACTGTTATACTTTGTAGGGAATCCACTATCCAGTGTATTATAGAGATCAGTGGCAAAAACCAAAGTGGAAATTCTAAGAAAAAAAAGCAAAAGAACCATCACTTGTTTGTAAATTTGATTTTTTGTAATTTAAAATAATTGTTAAAGTGAATTTTGTAAAAAAAACTTTCATTTCATTATGTTATACAATTATACTGTTATACAAAAAATTAGGCAACTCAACGTTATAACAATTCTCAAATGGCATCAACTTTCTTGTATGGATGCGCTATCCAGTGTATTATAGAGATCAGTGATTCCACGGATTATAAATAATTATCAATCACTTAAAATTGTAGTAGATTGCTACTAGGGAAGTGAAATTTGAGCGTTCCATTGAAAATTTCCAACAAAGTACTCATGAGTAGTTCGTCACCTCCAAAGGAACACAGCTAATATTGCAATGTATAAATAATGTAAACACTGCTTTATGAATTTACTGTCATGCGGCCCACCGTTTTCGTTTTAAGTTTATGACTATGAGGCTAACGGAAATGATTTATATATTTTGGTCCGTGAAAGTTTTGCAATCGATTTTAAAATTATGACAAGACCATTTTACAAATTTGAAGTTTATTTTTTTGGCACAAGTTTTTCAATTGATTTAATAAAACTTTTTCGATAAGCCAGATTCTAGAAATTATAAACACTTTTCAAGTCTTTAGCTAATCAGAAGGTTTTAGAATCGTTTGTAAAATTTGGCCCGAACAAATAGACAAAAAATTGAGGTTAATAAAAAAAAGTTGTTTAAAAACAGTAACCTTGCGCCAATGCATATCCAAAAACCGGAAAACATCAATGTTCTTGAAAGCCATGTTGAGAAATCCATAACTATCTGAAATTGAAATAGAAATATAAAGAGTTGGTTCAATATATGCGTTGTAATGCAGATACAATTTTTGAAATGGGTTGGGTACGAAATCCCGTATCACAAAATCCCGCGTAACGAAATCCCGTAGCACGAAATCCCGACGCACATAATCCCGCCGTTTCAATACTAAATTGACAGCTCATGAAGTATTTGTGTTTCCTTGTATTTGGTCACTTGGACCCATGAGAATCAACAAGAACGAAATTTCGTACTATATTTTTCGATTTACCAGTACGCAAAGGGCACCCCTGTATCAGAATGTAAATACTTTCCTTTGAAGTCACACTAATGTGTGAGAATCAACAAGAACCAAGCATGGCACAAACATTCCGAATTTTTTTTGTATAAATACTGGAGCATTTTCGGAATTAAATCAGTTCTTATTAGAACTCGGTGCCTCGCACATCGTTTAAGGCGTTTAAAGGTTTTTTTCATTGGTGGGTTAGTTGGAATGGGTGATGTTAGGTAGGATGGGATTTTTTTCTTAAGTAAGGGGGGGGGGGGGGGGGGGGGGGGGGTTACTCGTAATGCTAGGGTTCAATGGTTGGGTTGGTCACTTTTCTCCTCTAGGTTGAAAAAGTGTTTTTTTTTTGGATTGGATAGGTTTTTGTTTTTTTTTTATTTACTTTTTTTTGAAAGTTTTGGAAAAACACTTTTTTTTACTAACTTTTTTTGATTTTTTAGAAGGGGAACGAATCTAGGTCACGAATATGAATTTTTTAAGTCGCTAGTTCGCTTAGTTTAGCCGCAATTCAAGTTCAAAAGTGTAAACTTTGATGCCTCTAGCACGTCTAGTTTAGCCGCAAATCACGTTTAAAGATTTAAGTCGATTTTTCATATATTGCGATGCATCAATTGAAAGGTGGCAGTTCCTAGATAACAAATATGCATTTATGTAACAATTTTCTTGCACAAAAGTACCTTGCCTGGCCCGCTGCGCGGGTTCCAAGGATTTTAACTCCCTCTTTCGCCTACACACCCGCTCACGCAACTCCGTTGCTCCGCTTAGGGTATGTAAAGTCGCCTGGCAGGCGCCGATGTAAGAGTTTTCTTGCACAAAAGTACCTTGCCTGGCCAGCTGCGCGGGTTCCAAGGATTTTAACTCGCTCTTTCGCCTACACACCCGCTCACGCAACTCCGTTGCTCCGCTTAGGGTATGTAAAGTCGCCTGGCAGGCGCCGATGTAAGAGTTTTCTTGCACAAAAGTACCTTGCCTGGCCCGCTGCGCGGGTTCCAAGGATTTTAACTCCCTCTTTCGCCTACACACCCGCTCACGCAACTCCGTTGCTCCGCTTAGGGTATGTAAAGTCGCCTGGCAGGCGCCGATGTAAGAGTTTGCTTGCACAAAAGTACCAAAACGCTAAAAAAAATCTAAAACGCCTGGTTAGTGGTTTTCAAGCATTCAAAAAAAAAAAAAAATTAAAAACACTAAATACAACCCAAAAAACAATATAGATTTCCCCTTCCCCTCAAAAAAAATTTCCCCTCACCATAAAAAAATTCGTCATAAAAAAGACCCCCCCTCAGAAAAAACACCCCTTCCAAAAAATACCCCCCTCGACTATCATCAGTCAGGCTGACCGTGCATCGTCGTCGACCCACCACACCCCAACCTAACCAAAAAAAAAGGTTTAACATCTGCCTCCAGTAGAGAGGTCTTACCTCTTCTGAGTTTTAACAAGAACTGAAGTCTTCCCAAAGCACTACTGGTTATATACTTTCCAAAGTCCAAAATAATTCCAAAATGTAGCCAAAATCCCGCCAAAGTAGCAGGTGGCGGAATTTTACATACTTTTCATAGTCCAAATAAGTATTAAAAATCCCGCCAAATAGTAGCAGATGGCGGGATTTTCCGGCGGGATTTCGTTACACGGGATTTTGTACTACGGGATTTCGTTACGATCCATAACTATCTGAAATTTGTAACGTAAAATTTATATAATGTGTGGAAGTATAGATAGATGAAAAAAAAAGCAAACACAACCACCATCGCTGCATTTCATGCGTTCCAATCATAAAGCAACCTTCTAATTCTCTGAAGCGCCTTCTATGACTGACAACCACTAATACACCCAATGACGGTCATCATCCCTTCTTATCTACCTATATTACCTCACACGAGATTCCCGTACAGAAGTGAAAAAGCTAGGAAATGACCTCACGGTGACATGCGACCATCTCTTTGCCTCCTCACCTTTATTTTGAATATACATCGATGGTTTGTATACACAGTTCACCAAACACCAAAAATGTCGACTCCACAGCCGAGTTATTTGTAGTTTTCAATATCACTATATCTTTCTTCAATATGAGTATAATAACTCAAATAAGTTGTGTGATCCCTACTAATCCCTACAATTCAAACTGACTATTATAACTCAAACCGGAGAACATCGACCATATCCAAAAGAGAGAAGAATGAACAATTCAAGAGCGTGGGTATCTTCGCTATCGAGTTGGGTTTAACCAACTTCAACTTCAGAAAAGAAGTTCGTTCTATACTCTTAGAATAATCCTTCCTCTTAAGGAATCCTTCTCCTTATCCCTACTCTTGGTATAAATTCCTTTCCCGCCGAACGGAATCGAAAACTCTACCAATCTCGAAACAAGGTTGTCCTGTACTCGACAGCCGCCTGGGCCTGCTGGATGCTCGATTGCTTAGCTCGCCGGATGGGGGAGGTTCTTGCAGCCGGAATACGGACGGTGTTACATTATTTTACAGACCCGACTGATCCTGTTGGTGGGGACCAGAGAAAAAATGTTAAGTGTGTGTGAGCCCCGAAACAAATTTTACTGAACGGAGAGAAACGACAACATCCAATTCTTTTGCCCTTTTCTAATTTTACTGAACGGAGATAAGTGACTATATCCATTGCCTTTACTGTTTTTATTGAACGGAGAATTGTTTGTACGGAACAACTCTAGTTTATTTATATGGAAGAACAGAAATTTACGCAATTTATTGCGAGGGAACACCGATGTTCATGTCCCTTGAACCTTGCTTAACCCTATCCCTATCATTTCCGTTGTACCATCGGAAATGAACCTATGGTTTCCATTCGGTTTTAAGATTCGGAAACCCCGTGTTAGAGAGTCGCGGCTGTCGTTGCGCTCTCTTGGCCTTTCTATACCCATCCCTACGATGTATCGTTACGATAACGGTACATTCCTGTATGACTTCATGTGGGCCTAAAATATTCGAAACTGAAGTCCCCTTATTGTAAAAGAGAAGTTTAAAAATAAACTTCCCTTAAATTTGATGATCCAACATCTCTCGCCCCCTCAACATTAAACTTACTCAACTTTCATAATCATGTTTCCAAAAATCATTATTGTATTTGATTCTTCCTGAAAATCATATTCAAAACTAAATTTTTAAATTTCTTAACTTTATAAACTTTATTCAAAAAAATGTTCTCAAAATATAACTTAACTCAAAGTGATATCTTGAGAAACTTAACGTTTCTAAATTTTCTTATAAAATATCTAAAACTAAAACATTGGATTACATATAATATTATGCCTCCACTCGCTCGATATAAATTTTAAACTTTAACCGTTTTGCTTTATCACAAACTAAAATACAAATTTCAAAAATGTTTCTCAAAACGTGTCTCAAAAATTATTTACCGTATAATCAAAATTTCTCAAATTTGTTTTACGACGTATCGAAAGTATCTTTCTTTCAATCACGTCTCGCAATAGTGTTGTTGTTTTATTTTTGTTTTGTAAAAATGTATCAATCGTTGTCGTCAACGCAAATCAAAAATTATTATTGTTTATCTAAATTCGCAATATCGTTTCATTATTTCTAAAACCGTTCTCAAATATTTTCGCAATAACGTAGTCGTAATATCGTATCGCAGAGTGTTGTTATTCTAAAATATTATACTCGCACAATTGTTATCGTAAAATCTTTACCCGTAAAATAAATCAAATATAGTTCAATTTGGTAAATCAAAATGTCAATCAATATAATCAAAAATATATAATATAGTTTACTCAATAAAATGACTCACCAGATCTTTCCTCGTAGAAGTGCACTCGTACTCAGATGATTGATGTTCAGCTTTTGCTATATAGTTCAAATGTTGTTAGTTGAAATACAAATTGACTTATACTCGTTCACTTGATTGTTGTTTTTATAATTATTACTCACGATCGATTTTATAAATTATTATGGCTGAAAATTAAATCTTCAAAACTTCGGAGGAGCGGAAGAATTCACAGAATTTTTCTAAAGAATAACTTCGCTACAAAACTCTAAAATCCTAAAAATAAATTCCTATCGCTTTCATTATACTGGAACTCTACTGTATCTAACTTAACTCTATCTAAACTTTGGTGGTTTCGTATCTTTTAATTTCAGATAAATTTACTTTAGTTTCGCTATATGGTTTTTCTTTTGTTTTCAGATTTACTTTAATTTTCTTTACTTTATCATTACTTTTCTTTTCAGATTCAGTTATCACGATTCTTAATTTTCTTTAATTTTTTTGTTCTAGGTACTGGATATCAAATTTCAAAACTTTATCTTTAACTTTCTTAAATCAAATCAATTTAACTTTATATTCTCAAAAGTAGGTATTCCTAAATGTAACTTGACGGTCGAGTCTGTCATCTTTTGATAATAGATTCTCGTTAGGTTTTCACTATCAAAATTATGAATCACTAATCTGTGCAACTAATCTTTTCACTAACTATACTAAAATACCAATAATATAAATACCACTGATCCCTTTTGCTTGTTATAGTTTAGTAACTTATCCTTTGAATTTTTATTTTTATGAAGATTGTTCACAACGTGTGGGTAGTGTCCTTATCCTAGAATTACACATGGGATTCTGACTTATTCAAAACTTTTCTGCAACTGTTGATGCTGAAGATTCGAAGTGTAGATTCTGGATTCGACTGGATTCTTAACTTGACTGATTCTTGACTTTAAGAACTTTATTGATGGCTTGACTGATTCTTGACTAAATAAAATTTGACGGATTCGTAGATTTGGCTTGACGTGTACAGAAATAATATAAATTGACGTACTTCCATATGACTTGACGTTGCCATACGGAAAGTGTGATTAGATTGTACTTTCAGAAAATGCGTAACGTAATTTCGTGAATGTTTTGTTCGCAAGACAAAACTAGAATTCGATGTAAGTACTTTATATTTTTCGCTGTTATTCTCAGATTTATGTGAATTTACTTTAGACTGAATTGAATTGCACATGTCATTGGCATGACTGTAAATTACTTAAGATGTTGTATGTTATATTGCATACGATTTTATTTGCAGGATGTTAATAAAATTGACTTTAAATAATGCTGTCTGATGTTATTAGCCTCGGTTAACAAAATTGCCCTTTTCTGGAATTTGGCATTTGGATGTTATATATGCTTTTGACAACAGAATGATGTTCGATTAACATTTCGTCTGGATATGACTTTAATTGATTTTTAATTAATTATTAAACGATTTTTAAATTGTTTTGTCTGACTTTTACATTATTATAAGAGATTTTCAAATTTGTTTCAAATTATTTTGTCTGGCCGTCGCGTCGCGTGGTTTTTCGTGGATTTATTTCTATGTACCGTCGTGCCATATTCTTTTCGTCGCACCTGTGGGAACATAAAAATAATTAGATTTTCTGAAATCTCACGTGGGCTAATTTGTTCTTTTTCTTTTCAGGTTTTCTTTTAGGTATTCTTTTATGCACCATATTATAATAAACGAAATGATGATTTACCTTTTGCATTTGGGTTTTAATCCAATTTTATAATCGCCGACATTTTGCGTCCGGGTATTATTGTGGAAAACCAGAATCTTCGTGCAAAATGTGTTCGCGCACAAAAAGTGGGTAGATTTCTAATCAGCGCAAGAAAATATCCTAATAAAAATATTTATTACGATGTTACTATAATTTTTCTTTATGATTTCTATAATTTCAACTCACCAATTCAATGGATTATTTCTGATTAGAAAATTACTTGTTCGATTGACGGCCAGACTAAAAAGAACGATGTCTGCCGTTTTCTTTCTAAACGAAACCTACATGGAATTGAGGTCGGCTACATGGAATTTGATGAAATGGAATCTAGTTGGACCGGTGTGAAAATTAGTCGTGTTCGACATTTAGTTTTGTTTCATTTGTTTCTTTTTCAGAAACGAAGTTTAAGGGTGTTTTCACACTTGACTCGTAGATTCGTATAACAGTTTGAGATGAAATATTTCAATGAGATTATTGTTAAGCTTATGCGTTGCGTGCATGGAGGTTCTGAATAGACTATATTCAATACAGATTCTGATATTTAAATGAGTCTTTCGTGACATGGATACACTTTGTTTTTACCGTGCAACCTTTCGTGTTGTTGACGTTGTGACTAGTTTGTGGTGATTTCGCAGTGGGTTTACACGTAGAGTGAAGAACTGAAATTCATTGTTGTGAATCTTAACTTATTCATGGTAACTGAAATTACAGAACTAAATCTAATACAATTTGGTTGGCTGTTTCGCTGGATTTGTACTCATGGTTTTGGTTTTTGCTAAGACATGATTATTCGTGTCCGAGGTTTCCTACAAAACTTGTTCTTTCGACTAGTTTCCAACTCGTCTAAAGGACAAGGAAAGAAACCGTCTTTATACGTTTTGCAAAAAAAGGTGTCTCATGCACAGCTGAGGCCGGGCATTCGTGAACATTATCGATTTTATCTTTTTAAGTCTTTCGTGTGGACAATAGATTCGAAACCTTTCTCGTCTCGTACTTTATATAGATTATTCCCAATGATTTTAAGAACTATAACTTTCAGGAATTTAGGACTAAGTTTAGCGCTCCTATGTTTTGTCGCATGACTAAGGATGAAATTGCGCTCGTACACAGTTTCTCCTACCTGATAATTTACAACTCTACTTCTAAGATTGTAGTTTTTGCTATAAGTGTCGTGAGCTTTGTCTAATGCAATTTTGAGGTGTGCGTGTTAAATATTCATTTTCGCTGTCTTTGGTAACCAGTCTATCTCTGAGTTATTTAAGCCATTAAGTTCTTTTAAGAGTCGGTAATCGGCACCGTGCTCAATCATTCTCTGTCCGTACAAGGCCTCATACGGGGACATGCCTAGAACAGAATGTACTGAAGTGCGAAGAGCACTACCTATGCAGGATAAATACTCGTCCCAGTTATACTGTCTAAGGTCGATGTAGGAACGAATTGCGGCTAAGATGGAACGATTGACTCGCTCACTCGCGTTTGCTTGTGGCGAGTATGTCGCTGTTTTAAGGTGTTTGATACCAAACACTTCAATCATCTTACCAAATTCTTTACTAAGAAATTGCGAACCGTTATCGGACAATATACTTTCCGGAACTCCGTAAACTAAAAATATTTCGTCTCTTAAAAACTTAATTACTTCATTTGAATTTGCTTTTTTCAAAGGCTTGATCAAAACAAACTTGGCTAATTGGTCTAAAGCTATAATGATAAATGTGTTTCCGCTCCGTGATCTAGGGTAGGGTCCGAGGAAGTCTACGTACAAATGTTGAAATGGTCTTTCAACCGTATACGCGTTCCCCATCTCCGTGCGTAAAATTACATTTGGAGCTTTGGTAGTTTTGCAAGTAACGCAATTACCTACAAATTGTTTGACTTGTGTCGCCATGGCTGGCCAGAAAAATTGTTGGCGGAGGCGATAAAGAGTTTTGGCTATCCCGCCATGAGAAGCTCTCGGTGGGCAATGAGCCTTTGAGATCATCGGTTCCGTCAGCAACGATGGAATCCACAACTTCCAGACCTGCTCGTCTTGAAGCGTATTTCCTGTAGTGTTCCTGATCCTCTTATATACGAAACCTTTCGAAACTCGAAGATCAGGTAATCTTTCATTATTGTTTCTGATGTGTTCGGCGATTTGGAGATATTCTTCCGACTTAAATGCCGGATCGTCCAAATCGATGTGTAACACTTCAGTCGGGTTTGTTGACATAGACCCCAGTCGGAATACATCTGAATGCAGTCCCTCTACCTCATAAGTACGCGATAAAGCATCTGGTACTACATTCAAAGTACCCTTCCGGTTTTCTATCCCAAAGTCAAACCCTTGTAATTTGAGACTCCACCGTGCTAATCTCCCCGTTGGATCTCTCAAACTCATTAGCCACTTAAGGCTTGCGTGGTCGGTGATAACCAAAAATCGATATCCTTCCACGTACGGTCTAAATTTTTGTATTCCTTTCACAGCGGCTAAACACTCACGCTCGGTGACAGAATAGTTCCGTTGCGCAGCATTTAACTTTTGTGAATAATAGTAGATTGGTCTCTCTACTCCGAATTCGTCCTTCTGACATAACACGCAACCGATGCCGGTGTTCGAAGCATCGCACAATATTATAAATTGTTTGTTGAAGTCAGGGTTTACTAAAATTGGTGCAGAGGTCAATGCATTCTTAATGGAATTAAACGCTTCTACAGCTTCTTTTCCAAATTCAAACTTACGATTTTTCTTAAGTGTGTCAGACATAGCACTAGCTTTTGATGAAAAATTTTCTATGAAACGCCTGTACCATCCTGCCATGCCGAGAAATCGACGTACTTGACGTATTGACGTGGGTACGGGAAATTCATTTATAGCAGATATCTTTGCCGGATCGGCCTTCAAGCAACCAGGTCCTACTACGTATCCTAGATACTTAAGTTCTTGAAAACAAAATTTCGATTTTTCGACGTTAATCGTCAATCCTGCTTCCACTAACCTTTTCGCTATTACCCGTAATATTTCTATATGTTCTTGAAATGTTTTTGAAATGACCAAAAGATCATCTAAGTATACAAATACACGATCGCGCAGATCTTGCGGTACGACCAGATTCATTAGGTAGGTAAGGCTTTGAGCAGCATTCGAGAGTCCGAACGGCATCACCTTAAATTGATAGAGTGGTCTTCCGGGGACGGTAAATGCAGTCTTCTCCCGTGAACTTTGCTCCAGCGGTATCTGCCAGTACGCGTCTTTCAGGTCCACACTCGAGATGAAGTGTGTCTCCGAAAGGCGTGCTAACAATCCCTCTATCTGCGCAATTGGATTCGCATTCTTTTTCGCTACGGAGTTAACCTTCCGAAAGTAGAAGCGGTTCTTGCCTGGTTTTCGTACCAGTACGACAGGCGTACTCCATGGGCTGGAACTCTCTTCGATAACTCCTAACTCAAGCATGCGGTCCAATTCCGCAAACACCAGGGCTTGTACCGCGGGAGATATGGGATAGTGACGCTGTTTGATCGGCATCGCATCACCCGTATCTATCACGTGTTCTAAAAGATGAGTACGTCCTAAGCCTCTTTCAGCGAAAGATGGGAAAAACTCGATTGTTTCTTCTAATACCTTCGATTCTTGGTCTGATAAAACGCCTTTATTCGATTCAGTGGTTTTGGTCTTCAAGTCAGGACTAGTGTTTAAGGACGATATTATCTGAGGAGCAATTTGGAACAAAGCCAAAAATCAACCCCTAAATATAGTGGCTGTGCTAGCGATGGTACGACAAATAAATCCAATACGCAGGCTTTGCCTTTGTATTGAACCGGTGCCGAGACCATGCCAACAATAGCTTGCTTCTCGCCATCGGCGGTTGATATTGCCGATGAGAACTTTTTGTAAGAAATGTTATGTTCCTTCAAAAATTCTAAAGATCCTGATCCTAAACAACTAATACTAGCGCCTGAGTCTAAAAGACCTAGCCACTGCTTGCCAAATATTTCCACTGAAATATATGGACGCGGATCATCTGAAGTATTTCTTAAAGTTGTAGCTAATATTGCTTTATAAATTCGTTTCTTAAATTTCATTCTTTTTCTTAAACTATCTATTTTCTTAGAGCGACAAGGGAAAGTCAATATTCTGTGACGAGCTTTGTAATATTGAACTTGCCGTTCTTCATATTTTGATAGACTGTCATATTCGGAGTCATTGTAGTATTTGATGTATCGTTTGATTTTCTTGGTTCGGGTTTCAGCAGAGTGATTTTTGGTTGAACTGGTTTTGTTTGTTCTACTTTGCCGAGTAGTTGGTCTTCGCAAGATCTCCCTCGGTTGAGAAATTGCTCTTTGGCGAGTTTTTCGAACAGTTAGGACAATTTGGTGTTACGGTATCGTCGCGACCACATTTAAAACAGAAGAGACGCCTTCGTGTGTCTGGGCAATCTTGGAAGAGATGACCCACGCCCTTACAATTCCAGCACTTAAATTCGTCTTTCCTATGAAAAGCTTCCAATGAAGTGTTTGGATTTGTTCGAACGTCTTCTAGTGCTACCTGATCTAGCTCATGAACTTGTCTTCGAACTGAATTGCTTAAATGTGTCGTCGGAGTTGGTTTAAAACGTTGGTTGTCACTATTTCCGTTCAGGAACTTCTCAATCGTTCTACAAACGTAAACTAATTCGGCGAGGCTATTGGTGTTAAACGTTATTAACAATTTACCCATTCTTCTTTTGACGTTCTGCTTAACTAACTCGACTATTTCCTTAGCTGGTTTAGGAACTTTCAATCTCGAATTTAACTTAATGAGATCATCATAGAAATCATTGAAACTTTCGTTGAACGCTTGCTTTCTATCGCTCATTTTTCTAGACAACTCGGAGTCTGTTTCTAGGCTTCGATATTGCTCTAGCAAAGCTATTCGGAGAGACGTCCACGAAGTTCGAGGATTATTTTTCAAATACATCCAATACCACGATTCGGTTGGACCACTAACAAAATGATGGAAGTTAGCAACTACCTCTTCCCAAGATACGTTGTAACTATCTTTTACGCGTTCAATCCTAAATAGGAAATCATCCACGGACATGTCTTTATTATTAAATTTGATTCCCCACTAGTGATAGTGCGGAAATCTTCTATATGCACTAGCTAATGGAGGTGTCAGGTTTGTTTGATTCGTTGTGGACGTTGATTCGTTCAAATTCATTTGGCTCAGTTGAGTCAGAAAATTGTCCACATTAGAACCTCTAGCCATATTCCGGGGTGAACGCTAGGTTCATTCTGTTGAGTCAGAATCGGTATTGACTGGTTGTTAATAGACTGGGGTAAATTATAAGTGTTGGTGCGTGGAGCTGGTGTTGGTGCTTCCTGTAAATTCCTATTGTTTTGAACAATGGGTTGTGTCGTGGGTAAGGTCTGAGTAAGAGAATCCCTAACGATCTTTCCTACCTGCTCTAAAATTAAAGCTTGACTTTTTGCCAACTCGTCACGGAGAAATCTTTGATCTTCTGTGCGGTTAAGACCTACTGTCGCGGACACTACCTCGTTAACGTAATTTTCGAAGTGACTAGCATCGAAAGATTCGTTTCTTTCGTTAAGACTAGAACTAGCTGCAGTATCTTGCGCTCTTGGTTCGTCATGTTCGCTACCGTTGTTTTCGGCGTTACCGTTGCTTCCTGAAGCTTCACGGTTACCGACGGAATTGTTGATGTTATTCCTATCTGTACTATCTTGGTTAAACAACATGCTTGATCTTCGTCTACTTCTCAATTCACGATTACTTGGAATTAAAATACGCGTCTTACCATGTCTATTCATTTGTCTATATATATGAATTAACTTAAAATATGCTTAAACTTTAAATTTATTTCAGAAATAGAAACTAAACTAAATAAATTTTCATTCACCTTTGGCCTTATTTAGACTACCGCAGGAATGAGCAACAAACTTGATTAATCTTAAATCTACTTCCTTAATAAAAATTAATTTCTTAATTTGGGTTTACTAAATCTTAATTTAAAAAAAATAAAAAAACTAAACTGAATAATACTTAACTTGTAATTTGCTTAATCTGAATATTACTAAACTTGATATAACTATTAACTGAAATTCTATATTAAATCTTAATATACTGAAATTATATAACTTGATACTAAAGTGTGCCACCAGGCAAATTTAAACTAAATTGTGTTTTTGCCACCAGGCTAAATATACTAAACTCAAAAACTAAAGCGTGCCACCAGGCAAATTTTTCTCAAAACTAAAAAGGGTCGCCACCAGGCAAATGTACTAAAACTCAAAATTTGTGCCACCCGGCAATTAAATTTCAGACGGCTATCTCTATACTTCTGCAACAGACGTGTGTCAGGAAACTATTCACTAACCACCGGTCAAAAGACTAAGAGTATCACCACTCTAAATTTAACTGAAAATCATAAACTAAATACTATCAGGCAAATTATTTGACTGAAAACTTGATCTAAAAATTTTCTAAACTTACCATAAATTGTTATTGGGGTTTCGAGAGTTGGATGTGAGAGTTGGAATGACAACAATATCCTTCCCTCTAATTTACTTTCTATGTGTTGTAAAGGTTAGAAACAAAAATTTTCGGTATAACTCCTATTGCTAAAAATCATACCAAAACAAAAATTATTTCTGCTTGTGATCTTATTCGCGTAATTGAAGGAAAAGAATTTCGGTCTCGGAAAGTGAGATGGATATTCGCCACACTGCAACAGACGTGCGTCAGGAAATTGTTCAACTAACCACCGGTCAATGCAACCGAAGTCTCCTTCTTACTTCCTTTAACTAAAATCTTCCTTAACAGAAACTGATGTTGATGTTCAAGAGTTCATTCTTTCTCATTTAAGTGAATTTCTAGTAACTATCTCTATACTTCTGCAACAGACGTGCATCAGGAAAATGTTCACTAACCACCGGTCAAAAGGTTAAGAGAATCATTACTCTAAACTCGTTTCACAAAATTTAGTGTTTAGCCTTAATGCAACAGACCACTAGGCAACTACCCAGTGCGGACATAAGTGCTTACTACAAAAATTTCGAGGTCGAGGACAACCAATCGGCATCACTACAACAGACGAAGTTCTACTAATACAATAAAAACTTCCGGATAATGTACGTCGACACAGCTCCCCTCGATGTTATTCCTCGAGTGAACTTATACTCAAAATACTAGACTCAAAAAAAATTAAACAAACTAAATTGTTTACTTCTCTGTACTATACTTCTATAATAAATAAATGTTCTATAAGTGTGAAATTGATCTTGTTATTTCTTTGTTACAATAATTGTTTTTCGGGCCCCACGTTGGGCGTCATCTGTAACGTAAGTTACAAATGGATTGACCAACGTGGTCTATAAATAAATGGAAATTGATGGAATTATTTCCCGTTACAGTAAATGCGTTCGGGCCCCACGTTGGGCGCCATCTGTAACGTAAGTTACAAATGGATTGACCAACGTGGCCTATAAAAATAATTTGGAAATTGATGGATTTATTTCCCGTTACAGTAAATGTTTTCGGGCCCCACGTTGGGCGCCATCTGTAACGTAAAATTTATATAATGTGTGGAAGTATAGATAGATGAAAAAAAAAGTAAACACAACCACCATCGCTGCATTTCATGCGTTCCAATCATAAAGCAACCTTCTAATTCTCTGAAGCGCCTTCTATGACTGGCAACCACTAATACACCCAATGACGGTCATCATCCCTTCTTATCTACCTATATTACCTCACACGAGATTCCCGTACAGAAGTGAAAAAGCTAGGAAATGACCTCACGGTGACATGCGACCATCTCTTTGCCTCCTCACCTTTATTTTGAATATACATCGATGGTTTGTATACACAGTTCACCAAACACCAAAAATGTCGACTCCACAGCCGAGTTATTTGTAGTTTTCAATATCACTATATCTTTCTTCAATATGAGTATAAAGCTAAGTACAGACGATTGTCAGATCTTACAATATTGTCAGATCTGTCAGTGAAAATACTGTCCCAAATGTCTTACAATCGTCTGTACACACAATTTTGTCTGACAATATTGTCAGAAACGTCATTGTCAGGTAATTGTCAGATGACAATCTGACAAAAAATTGTCAGGTATCTTACAATCGTCTGAACGCACAATTTGTGTCATTGTCAGACGATTAGGACATTGTCAGACTCATTGGTCATTGTCAGATGTTTTCATTGAAAACATCTTACAATTGCTGACAATTTCTTCATTGTTCGAAATGTCAAAGGGTTGGAGCCGAGTTGAGAGATAAAAAAAAAACATTTTTGTAGGAATTTTGTAGTTTTTCCAAAACTGAATAATAAAAATCTATGAAGCAACTGGATAAATAAAACCATTGAAAGATATCTACTCAAATGAAGATTAAATACCATGAAAATAAAGTGAACAGCAAATTCCAAAAATTGGACTTCAAAATGGCCAAGAAACTATACGAGCAATCAAATAAATTTGAAAAATGCTAAAACGAGGGTGGACAGGGACACTACCTGAAAAAAAAACCAGCTCAAGCAATTGGTAATAATAGGCAGCCTGCCCCCAACCCGCACAGATCTTAACATAGTCTCAAGGTTACTTTCTAAATCAGTCGAGCTCTCTAGAGTAAGCCTGCTAAATTTTTGGACGCAAAGGTTTATTTTTTCTTCTAAACAATATAGTTCAATTATTGCAAGATCTTCTCATTCTTGCGTCTTTATAAAAATAAATGATTTAAAATTTAAATTCTTTTTTTTTTTTGTTTAATAAATGGATAGAGAATATGGACTTTTGTTCTTCGTAGCGCGTCTTGACGACCTCTGGCATATTCCTCCTTCCTAGTGTGTAAAGTCGTCCGTTGCTCTCGATGTCCAGTTGTAGTTAAATTGTTTCAAATGCTCGTCCAATTGTTTTGGAATTACCACTATGAAACTAGATTTTCAAATCACTTTGAAAGTATCCTCTTCTTGATAGTGGCTACATATGTACATCAAAAAGGGAAATTCTATAAAAGATGTTTGATCTTGAAATCCTCAATTGAATTTTTATTGCGAATTTAATTTTTATTGATCTGCCAACCGTGTGAACAGAAAATTTTCAAGCTGACAATATTGTCAGATATATAATTGTCCGAAAATTGTCAGACAAGAGCTGACAATTAATTTGCCAGACTTTGGAACAAAATCTACCAATCGTGTGAACGGACAAATCTACATTGTAACAAATTTGTAAATTGTCAGCTAATTGTCCGCTATTGTCAGACCATTGACAGATCTGACAATATCGTAAGATCCGACAATCGTCTGTACTTATCTTAATAACTCAAATGAGTTGTGTGATCCCTACTAATCCCTACAATTCAAACTGACTATTATAACTCAAACCGAAGAACATCGACCATATCCAAAAGAGAGAAGAATGAACAATTCAAGAGCGTGGGTATCTTCGCTATCGAGTTGGGTTTAACCAACTTCAACTTCAGAAAAGAAGTTCGTTCTATACTCTTAGAATAATCCTTCCTCTTAAGGAATCCTTCTCCTTATCCCTACTCTTGGTATAAATTCCTTTCCCGCCGAACGGAATCGAAAACTCTACCAATCTCGAAACAAGGTTGTCCTGTACTCGACAGCCGCCTGGGCCTGCTGGATGCTCGATTGCTTAGCTCGCCGGATGGGGGAGGTTCTTGCAGCCGGAATACGGACGGTGTTACATTATTTTACAGACCCGACTGATCCTGTTGGTGGGGACCAGAGAAAAAATGTTAAGTGTGTGTGAGCCCCGAAACAAATTTTATTGAACGGAGAGAAACGACAACATCCAATTCTTTTGCCCTTTTCTAATTTTACTGAACGGAGATAAGTGACTATATCCATTGCCTTTACTGTTTTTATTGAACGGAGAATTGTTTGTACGGAACAACTCTAGTTTATTTATATGGAAGAACAGAAATTAACGCGATTTATTGCGAGGGAACACCGATGTTCATGTCCCTTGAACCTTGCTTAACCCTATCCCTATCATTTCCGTTGTACCATCGGAAATGAACCTATGGTTTCCATTCGGTTTTAAGATTCGGAAACCCCGTGTTAGAGAGTCGCGGCTGTCGTTGCGCTCTCTTGGCCTTTCTATACCCATCCCTACGATGTATCGTTACGATAACGGTACATTCCTGTATGACTTCATGTGGGCCTAAAATATCCGAAACTGAAGTCCCCTTATTGTAAAAGAGAAGTTTAAAAATAAACTTCCCTTAAATTTGATGATCCAACATCTCTCGCCCCCTCAACATTAAACTTACTCAACTTTCATAATCATGTTTCCAAAAATCATTATTGTATTTGATTCTTCCTGAAAATCATATTCAAAACTAAATTTTTAAATTTCTTAACTTTATAAACTTTATTCAAAAAAATGTTCTCAAAATATAACTTAACTCAAAGTGATATCTTGAGTAACTTAACGTTTCTAAATTTTCTTATAAAATATCTAAAACTAAAACATTGGATTACATATAATATTATGCCTCCACTCGCTCGATATAAATTTTAAACTTTAACCGTTTTGCTTTATCACAAACTACAATACAAATTTCAAAAATGTTTCTCAAAACGTGTCTCAAAAATTATTTACCGTATAATCAAAATTTCTCAAATTTGTTTTACGACGTATCGAAAGTATCTTTCTTTCAATCACGTCTCGCAATAGTGTTGTTGTTTTATTTTTGTTTTGTAAAAATGTATCAATCGTTGTCGTCAACGCAAATCAAAAATTATTATTGTTTATCTAAATTCGCAATATCGTTTCATTATTTCTAAAACCGTTCTCAAATATTTTCGCAATAACGTAGTCGTAATATCGTATCGCAGAGTGTTGTTATTCTAAAATATTATACTCGCACAATTGTTATCGTAAAATCTTTATCCGTAAAATAAATCAAATATAGTTCAATTTGGTAAATCAAAATGTCAATCAATATAATCAAAAATATATAATATAGTTTACTCAATAAAATGACTCACCAGATCTTTCCTCGTAGAAGTGCACTCGTACTCAGATGATTGATGTTCAGCTTTTGCTATATAGTTCAAATGTTGTTAGTTGAAATACAAATTGACTTATACTCGTTCACTTGATTGTTGTTTTTATAATTATTACTCACGATCGATTTTATAAATTATTCTCTTTATAATATAGTAATTATGGCTGAAAATTAAATCTTCAAAACTTCGGAGGAGCGGAAGAATTCACAGAATTTTTCTTAAGAATAACTTCGCTACAAAACTCTAAAATACTAAAAATAAATTCCTATCGCTTTCATTATACTGGAACTCTACTGTATCTAACTTAACTCTATCTAAACTTTGGTGGTTTCGTATCTTTTGATTTCAGATAAATTTACTTTAGTTTCGCTATATGGTTTTTCTTTTGTTTTCGGATTTACTTTAATTTTCTTTACTTTATCATTACTTTTCTTTTCAGATTCAGTTATCACGATTCTTAATTTTCTTTAATTTCTTTGTTCTAGGTACTGGATATCAAATTTCAAAACTTTATCTTTAACTTTCTTAAATCAAATCAATTTAACTTTATATTCTCAAAAGTAGGTATTCCTAAATGTAACTTGACGGTCGAGTCTGTCATCTTTTGATAATAGATTCTCGTTAGGTTTTCACTATCAAAATTATGAATCACTAATCTGTGCAACTAATCTTTTCACTAACTATACTAAAATACCAATAATATAAATACCACTGATCCCTTTTGCTTGTTATAGTTTAGTAACTTATCCTTTGAATTTTTATTTTTATGAAGATTGTTCACAACGTGTGGGTAGTGTCCTTATCCTAGAATTACACATGGGATTCTGACTTATTCAAAACTTTTCTGCAACTGTTGATGCTGAAGATTCGAAGTGTAGATTCTGGATTCGACTGGATTCTTAACTTGACTGATTCTTGACTTTAAGAACTTTATTGATGGCTTGACTGATTCTTGACTAAATAAAATTTGACGGATTCGTAGATTTGGCTTGACGTGTACAGAAATAATATAAATTGACGTACTTCCATATGACTTGACGTTGCCATACGGAAAGTGTGATTAGATTGTACTTTCAGAAAATGCGTAACGTAATTTCGTGAATGTTTTGTTCGCAAGACAAAACTAGAATTCGATGTAAGTACTTTATATTTTTCGCTGTTATTCTCAGATTTATGTGAATTTACTTTAGACTGAATTGAATTGCACATGTCATTGGCATGACTGTAAATTACTTAAGATGTTGTATGTTATATTGCATACGATTTAATTTGCAGGATGTTAATAAAATTGACTTTAAATAATGCTGTCTGATGTTATTAGCCTCGGTTAACAAAATTGCCCTTTTCTGGAATTTGGCATTTGGATGTTATATATGCTTTTGACAACAGAATGATGTTCGATTAACATTTCGTCTGGATATGACTATAATTGATTTTTAATTAATTATTAAACGATTTTTAAATTGTTTTGTCTGACTTTTACATTATTATAAGAGATTTTCAAATTTGTTTCAAATTATTTTGTCTGGCCGTCGCGTGGTTTTTCGTGGATTTATTTCTATGTACCGTCGTGCCATATTCTTTTCGTCGCACCTGTGGGAACATAAAAATAATTAGATTTTCTGAAATCTCACGTGGGCTAATTTGTTCTTTTTCTTTTCAGGTTTTCTTTTAGGTATTCTTTTATGCACCATATTATAATAAACGAAATGATGATTTACCTTTTGCATTTGGGTTTTAATCCAATTTTATAATCGCCGACATTTTGCGTCTGGGTATTCTTGTGGAAAACCAGAATCTTCGTGCAAAATGTGCTCGCGCACAAAAAGTGGGTAGATTTCTAATCAGCGCAAGAAAATATCCTAATAAAAATATTTATTACGATGTTACTATAATTTTTCTTTATGCTTTCTATAATTTCAACTCACCAATTCAATGGATTATTTCTGATTAGAAAATTACTTGTTCGATTGACGGCCAGACTAAAAAGAACGATGTCTGCCGTTTTCTTTCTAAACGAAACCTACATGGAATTGAGAACTTCCACCAAACGTCAAAAACTCTTGATGGGGGGAAAACAATCACACTATTAAAGGCGCGAACAGTATCGGTGTGTAATTCTATTTGTTTGTGGTGTTGTAATGGACCATATTATAAGATTGAGCTTTGTATATAAAAACTATAGTACTCTCATGGAGCGGAACGAACGAGGCGACGTCTGGTGTGGCGAGTGTGCCGTAACTCATTTATAGAGCTTTGCAGACGTGCAGAATTGAGAATGGGTGGCAAATTTGAAATAATGCCAATAATTTTAACGTTAAAGAAACACAGAAGATAGGGAAGAACTTATACAAAATGTGTGAGAGTTCAAGGGAGATAAGAATACAATTACTTTTTGACATTCCTTTTGGCATTTTCTATACAAATAGGCATAATAAGGAATTTTTTGCTTTAGCATAAAGAGAACAAACGATAATAAGCAGTTTTTTTTTTGTGCTTTTTTATCCTCACATAAAAAAACGTCCTTGTTAAATAAAACAACAATTTGGTTTACATATGTAGCTGTGTAGTGTTGTTGTATGTATTTAATGTGGACTTTTTTTTGCTTTCTATGTGGGTTAGGGAAAATATAAAATATCGTTGCAATGCCGACGGCATTTCAACTATCAATTTTAATATGGATTTTTTTAAAGGGAAAACACGGTAAGTTGTTAAATAGAAGGTTGTATTTTTTTGCTTTCTATGCGGTGTAGGGAAAATATAAAATATCGTTGCAATGCCGACGGCATTTCGACTATCAATATTAATATGGACTTTTTTTCGAAGCAAAGATAAAAATTCGAAAAAAACACGGTGGATAGTTTAATAGAAGGTTAGAATTTTTTGTCGTTAAAAGTAAAGCATACCTATTAAATATGTATAATATGGATTTTGGCAGTTGGTCAAATTCTGTTTTTGAAGAGCAGAATTTTGGAACTTAAATTTTGGAAACTAAAATTTTGAAAAAGCAGAATTTTGAACAGTAGAATTTACTATATATTATTACAATACCAATGTGCCAATTATATATATATATATATATATATTGAAATTTTTTTTTAATACCATTATATATGTAGAGCTCAACTAAGAAGGAATTTTTTGAAATTCTTAAAATTAATAGGGTAAATTGGGGTAAATATAAGGTAGAGTCGGAATTCTATTTTCTAAATGGGATTTTTTAGAATTTTCAAATCAAATACATTCAATAGAGTTTTATTATATTAAAATTGCAAAGTTAATTAAAAAATTCTAAAAATTTTTTTTTACCCTACAAACTTGGTTAAAATTCAAAAACACCAAAATCGAGTTTTTTTTAAATAATTCTTTTAAATCAGGTGTATTTTTTAGAATTTTTTCAAATACATTTTCAATTAGGAAATTAAAAATAAAATTATCCATGTTTAATAAATTTTTTGTGGGCGTGGTTATTGTGGGCGTTAAGAATTTTTGAAAACTCATAATTTTTTTTTTTCAATTTTTTCACACGTTTTATTTTTTTGTCCTTTTAACGGGGTAATCTAAAAATTTGAAATTTACAGGTGTTGTAGGGGTTATTGATCCGAACATATTTCGAAAATTTCAGATTTCTAATGTGCCGTTAATCAGAGATATTTGTGTTTGAAAAAATGAGCAAATCAATTTTTTATAGTTTTTTACAATTATCTTTTTATTGGTAAGTAGTAGGGAGTTGAAACTTTTACACATAATAGAATTCATTGAGTATAATGCAATTGCATTTCAATTTTATTTATTTTTATCATTTAACCGGAAATAGCGCTAAATATTTACTTCTTTGACATATCTAATTAATTACGCATCACTGCGTGCATCGATTAATTTCGTTTTTCTTTAATTCGCATGTCCGTTTAACAAAAAAAAATGTTGATACCTCATTTGCATATGTACGCCCTCTATAAGCTCCACAATCTTAATTAAAAACCAATCAAAAAATCAATAAAAATGCGCTAAAATTGCATGTTTCGTTCGTTGTCAACCACCATGCACCAGTGGGAGATAACTGTTATTTTATCAAAATCCTAAAAATCAATTGATAGTGTTCGATTAAAAAATTCATAACTTCTATACCATTGTACGTTCGATCGATTCGGTTAAGGTTTTAAAACAATCACAAAATGCATTCTATACGAAAGGGGGATGAAAAGCCGTCATCAAATCGATTTTCATTTTTCAAAATGCAAAACATGATGAAAAATTTCCAAATATCGAAAAACAATATACTACAAAGTTATAGCCCCAACATTTCTCTACAAAAAAGTCAGTGGTTGTATATATGTATTGTAAATACGACACGAGACGAGCCAGGGCCATTCATTTGCTTTAAAGCCAAAAAACGGCATTTTAATTATAAAAACTAAATAAAATCACCGACTTTACCATCTTATAAAGCTAATAACTTCACTATTAGTTTTTTTTTACCCACTTAATTGATTAAAAAAAATTATTAAAATATCATTGGGAAATATATTCTTTAAATATATGTAGAACATAACAAGGCCATTTATCCAACCGTTAATAATTATTTTTTGAACTAAATTTTTTCAAGACTTGGTTTTTTAGGCCAGCGCTTGCCTGATTAAATCGTTTATTACTTTTTATTTAATACACGCATTTAACTCAAATAACATTTTTTCACTTAAGAGTAAATAAGCGCTTTATTTTAATATATAAAACATACCAATACGTGATGCCGTATTTACATAAAATGTGCCACAAAAAAATTGAACATAAAAAAATAAACCTAAAAATTGAAAATTGATTTTAACAGAATTTTTTTCTGAGAATTCTTTTTTTTTTATATGTTGTTCCTGTTTTAAAAAGACAGAACACAATTACTAGTAACTTCTAAATTTTCTCAAAATACGTTGACAAAAAATCATTTTTTTTTCTTCAATAGGTAAGTCATATCACATCACGTCAACTTTGTTTAAATTCAATTTTTCGAAAAAAAAAAATTGATTTTTAAAAAATTATTTTAAATGTGAAGTAGGTACCTACCAATATATATAGCAATTGATTTTTTTTTTTAAATTGGAATGCTAATTTTCCTTAAAACTATTTTGTCAAAAAAAAAATTTAATTAAATTACTAAAAATTATCCAACTCCTTAAACTATTTTTCGAAAAAATCATAAATTTTCAATTTAAAAAACTTTCTTTACCAAAACTATTTTTTCGAAAATAAGAAATAAAAATTTTCTGGAAAAATAGTTTTTTTATGATTCTCGAATTCAAGACACCAATTTTTTTTAATTAAAAACAAAAACTGTGTCTATAATGTAGTTAGGTATAAACACTATTTTTTTGTCAAGTCATAATTTTTTGAAAAATTAGTTTCGACGAGTATACCTACATATTTTGAAAATTTAAATACTAAATCTGCTTTTATCTTATTAAAAAACATCTAGGTAGGTACCTACCTATATTAAGAAAAAAAAACACTTTCCAAAAAAAATCATAATTTTTTTTTGAAAAGTAGTGTTACACATTATTTATTTTTAAATTTAATAGGTAGGTACAATATTTATTTTTTTTTGATTGTAGGTATCCAAAATATTCTAGATAGTGTTAAAAACCATCTCAATACCATTCGTAAAAATGAACCAAGTCGTTTTCGAAATATTTGGTACCTACCTACCTATACATTTACCTATATGTACCCATTCAAAAAAAAAAAAAAACATTTGAAACTTTTTAAAAATCCAAAAAAAAATTTTGAACATTCTGGTTACCTAGGTACCTACCTACATACATACATACTTGAATTTTTCAACCATTTTTTTCCGAAATTTTAACTCCACCAAATGGTAGCCTATACCAACCTAATAAAATTTATTGATTTTTTTTTTAGAAAAATGTATTGAACCATCTTTGAGATTGTCCAAAAGTGCTAAGCACAATTACCTATTTTTGGTCCTAAAAAAACTAGGTATACCTACCTATGTCAGGTAAATGTCCTAAAAACACCAAATTCCAATTTTAAATAAAACCAACGCATGCAAGTAAAAAGTCTAAATCTTAAATCTTTGGAATAATATACCTACCTACCATTGTAGGTATAGGTACCTATAATTTATATCGAATGAAAATACCTATCCGTACCTATTCAAAAAAAAAAACAAAAAAAAAACAATTGAAACTTTTTTAAAAATCCAAAAATTAATTTGAAAATTTTGGTTATACCTAGGTATACCTACCTACCTAATAGCTTTTCCATAAGAATAATAATAATAATACCTACCTAACGAATGTACCTACATACCTACCTGCCTACCTACCTACCTACCTACCTACCTACCTACCTACCTACCTTAATACTCCATATCCATATTGCAGTACCTACGATTTAAAACAAGTGAAACTGATGTCAACAAAAATAATGAAAATTCAATATCAAATATCAAATCTTCATATAGATTCATATGTATACCTATAATACCCCGTTGGCATCACAATACACATATATGTGTTCTGTGCGTTGGCATAGCACAAATAAAAACAATATATACAATGTTCGTAAGCAAGAACAGAAAAAAATTCATCTCCTCTTTATTTATTTTCGTCATTGCCTTGGCGCGAACATCTGATTAATGTATCTCCCTTACTCCCTTTAGTAAGATTGGAATAAAAATCATACAATCCTCTCATTCTTGCTACTTGTTGTCGATTATTGTCCAAAGAAAATTCTCAAGTCTGCAACGTCAATTTCTGCAAATTAATGTCGACTACAGCGCCCCCAGTTGCCGCGAATGTTCAGCACTTTTTTCTGTTCCATGAGAGTACTATAGTTTTTATATACAAAGGATTGAGGTCTGCTACATGGAATTTGATGAAATGGAATCTAGTTGGACCGGTGTGAAAATTAGTCGTGTTCGACATTTAGTTTTGTTTCATTTGTTTCTTTTTCAGAAACGAAGTTTAAGGGTGTTTTCACACTTGACTCGTAGATTCGTATAACAGTTTGAGATGAAATATTATTGAAATATTATTGAGATTATTGTTAAGCTTATGCGTTGCGTGCATGGAGGTTTTGAATAGACTTTATTCAATACAGATTCTGATATTTAAATGAGTCTTTCGTGACATGGATACACTTTGTTTTTACCGTGCAACCTTTCGTGTTGTTGACGTTGTGACTAGTTTGTGGTGATTTCGAAGTGGGTTTACACGTAGAGTGAAGAACTGAAATTCATTGTTGTGAATCTTAACTTATTCATGGTAACTGAAATGACAGAACTAATGTGGTTGGCTGTTTCGCTGGATTTGTACTCATGGTTTTGGTTTTTGCTAAGACATGATTATTTGTGTCCAAGGTTTCCTACAAATTGAAATAGAAATATAAAGAGTTGGTTCAATATATGCGTTGTAATGCAGATACAATTTTTGAAATAGGTATATGTATGTTATATACAATAAAATGTACATGTAATTTGTTTTTCATTTGTATGTGTCATTTCAGTTCAAATGCAAATTCAAATAAAAATAAATACATTCCCAATGTTTCGCCAACATTTATACACTCTCCTTTTAGGTTCCCTCACCTCAAGCCATTATGTCCTCGCTAAAAAATTAAGACAGATTAGAGTTTATGTCCATTATTTTTTTCAAATTTTGAGTCTTCCGTATTTTGAATTCATTAAATTTTTGAATTAGTGAAATACGTAAGTGAAATATTAAACTAAAGAAAACACTGAATCCCTCATAACATGGGCGAAATACTAGTTAACAAATAACAGTTAACAATTGAGCGGTGTATGTACTGTACATACCTACAGCCCTCGTTGCCAATCAGAACGTCTTTAAAGCTAGCACATACACATTAGCATAATCAATTGAAACCATAACCATCGGTTGCCACTTTGGTCATTTGTGACCAAATTTGGTCATAACTTTTTTACTT
The DNA here is from genome assembly GCA_947049315.1 of Epistrophella euchroma. Lineage (NCBI taxonomy): Eukaryota > Metazoa > Arthropoda > Insecta > Diptera > Syrphidae > Epistrophella > Epistrophella euchroma. Next base: position 82,626,651 of record OX346245.1, on the reverse strand, counting down.
GGTCGCACGGTCATTTTTTATTCCATTTGGTCATTTTTTTTTAAATATTTATTTTATAAAAATATATTTGTTTTTATTAACTTTACTTTGATCTCATTTTAAAATGCTCTGAGAAGTTATTATTTTTATGTTTTTTTATTTATGATTCGTTACTTTATTTATTTATGTTAGTCTAATTAAATTAAGTTCTTTAGGTACCTACTTTGTGAATTTGTTTGTATCTGTTTTTTATTCTTTTAGTTTATTTATTAAAGCCTCGTTTATAGATCGAAGCGAAGTTTTCATACAAAAAAAGCTTTAAGCGAAAAGGGAGAAGAAATTTCTTTCGAAATAAATATAATTCAAAGGACTTATCTAAACTAAATATAAAATTACATTAATTTTGGTTTGTACACCTTTCGACGGGAGATTTATTTATATTTCATTTTGGTTTGAATTTCACTTCGCATTGATGTATAAACTAGACATAATTGGTCGTAATAATAAACACTGTCTAACTTTAAGTTAATTAACTGCAGTACTTTTTAACTGCTTTTAGTCTTTTTAGTCAGTAAAAAGTCTTTGTACTGCGATGATTTAACTTTTAGTGTTCGAAACCGCCATCAATGTGATTTTCGATTTTTTAAATGCAAAAGTTGATGCAAAATTTTACAAGGTTGTCATAGGTTTTGATGGAGTAAGTGCCACGGGAGAGGAAGGAGGGGTGTCTTAAAGCTAAACACCCTATTGAACCCCATTACATGCAGGTGAACTTTGACAAGCTATAACTTAAGATGAAAAAAGTCCCAGAGATCATTAATACCTCATTTTGTAGGTATTTTAATTCTCTAAAAGTTTTTTACTTGCCATTTTGTTACAGAAAAAAATCCAGGCGAGTTATCAAATGAAAACAAAATGGCGAGCTGTTTCAATATGGCTGCTTTTTCCTAGCCCCTACCACCCCGAAAATTTTTTTTATAATGTGGAGATGTTCCCAAATACATACCATAAAAAAAAATTTGCCTGTTAAAACATGCAACTTTAATAAAATTTTTTTAATAAATCCAGTAGATACATTATAAAGTTTGTGCACGTTTTTCTCAAAACCTATTAATTGTACGAAAAAAAGTGTCATAACATTTTGTCATTACATAAGCTACACTTTTTTATCTTCGACAAAGATATTTCGCCAACCCTCCTCTACAAGGTTGTCATAGGTTTTGATGGAGTAAGTGCCACGGGAGAGGGAGGAGGGGTGTCTTAAAGCTAAACACCCCATTGAACCCCATTACATGCAGGTGAACTTTGACAAGCTATAACTTAAGATGAAAAAAGTCCCAGAGATGTTCCCAAATACATGCCATAAAAAAAAATTTGCCTGTTAAAACATGCAACTTTAATAAACTTTTTTCAATAAATCCAATAGATACATTATAAAGTTTGTGCACGTTTTTCTCAAAACCTATTAATTGTACGAAAAAAAGTGTCATAACATTTTGTCATTACATAAGCTACACTTTTTGCCTTCACATTTTTTTAAAAACACTGATAGTTTTTGAGAAATTAGCGAAAAATTGAAATTCAACCCCTTTTACCCCCGTAAAAATTTTAGCCCCGGTCCAAATTTAGGGTACTTTTTGGAAAATGATTAAGGTATAAAAATAAACATCTCCACCAAAATTCAGCTTTGTCGGAATTTTTTCGTAGTTTTGCCTTTTTTTTTTGTCTAATTTTCCTGGGCTAACCGGTGGGTTGCACAAAAAATTTTATCTTGTGGTTACTATCAATATAATAAATAATGCATATGAAAGCTTGTTATGGATAAGTAGATTTTGCCAAAAATATACATCCATCTTCATACATAAATATTTCATACATCGAAGAACGAAAATTTTCTTATTAGGAAAAGAAAAAAATCGAAAGCATGTAAAACGGAGCTTGCGCCTGCGACCGAAATATACGAAAATGCACTTCCCTACTTGTAGAAGCATAGCTTTGGTCGCTCCAAAACTAACGGAGGTACAGTAAATGACGAATATAAGAAACTCAAAAAATACAAGGAATTCCTTTCTTAGATCCGTGTTTTATTATATAAAAAATTGTACATAAGGCGCCAGTTATAGCTTTCATTGAAAACCATCATTGATTTTGAGGCACTCATAGAAAGAAAATTGATGGCATTTTGGTATCAAAATGAAGGGAATTATTCACGTATTTTTTTCGTCCAAAAAATGTTTAATACATCTTGAAACTTTCTTTTAAAATCAACTTTATTGTTTCAATGATCAAAATGGTTTCCGATGAACTGCTGATTTTCGTTTCAGAAAAGTGGAACACAATCGTTCCAATGATATCTCTTCGATTTTCTTTCTGTTCTCATCTGTCATTATTACGTTCAATGATCAACTCTAACCTCAAAATAAAGATTTCATGTGGGAAGTGCACCAGAGATGTTTTCAATGACACCCAAGTTTCAATGATTGCTATAACCGATCTTCAAAAATAATTTCACCATTTCATTGATTTGTGTTTCAATGATGGTTTTCAATGGTGCCTAAGAAAGAAAATTTCTTATATAAATGAAATGTTATGTATGTCCCCTTTCACACAGGGCAACTGAGTTGCCGGCAACAATTAGTTCATAGGCGAGAAGGGCAGGAAGAAAGAGGGGGAAATGAAATCTCCCCGGTCAACAAATTCAGGAAACTTTTTTGACGTTTCTCTTCACACTACGTTTGTGTGCGTTCAACCAAGGTAGTTTAAAAGGAAAATACAGCAAGTCTCCTCCAACTTTGTATCTGCGTGTGAAAGGTACAAGAGATTGTTAAGGAGATTTAAAGAAAACGTCAAAAAAATCACCAGCAACTAGTATCTTCGTGTGAAAGGGGACTATGTCCCCTTTCACACAGGGCAACTGAGTTGCCGGCAACAAATAGTTCATAGGCGAGAAGGGCAGGAAGAAAGAGGGGGAAATGAAATCTCCCCGGTCAACAAATTCAGGAAACTTTTTTGACGTTTCTCTTCACACTACGTTTGTGTGCGTTCAACCAAGGTAGTTTAAAAGGAAAATACAGAAAGTCTCCTCCAACTTTGTATCTGCGTGTGAAAGGTACAGGAGATTGTTAAGGAGATTTAAAGAAAACGTCAAAAAAATCACCAGCAACTAGTATCTTCGTGTGAAAGGGGACTATGCGCTTTTTTCTTTCTCGCCGATCTTCAATCTCACTTCTTTGGAAATTCAATAAGGGTGATTTGAGAATTTTTGTGAAAGTTACACGGGGAATCATTTAGAAGTTTACACGGGAAAATTTCTTATAAAAGTTTAATTTTCTATGTAGTGATTGAGATTTTTTATCAGAATAAGTTTCTTCAGTGTTTATCAGTGTTTTCTTGTAAACGTTTTTCTTATATGAGGTTTATATATCTTTATGGGAATGTGCATGGTGTTTTGGAATGTCTGTCTTATAAGCGTGTTTTTCTTATATGAGATACATCTACTGTATCGACCGAAATCTACGAAAATGAACACCTGCATCGTAGCCAATAAATCACACATACTAAAAGCGATGAGAATAGGTCCTATGCCTTTCATTTACAATGATAATACTGTGCGCAATACAAAATGAAAGCTCATTATGAAGATGGTTTACTAATACATGAGCGATCATATACATGAAATCGAGAATCATGAAATTTTTAATTACAAGATATGTAATTATAATTCACAGTAAAAGAGTGGGAAGCATTTAATTTTTATTATTATATTATAATAAAGTTCTTCTCGTATTTCAATAATGCAGACTCTACGCACTCGCCTCGTATTAAGACTCTGATACGTCATACCAATATCAGTGTTTATGTCCGAGTCATATTAGGTTTGTTCGTGTACTTTCCGGACTTAAACTGGCAAATTATCAAATTTTGAGGAGTGGGGATGAAATTCTCTAAAAGAGAATGGACACAGTCCAAAAGTATACACGAACGTTTTGAACCAAAAATGTCTCCCAGTTTTTTAACGTCACCAAAAAATAAACAAAAGAAAAAGTAAACAAAACCACAACATTGGAATACATTTACTGAAAGTCTTAATTAAAATTGAAGTAAACAAATTAAATTGAACTTAACACACTTTGTTTTAGTTTTTTTCAGTATAAAGCCTTCACTACACTGGCAACTTTTTGCAAAATTACAAAACAAAAAATATTTTTTTCCAGCTAGCGCAGTTGTTTTGTGAAAAGAAATATACACATTTTATTTTTAAACCAAAATTTAAGCTTTCTGCATCACTTTTATAAGTTTTCCTGTGAGAAACACTACACCAAAATGAGTTTGAAAATTTTCACTTTTGTATTTTTTCACTTTTTTGGCTTATGTAGTTAAGGCTTAAGATGAAAACAAAGAAAAATATTAACTTCTAACAAAAAACAAACTAAAACTAAAAGTAAACAAACAGCAGCCAGCAAAATACAGATTTTACCATTTTCTGCCGGAAGAAATTTCTCGGGTAAAATTTGGTAAGAAGGGGAAATAATTTACTCTCTCGCGAGCGCTCTCTTCTACCCAAAACTACCCGAAATGTGATGAGTGTCAAGTTAGCGAAACAACATTCACCGATCGAAAAAATTTTAATTGGGTAATTAGCCGTTAATTAGTCGTGAATTAGTTGTGATAATTTAGAATTTGTCGTTCGATGTTTTCTATGTTTTTTTTGCTGCTTCGCTAACTTGATATCAAGTTAGCGAAGCAGCACCTCAAAAAGGGGTAAAAACGTCTTATAGCGAATAGGTTATTGCTTAATAATTTGCCGTTCAGCAGTTCTGAATGATTTGTGACAATTTTAATTTTGTCGTGCAATGTTTTCTACGTTTTTTTTGCTGCTTTGCTAACTTCGTGTCAAGTTAGCGAAGCAGCATCTGGAAAACGTATAAAAACTTCTTATTGTGAATGTTTTACTACTCTATAATTTGCCGTTAATTAGTCGTGAATTAGTTGTGACAATTTTGAATTTGTCGCTCTATGTTTTCTATGTTTTTTTTGCAAAAAAGTGAAATTCGTGTCAAGTTAGCTAAGCAGCACCTGGAAAACGTATAAAAACTTCTTTTTGTGAATGTTTTACTACTCTATAATTTGCCGTTAATTAGTCGTGAATTAGTTGTGACAATTTTGAATTTGTCGCTCTATGTTTTCTATGTTTTTTTTGCAAAAAAGTGAAATTCGTGTCAAGTTAGCGAAGCAGCACCTGGAAAACGTATAAAAACTTCTTATTGTGAATGTTTTACTACTCTATAATTTGCCGTTAATTAGTCGTGAATTAGTTGTGACAATTTTGAATTTGTCGCTCTATGTTTTCTATGTTTTTTTTGCAAAAAAGTGAAATTCGTGTCAAGTTAGCGAAGCAGCACCTGGAAAACGTATAAAAACTTCTTATTGTTAATGTTTTACTGCTCTATAATTTGCCGTTCATTAGTCGTGAATTAGTTGTGACAATTTTGAATTTGTCGCTCTATGTTTTCTATGTTTTTTTTGCAAAATTGTAAAATTGGCCTTAACTTAGGGAAACAGCCTCTGGAAAACGTATACAAACTTCTTGTGAATGTGTTACTACTCTATAATTACCCGTGAATTAGTTGTAACAATTTTGAATTTGGTCGCTCTATGTTTTCTATGTTTTTTTTACAAAATTGTGAAATTGGCGTCAACTTAGCGAAAAAGCTTCTGGAAAACGTATAAAATCTTCTTTTTGTGAATGTTTTACTACTCTATAATTAGCCGTGAATTAGTTGTGACAATTTTGAATTTGGTCGCGCGATGTTTTCTATGTTTTTTTTTTTTGTAAAATTTTTAAATTGGCGTTAACGTAGCGAAAAATCCTCTGGAAAAAGTATAAAATCTTCTTATTGTGAATGTTTTACTACTCTATAATTAGCCGTGAATTAGTTGTGACCATTTTGAATTTTTCGCTCGATGTTTTCTATATTGTTTTTTTTTTTTTGCAAAATTGTGAAATTTTTATTAAGTTAGCGAAGCAGACTCTGGAAAAGGGGTAAAAACTTCATATATTGAATGGTTTATTGCCATTCATCAGTACTGAATTAGTTGTAACAATTACAATTTTGGCGTGTAATGTTTTTTTATATTAAAAAGATATAGTTTAGTCTCGTACTGTATTAATTAAAAGAACTGAAAGAACTTTTTAAATGTTACAAAAAGTATTCTATTTTTATTTAAATCTTAAAACGTAGTACATGATTATATTATAAATATTTTTGAAGAAAAACACACAAAGAGCATTAAAAAATTGCAACTTCAATGTTAGAGCTCTGGCGCAAATCATTCGGAGCGAATATGCCACGACTCCAAGAACGATTCGATGAAATATTGCATGTGTAGACACCATGCTATGTAAATCTGAAATTTCAGATTTTCTATTGAACGCGGCTGATGTGACATCTACGTGTGAGAAATTTTCCTAAAACTATTGTGTGTAACCGCCATTTTTCTTTTAAAACCCTACAAAAGCTAGAATGTAACTGCCATTTTTGAAATAAAAACCCTACAAATGCCTGAATAAATGTTTGTTCCCTTAAATTTCCCCCATTACAGCGACATCTACTAGTCGCTTTTAAAACTGATTTTTTGTACGTATTGGTGTTTTACGTTTACTTACTTTAGATGGCTTTAGATTGGTGTTTTACGTTTGCACAAAAGTAAAAATTAAGAGCGCTTTAACTTTTACTTTTGTAAAACTTGAGAAAGAAGATAGAAATGAGTTGTGCGTTGGAAAAATACAAAGGATTTAGTTTAGTTTTGTACAAAAGTAAGTTGAATGTAGTTAAGCCTTTACGTTTTTTTTTTTTTTTTGAATTTTTAGATCTGTCAAAAACGTGGTGATGAAAGCGGCCAATCCGATGGGCAATTTTAGGAACAGCGATTACGTTTGCAGCTGACTTTTGGTTTGCGGGTGTCGTGTCGTTTGTTGTTGGTTTTTCGTCGTAGGAATAAAGGCCGGGTCACACAGAGAAAGATTTATAAAAATGCCTTAAAATGCATATCAGTGTATAGGCTCTCCCAAACCAGCGTGATTATTCGCTGCGACAAACGAAAACAATTTGAACAACGTGTTGTTTTGTTTGACAACCACGTGTTGTCATTTAGTGTGTTTTGTTCAACTCCTTAATGTGCACATTAAGAAACACTTCACATTAAGCAAAATTTTTACATGCAAATTCTACCAACAACAAGTTAACAGCACATTTGATCTTCAGTAACTCTATGGCTTAATGTGGAACATTGCAGAATCGGAACAGTAACTAGCTCAACAAAACACAGCTATTGTTGTTTTCGTTTGTCGCAGCGATTAATCGCGTTGGTTTGGGAGAGCCTTTAATCTGCCTAAATCGGTGAATTAAAAATCCTGAACCACGGATCAAATCTTATCCCATGATTGTACAACTGGCACTTAATAGATAAAATCAGCAGGTTCATTCTCTATTGTGCATTGCTATTATTTGCAAAAATGATGCCAGCATGCATTTACATGATGTATACTGACATGATAAAATTATACGTCATAATATGCACATGTTCATTATTTTTAAAGATATTTAAGTGACTTTTAGTCAAATGCATTTCGACCAGGCATGACAGTTGGACTCATCAGTTTAGATGTTGTCTACAGCTCATATGCAATACAGTCCACTTAACAAAAAAAATCTTTTGTGTTTTCCTTCTTCTTGGTCATTATTTTTATGACAAAAATAATGACAAATTTTGGACTATTTACACGATTTGGTCATTAATGGCAATATTATAAAAGAAATTATGGAAAATTATCACTCGTGTAAATACGGCATAACGCCTCTGTTCACGGTTGTATGTTCCCTTTCACACGAAGCAACTGAGTTTCCCGCAACAATCAGTTCATATAGGTCCTCTTTCACACGAGGAGACTGACAGTCTTATTAATAAACCCATTCCAAAGTATGTCTAACTTTAGACAGCTATCCAACTCCAAAATCGTATTAATAAACATTTCCATCGGTTGTCCAACTTAGACACCGAAATTGGCTGTCCAAACCTATTCTAAAGTCGGCACGTTCAATGAACAAAGTAAGGCAATTTTTTTGTTGCTAAATGAAAACTTGTGTAGAAATGAAAGAAATTTCCCTTGAACGTAGCCAAAAAGTCGGCTAAATTCATTAATTCACTCGAGAATGAATTATTTCAGGTATGTCACGGGCAATATGAGGTCGTATTTAGACATCTGCTGGAATGTGATTATTAATAATGAGCTGTCCAAATATTTAGACAGTGGCTAGCTGGACAACTGTCCAAGAGTGTTCTAAGGAAATCTAATTAATACGACTGTGAGTTTCCAGTAAAAATGTCCCTTTTCACACGAGGAGACTGAGTTGCTGGCAACAATTAGTTCATAGGCGAGAAAGGGCAGAGGGGTAAAAAAAATCTCCCCCGTTCAACAAATTCAGGAGATTTTTTGACGTTTCTCTTCACACTACGTTTGTGTGCGTTCAACCAAGGTAATTTTAAAGGAAAATAAGCAAATCTCCGGGTTTTTGTTTCTTGCGTGTGAAAGGTACAAGAGATTGTTAAAGAGATTTAAAGAAAACGTCAAAAAAATCTCCAGCAACTCGTTTCTTCATGTGAAAGGGGACTATCAGGCCAGAAGGGCAGGAAGAAAGCAGGGTAAACAAAATCTCCCCGGCGGTCAACAAATTCAGTAGATTTTTTTGATGTCAATAATTTTGTCATTTTATACCAATTAAATGTCATAAAACTGGATTATGACAATTTATTGGTATAAATTTAGGTAAGACCGCACCCGGCGGAACTGCACTCCAGCGGAACTGCGCGACACTCCGCGTTTTTTGATATACTGCAGCAATGCGACAGAAAGCGGTAAATCGTGAAGTTAGTAGCAATTGAATTGGTACAATGCTACAAAAAGATGGCGGCCAAATGTCAAAAAATACGTTTTATTCTCACACTTCCTCCCCCTACAAATAAAAAATGTTTGTACTACCCAAAACGGAAAGTTCAGCCACCATTTTGTATTTTACTGTACTAAAACAACAAATCCAATAATTTGTGACGCACTGTGTTGCGCCCCTATCGCACAACGGAACTGAACTGACGCGATAAAGTTGGCTTAGATAAGCAACTTTGTAGTTTAGTGTCGCGCCGTTCCGTTCCTTTGTCGCTTAGCGCGATATAGCTCATACAATTTTATACAAATAATATTTTGCCACTTCGTGGAGTTCTGTTGCTGTGCAGTTCCGCTAAAGTGCAGTTCCGTACTCGAGTGCGGTCTTACCTTTAAGGACTATTCACATGAGAGCGACCAACGAATGAACGAATATTCGTCCATTTTGACATTTCTTTCATATGGCTTCTTTTATTCGTCGCGAATCACCACCAAGGAAACATAAAGAAAAGTGATTTTGAGGTTAGTCGCGCGCGAACAATTTGTTCGTTGAAGTGTGGATCGTATGTAAAACGCGAATGGAGTTTAACAATTCGTAACAATCAGATTGGAATTCGCGACGACCAATTTGTTTTCTCCAATTTATCTTGTTTTAGCAATTAAAAAGCAGATTTAATAAAATCTAAACATTATAATAAATTATATTCCTGCGATTTTGTTTAGCATTTTTGTTAAGAATTTAGGTTCAGTCGTCGGGCGTTAGTCGCTCTCATGTGAATAGTCCTTTAATGACATTGTGTCACTCGTGTAAATGAGGTATATTGTTTACCCTCGCCCACTAGGCAGCTTCCGAGCAAATTCCACCAACTTTAAGAATTTTCCAAGATTTTGGCTCGAAAATCAAGTTTTATGTTCACGTTGAACGAGTTTTATACAGTCGCTGATTCAAAATACAAGGTCAATTTAACATTTCAGTTGAAAATGCTCAACCCAAAAGTTACGTGGAAAATTACCTAGTGAGCGAGGGCAACTAACTCCAAGCAACTTTTAAGTTGCGCAACAAAAAGTTGCCTAGTGGGCGATGGACCTAATAACCCACTGATCTCTATAATATACTAGTGGATTCCCTACAAAGTATAACAGGTTTTCTGATTCCAATATGAAGATGACAAGTAGGTGGGCAACTCAATCGCAACTTCTCTTGCGATTTCTAAGCACGTAGTCGAGGGACGTATGTGGTGGCCGGGGTAGACGAGATTGGTTGAATAAATTGCAGGTTTATCGCCCTTTCTTCTTTTTCGTTATTGTTGGAGTATGTTCTATTTCAATTCGTCTTCTACTCTGCGAACTTCGCTTAATCAAGTGGAGTAAGAGTGCAGATAGATGAAACCTTTTCACTTACGCAAAGTATACGAAAATGGAATGAAAAGGAAAAGTGATACAAAACGCTAAAAACTAATTTGAGCGGACAAACGCAATTTTGCGTTGGATCCGTGCACGGAGTCCTCCATACGTTGTTGACTACGTGTGCGGAACCAAAATGGACTCTTTTGCTTATTTTTGCAAGGTATTGCTCTGCTTGCGTTCGGGTAGCAGTCAAATAGGCTGTCAAGATAGGTTTGTCTGATGTTTTCGAACGCATAGGTAACATTTTCTATACTCAAAAGTCGAAGCAGCTGACAAAAAAAATTAAAGTTTCAATTTTTGCGCGAATATTTGGTTAATTGCATTCCAAATTAAGCCTAATCCACACATGTCTCATTTGGTGTGTTGTGGACTGGGTACACTAATCAAGCGTGCTGTCTTAAAAACTGACATTATTTAGTTTTTATTATTCTGTTTTCAAGAGCATTGTTTTCTCTATCCCGCACACTAAAAAAAAAAAAATGTCTGCGCCATAGCGTGGTATGGCGCAATCGTACAAAATATATTTCGACACAACACAACACCATCACGCGAAACAAACATAGCTCTACACATATGAAATACATTGAAGCGATAGCGACACACGAGATAGACGTGTTCCAGCTTTAAGGCTCTCCCAAACCAACGAGATTAATCGCTGCGACAAACGAAAACAACAAGAGCAACACGTGTCAAACAAAACAACGTGTGGTTGTCAAACAAAACAACACTTGGTTGTCAAACAAAACAACACGTTGTTCAAATTGTTTTCGTTTGTCGCAGCGAATAATCACGCTGGTTTGGGAGAGCCTATACACTGATATGCATTTTAAGGCATTTTTATAAATCTTTCTCTGTGTGACCCGGCCTTTATTCCTACGACGAAAAACCAACAACAAACGACACGACACCCGCAAACCAAAAGTCAGCTGCAAACGTAATCGCTGTTCCTAAAATTGCCCATCGGATTGGCCGCTTTCATCACCACGTTTTTGACAGATCTAAAAATTCAAAAAAAAAAAAAAAAACGTAAAGGCTTAACTACATTCAACTTACTTTTGTACAAAACTAAACTAAATCCTTTGTATTTTTCCAACGCACAACTCATTTCTATCTTCTTTCTCAAGTTTTACAAAAGTAAAAGTTAAAGCGCTCTTAATTTTTACTTTTGTGCAAACGTAAAACACCCATCTAAAGCCATCTAAAGTAAGTAAACGTAAAACACCAATACGTACAAAAAATCAGTTTTAAAAGCGACTAGTAGATGTCGCTGTAATGGGGGAAATTTAAGGGAACAAACATTTATTCAGGGTTTTTATTTGTAAGGTTTTTATTTCAAAAATGGCAGTTACATTCTGGCTTTTGTAGGGTTTTAAAAGAAAAATGGCGGTTACACACCATATTTTTAGGAAAATTTCTCACACGTAGATGTCACTAGAGTATGTGTGTGTTTTTTCACTTTTGCTTTTTGCAAAAAGTTTTTGAATGTAGCCTTTAACTTTTACTTTTGTGCTAAAGTAAAACACCAATACATACCAAAAATAAGTTTTAAAAGCGACTAGTAGATGTCGCTGTAATGGGGGAAATTTAAGGGAACAAACATTTATTCAGGCATTTGTAGGGTTTTTATTTCAAAAATGGCAGTTACATTCTAGCTTTTGTAGGGTTTTAAAAGAAAAATGGCGGTTACACACAATAGTTTTAGGAAAATTTCTCACACGTAGATGTCACATCAGCCGCGTTCAATAGAAAATCTGAAATTTCAGATTTACATAGCATGGTGTCTACACATGCAATATTTCATCGAATCGTTCTTGGAGTCGTGGCATATTCGCTCCGAATGATTTGCGCCAGAGCTCTAACATTGAAGTTGCAATTTTTTAATGCTCTTTGTTTGTTTTTCTTCAAAAATATTTATAATATAATCATGTACTACGTTTTAAGATTTAAATAAAAATAGAATACTTTTTGTAACATTTAAAAAGTTCTTTCAGTTCTTTTAATTAATACAGTACGAGACTAAACTATATCTTTTTAACATAAAAAAACATTACACGCCAAAATTGTAATTGTTACAACTAATTCAGTACTGATGAATGGCAATAAACCATTCAATATATGAAGTTTTTACCCCTTTTCCAGAGTCTGCTTCGCTAACTTAATAAAAATTTCACAATTTTGCAAAAAAAAAAAAAACAATATAGAAAACATCGAGCGAAAAATTCAAAATGGTCACAACTAATTCACGGCTAATTATAGAGTAGTAAAACATTCACAATAAGAAGATTTTATACTTTTTCCAGAGGATTTTTCGCTACGTTAACGCCAATTTAAAAATTTTACAAAAAAAAAAAAACATAGAAAACATCGCGCGACCAAATTCAAAATTGTCACAACTAATTCACGGCTAATTATAGAGTAGTAAAACATTCACAAAAAGAAGATTTTATACGTTTTCCAGAAGCTTTTTCGCTAAGTTGACGCCAATTTCACAATTTTGTAAAAAAAACATAGAAAACATAGAGCGACCAAATTCAAAATTGTTACAACTAATTCACGGGTAATTATAGAGTAGTAACACATTCACAATAAGAAGTTTGTATACGTTTTCCAGAGGCTGTTTCCCTAAGTTAAGGCCAATTTTACAATTTTGCAAAAAAAACATAGAAAACATAGAGCGACAAATTCAAAATTGTCACAACTAATTCACGACTAATGAACGGCAAATTATAGAGCAGTAAAACATTAACAATAAGAAGTTTTTATACGTTTTCCAGGTGCTGCTTCGCTAACTTGACACAAATTTCACTTTTTTGCAAAAAAAACATAGAGCGACAAATTCAAAATTGTCACAACTAATTCACGACTAATTAACGGCAAATTATAGAGTAGTAAAACATTCACAATAAGAAGTTTTTATACGTTTTCCAGGTGCTGCTTCGCTAACTTGACACGAATTTCACTTTTTTGCAAAAAAAACATAGAAAACATAGAGCGACAAATTCAAAATTGTCACAACTAATTCACGACTAATTAACGGCAAATTATAGAGTAGTAAAACATTCACAAAAAGAAGTTTTTATACGTTTTCCAGGTGCTGCTTAGCTAACTTGACACGAATTTCACTTTTTTGCAAAAAAAACATAGAAAACATAGAGCGACAAATTCAAAATTGTCACAACTAATTCACGACTAATTAACGGCAAATTATAGAGTAGTAAAACATTCACAATAAGAAGTTTTTATACGTTTTCCAGATGCTGCTTCGCTAACTTGACACGAAGTTAGCAAAGCAGCAAAAAAAACGTAGAAAACATTGCACGACAAAATTAAAATTGTCACAAATCATTCAGAACTGCTGAACGGCAAATTATTAAGCAATAACCTATTCGCTATAAGACGTCTTTACCCCTTTTTGAGGTGCTGCTTCGCTAACTTGATATCAAGTTAGCGAAGCAGCAAAAAAAACATAGAAAACATCGAACGACAAATTCTAAATTATCACAACTAATTCACGACTAATTAACGGCTAATTACCCAATTAAAATTTTTTCGATCGGTGAATGTTTTTTCGCTAACTTGACACTCATATTTTATTTAATCATTTTGGTAACACCACAATTCTCTCAAAACGATCCAATAAACATTTTCAATGTTAAAAATTTATACGAATAAGTAATCAATAAAAACTAAAAAATTGAATTCTTGATACCTACAAAATTCTCACTAGATGGCAATTTCCAATCGTAGCTTTTCAAAACCCTACCCTTTTTTATTACGATCTTAGCGGAGAACTAAAACTTTCTTCACTTATCATGGCGATGAAAATAAGTCTTAAGAGGCCTCCACCCAAAAGTTCGAACTCAGATTCTAAGATCGGTAACTTCGAAAAAGATGAAAAATAATAAAGCTAATGCTCGAACCTCAACACCTTCGAACAAACTCTTTCTCTTTTTTGGGAGAGGGAGTTTTTTTTGTTTTAAATGTATTTGTGTGTTGGAAAGGGAACATCATTTTTTGCTTGTGTATCGCTGCGCGCTATCTGTGGAGTTTTTTTTGTCGTATTTTTTGTCTTATTTTTATTTTTATTTATTTAAGCTTAATACAAGCAAAACTTAAAACTAAACATAGTATTTCTTAAAATCTACTTGATTAAAAGAGTCAAAACAAAGGTAGGGGGAGTAAAGTGCTAAGGAAGGGTGGAGCTAAGGATGGCTTGTTTTAGAGAGGGCGTACTTATGTTGAGATTGAAGGTATTTAAGTTGTTAGCTTTACGTTGCATTCGAGTCAAAGGTTCGTTTAGGCCGTAATCAGTGCGGTGATAGGCGACAAGCGACAAGGAAGAAAGGAACAGATCTCAGATGACGAGGGTTCGGAGACAGAGAGATTTTTTGACGTAAATCAGGGCAATCTATTACGCTATTTAATAATTGGTGAACAAAGAGAATGTCAGCGATGTCTCGGCGCAATTCGAGGGTTTGTAGGTTTAAAAGCTTAAGTCGGTCAGCATAAGAGGGAAGGTTATAAGGATCATCCCAGCCAAGACCCCGCAGAGCGAAGCGTAAAAATCTGCGCTGGACGGCTTCAATTCGTTCAATGTGAACTTGATGATATGGTGACCAGACCTGGGAGGCATATTCAAGGAGTGGTCTTACAAAGGTCATATAAAGAGATTTTGTAACGTAAGGACAAGAGAATTCTTTTGACCAGCGTTTTATAAAGCCGAGAGCTGAGTTCGCTTTGCTTATGATGCTGTCGTAGTGGGAGCGAAAATTAAGTTGATTGTCACAAATGACTCCCAGATCACGAATAGAGGTTACGACAAGAACGGGCTCACCATTAATGGAGTATTGCCTTTGTGGTAGAGGAGGACGCTTACGAGAGAATGTTATGCCTTGACATTTCTTAATGTTAAGTTCAAGAAAGTTTTTCTGACACCACATATAAAATTTATTTAAGTCTGATTGTAATAAAAGGATATCTTCAGGGGATGAAATTTGTTTCGAAATCCTCATATCGTCAGCATAGATTTCCAAATCAGAATTAAGTAAAATCAGTTCAACATCATTTATAGTCAGAACAAATGAAAGAGGACCTAAATGGCTTCCCTGAGGTACTCCAGACAGTGCGTGAATAGGTTTGGAGACACTTGATCTGAAAAGTATTACGATACTTATTTAATTGATCAATAAGATTGAATCCAAGAAAGAAATAAACGAGGGAAACCGAGCTTTTTTAGTTTAAAGAGAATGATTTTGTGGGATATTTTATCGAAGGCCTTACTAAAATCTGTTGCAATGACATCTACTTCTGTACCATTTTCTAACGCAGACAGTGTATTTGACACGAATTCAGTAAGGTTAGTGGTTGTTGATCGCCCTTTCAAAAACCCATGTTGCTTGGGTGAAAAAATTGGTTTACAGAGAAGAAACAATGACTCATACAGTATACTTTCAAAAAGTTTAGGAATGCAAGAGAGGTTGGCGATAGGTCTATAATTGGTTATATCATTTTTGCATCCTTTCTTGTGAATAGGGATGATGAAAGAATCTTTCCAGAGTTTAGGAAAAATGCCACTAGTGATAGAGAGTTGGAAGAGTGCAGTAAGGGGCTGGGCTAATTTGTCGATACATTTTTTTAAAACAATTGCAGGAAGACCATCTGGGCCAGAGGAGAAATCGTCCTTTAGCTGAGTGATTTTATTGATCACTGAAGATAGGGGAATATCGATATGCGTTAATGAGTTCGGAGGAAAGTTGTTAAAATAGCTAAAATAGTTCGGATTGACCTCAGTATTGTTACAAGAAAACGATTCGCTAAAAAAATCTGCAAAAAGATTGGATATCGTACTTGGGTCTGCGGAGAAACAGTCACGGAGTTTTAGGGTAGAGGGATATCCGTCCGATTTTTTTTACAGTTTATGAACTGGTAAAACTTTTTCGGATTGGAAATAAGATCAGTTTGCATTTGGTGGATATAATTTGAGTAAAGAGAGTCACAAAGGGCGGAGAAGGTGTTGTAGGATGAGAGATAATTGTAAAAGTCGGGGCTAGACCTCGTTCGTAAAAACTTTTGCCAAAGTTTATTACGGTAGTTCCGAAGTGAACGAAGTTCTTTGGTGTACCAAGGAGGAGATGATGTGAAGTTTTTTTGAAATAAAATAGGGACCGAATTAGATAGGCAGCTTAAGATGTGGGAATAAAAGGTGGCAATCACAAGGTCAATATGAACAGATTCATCGGAGGTGAAGTCAAAATCGATTCTACCAATGAGATCATTGAGTTGGTCAAAGTTGGCTTTGCGAAAGTTAAATTTTCGCTTCGTTAAAAGATCGGGATTATGATGTTCGCTAGCGGAGGCGAAGCTAATAGAGATAGGAGGGTGATAATTGTCAAGTCTAGTCAGGAGGTGACTACTTACTGAGACAACGGAGTTATCAGCGTCAGACGTAAAAATAAGATCTAATTGTCTTCCCAGATTATTCTTGACATTGCTCATCTGAACAAGACAAGATGGGGTCGGGAATAATTTGCAAGGACGAGAAGTTGTTAGTTACGAAAAAAACTGTTATGAGTTGCTTGAGATCTTTGTAGATGTGCGATTCACCTTGAATTCAGGTATTTGGCGTACGCTGACAGGTCATTTGAGACTTGAAGAGGAGATAAGTTAAAACATTCATGGTATTGAATAAAGATTTTTTTGAGTGCAAGAAAGTCGCAAGGAAGCCCGTCCTTGGAAATTAAAAGCTCAAGATTGGTTTTTGTTTTTCCGTCAATACAGATGTATTCTGGTTTGTCATGTAGGTAAGCTAAATACAACCGAACGTTTTCGTATGTTTTAAGATCACGGAGACGAGACATTATGTCCATCCTCACTTTCTGAAAATTGTTGAGTTAGCTTAACAACAGGGGGTAATAAAGGGTCGAGAAATGAAGGTTGAGTGGCAATGGAGGTAGAAGAGGAAGAAGATGATACAGGTGATACAGTAGCTGTATAACTCTGGCATGGGGAAACAGGGGCAGAGACTGTAGTTAAATCAAAAGAGACTCGTTTACGGTTTAATGGTATAGAGGAAGCAGTAGTTGTGGTAGTGGTGGAGGAGTAGGGTGACGAAGATGTGGCGGGGAGGGATTTAAAAAGAGGCGGGTGAGAAGTAGTAGTTGTGGTAAGAGTAGAGTCTGGACAAGAAGTTTGAGAAGGATTGAGTACGTGTGAATAAATGAAGTTAGTGAATTTAAGAGTAGGAGATTTGTTAGTTAAGGATGATGAAAAAGAAGCAGTAACAGTATTTAGATCGAGAGGACATGATGTTGCAGATGTTATGACATTTGAAACAGAAGTTATTTGGGGAGATCGGTTAGGAGGACTGGAGGAAGGTGTTACACTTAGAGTGTTATTAGTAAAAAATGGGCGAATGTTATTAAAGTTGGGATATCTACCCATTTTAAAATTCCAATTGGAATCATGTTTAGGTCTTTTAGCATAAAATAACTTAGAGCTAACGGGAACGTTGCTCTTTAGGCGGCGAAACTCTACTCCATTGTGAAAGGAAATATCAGATCCAGGGGAAAAGAACATCCAGTCGTATTTCCTTGGGGAGGTGTGCGATAAATGTTGAGTAATTTTTCTCTCGAAAAATCTTCTTGAACCGTACTTCTCGGATTTTATAGTTGACTAGGAACCAGTTCGAGATCCATCGCTCATCAATCAGCTTGGGTAGACCTTTAATGATATATTTCACTGTATCGTTTGGCTGTCCCGGAATGGAGGAAGAGGAGCTTGTGGGTGCTTTCACGGTGACCGAAACACCACTCGGCGAATCACTGGAGTCATGTGGTACGTCCGGGGTGTTAAAATTGAAATCAGTTTGGGTGTGAGTAGATGAGGTTGTAATGGGTTCTAAAGAAATGATGGGCGCACAAGTTTCGTGGAGCTCGTCATACAGGGAGGAGTTGCAAACTTCTCGCATCGCATTTTTGGGTGAGGAGTTATTTGTTGAATTAGGGGCAATCAAATTATTGTTTGTGGACTTTAGATTTTCAACCAATTCGTTAACACTTGCTCTGGTCGCCTCGAGTTCAATGTTTTGGTTCGAAATAAAGTGAATCGCATCACCAATAACAGAGAGATGGGACGTATCAATGGTTGGTTTAGACTGAATTAATTTAGTAGAGGATATAATGTTGTTCGCAGACCGATTGATTTCATCGCGTAATGAGTCAATTGGCTCGCTAATGTTTATTTTTTGTAGGCGGAAAAAATTTCTTTTAAATTAGTGCTTAGCAAAGATTTAACCGACAACAGTTCGGAGAAATAGTCATAAATATTAGCACATTTCTTTTTTACTTCGGTAAAGTTTGATTTCACAACGCGGGAGAGGTCAAGAGTTAAGGTATGCAATTCTTCAATGCATTTAGTAACGTCATCGATTTTTGAGAGCTCATTTATTATTTGGCGGCACTTATTATTGTTTTCATTAATTGCCGAAGTAAGTGAGTCATTGTTGCATTTAATTGCCAAAACAAAAACAAAGCGGGTTGTAAACTCATTCAAATAGTTTAGCGAACGTTTGCTAACCCCGATACAAGATGGGTGGAATGGCTTTCCACAAAGACCGCCACAAGTAACACGATCTACGTCAACTTTAATAGTAATGTTGCAAGCATAGCACTTTGACATTTTATTGATTGTTGATTTTTTTTTTTTTTTTGGACAGAAACAGGGGCAACACAAAATCGAAGACAAAATGAAAGTGGGTCACAGAATTACTTTAATTTAGCAATGAGATCAAGGTTTATTTAATGTTTTTATTTATTATTTTTTTTTTTTTTTTTTTATTTTTAAGTGGTTAAGGTAGGTGAGGGTTTTAAAATGACTTGTCGACCGCAAAAAGAAAAACACGTCTTGACTCGATGACGGTTGGAAACTGAAGTGTCTTCTTATTAGGCAGTGTTTATGAATGCATTTGGGGTATGTAGGAGTATAATTTTTTCCTTATACATTGTGGTGCGCTGCTGTGAGGGTTTTTGTGTTGTATTTTTTGTTTGGTATGTATCAGTGCTGGGGGGCATTTTTAACAGAATTCCCTCCACGCGGTCGGTAAATTCCCTTTTTTTCCCACAAATATTTTCTTTTTTCCCTTAAAATGAAAAATATAAAAAAAAATTAACAACCAACAAAGCACATAAATAATGTTTAGTTTGAATTTTTTTTGAATTTTCTTTTTTCCCTTAAAATGAAAAATATAAAAAAAAATTAACAACCAACAAAGCACATAAATAATGTTTAGTTTGAATTTTTGAGAAATTAAAAAACAAAAAGACGAAAATTTTAAAAATGAAAATAATTTTTTTTTTTTAAACTTTTTAAAGCAACTTGATTTAAAAAAATTACTAAAAAAATGAAAATATTAGCCCTCAAAACATCCTTTTATTTTAAATAATTTTTTCCATTATAAATTAACTTTTCATAGAATGACCCAAAAATCCAAAAATCATCCACCTAAAATGTATTACACGAAGTAGATGACACCCTGTATATTATTAAGTGCATACAAGTACCAAACATGGAGCAAATCGGTCCAAGCGTTTATGCTTTATTAACTGGAAGTGAAGAAGCAATTTATTTCTGGATATATCATGTTTTTTCTAAACACTAAAGATACATAACTGAATCCGAATGTAGAAATAATCACTAAAGATATATATCTAGTCGTTGATAGTACTAACTATATTCACGATCGCGATTTGTACCTATTGTGTAATTTATCAGGTGTTATAAGATCTTCTAAGAAATCATTCTGACATTTCTTGAACTTTATTTTCACTTGTTTCGAATTAATTGATTATAATTTTGTTGATTTGCTCTTTTCCGGGTAAAATTTCAAAAATCAAAGAATTCCCACAAAATGGGTCGGTTTTCCCTTTTTCCCTTTAGAGGTTAAAATTCCCACAAAAAGGGATTTTTCCCACGATCCCCCAGCACTGTTATGTATTATCTATAACTACCCAGTATTTCTAAAAATTCAGTGCTGAATAAGCTGCTTTTTCCTTGAGGAAAAGAAGCTGCAACCGCCACTTTTGTGCTCTTTTCTCTGATGAATTTAACATGGGCATGTCATTGGCGGTAGGCACCTGCCACTTTCTTGATGAAAATTCAACAGTGAAATCACTGGTTCATTGGAAGTTGCTTTCTCACCAGTTTGGAATATGATGAAAAATATGATGAATATTAAACAGTGAACTCACTGCATAAATGTAACATGCTGATTCATCTGCTTATTTTCATTGATGAATAATGTGATGAAAATTCAATAGTCAAATCACTAGGTAACTGGGAGTTGCTTATTCACGGACTTATTATTGCCCAAGGAAAAATGTGAGGAATATTCAGTAGTTAAATCACCAATTACAAACGAATTGGTTTTTCACCACCTTTTTCAAAAGTAGAATGTAAGTACTTCCCTTATCAAAATAAAAACTACTTTATTTTATGTGGTACCTACCTAATAGAGCTTTTTAACAAACAGCAATATATCTCTGTCTCGTTCATATTTAAATGTCAAACTAAAATTCTTGGCACAATGACATTTAAGTGGCAGCCATTTGTTTGTTTTATTTTTGAGACAAAAAAATATTTGGAATTGTTTTTTCCTTTTTTTCATAGAAAACCTGCAAGTTAAAATGTTTTTATACTTTATAAAAGATATTTTAATCTTTTTTTTCCACAAAATAGCTAGATTTTTGTAATTAAAATTAGCCCGCCTTTCTTTTTTCTCTCCAATTTCATCTGTCATTGTGCCAAGTTTTTTCTGTCATCTGAAACTGACAATTTGGTAGAGATCTCTATTATTATCTTTTTATTGCATTATTATTTACATTATATAAATTAAAATAATCGCGAATTACAACAAATAATTAATTATTACAAAATTATTTATTGTGGCGCCTCGAGTAACCTAGGAATAGAAAAAATATTCAGTTTTCAATATTAATTTATTCATATGTAGCTATAAAGAGTTACTAACCTTGGCATTATTTTCCACATAAATGTAACACCCGCTTTCATAGAAAAAGAACAACTAACTTGAAATGAAAATATTAAACAAAAGAAGATTTCCAAAATGTTCAACAAGCCAAAAAATAAAGCACGCGCCACAAAAGAAATACAGAATAGAAGAAAAAATCCAAACGAACACGTGATCATGGCATGTTGAATTGAAAGGTTACATATTTTTGCACTACAGAAATCATCACATTGTTCGTACCATAGAGTACCTATATTATCTAGAGAACCGACTCGTACCCCTCTTGCCTAAAACACCCGCAAAATTTATTTGAGATGAGTAAGAGAAAATTCTCTTATTTTACTCTTTTTTTCCTATTCGTGAATCAGTGTGAATCGTGGATTCAAACACAAAATGGCCACATTAGCTCAGTTATTTTTTTATAGAGTCGCATTTTCAACATAAATATACATGAATATTACTAGATTTGAATGCTAAAAGCAAGAAAACACTAAACAAATTTGTTTCGGTCCATTAAACATTTTGTTTAAAGTAATTTTATTGAAATTTTGTTTTTAAATTTCAATTTTTGAATTTAACGTATTCTTATTTTAAATATCTGAGCGCAGGAACCCATCATAATTGAGCAAAAACGTGTATACTATTTGTTACAGCAGTGGTGGATGGCGTTCCATTTAAAATGCACGGGATCACTAATACGTGCGCAACGAATAGTCGACAAAATGGTCCCATTCTCTCACTACAGCTTGTAGGGTGAAAGAGAACGAACCGCTAAGTCGGTTCTCTAGATAATATAGGTACTCTATGGTTCGTACCAGGAAAAAGAAAGGGCAATTTTCAGATTATCGTTACTTTTTCTCGAGAAGAAGGTTATATAAAGCAAACGACGCGATTAAGAATTAAAACTGAGAGAGAATGAGAACTGACTACTTTTCATTTGAAAACGTCAACTTTAATTCAGCATCAATTTCATATTTGTGGCCAAAGTAAGCCAAGGAGAGTTTTCAGAACTCTTTTTTCTCGCAGAGTATCCTTTACAAAGCAGACGAGTGGATTTAGAGAATGAACTGATGAACTTATGCATGACTTTTCGTCAATTGAATCATCGCTTAATTTTTCCTCTTTAGCAACTTTTAATTCCGTATTGAAATCAGTTGGATTTTTTGAAACAAGTAAAAGAAGGGGTTGTTTGGAAATGGTTTCCAAGTGCAAAGCAGATAATGTGATGAAAATCAAGAACTGCTGAAACAATGCATTACTTTTTACTGATGTAATCAGTGCACACTGTTTCGCCTATGAAGTGGTACTTGAATTTAATGATGAATTCAGCTTAATTTTTCATTGAAGACGAAATTTCCTGCTGGGTAACTTCCAAATACCCTTTGATAGTATTTGAAGGTCATCATTTTATGTGAATGGGGCATTTTTTCCGACATTGAAATTGAATGCTTTTAGATTTTAGGATATTGATATGTTTTATGGTAGGTGATCATTATAGTTTTAGGGTGTTTATTTTGTAGTGTGGTTTCAAGATTATTTTTTGTATAATTGCTACCTAGAATCAATTTTACGAGTAAAGTAGGGAACATAAATATGTATCTGTAGGTACAAATAGTTATATCTGATGATTCCTCTTCTTATGATTTATTATTATACCTAATATGTATGTAAGTACTACCTAACTGCATAAAGAAAGCACTTATTATTTAGGAAATAAATAAATACCTTGTTCAAAGGGTAGTCTTAGGTGCTTAGGTGCCTATATATATCCTTATTATAAAAAAAGTTAGGAGGGTAGGTAGATAGATAGGTACCTACCTACTTAAAAAATGATACCTAGGTATCGTAAACGTATTTAGGTAGGTGTGTCAAAAAGCTAGAGCATATTGGTTGAGTTGAGACATGAAAAAAATCGTTATGTCGGAAAGGGGATCTATTTCCTCCTGTTTAGACAAGAGGGACAATTTTCTAAAAAAAAAAATATATTGAAATAGAAAAAAGTCATTAAAAAACAACTAAAACACTTACAATACCTATCATATTATTATTGAAAATGTTATTTTTTAAACAATTTTTTTTGCGGGTTTTTCCATAAAAATACAATAGTGAACTATATTTAGTAAAAAACAAAAATACAGTCTTGTTCGCTATAAAACTCTGCGTTGTTTGGTATATTTTTCAAGCTTCTTCCCCTTACCTTTCTGTAAAAAAAAAATTATTTTATTTAAAGCAAAATCGTAAAAAAAAAATTAACGCTTGACGATCAGTGCTTGACGCTGGCCTGCATTGCTTTCGCGGTGGAATATCTTCAGCGGTGGACTCTGCTTTCGGAGAAATATTTTCAACGGTAGCAATCACGTTCCGTGGGGTGGTATCATCTATAACTATGGATTTACTACTTGACTGTGCATCTTCTTTTTCTGGATCTTCGATATTTACATTTATTGGATTTGTGCCCGTCAACTCACGATTTTTGTTTGACTTCCCGTTCTTCGCAGTACCTTTATTGGAATATGAAGGCACTTCTTTGCTTGCAGCAGGAGTATTTACTTTCGAGGTAGTGACGTGCGTAGCTTTTAATAAGTTAGTGCATTTGCTACAATGCTAGTCTACCTTTTCAATTCCTTTAGTGACCCCAACGCATGTGAAGTGAAACCAATCTGCGCAGGTACCACATTGAACCATGGGCGACTTGCTATCTGGTGCAGTATATTTCTTGCAACTATAAACCTCACTATCTGACCCTTGAACATTGCGAATACCTGACCCCGACCCACTACTATGACTACGAGAATTATGAGACATGCTGACTTACATTCTTTTCCAGTGAATGTGGTGCGAATTATGCTGATGGTGATGAACACATTGAGGCTGAGATGCGCAATGTTGTGACGAGATTCGGATGTGATGATGTTGATGCCACTGTTGACGAAGATGATGGTGGTGATGCCGATGCTGACGGAGATGACTATGGTAGTGCCGATGATGACGGAGATGATGGTGCTGACGTCTTGCAGATGAATTTGATTCTGACGTGGTTATTGCTGACAATAATGAATGTGGCAGTTTATAACGTGCCTATGCGATGCCGTGCCTTTGTATAATTACTTGAGGTTGAATTGTATTTCGTTTTAAACGAATTGTTTCAACATGGAGTTGATTTGGTTTCGTGTTAAACGAATTGTTTCAACTTGGAGTTGATTTGCTTTCGTATCAAACGAATTGTTTCAACTTGGAGTTGATTTGGTTTCGTGTTAAACGAAATGTTTCAACTTGGAGTTGATTTGCTTTCGTATTAAACGAATTGTTTCAACTTGAAGTTGATTTGTATTTTCGGTAAACGAAAATTAAAGAATATGTTGAGTTCAACTCAAGATTTGAAATTCTAGCTTTCGTTAAATAAAAGACACTCTTGATGTGTATAATAGGTAACAGAAAAAGCTTTAATTTTCCTAAAATTAATTATCTTATTATTAATGTACATTTCTTGCTAATTAACTTACGTTTAGTTTTCTCAAATAATTTAAATAAATGAATCTGGGTATCAAATAACTTTTACTTTAATTTGCTGATTTAATTTTGCTGCTATCAATGGCCGGCTCCGCTTTTCTAATTGGAAAAATAAAATGGTGGATGAAGGTTATGACATTGCCGCGTGTTCAATTTTATTAAAGAGATAGTTATATTTTCTATTTTATATATTGCACCTTTTCATTTTATTTTTGAATATTATTGATGCAAGAAGCTGGTGCCAAGTTCGCTTAACACTCCCCCCTGGTAACTGGGTTAGGATCCAGATAACCACTCTCTTCGAACTTGTGAACGCCAAATTGATCTTGATTTGCATAGCCAACCAGTAAATGATTAGGAGTCAGTGCCTCGCAATTCTCACTATTATCGATTATCGGTGGTGAATTCACAATGCTTTCTATTTCTGTCATCATGCTCACTAATAATTCGCGCAGGGGTTTCGGGTTGGAGATATTTCAGCAAGGGTTTGTTTTACAGATCTAACCATGCGTTCCCAACACCCATCCATGTGGGGGGCTGCTGGAGGGATGAAGTTCCACTTCAAATCCAATTCAAACTTTAGCTAATACATGTTTGTTCAAATCACTTATGGCCTGCTGTAGCTCTTTACTTGCGCCCCGAAAATGTATACCGTTGTCTGAGTACACCTCTTTAGGCATTCCTCGCCTGGATATGAATCTTTTGAAGCCCAAAATGCAAGAATCACTAGAAAGACTGTAAATTATTTCGATGCGGATGGCCACAAAACTTTTGTTGTTGCTTGATTTTATCCAGCTAAGTACGACTTGAGAATCAGTCCAAAATTTGATACTATCGAAATTAATTGTGTGACCACTCTGTATAAACTTTGACAGTGTTAAGTTTATAAACCACCTGACCAATATCAGTATTACACGGCTTTTAAATAAAAGCTGACGCGATGGGAAATGATTGCCTCATTATTTCCCACAAAAGAAATTAATTTTTTGTATTATATCCAATTCCAATTTTATACCTTTCCCATACTCCAAATTCCACCCAACTCCCTCAGCTGCGTGAGACCAGACGAAATGTGAGCTTCATTTAAAGTTCAATATTTTGCCTCACGCGCTGAGTATGCATTATGTCGACTGCCCACCTTTTGGCTTTGCCTTCTGCAAGCATTGTGGTTCGTCGACTAAAAACACTTCTTAATAATCACCCAAACAGTTCACACCAAAATAAAATTTATTACAAAAAACTGACATCTATTTTTTATTTTATTTGTGCAAACAGTTTTTTATTAAACATTTGGCGACCGTGACAGGACTAACTAAAAAAGTTTAGTGGCCTACAAGTAATACAAATTAAAAAAAAAAAAAAACAATAAGTGTGAATTGAGAGTGAAAATAAAGACAGTGAAAATAAAAAAAAAATGGTGTCATCAATTACCGAATTAACCAGCCAACAAGAGGAGGTAGGCAATGAAATATGCACCATCGCCCGCAATTATGGAAAGAATGGCCCTGGCAGAAAAACTCTGCAGTATTTACATACACGGTGCAACAGAATAAATGCACTGTGGGAATCCTTCGATGAGGTGGACAGGGAGATCAGAGATAATTATCCTGAAGAAATAGATCACGAATATTTCACCAAAGGATATTATGACGCGGTCAAGAAGGTATATGATTCTATAAAAGATGACATCATGAGGCGGTTCGCTGAAGCGGATAAAGACAAATGCGATGATTTAGAAGAAAAGACCACAGCAGTCAATATTCAATCGGAGCAACAAAAAGAGGACCTCGTAGGACCAACAGCAGTCAAGCCCCCAGCAGGGCAATCAAAGGATCCCGCCGTCGCAACACAAAAACCCTTTAGTGTTCCAGCAGGGCTGGAGGTAAAGCCCGATTCCGAAGATAATACCTCCGGTAAATTTCTAACTGGAGTCAGTAGGGTGACGAAGGAAAACAAATTCCGGCTGCTTGGAAAAATTTTCCTAGGAGCAATTAATAAGTGCCCAGTGAATTTACGGGAAACTTGTCCGCAACAATTTCTTCAAAAAACAAAAACCCTTATGGGCAATTGGGAGGAAATAACCACTGCCTACAAACGACTTGGGGACGAAGCAGCTGTCGCCGACATAGAGCTCTATTTCGAGCTTCAGGATCTTTTGGACTCAAGGATCGCCTGGTTGCCGAACAACAAATCGTCTGATACTTCATGTGACAAGGTACAGACCACGGCAATCAAACTACCCAAAATTGAGATTCCAAAATTCGATGGAAACTATCTCAATTGGCCACAATTTTTTGATCTATATAAACAAATGGTGCACAACCAACCAATTGCACCGGCACAGAAGCTGTATTTCCTGAAGACGAATGTAACCGGCGATGCCCACAACTTGATCCAGCATTTTCATGCCACTGACAATAATTACGAATTGGCATGGAACGCACTAGTGGACCGGTTCAACAATAAGAGATTACTTTTAACAGCCCAGTTGAACCGATTATTCCAACATAACGTCGTCGGTGACAACGTCAAAAGCCTAAAAAGGCTGGATGACACAACAAAGGAGGTTATGCAAGCTATTAACAACCTTGAGTATGATACTAGTGGATGGGATCCACTAGTCGTGCATCTATTGCTGGAAAAAATGGACAAGGACACCCGAATGTTGTTCGAAGAATCTCTGGAAACACCAAGAAACAGTCCAACTATAACGCAGCTACTCGAATTCGTTGAATCCAGATTCCAGGCCCTAGAAGCAGTAAACCGAGATGAAAGGAAGAAAGTGGTAACCACCGCTTCTGAATATTCAAGGGGAGTTAAAAATTGCAGCCTTTGTAAATCCAATAACCATAAGATTTTTAATTGCAAAAAATTTCTTTGTCTTTCAGTGGAAGAACGCAATCAGCAGGCGCGGAAGCTTCAACTATGCGCCAACTGTTTGCAAGGAGGACATCATTTTTCATCGTGTCAACAGCAACGAAAGTGCAAAACTTGTAATGGAAGGCATAACACATTACTTCACTATCCGGCCAAAAAGGATTCAAACATAAAAAATTCAACTTCGGGTAAGTCGTGTAATGGTGATATTGGTCGGGTGGGTGATGAGCTTCCTTCAGGGTCATCCAGTAATACATCATTAGGGGTTGTTTTCAGGGGTCGTGAAGTTTATCTTGCTACTGCAATTATCAATGTCTTGTGTTCAAACGGTACGCGAATTCCTTGCCGTGCTATGTTAGATTCGGGCTCACAATTAAATTTAATAACTACCTCACTAGCTCAGCAATTAGGGTATAAAAAACGAAGAAAGGACATTCCAATTAGCGGAATCGGCGGCAAAGAAAGTCAATCAAATTTTATCATTAATTTTCCAATAGAATCAAGAACTTCCTCTTTCAAAATAAGTATCGATGCCAGTATAATGCCAAAAATAAGTGACTATTTGGCAACTGAACCTGTGGATATGCAAACATGGGAATTGCCTTCCCATATTCTTCTTGCCGATCCTCATTCAATAAACTCCCAACGCATCGACTTATTAATCGGTGCTGAAATATTCTTCGATCTCCTCTTACCAGGAGAATTACAAATTTCAAACGACCTTCCTTTATTACGGAACACTAAATTAGGTTGGCTTCTAGCTGGAAGCGCTGTAAATCCAACTCATAATTCTTACTGTCATTCAGTGTCAAAACCAAGTCTGAGCTCATTAGATAAATTGGTACGATCCTTTTGGGAAAGTGAAACCTTTGAAGGCGAATCAAAAATTTACAGTGAAGAAGAGTTTAAATGTGAAGAACATTTCAAAGAGCATGTGGAAGTAACAGCCCATGGTCAATATGTAGTACGTCTTCCCTTTAAACAGGAACCAAATAAAATATTGGGTGATTCAATGGCAATTGCTAAAAAGCGTTTCTATTCATTAGAAAGAAAATTTGAAAATAACACAGAATTAAAATCAAGTTATATTGGGCCTTACCAATAATCAATCGCTAAACACGCGTTTAGATAAACACAACGTTAAACTTTAAAGATGAGTTAATTCTTGTGCTTACCAATAACCAAATTAAATACGCCTTTTACTAATTAGCGCTCTATTATTAAATCTACTACATTTATTGTCAGATAGACAGCTGTAGAAATGACATTTGTGTTTTTGTTATTGTGAAAGGTAAAAGATATATTTTGTTAGATCGATTTCTTTTACATAAATAAAAATGAGTACAGACGAGGATATAGTAGAAGATTTAAATATTTTGGACGAAGTATCTTTAGCTCGAAGAACAAAAATATATAAAAAGAGAATCGATCTCTTCTCTGAATACAACGACACAGTTTTTTTCCGCCACTTTAGGTAAGCCCTTTTTGTTGCAGTAATCGCGCTAAAATAAAACTTATTTAATAATATCAATTTAGGGTTTGATAAGTCAACGGTGCGGTACATTATTGATGTTGTCCGAGAAGACATCGCTTCACCTACCAACAGAGGTGGGGCAATTTCAGCAGAGCTGATTGCCCTTACCGCTATTCAAGCCAAAACAAATAACAAACCTCAAGCAAAAATAGTTTTTTTCTTTTTAACTATGTATTTCAGCTGTCAGAATGACAGCACAAACAACGCGTTTACACTTAGTCACGAGGTTAAACATGAGTTTCTTCACTTTAAAATTTAAGGTGACGTTTTGTGTTAAGCTGACTATTAAATTAATTATTGGTATGGTTTTTAATTTAGATTCCACTTAAATATTTAAGTCATCTCTAAATTTGGTTATTGGTAAGGCCCATTAAGTTCATGACTGAATATGAACACCTTGGTCATATGACTCCGATTTCAGAGGAAAAAATACCAAAATTTCATTATTTCCTTCCACACCATTGTGTATTTAAACCTGAAAGCTCATCAACAAAGCTCCGGGTTGTCTTCGATGCTTCCGCCAAAACATCATCGGGTTTCTCACTCAATGACACCCTTATGGTTGGGCCGACAGTCCAATCAGATTTGTTTTCTATTATCGCAAATTTCCGGCTTTACAGATATGTATTTACTGGTGATATAAGCAAAATGTATAGACAAATTCTAGTTCATCCAAAAGATAGAGGATATCAACTCATTTTGTGGAGGGCAGATACTTTAAGCCCATTAAAAACTTATCAGCTGAATACAGTTACTTATGGAATGGCTTCCGCTTCCTTTTTATCAACTAGATGTTTGGTTAAATTAGCAAATGATTTTCAACATAGATATCCTAATGCATCAAAAATTGTTACAAAAAATATTTATGTGGACGACTGCCTAACTGGAGCAGACAATCTTGATGAAGCCAAAATGCTTCTCGAAGAAACTATATCCTTATTAAGACAAGGAAATTTTGATTTAACAAAATTTTGCTCAAATGATCCACGCGTCCTTGAAAATATTCCTATAGAAAATCGGGAGAAAATGCTGACCATCTATCAATCCGAGGTGATAAAGACACTTGGTTTAGTCTGGGACCCAACTCAAGACACATTCAAATTTAGCTTCGATTATAAAGAAGCGTTCTTGCAGACTTAGCTAAATTCTTTGATCCCTTAGGGCTTATTGGGCCAGTCATATTGCTAGGAAAAATATTTCTTCAAGAACTTTGGAAATCCAAGATTTCTTGGGATGAAAACTTGCCTCCAGTACAGGCATCTAAGTGGTTAAATTATTTGTCAGAATTTTCTTCCTTGAAGGAAATTAATATACCCCGCTTTATTTTAATAGATTCAGCAGCATCATTAGAATTACATGCATTTTCCGATAGCAGTGAAAATGCTTTTGGTGCATGCATTTATTTAAAATCTATTGACAAAGAAGGAAAAGCTTTTGTACAATTACTGTGCTCTAAATCTCGTGTCGTTCCCTTGAAAGCAACTAGCATTGCCCGATTAGAACTACAGGCAGCAGTTTTATTGGTAGACTTGGTACAAAAAATACTCCCAATAATTTGTAGAACAATTACATCTGTTAGTTACTACACAGATTCAACAACTGTTTTATCATGGATAAAGGCACCTTCCTATACTTGGGAGACATATATTGCAAATCGCGTGAGTAAAATTCAATCGAACTCCGAGTGGAACCATTGGAATTATGTTAGAGGGGAATTCAATCCTGCAGATCTTATATCGCGTGGACTAGGAATGCGCGATCTTGTCAAATCAACCATCTGGTTTGATGGTCCTGAATTTTTAAGAGAAGCTGCAGCTTCAAATATCAAAATGGAGTACTCAACACCAGAACAAATTCCTGGGCGTCGAAAACCCAAGACAGTGTTGAATTTATCGATTCAAAACGATTTATTTACTTCAATTAATCATAAAAATTCGTTTTATACTCTCCAAAAAATTTTTACATTTTGCTCTAAGTTCCTAACGAGTTTTAAAGCTCGCCATTGCAAAGAAAACCAATACACTGGTTCTTTAACTGTGGAAGATATCCAGAGAGGAACAATCCTGTTGTGGAGGAGCGTTCAAATAAGTGTTTTCCCTGATGAATACAAGGCACTTCAGGCAGGAAAGCCTCTGCAAAACAATTCTAAAATATTATCCTTAAGCCCATATTTTGATCAAACAACAATGTTGATACATGTGGGGGGCAGACTTAAAAACGCTGAAATTCCTTCCCAAGCAAAAAATCAAATTTTACTCCCAAAAAATCATATAGTCACGACATTACTCTTAGATCACTTGCATAGAAAACATCTTCATGCTTCCCATAGAACACTCATATCTATCTCTAGGCAACAATTTTGGATTTTGAGTGTAGGAAGAGAAACACGCAAAGTACTCTCTAAATGTATCCAATGTTTCCGCATAAGTCCCAGATCAATCGATCAATTAATGGGTAACCTACCTAAAGAAAGAATTATACCTTCTAGACCATTCCATTATTCAGGAGTAGACTTTTGTGGACCAATACGGACACACTATAACGTTAGAGGCAAAACTCCAACAAAATCTTACCTTGCAGTGTTTGTGTGCTTCTCCACAAAAGCTGTTCATATTGAAGTAGTAAGTAACCTTACCACTGAATCATTTATCAACTGCTTAAAACGATTTGTTGGAAGACGAGGTGTATGTCACACCATATTCTGTGACAATGCTACAAATTTTGTTGGGGCAAGAAATCAACTAAAAGACTTTAAGGATTTTCTTAGCTCATCTGAAACTGAATATTCAATCAATTCTAACTGCCTGAAAATGGGAATCAACTGGAAACATATACCACCTCGCTCCCCTCATTTCATTGGTCTTTGGGAGGCCGCTGTTAAATCAGCAAAAACACTGTTAATAAAATACTTAGGAGAAGCCTCTCTAACTTATGAAGAGCTTTCAACAGTCGTTGTTCAAATTGAATCTATATTGAATTCACGCCCACTTACACCTATCTCCTCAGATCCTAATGACTTGGAGGCATTGACTCCTGGCCATTTTATAATTGGTGCTCCGTTAACTTCGCTTCCAGAACCTGACGTTACTGATCATAAAATCTCAAGATTAAACAAATTTCGTCAGATTCAGCACATTCAACAGCATTTTTGGCAAAGATGTTCGACCGAATACCTCCATCTTCTTCAACAGAAGTTAAAGTGGAAGGTGCAATTCCAAAATCTTGAACCTGGAACAATGGTTGTTTTAAAAGATGCACACCAGCCTCCAATGAAATGGAAGCTTGGACGTGTAATCGAAGTCATAAAGGGATCTGATGGTTTAGTGCGAGTAGCTTATGTTAAAACGGAAACAGGAACATATCAACGAGCAATTCAAAATCTATGTCCTTTACCACTTGAGCACGAAGAGCAGCGAGAAGAGGGTTCACAAGTTGCAATGAAAACCCAACCATCCATGAGATTAAGAAGCAGAAGACTCCTCGGTAATTCCTTGATATCATTATTAGGCTTCATGCTGCTACTGTTTCCTTTAGCAGCCTCATTGGATAATGAATCCATAAGGATTACTAAATTCGACAATTCCACAGGCATTTATTTTGAGGACATAGGTAGTGCTAGCACAGTAAATAGTTTTTGGAACATTTATATATTTTATAATCTGTCATCATACTGGCTAGAGCTAGGAGAGGTGAAAACGTACCTTGAAAGAATGGATAAAATCTGTTCAGATGAATTGAAAAATAATCCGTATTGTCTACCAACAATTACCTCACTTAAACATAGAGTCCTCGTAATCGAATCAAACAATGACCTTATTCATAATTACCATACTTTCTATAGCAAGCGGATAAGAATTGCCAGATCTCCTTTTGATTTTATCGGAAACGTAGCGCATAGTTTATTTGGAGTATTGGATCAAGATGATGCTAAAGACATACAGCATCAAATTTCATTAGTTCACCAAGATGAACAACACCTCATGCATCTCTTTAAAAAGCAAAGCTCAATTGCAGATTCAACAGTAAATTTGCTCAAACGAAATAGTCTGCAACTCAATCAGCAATATCAAGGTTTAAAAAATATTTTCGAAAAATCTTTAAACAGTATTGAAAAACATCAAGATAAAATTGATGTCAGTCAGAGCCTTTCTGCGTTAACATCATATTTGATTTTATCAATTACAAATCTCGAAAGGGTGCAAGACACATTACTTGACGTTCTCCTTAGCCTTAATCATGCCAAAATGAATCCTCACTTTATTTCTCCTTCACAATTTATTAAACAACTACAAATTATTAGGAATAATTTACCGTCGCACCTTAACATTCCCACGGCATCTACATTAGATATTTTTAAGCTTTCATCCATTAAGGGACGGAGTCTTAACGATTCAATAGTATTTGAAATGATGATTCCATTGGTTGATAACCAAGAATTTCAACTTTTCAATCTAATTCCGTTTCCTATATTTAAAAATAATTCAAGTTTTATGATAGAAATATCATCCCCATACTTAGCTGTCACTCCAACGAGAGATAGGTATTTTACAATAACTGAAAATCAGTTATTGTCCTGTCATTTTCTTTCGACCAGAAATTTTATTTGCAATCAACAATTACCTACAGTGATCCATCAAGATAGTGGTAATAACTGTGAAGTTTCATTATTAAATCATTTAATGAGCGCTGTTTCTCACTGTTCATTAAAAGAAACTGTTAATCACGATCAATGGACCAGCCTTAGAGATTCAAATAGCTGAATGTTCGCTCTTAAGAATGAAGTAACCGGTTTAATTATATGTGAAAAAACTACGAAGAGCGTAACCATAAGTGGTAGTGGGTTGATGGAGTTTTTAAAGCCTTGTACATTAAAACTTTCAAACATAATAATACATGGACGAGTCCTAAACAATTCTACAATCCAAAATTCATTCGTTCCATCGGTTAAAATTTCTGAGATAATGCAAACAAAATTACCCAATAAGATTACGAATCTCATTGCAGCTTCGAGCAATGAGACAAACTACATAGAAATACAGGATTTAAAAAACAAAATAAATGAAATGACTAACGATTTAGACAAGGATATCTATGTAAATGATATAAACATACATGATTACCATCACTATGGTATAAGCTTGATTCTATTTATAATAATGACAGGTTTCATCATATTTTATTTTATTAAAAAAAGAAAGCCTAGACCTCTTCCCAGGAGAAATGCTCCTCGTTTCGAAGTTGATACGCAATTTTAATATTTTGAGTGATTATATCCCTCAAAGGGGAGGAGTATGTTAAGTTTATAAACCACCTGACCAATATCAGTATTACACGGCTTTTACATAAAAGCTGACGCGATGGGAAATGATTGCCTCATTATTTCCCACAAAAGAAATTAATTTTTTGTATTATATCCAATTCCAATTTTATACCTTTCCCATACTCCAAATTCCACCCAACTCCCTCAGCTGCGTGAGACCAGACGAAATGTGAGCTTCATTTAAAGTTCAATATTTTGCCTCACGCGCTGAGTATGCATTATGTCGACTGCCCACCTTTTGGCTTTGCCTTCTGCAAGCATTGTGGTTCGTCGACTAAAAACACTTCTTAATAATCACCCAAACAGTTCACACCAAAATAAAATTTGTTACAAAAAACTGACATCTATTTTTTATTTTATTTGTGCAAACAGTTTTTTATTAAACATTTGTTGATTCTGGCCGCTTCTAACTCCAGCCGAGGAATTGAAAGTGTTTTGATTGGCGCTTCTTTCGTTTTAGCGCTGATGAGGGAACATTCAACCTCAGCGTTAGTAGAAACTCGCAGATATGCTACTGCAGCCATAGCTTCTTCTCCCGCATCAACGAAGATATGTAACTCGACCCGACTGCTCCTTCCAAAGTGTAGATGTGTGAGATATTTTCTGTTTTTAGATATATTTCTTAGAAGAGGATTAACAAAAACAAAAGAAAATTATTTTTGTTATTGTTTTAGTGGACTGTATTGAATTAAATTCAAATGGAAGATTTTTTGCGACCTTAAGTCCAAGCGTTTCTCCCAGGCACGACAGTTGGGTTTACAACAACAACATATGTTCCCCTAGAAGAATATAATTTACAGTGTGTATGCGCTGTAGATTTTATTTAGAGTCGGTAGTCATCGACCAAAAATTGCGTCTTAGAAAGGTACGACAGCATCTAACTGATGAGCCCAACTGTCGTGCCTGGGCGAAACGCTTGGACTAAAGGTCGCAAAAAATCTTCCGTTTGAATTTAATTCAATACAGTATTACAGTCCACTAAAACAATAACAAAAATAATTTTCTTTTGTTTTTGTTAATTCTCTTCTTCGTACATTAACCAGACCACGGGTTTACAACAACAACATATATTTCTAGGTGCAAGAATATAACCATGTTCCCCTAGAAGAATATAATTTACAGTGTGTATGCGCTGTAGATTTTATTAAGAGTCGGTAGTCATCGACCAAAAATTGCGTCTTAGAAAGGTACGACAGCATCTAACTGATGAGCCCAACTGTCGTGCCTGGGCGAAACGCTTGGACTAAAGGTCGCAAAAAATCTTCCGTTTGAATTTAATTCAATACAGTATTACAGTCCACTAAAACAATAACAAAAATAATTTTCTTTTGTTTTTGTTAATTCTCTTCTTCGTACATTAACCAGACCACGGGTTTACAACAACAACATATATTTCTAGGTGCAAGAATATAACCATGTTCCCCTAGAAGAATATAATTTACAGTGTGTATGCGCTGTAGATTTTATTAAGAGTCGGTAGTCATCGACCAAAAATTGCGTCTTAGGAAGGTACGACAGCATCTAAAAGGCCTTCCACACTATCCCACTGAGTATTAATACATGTCAAAAAAGTGGGAAGTAAATCGTGTATAATAGTGTGGAAACAAAATATGAAATCACATCCCACACGACTTGACAGCCCATCTCACACATTTTGACATGTGTTAATACATGAAAATTTTTAGGATTGGTTCTAAAACCATCACACATTCTATCCCACTTGGGGGTTTGAGGTTATGGTGAATTGATTTTTTGGATTCAGGTGTGGAAGCAAAATATGAAAA
This sequence comes from Epistrophella euchroma, assembly GCA_947049315.1. Lineage (NCBI taxonomy): Eukaryota > Metazoa > Arthropoda > Insecta > Diptera > Syrphidae > Epistrophella > Epistrophella euchroma. The sequence continues at coordinate 82,590,276 of OX346245.1, read as the reverse complement.
TCGTTTTCTTCACACAAATTTGGCAGTCGTAAGTAATTCTATCACACTTTTTTTTTGACATGTATTAATACTCGATGGGATAGTGTGGAACGGCTATAACTGATGAGCCCAACTGTCGTGCCTGGGCGAAACGCTTGGACTAAAGGTCGCAAAAAATCTTCCATTTGAATTTAATTCAATACAGTCCACTAAAACAATAACAAAAATAATTTTCTTTTGTTTTTGTTAATTCTCTTCTTCGTACATTAACCAGACCACGGGTTTACAACAACAACATATATTTCTAGGTGCAAGAATATAACCATGTTCCCCTAGAAGAATATAATTTACAGTGTGTATGCGCTGTAGATTTTATCAAGAGTCGGTAGTCATCGACCAAAAATTGCGTCTTAGAAAGGTACGACAGCATCTAACTGATGAGCCCAACTGTCGTGCCTGGGCGAAACGCTTGGACTAAAGGTCGCAAAAAATCTTCCATTTGAATTTAATTCAATATAGTCCACTAAAACAATAACAAAAATAATTTTCTTTTGTTTTTGTTAATTATCTTCTTCGTACATTAACCAGACCACGGGTTTACAACAACAACATATATTTCTAGGTGCAAGAATATAACCATGTTCCCCTAGAAGAATATAATTTACAGTGTGTATGCGCTGTAGATTTTATTAAGAGTCGGTAGTCATCGACCAAAAATTGCGTCTTAGGAAGGTACGACAGCATCTAACTGATGAGCCCAACTGTCGTGCCTGGGCGAAACGCTTGGACTAAAGGTCGCAAAAAATCTTCCATTTGAATTTAATTCAATACAGTCCACTAAAACAATAACAAAAATAATTTTCTTTTGTTTTTGTTAATTCTCTTCTTCGTACATTAACCAGACCACGGGTTTACAACAACAACATATATTTCTAGGTGCAAAAATATAACCATGTTCCCCTAGAAGAATATAATTTACAGTGTGTATGCGCTGTAGATTTTATCAAGAGTCGGTAGTTATCGACCAAAAATTGCGTCTTAGAAAGGTACGACAGCATCTAACTGATGAGCCCAACTGTCGTGCCTGGGCGAAACGCTTGGATATATTTCTTATATTGAGGATCAGGCTCAACCATGATTTCCATTTTTTTAAAGGTCTGTCTTTTATTGGTTCATCTCATTCAGTGCTGAGTGCTTTCGTTTTTCGAATTCCGAGGGTAGCAGTTGTCAAAAAATTTGGGGAGCATTTTTAAAAGTTGAGGAACCCCCAAAAATTCAAAATAATTCATTTAATAACATTCTAAATGAAAAGAGACAAATACTTTTGTCCATCGAAACAAAACAATTTTTAATATTCATTTTTGCAAATGAGCTTGCACAATCAAAAGAAATAGCACAAGCCATTTTTTTTTTAATATAATTTTCTTTTTTTTTTCTTAACCAATTAAATACATTGGTCCGATAGCTTATTTATATAGATTTAATGTTATCATTTTTTGTTGTTCTATAAATTTTCTTCGGAAGAATAGCTGACTTTGAATGTAGAAAGACAACTTTTAATTTGGTTGGTAACCAAGTTTTGGAAACCTGAATTAAGGAATTAAGAACTTTTCAAAACTTAATAATAATAAAAATAATATTTTAAGCGTAAATAGAAAATGTACACGAGCAATAAATTATTATTTTTCACACTTGCGGAATTGAGACCCTGCGAACAATATGATCACCTCAATTTATCATTAACAAGTTGTTTTCGATATGTAATCATTTTTGTGACGAAATATTTGTTTTACATTTTCTCTATTTTTCCAAATTCACTTACATATATATGACAGTTTTGTCGATGGACTTAAACAAATATTATTCTTATTGCTTTATATGATTTCACTTGCGAAACGTTGTTGATTCACTAACTTGTTAACATTAATCTCAAATCTAAACTGATAACTGAATCAAATTTAAACATGAACATCTGTGAAAAGCTAATATACTTCTGATGCTTTATTAAAAGGTACCCATATGTCCTAAACCTACCAAGTACTTTATGCTATCGGTTTCAAATACATACATACTCTGTTCTGATCGTTGATACTAAATCATTATTCACCCACCTAAACGTGTTTGCTACATGCGGGTCACCTTGGCATAGTTAATTAATTTCCGCGGTAAGAAGTAAGATGGGAGGTTTCAGGTTCGTGTTTTCCTAACCTTGTACAATAAAAAATACAAATTGAAACGAAATAAGCATTTTCCTTCCGCAATTTGTAGGTAAGTCTTTTATAATTGATTTCTAACATAAATTTAGGTATGATTAATGAAATTCAAATTCCTATCATGAATAGGCTAACCAGAGTCCTCTTAAGATAGTCCAGTCAACGAAGACCTAAATTCATAAAATAAATGAAATAAACCGTGTAGTCCGGGTTATTTTTTTAAGTGGTAGGGGTGACATTCAGGTCCAACATACCAAAAGTCCCCAGCCCAGGGCCGCGAGCTTAAGCCTGGAGAGGGGGTTAAAGGTCCCCTTTTTTAGTTTTTCGCGAATATTTCGAAAACCAAGGGCTTAACTGAAAAAGTCTGAACCAAGGAATTAAAGTAAATCAAATTTCCTACAAAAAATGTTATAATTATATTTTCGCTTGGAGCAACACTAAGGAAGATGCGGGGTGGAGAAATGTCAAGAAATCTAAAAAATCGGTCATTAGCCTACAAAATTTAGTGTTTATAGATCAATTATTTTACCTAGAAATAACAGAAAAAATAAGTATATGTATTCAAAATTATTCCATTGATGATTTGGAAGGGAGTTTATGGGGTTAAAACAGGTGGCGAGGGTCAGAATTTCCTAGTTCAATTTATTTGCTACAGTGTTTGCATTCACTATGAAAAGTACTGTTTCTTTAAAGGTAAAAAGTATAATGGATTTTTCCAAGTTACTGACCATGACTTTGTTAAATAATTTTCAGACATGTACTAAGAAAAAAATCGTTTAAGATAGTGGGTCTATGTCCCCCCGTTTTTTAAGGGAGGGACCATTTTCTAAAGCATTGACGTAAAGTGCATTAATAATTATTTAAAATCAATGGAAGTACCTATAATACAACACTATAGGTTTTTGAAAATCCAAGGACCTATTCTTTAATTTTGTTGATTAAACAAGTTTTTTTTATTAAACAGGTTATACAAAAATTTAACTTAATTTTAAAGTTTTAAAAAAAAAAATTTATAATGATTTTATTTTCAAATTTTTTTGTAATTAAGTTCTAAATTTTAGTTCAGTATTTATGGGCGTTGTTAATTCCTAGTCGAATGCTAAAAACTAGATAGCTGTAGGTCTTTCAGTTTTTGAAAAAATCAAAAATTATGGAAACTACTACTTTTTTAGAAAATTATTCCTCTTGTAAAACCGTCACTTTGCCAACGAAGGAAAAATCATGTAGTCTGGATTACTTTTTCATAAGTTAGGGATGATGCTCAGGTATAATATACTGAAAGTCCCCAGTCCAGAGCCGCGAGCTTTAGACAGGAGGGGGTTAAAGGTTCTTTAGAAAAAATTTCTAAGAAAGTAGTAGTGTTCATAATTTTTGTTTTTCTCAAAAACTGAAAGACCTACAGCTGTCTAGTTTTTAGCGTTCGACTAAGAATTAACAACGGCCATAAATACTGAACTAAAATTTAGCACTTATCTACAAAAAATTTTGAAAAAAAATCATTATAATTTTTTTTTTTCAAAACTTTAAATTTAAGTTCAATTTTTTTATAACCTGTTTAAAAAAAAAAACTTGTTTTATCAACAAAATAAAAGAATAGGTCCTTGGATTTTCAAAAACCTATAGTGTTGTATTATAGGTACTTCCATTGATTTTAAATAATTATTAATGCACTTTACGTCAATGCTTTAGAAAATGGTCCCTCCCTTATAGACGGGGGGACATAGACCCCCCTATCATAAACGATTTTTTTCTTAGTACATGTCTGAAAATTATTTAACAAATTCATGGTCAGTAACTTGGAAAAATCTATTATACTTTTTACCTTTAAAGAAACAGTATTTTTCATAGTGAATGCAAACACTGTAGCAAATAAATTGAACTAGGAAATTCTGACCCTCGCCACCTATTTTAACCCCATAAACTCCCTTCCAAATCATCAATGGAATAATTTTGAATACATATACTTATTTTTTCTGTTATTTCTAGGTAAAATTGATCTATAAACACTAAATTTTGTGGGCTAATGACCGATATTTTAGATTTCTTGATATTTCTCCACCCCGCATCTTCCTTAGTGTTGCTCCAAGCGAAAATATAATTATAAAATTTTTGGTAGGAAATTTAATTTACTTTAATTCCTTGGTCCAGACTTTTTCAGTTAAGCCCTTGGTTTTCGAAATATTCGCAAAAACATAAAAAAGGGGACCTTTAACCCCCTCTCCAGACTTAAGCTCGTGGCCCTGGGCTGGGGACTTTTGGTATGTTGGACCTGAGGGTCACCCCTACCACTTAAAAAAATAACCTAGACTACACGATTTATTTCATTTATTTTTCCTTCGTTGACTGGACTAAGAGGACATTTCCTCTTTTTGTCGTTAAAAAAAATGTCCTGTATCTTTTTGGGAAAACAGGAAACTTGTCCTCTTTTTGGGTTTTCTCAGTTAATTAAATTTTTCGCCGAAAACAGATGTGCAGCGAAATTAGAAATAGAGATGTCGTGCAGAGAAGGCTGCATGCAGAGCCTGGAATATGTCAGTCATCATAAGAACCTGTGTAAATTTATTTTCGCTGCATTGGAAAAAACTGCACATCTGTTTTCGGCTTAACAAAACTTTTTGTCAGCAATAATTCAGAAAGTGTCTGTATCTTGTAGTAGCCGTGGCGTGATGGTTAGTGCGATGTACTGTTATATGCCGGAGGTCTAAGGTTCGATCCCCAGCCTCGCCACCTATTTATTTAAAAGAAAAAACGGCTACTGCCTCTTGCGAGGAATTGACAAATCCTCCAAGAGTATCTCCTGTCACAGAAAAGTGCCGCTCGTAAGCCGTTCGGATTCGGCAATAAACTGTAGGTCCCCTCCATTCCTGCAGACACGCACACAGGAATGGTTGAGAGTTGTAAGTCACTAGGCCCTAGTTCTTCATGAGCTGTTGTGCCATCAAATTTATTTTTATTTTATTAGTCTGTATCTTTCGGTGTGAACATCCTAAAATATAAATGTACTTGAACTCATTCACTTCTGAGCACAATGTCATCTATTGTATTTTTTAATAATCGTCTGAACAGACCCACTCGCTTGACAGTTCAATTCATACCTCTTTATTTCCGTTTAAATTAAATATAACGGTCTGTTAATCGTGTTCATGTGTGCTTTTCTAATGTGAAAAGAAGTGAATTAAGAAACAAAATGCCAATAGTCTAAGATCCCGCCATAGAACTCATCGACTTCTTAGATGCGCTGTTTACAGCTAATGAAGTACAGAACGTTATTGAAAAATCTAAGGTGGAAAAAGCTACACGTGACAACCGAGTACCAGCAGAATCTTATAAAAATTGTTCTAACAAAAGAATATAAACAGATATTTAAGACAGCAGCTGTTCCTGCATGCTTTAAAAGGGCAATTTAAATTAGAATTAAAATTAATCTTTATTTTTTTTTTTCAAATTTTAGGACATTACTTTTTTTTTAATTAAAGATTTAAAATATCATGGCTTAAAAAGCCATCTGCCAGATAAAATTAGGGCAATTATATACCGACTGCATAAAAAAGGATCTTACGACAACACCGTATATTACAGAGGCAACTCTTTTTTGAACACCTCGGTGAAACTATTTAGTGCTCTAATTTACAATAGGCTTACGCATTGGGTCAACGAGATGAAAATATTGAATGAATTTCAAGCTGGATTTAGGAGAAAATACTCGACATTAGATCAACTATTTACCCTCATAAATATTGCGGAAATCTTCAAAGGAAGGAAGAAAAAGCTTTTTGCATTTTTCGTCGACTTTCGTGCTGCTTTTGATATACAATCCCACGTGAAGCACTTTTTACTAAATTAATGCACTAATTTAGAAAAAAGTTAAAAATTAAAACCGATGTACGAAAGCAATGTGGCGTATGTATGCGATGGCGAGTTTGTTTCAGAAGAGTTCACAACTCAAATGGAAGAGTTAAACAAGGATGTGTCTTAAGCACCTTACCTTTTATCTTGTTTATAAATGACTAGCCGACCGGTGCTTGCGTTGCTTCGCAAGCTTTAAATATATAGTAGGTAAAAGTATATCAAAGGCTTCATGAGACTAACCGCAATTTCTACTATATTACTACCAAAAATTTTATAAACATACTTCCATATGCTTTCCGTAATCAAATAAAGAATTTTATTTTCTCTCACTGAAACAGTTTCATGATGCCAACTATACATTTCCTTTTATAACTATTTTTTTATTTTTTCCCTTGGACGGAAACTCCCTTAGACGGACAACAGTGTTGCGACCGTCACGGTCCGGCTAAGGGAGCTTGCACTGTATTTTATTCCTTACTCCACTCAGTTGAAATCAGTAATGTTTCATTTTCATAATCTTTAGCAGCTTTCAGTAAACGTTTTTTTTCATGCAGCTTTCTACTGAATGCCCTGCCCATTTTCCTCTCAAAATATGTACATTTATGTAACACTTGGGTTCTTCTCAAAGTATGTACATTTATGTAACACTTCGGTTCACAGCAGAAGAAGCAAAAAAAAAAAACACACTGCGCACGGCAGTGGTGCCCATACTTAAAATATGTAGGTATGTATGTAACATTTTAGTTCGCTTAAGAATAAGGAAAAAACAAACACACTACGCATTGGCCGTCGTCGTTACAAAAAGTCGACAATTGAGTGGAATGAAAGGAGGAATAAAAATGTAAATGAGTGGATGAGCGAGCAATTGAGTGGACAGAAATTCAGAAGCAAATACACAAAAGAAAATGCACAAAACACGGAACGATAATGAAATGGAATTAAGCAGCAACCCAGTCATTGCGATTGAATCGAATTCATAGATGCAAAAATACAAAAAGTTGATAAATTTATAATTTGTAAATAAATTTATTTCTCAGCTTGTAAGTACAGTTAAGAAATGATTAAGGGCTTAAAATTTGCATAAAATTTTTGTAAAATATCAAGCCGGTTTAAAAGCATAATTGAATATGTTGGTCAACTTCAACAAAAAAGTGTACGAAATTTTCTTAAAAGTTAATAATCTAATTCAACAAATATATTTAACAAATAAAAAATATCTATTTACATGCTTCTAAGAATGTGGAAAATTATAAAATTTGTTTCAAGTAAATCGGTTGAATACTTTCTGAGAAAAACGCGTGCAAAAAAAATATTTGTTTCGTCTTTATATACATAATAGTAATGATACGTATATCTGCTCTTATTTTTGCTGATGATATAGTTTTCTTGTCTGAATCTGTTGAAGAATGCATCGAACGATGAACCGTCTCGAGAACTACTGTAAGCTTTGGAACTTATCCGTCAACCTCGAGAAATCTAAAATGATGATTTTTAGGGATGGAGGTGGTAGACATTTACGCAACGAAAAATGGAGATATCCAGGGGAGAATGTTTCGGTAGTCCAGGAGTATAAATACTAAGGGGTGATAGTCACTGCAAACCTCAACATGAGAAATTATTTTAAAAGCAAACTGGCCGAGGCAAAAAGGGCCCTTTCTTCCGTGTGGAACCGCTGTATTGACAATAAATTCATTGAATACAGTTTGAAGTTAAACATTTTTGGTGCTACTGCTATCTCCATACTACTCTATGGGGCACAAGTTTGGGGCCATGGCGAATTCGATGAAGTGGAAAGGTTCCTGAAGTATTTTTTTAAAATAATTTTTCGGTTTCCAACTTGTATACCAAACTATATGCTGCATTTCGAAACAACGGTTCTACCATTGTTTATCGACACCTTTAAGATACACTTCGATTACATAATTAAAGTAGTATTAGAGATGGATGAGAGAAGGCTACCAAAACAAATTCTGAGGAACATCTTTCTGACCAGGGGAAATCTTGTCATGAAGTGGGAGGATCTAGCTGCTGTACTTGGGGTAAACTCACGAATTTCGCCCGAAATAAGTAGTATGGGCCTAAGAAACATTTTCAATGGGATACTTGAGAGATTAAGCCAAAGTTATTATGACAAATTTGAAACCGAAGAACAATCGTCACAATTCAGAAAGATTTACAGCCAATTGAAGTACGACCTTAAAGAACAAACATATTTCCTAAACCGATTTTCACTTAACATGATAAGTTTTGTTTTCGTACATTTATTGATGGTGACGATGGTTTACGAACTAAAGGACAGAAAAGAATGGACGATACTACAGCGACGTAAGATTTATATGCTTATAATATACTAGCCGAATTGCCCGTGTCAGTCGCTTCGCAAACCTAATAATAGAATATAACATAAATTTATTATATTAAAAAATAAATTATGTATGTACCTGCATATGTACCAGTGGCGTGGCGTCCATATAACACGATTCCTATCGAGTTACCTTATGAAATTCTAACTTTCAACATTTAACTACGTTAATTAAATAACGATCAACATGAATCTAAATGAATAGACATATAATATGTGTCCATACCTCACACCTTCAAACGCACGTGAGATTTTACTCGCCAACCCAACCATAATCCAACAGTCAAATACATATCAATATCTGTACTTTAGTTCTACTAAACGCACGCAAACACAAATCATCATTAAAAAAAATATAATGTCTCTTTTACCGAACTCCACAATCCACATACGACGTCAAAAAAAAAATCCTACCTCCCGCTGGAACTGGATAGTACAAAATTGTTGTTTTTGCTTTTGTTACCTCATCATTTATTCACAGAAAAAATTTCCTTAATATGACGCTGGGAACCGTGTTACTTTTTGCCATAAAAAAGCCTGTGTGAACAGAGAGGTGTCAGGGTCTCTGTTCAATACACGATTTCTTATGCAAAATAATAACTCGCTTTCAAGCGTCTTATTAAGGGTAGGTTCCCTTCAAAAGCAAACTCAGATTTCATGTAGATGCATTTAAATGTATTAGTGAAAGAATTAATTTCACTTTTCTTCAAAGTCAGTCCTTTTTGTGAAAAAATTACTTTATTTTCTCTCAGAGCCAGAGACAGAGTTATGCACATACGAAACGCACAAGCAGAAGCAGCACTACTAGAAGTAGTTAGACAAGAACAAGAGAATTCAAAAAAGGTGCCATATGTAAAAAGGAAATTACTCTGAGAGCCAGAAAAAGAGTTAGTCCCCTTTCACACGAAGATACTAGTTGCTGGTGATTTTTTTGACGTTTTCTTTAAATCACCTTAACAATCTCTTGTACCTTTCACACGCAAGCAACAAAAACCCGGAGATTTTCTTTATTTTCCTTTTAAACTACCTTGGTTGAACGCACTCAAACGCAGCGTAAAGAGAAACGTCAAAAAAGTTTCCTGAATTTGTTGACCGGGGAGATTTCATTTCCACCTCTTTCTTCCTGCCCTTCTCGCCTATGAACTAATTGTGGCCGGCAACTCAGTTGCCCTGTGTGAAAGGGGACTTACGCACATACGCATCGCACCAAGCAGAATGCACGAGAAGTAGCAAGACAAGATCGAAGACTAAAAAAAAAACATTGTGTATGCGTACTTTACATACCTAGCAATATGTGAGCTAAAGCAGGAAGAGAAGGTAATGCTGCTGAGATTTATTGGCGGGGAAAGGAACAGCATTTTTGTTGTTTTTTTTTTGTTTATTCCTAAGTACTTTGTTGTTTTCTTTTAGGTTTGGTGGGCGAAACTTTTCTTTTTTCCATGTTTTGGATACAGGTATATATATACCTACTTTCGTTGGTTCGTGATCATTTCTTATTTTTTATAAATGTACCTAGTTTTTGTTTGGAGGATTTTTGTGCATGACTAAAATAAAAAAATTAACTTAGGTAGGTATGAAAAAATTAGGATGAATAGGTAGAATAGGTATTTTTTTTAATAAACTGTTGAGAAAGAACAAATTTTTTGGAGACCTACATAGGTCTTTTTTTTTGGGTTATATAGGTATTTTATTTTTTTTAGGTTCGGGACAATGTCAATTGGTAGATATTATTTTGATGCAAAATAGATTTCTCAAGTGACGTATGTAGGTGGTAGATAAATGGATTGCGTTAGTACATAAAGTCAACGTTTAGTTAGATACATACCATATACCTATACATACATGTTACCTATATTACATACCTAAGGTGTGCGTAAGAGCGTGCAGATGGGTCGAGATAAAACAAAAATCTTATAGGAGAGGTCCATTATCCCCGATTTAGCCGGTATAGGCAGTTATCTAAAAAAGGGTGATGAATAAAAGCTAGAGCATATAGGTTGGGTCGAGACTCGAGATAGAAAAAAATTGTATAGGAGTGAGGTCTATTCGCCTCGTTTAGCCAGGATGGCAATTTTCTTAAAAATTGTCTTAAAACAGAAAAAAGGAGGCTGGATTTCACCCACACGCATAACTTTACATTGGTTCCCTTTGAAACTCGACACCCGATGTTATTTTTTATAAGAAAATTACCAATTAAAAATCTTCGAAAAACTTTTCAGTTCTGCAGTCAAGGGAAGGCTGTTTGATCTAAATATTTCAACAATTATTCAAACAAAAAAAAGAACTGTCAATTGAATTTTCTTACAAACATTAATAATTTACTAATTATGGCATTGTGTGTAGGGTAAAATTATCTGGGAGTTAATATCATTGGTTGTTCTCGAGACATTCGAGCGGAAAATCATTTTTTAACAATATTAAGCAGTTTTTAAATGTTTTTTTTTTTAATTAAAAAAAAAGGATCACCAATTTTTCTGTACGTCATTATGCATAGAATAAAACCAGGCCGAAGTCGATAGCATTATTTGTTCTAGAGATATTCGAGAAACAAGCCTTTTCACAACTTTTTTTTAAAAATAGCTGTAATAAAAAGCCGCTAATTGAGTTTTTTTTTGAAAATCCTTTCTGCACGTTATGGCCTTATTATCTGTAAAAAAAATTTATTTGACGTCGATATCCCTATGAGTTCTCGAGATATCGTCGGCGAAAAAAGCTTCCGAACGAACACAATTTTTTAAATTTTGTTTTCCAAATTTCGAGTTTAAAAATTAATTTTCCAAAACTGTTCACTAAAACAGATTTCTGGCTTTACAAAAAGGTATAGCAAAGCATTGTTATCGTTACCGTTGTTTTTTTTAATAATTTTTTTGTTTTAAGACAATTTTTTAGAAAATTGCTAAACGAGAGGGAACACCCTCACTCGTATACAATTTTTTTTTCTTGTCAAATCTCGACCCAACCTATATGCTCTAGCTTTTATTCTACACCATATCTATGGAAATCACCCTATAAGTACCTACGGTTGGGAGCCCTAGTCTGTAGCCTAATTACAAATTACAATTAAACAAAAACAAATATTTTATAATTTTTTTTATGAATACACGTCTGGCTCTAAATATATGCAACACGATTTTTTTTTTTTAATTTTTAGCAGTTTCTTTTATAGTTTTGTCAAAACTGTCAATTGAATTTTTTTTAAAAACTCTACAAATCATCAACTATGGTTTTGTGTACCAATAGAATAATATAAGCCCGAAGTTAATATCTTTGTGTGTTCTCAAGATATTCGAGCCGAAAATCATTTTTAACAATTTTTAGCAGGTTTTTTTTTAAATAATATTCCACATTTTAACAATTAATATTCCACAACTTTTTTAATTACTGTAATAAAATATAAGCGCTAATTGAATTTTTCTGAAAGCCTTATTTACACTTTATTGCCTTATTATCAATAAAATAAACTCTATTTGATGTCGATACCTTTATTTGTTCTCAAAATATCGTCGACGAAAAAAGATCACGAACGTACGTATACATACTACATAGGCATCTCTAAGGCGCCAGTTATAGCTATCATTGAAATTCATCATTGAAAATTTTAATGATTCATTTTTAGACGTTTAGGGTGCTAAATCTATGATTATTTTGATGTCAAAATAAAGCTTATGGCTTCATTAATAAATCTGGCCAAAAGAAAAAAAAAGTGATAAAGTAGTGCAATCATTGAAATAATGAAAGTCAGTTTGTGTTGAAGGTTCGGCCGAATTTAAATTTTTTTTTTGGCAGATATATATTTATTAAGGCATAGGCATTATTTTGGCATCAAAATGTTTATAAATTTTACTTTCTAAACGTCTTGAAATTAAAATTTTCAATGATGAATTTCAATGATAGCTATAACTGGCGCCTTAAAATCTATAAATTTGTATGAATACCAGAGCTGGAAACGTGAAGAAATGTTCAAATTTTCAATCCGACAAATCGGACCATTTACAATAATTTCCAATGGAAAGTTAAAAACAATATATTTTTACGGTGGCATAGTGGTCAAGCAAATTTGCCCAATTATGAGGCAAACTTCACTTTATGCATAAATACGTACCTACTAAGAATCAACCTATCTTCAAAACTGTATTTTAATTTTGCGTACGTCAAAGATTTTTCATAGATTTTTCCCTATTTTCCTTTAAAACATCCCCATTGAAAAATAAATCTGTGGCCACAAACCATAACCGCTTAAGTCGACTTATGTCGAAATTGAGTTTTTGTAATAATCTTGTTCATTTTATTAAAATCTACCTTCACTCAATTTTTTATGTCCGTATCTTTTTTAAAACGGAAGTTATTACCGAAAAACCTAATGACCTAAGTCCTTTTTTTTAAATAAAGAGAAGGCAAAACAACCTAACTTGTAAAAAATATTTTTGTTTTCAACGTCCGTTTCATAACTCAAGTTAAGCCTTTTAGCTGCTTAGATTTTTCTTCAAATAAATGAAAATTAATTTGGAATAACAACCTAACTCAAGTTAAGAAATGTATTATATTCTAATTATTTACATCCGTAATTTTTCTTTTTTTCTTAAGTCAACTTAAGCTGTTATTCCAAAAAGTAGAAGAGATATTTAATTTTCTTATCTTGAGTTAGGCTGTTATGGCAAATTACTGTTTTCTTTGTGGATTAACTTAACTCAACTTAGGTTCTTTTTGCAAAACAAGCTAAAGTACTTTCAAAATCATATATCAAGTTAGGCTGTTATGGCGTATTTAGATTCACAAAATCTTAGATTTAAGTCGACTTAGGTTGTTTTTCCAAAATTTACATTTTGCAAAAATTGGGGAAAGTAGAGTCACAAGTTAACTTAGGCTGTTGTGGACCGTCGTATTTGTTGTGAGGAGTTAGTGCAAGTACATTTTAGAAATGATATTTTTTAGTTTAAAAGTTCCCAAAAAATGTGTAAGAGCATTCAAAATTGTCGATTTGAAGACTCAACATTCAACAAGCAAGCATTTTCTAATCTTCTCGTTAAGATAAGTAGTATAATAAGTACCCTAAGTAAGTATGAAGTGAAGATTATTCTTGTTCAATTCCACATTGGAAAGGAGGGCATTTTTATTCCATAAGATACAACTTACACGATAACACTTTGCCTGATCAGATTTTTGAGGCGCCCGGGCGGCGGCCGGCGCGGCGTGGCGGGTCAAATTATCCTCTAGCAACGATTCGATTGCTTCACCTGAATCCTGGGCTCTCGTCGCGTAAATTTGAAGCCGATCGTTGTTTAATGAACGATTGTAGTGAACGAATCGTCAATATTTTACTTCGTGTAATACATACAAAACATACAAAAATAGACGGAAATTCAAATTTTGAATGTTAAAACTAAAAATCCTTGTCGTTTTAATTTAAAATGTCAAGAAATTGATATATATTTTAGTATGAAATGTTAAAGTTTTTATTTTTGTTGATGGATTGACTTAAAACGTATGTATGTAGATAGGTACATACCTCAAAATATAACAACTGAGCCGAAGAGCAAATGTGGTGTTGTTAATATTGTTATTAGTAGAATTTGCATGTGAAAATTTAGCTTAATGTGAATAATTTCTGAATGTGCACATTAAGGAGTTGAACAAAAGACACCTATTATTGAATAATACAAAGTAAATGGTGATTAAAATATATAATGTTGAACCAAAAATATACTTACTTTCCATTTATTTATTGCGTTTTTGAAGAAAAATTTTGGTTGAAATGTTTCTTTCTTAAGATTATCTTAAGGAAATTCAATGGGATAAGTATGAGACGGTTGTAAAATATCAAACGTTCAAGCGATCGTAGTTGATAGTTTCAGGATATATGTATACGAACCAATAAAATTGAATCGTCTAAGCGACGCCGTTTAGTCGATTTATAAATTTTTAAAATATACGAAGAACTTGTTCGGACTTCATACCTCTTAAGCTCTCAGCAGGTCCGCCACCAGAACCAATAGAAAAGGACCAGCGGAAAATCTGCCAAAATACCGTCGCTAGTGCCGCGACTGGGTGGATCTCATCAATTGATCACAACAATACATTTGATTCAACAAAAAGTATGGCCAAGAACGAAGCTTAATGAATGCTGAGGACAACCAATAGTTGCCAAAAGAGCAGCCAGGGGATCTTCGGGTAGAAGAGAAGGAAGGAGAACTGAACTCCAGGACAAACATAAGAAGGTTGTTCTTACGAACATTTTATCGAAAGATGAAACGTTCTAGCCAAGTGTAAAATGCCAGTCTATTGAGATAGGAATGGGAATACAGAAACAAAACAGGTACAGCTAACATATCGCAGAGGCGGAATTCCCATTCAACTTGAATCATGATTGTAGAAATTTCCTTGTCTCGACATCCTTGCCAGGCTTGTCTTGTTTATGCAGAGTCCCGATTGACAAATCGTGCTTCTCCATCAAAGTCGGCAAGAACACCACCAAAACTTTGATGCCGAAAAAAGTATAACGCATGACGCGTTATCATGCAACCTACTTACCATCGGTCCCAAAGCAAATTGTTCGAAATTCACATCCAAACACCAAAGGTACAATTTTTCAAAAGTTCGTTCAATTAACTTTGCTTATGCAGATGTTCTTGACATTATCGACAGGTCGTAAGCTGAAACGTGCCCATTTGCAAGTATTAAAGTGGAGGCAAATTTCGACACTGTCAATTCAGACGAAATGTCATGAATCGTAAATATAACTTCGACGAAGAGTCAAGTATACTCGGGCTCCACTATTGGCTTGCAAAGTCACTAAGTATACGACTAATTGTAAGACCAGACAATTTCTTTGGGTGGTATTCGGTCAAAGTGTATCACTGGACTTGGCAAAAGAAGATTCATCGACAGCTCTACAGGCTGCACAGCAACACATAACGGTCGCCTTAAGTGGCGCGCACAAATCGAGAATGACCTTAACAAAGTTGGTGCACGCAATTGGGGGCACCTAAAGCTTGTTAGAGACCGAGATGGCAGTAGGCGGAGGGCTTGTTGGTAAAGAACGTGGTTCACCCTGAACTGTTTAAAGTAAAGTAACTTAATCATTAATGTAAGGCAAAGAAAAAAAGTTCTTAAGAAAATTTTTTAACATTTTTTTTATTTGTACCTATAAAATTAAAAATAAGGCAGGTCTAAAATAAAATAGGTTTATTACAAAAAATACCTTCATTTCTTGTTATATATCATATTGAAATGAATAAAACGAAGAACTAATATCGCAACCGTGGGAAAATAAATGACCTAAGTCGATAGAGTTCATCAGTTATTGTTGAGGAAAAAGAACCTAACTCAACATAAGAAATTTTATCTCACAATCTTAAACAAGGAATAACGACCTAAGTAGACATAGGAAATATTATTAATCAAATCAAAATAAGGCAAAACAGCCTAACTCGATTTAAGATTTTTAATTTTTTAACGGTCAACAAACCATAACAGCTTAAGTATGTTTTTCTTTAATAACTCTTTAATTACCCAATGGAAACTAATTTACTTTTAGTTAACAAAAAAGAAGTGCATTTACTTTAGTTTTGCATTTACAAACTTTAAAAATTAGCATTATATTATTCTTAGAGATGATTTGAAACTTCAATCTGCTCTCCTGAAAAGTATGAAAAATCGACTTAGGCGGTTATGGCTTGTGGCCACTGAAATGATAGATACCTTACTAACTTCCTACCTCCACAAACTTTCGCCACTACGTAGTGAAAACTCACAATCTAAAGGGTCTTAAACTTTAGCAAATTAACTTTAATTTTAACACATTGGCCGCGTTCGGGGGGTACTCAGATAGGTTATCTGAGATACTTTAGTATCTGATATGTTTTCGAAGGAACCGGATTGACGACTGGAGGGTGTGCTCTCGCGGGAAATCAGAGCAACAGGATAACAACATTAGATGACACAAACTGTCATAAATCGTATGGGATTTCGGTGGTGTTTTTTGTAAATAATTTATATAAAATATAAAAACAATTTGGACAAAAAGAAAAAATAGTTTTTTGTAAGAAGAAAAAGTGAAACTTTGAATAATTGGGAATAGATTTTTTCTCAAAATAGAAGTAAAGCTAAGTACAGACGATTGTCAGATCTTACAATATTGTCAGATCTGTCACTGAAAATACTGTCCCAAATGTCTTACAATCGTCTGAACACACAATTTTGTCTGACAATATTGTCAGAAACGTCATTGTCAGGTAATTGTCAGATGAAGATCTGACAAAAAATTGTCAGGTATCTTACAATCGTCTGAACGCACAATTTGTGTCATTGTCAGACGATTAGGACATTGTCAGACTCATTGTCAGATGTTTTCATTGAAAACATCTTACAATTGCTGACAATTTTTTCATTGTTCGAAATGTCAAACGGTTGCAGCCGAGTTGAGAGATAAAAAAAACTTTTTTGTAGGAAATTGGTAGTTTTTCCACAACTGAATAAAATCAATCTATAATTCAACTACACTCACTTTTATATTAAATTCCTTGTGCTCGAATAAATAAAACCATTGAAAGTATCTACTCAAATGAAAATTAAATACGATGAAAATGAAGTGAACAGCAAATTCCAACAAGTTCAAAAAAATGGATTACAAAATGGCCAAGAAACTATACGAGCAATCAAATAAAGTTCTTCGTAGCGCGTCTTGACGACCTCTGGTATATTTCTTCTTCGTAGCGTGTAAAGTCGTCCTTCGCCGTCGATGTCCAGTTGTAACTGTTTCAAATGCTCGTCCAATTGTTTTGGCATTACCACGATGACACTAGATTTTCAAATCACTTTGAAAGTATCCTCTTCTTGATGTAGCCACTATACGGATTCACATTTTTAAAAAGTGAAATTCTATAAAACATGTTTGATCTTGAAATCCTCAATCGAATTGAATTTTTATTGTGACTTGAATTTTTATTGATCTGCCAACCATGTGAACAGAAATTTTCAAGCTGACAATATTGTCAGATATATAATTGTCCGAATATTGTCAGACAAGAGCTGATAATTAAACTGTCAGACTTTGGCACAAAATCTACCAATCGTGTGAACGGACAATTTTACATTGTAAGAAATTTGTCAATTGTCAGCTAATTGTCCGCTATTGTCAGATCATTGACAGATCTGACAATATTGTAAGATCTGACAATCGTCTGTACTTAGCTTAAGTGTTTCGTAAAGTGTAATAAAAGTGAATACTATTTCGTGAGTGTTCTTAATCGTAAATAATTCTTTTTTATTTAATAATTTAATGATGATTTAGAATTCTTCTTCTATTTTGTATTATGTCATTAGGTCCGAGGACTAAAACCTTCCACTTTTTGGATTCACAATCACTGCTCAGCCGGTGGAATACCCATTACATGACTTCAGAAACTATCAACAAGTAATTACGTACTTTGTTTTGGATAATTCTTATAATATATGATTTTTTTTATTTTCAAACTATGTTCTCTTTGATGGGTTCATAAAGGAACGACAAAACATCATGGATGACAAAAATTGACAAGAAACCAAAGTAATCCAAGCCAAGAAACCAAATCACCAATGCCAAAGTTCTGTTGCCTCTTCTCGAAGAGCAGTTTTCTTGACGGCTAGAGCAACGTTCTTTGTCATTTGGATTCTTCTTCGGTGTAGGCTTCAAGACAAACAATACAAGAAAAAAAAAAAACAAATATAATTTGTGTAGATAAAATATTGAAGTTAGATACTTAGTCCCCTTTCACACAGGGCAACTGAGTTGCCGGCAACAATTAGTTCATAGGCGAGAAGGGCAGGAAGAAAGAGGGGAAAATGAAATCTCCCCGGTCAACAATTTCAGGAGATTTTTTTGACGTTTCTCTTCACACTACGTTTGTGTGCGTTCCACCAAGGTAGTTTAAAATGAAAATAAAGAAAATATCCGGGTTTTTGTTGCTTGCGTGTGAAAGGTACAAGAGATTGTTAAGGAGATTTAAAGAAAACGTCAAAAAAATCACCAGCAACTAGTATCTACGTGTGAAAGGGGACTTTCGGCTATCAGCTGCAGATAAATTTCTTTTTTTCTCTCCTTTTGTGCGCGTTCCGTCCTGTTTTTTTTTTTGGAGAACTGAAATTATATAGAAAAGAATAATGTTAACAAAGCAAACTACATTAATTTTGTTTGAAAAAAGCTCGATTTTTATTTATAAATTAATATTTTTTTATGAATGTATTTACACACGTTTGTTATGGCGGCCAATTTGCTATGTTGTTATCTTGTTGCGTTTTTTTGCCACCAGGTATGGAATTTTGACTTTTATAGTCGTCAATAGGTAATCAAAACAGCTGACAAAAGTTTAAGTACGTATCAGAAATTATTTTTTCTACATCTCTGCTGTGTCTTCAAAAACGTATGTTGTGTCCATCCAATTGACAGATTTCTTCATTTTGTTTATTTTTGCAACAATAAACAAAATGAAGATATCTGTCAATTGGAAGGACACAATATACGTTTTTGAAGACACACGCACAACAGAGATCTGGGAAAAAATAATTTCTGGTACGTATTTAAACTTTTGTCAGCTATTTTGATTTTTGATAAGTTACCTATCCGGCTCGATCGAAAACTTATCAGATACTAAAGTATCTCAGAATAGCCTATCTGAGTACCCCCCGAACGCGGCCGTTAACTATAGTTAACCACAGTGCATAAAAGAACGCACCACGTCGTCGCATCTCTAGGTATTCGTTCAAAAAGTCAATAAGTCACGGGACACTTATGATCTCTATAATATACTGTATACGTATAGTGTATTCCATTTAATTATAAACAGTTTTTTTTATTCCAATTGAAGATGACATAAGTTGGCTGGGTTGCCAATTTTGACATCTATTGAAACAAAAAAAAGTAGTTTGAGGTTATTTTTATTTGTGACACCAACAAAATAAAACTGTCAGTCAGTCTTTTCGTTTGTTTTTTTTTTGTGTTGTATCCAATATTTGTACAAAAATATATTTTAAACTTGTCAAAAGTGGACGATATCAAGGCACGCCGCAAGTTCGTCGAAAAATTTGGGCCTGGTTTGGACGATTATTACCAAGTAGATTTGCAGAACATTCTGCTTATACGAAACCTTCTCAAATGAAGAAACACATCCAGGATAAGGAGCTGGAAATCCTCGCTCAGATTTTGACAAAGTATCTACTAATTGATACTTACGAAGGAAAAGCGGCTCAGTGCGATGGCACAGCGGGTGCAATAATAGGCGAGGCCCTTCGCCAGGACAATAAATTACGCGTGTCTTTTGGTCTCTAAAAAGAGGTAGACAACATGACGACAACAGATCCACCCGCTGAAGAAGAGGATGAAAACGACCATAATGCTCCAGATAGACCAATAAAATGACATTGTATTTTAATTCAAATTTGGCTTAAATTGTATTTATTTCTGAAGGTTATGAATAAAACGATAAACACAACTGAGTAACTATTTCACAACTGCAAGGCTGATCATTAGACTCTTTATATTATGTCCGTTTTTAATTTTAAACATACATACACCAAGCGGCTTTGGTCCCAATAAAAAGTGGTGCCAAACAAAGAATGAAAAATGGCCCCAAAAATGTATATGAAAAATAACAACAAAAAATTGATTAAATTTTTCATTGGGCACGAATTTCATGTAGCCAGACCAAACATCTTCAGAGCTATGTACATACACTGCCAACTAACAATATTACTTCCGATTTCAGATATTTTAGAGTTATTCGTACCTTTAACACCGATTTAAAACTTCGGACAGAAAGTCAAGTCGTTATAGAAGTCAAACTCATCGCAAAAATATCATCTGTTGCACTTTTTGTTAGTTTTACAGTGCCGAGATTTAGCTATTTCAGCGAGTGAAGTGAGATGAATCGCCGACTCATCTCACTTCATTCGCAAAAGTGATTTAGCTATTAAAGTGAAATGAGTAATTTCGAATCTAGTTTCGAACACATGAAATGTCATAACCAAAGAATATCTTTTAATTTTTTGTCTTTGTTTTGGTTTGTTTGAGGTTTAATTTTTAAATTTTGTATATTTATTTTAATTAAACTTTATCAAAAAACTTAAGAAAATAAAATTTTATCAATGTGTGACTTTAGTGTGAAGTTAGTGTGCCCTATCCACTCCTAAATATTCTTCCAAAGTTTTGTAGTTTGTCCTCACGAAGTTGTTGGGGTCGTCCTTGCGATGCTAAATTATACTTTCCACTTGTATTAAATAAATGTATACCTACAATTAGATTGTAAATAACAAATTAATAATGTTCATCAAATATCATTTTTACATAAATATATGTTTGTATAAAAAACAAATCTTTTATGTGCTGCGTACATACATACATTGTTGTTTTGGTATTTCATTTCACATTATGTATGTGAATAGATGTGTTAAAATTCCTCTGGAAAAAACGCATACTTATGCAAAAGTGTAAATTTACCAACACATACACCAAGTCACCGCTGAAACATCCGGCGAGTAAACTGACGTTTCATTTCACTCGCCTACTCACTCACTTTTACCAGCTAAATCGATTTTCAATGAAAAGTGAGTCATCTCACTCACTCGCCATTAGCTAAATCTCGGCGCAGGTGTATTGCGCCAATGCGTCTATAATCGTACTATATTGATTCCTTTAAATGACGAGGAGAGTTCTTACTCCATTAGTGATACTGTGAATATGTTAATAGTAAGTTAAACTGCATGTATCTACTATTACACCATTTGTGTTTAATTTATAGAGCGGAATGTTTCTATTTTATATCTGTAGATATTTTTGTGCTCCGCAAATGAAGTACACCATGACGCCGCCATTTTACATCATTCATACTTACTCTCGAGTATACTAATGTACACATGTATATGTATATGATATAACAGGCTTGTATTTGTTCCTTGTAGTTATCAAATATAATGTAGCTACATTTTAAGGAAAAATATTAAAAAAGCAAGAAGTCCTATAAAATATTTTGAACTTTTGTTTATTGCTTTTTTTTTTGGATACAAAATTATTTTTAAATACAATATTGTTTGAAATATTAGGTAGTAATATATTGGAGGCTTTATTAAAATCGGTCGCGCCATTAAAAAGCCACACATTAACGAATTTAAAATAATTAGTTTAGTTTAATTTATTAAATCATTTAATGCCTATACACAGTAAGAATATAATTCTTATAAATTAGTGATAAGCTTATTTATAATTTATCAAAATGGAGATAAAAGCTATAACAGAGTGTGTTTTAGTTTATAATAATTGGCACATTAATATTTATATTCCTTCAAATAAATGTGATAGTTACGTTAATATTAAGTAAAAAAAAAAAAAAAAAAAACCTATATTTTCAAAAATATAATTTGTACATTTTTATTACTTGTTTCCAATATTTACAATTCACCTCAACTTAAAGAAACAAATGGGTATCCTCAAAACAAATACCAAATTCAAAACAGGGTAAGGGACGAAAGAAAAAATAATAATAATGCCCAAACGCACATACCAAAGGACGGTATAAAAAAAAGGCTTTTTTGGACTTCTTCATCATCAAAATTTTTCTGTGCGATGGGAAACGAGTTCAACTCCATGACATGTAAGTAATTTTTATAATAAAGATAATTTCTAATCAAATTTGAGATCTCATTTCAGATAACCATTACGAAAAATAACTTTAAGAAATATCAAAACAAAAATAAAATAAGAAAAATAAATCAATAATACATATTATTTTTTAATGTGTCGGAATACTCCTATAGCACTTTCAATAAACTACTCATAACATATTCTTCGAAGTAACTTGAACTTACTCTATAAAGGTGCAATTGCTTTCAAAAAAGGTCCCAACCAACAATTTGTATCCTATATTTATCCAAAGAAACTACTTATCATCTATTATCTCACTCATATATGCTTTGAATAATACTCCAAAGAGTAAAAAGGGCGACCTTTTTTGAATCCTATTGCACCTTTATGTAATAAGTTCAAGTTGCTCCGAAGAATATGTTATGAGGAGTTTGATGAAAGTGCAATAGGAGTATTCCGACACATTAAAAAATAATATGTATTATTGATTTCTTTTTCTTATTTTATTACTATTTAATTACTTACATGTCTTGGAGTTGAACTCGTTTCCCATCGCACAGAAAAATTTTGATGATGAAGAAGTCCAAAGTAAAGTAGTCACATTATATTTGATAATCACAAGAAACAATACAAGACTGTTATATCATATACACATACATGTGTATATTAGTATACTCGAGAGTAAGTAAAGTAGTCACATTATATTTGATAATCACAAGAAACAATACAAGCCTGTTATATCATATACATATACATGTGTACATTAGTATACTCGAGAGTAAGTATAAATGATGTAAAATGGCGGCGTCATGGTGCACTTCATTTGCGGAGCACAAAAATATCTACAGATATAAAATAGAAACATTCAGCTCTATAAATAAAACACAAATGGTGTTATAGTAGATACATGCAGTTTAACTTACTATTAACATTTTTACATTATCACTAATGGAGTAAGAACTCTCCCCGTCATTTAAAAGAATCAATATATAAACGCATTGGCGCAATACACCTGTAACACTAACAAAAAAAGCAACAGATGATATTTTTGCGATGAGTTTGACTTCTATAACGACTTGACTTTCTGTCCGAAGTTTTAAATCGGTGTTAAATGTACGAATAACTCTAAAATATCTGAAATCAGAAGCAATTTTGTTAGTTGGGGTTGCCTTCCAAACGTATAGGTTTAGATAAATGTCACTTTTCCTCTATATGTGCAAATGCGTGTACATCTTTAAATCGACCCAAGCAATAGTTTAATGAGTAGCTACATACATAATATCAAAACAATGCAATCGTTATTGCCTGTGTTTGCTTTCCCAGTTATTTAACTTGATTTACCTTCACGTATCTTTACTAATATGCCAAAAAACGCTGCTTGTAACTCTTTTCAAGTGGCTTTAGTTTATTCAAAAAATAATTTTCTATAAGCTTGATAAGAATCCAATTCAAGAATTGAAATGTATTTTGAAATTTAAGATAAGTTTTATTATATTCAACACTTAGGCATTCCTCACCTATATTACTGGGGGAAGTCTCAGTCATCATTTGATTAAAAAAAGATGTGAATTTTCTACGGCGGGTTTTGATATTTTAATTTTGCACTTCCGATAAAAATAAATTCGGGCTTCATTTTTTTCCTCCTCTGTAATTTTAAGGTTTATCCACCTCGGGCATAACTGTGGTTCAAGAATTCTGATAACTTCAGAAAGCAACATTGAAGTCTTGTCCAAATCTATTCTGATACCTTCCTTCAGATAAAAATCTTAAAAAGGTAACCAATTTCAGCTCAGGTTGAAGAGATGATGAACCTACAACAGGAAGCAGCTTACACTTTAGTTCTTGCAAAACATATTTAAAAGCAGCTTTATTTAAACGTAGAGCCGAAATGAGGTAATTTCGCAAATTACGTAAAGTGTTTTCATTACAAATTTGCTAATTTCGTTTGACAGTTCAGGCTGTCAACCGCTTGTTTTTGTTGTTTTATACATTGAATTCTGTCATTTTAAATGCGTTCCACTTTGAATGGATTCCATTTGGGTGTGTTCATAAAGTTTTTACGTAATTTCCTACCTAATTTCGTCCAAATTTGGTTGAAATTACCTCATTTGGAAATGTGAATTTGTATGGGAAATGAGATGATTTCGAATCGAATTTGGAAATTTTAAGCGAAATTACCTCATTTGCTCTAATGAAAACGTAGTATAAGATAGTTTTAGTATAGTGTGGCTTTGCAATCGCCTTGAACTGTGAATAATACTTCTAACAAAGCCAATAGTGTATGTCGTTGTGTTAAGTACAACGTCCAGCAAATACGATTGGATTTGAACACGTATTTTCTCGATGGAATCTTGAACTCGATGTAAGATGCAAAAACATTCCACTGTTACTGAAATAAAATAGGTCACACTTAGATCGGCATCCATCAAATGTGTGTCATCTGTAGTTTCCAATTTCTCAAAGACAAAGCCCTATACCATGTAGATTAAAGTCTTTCGGACACGTGCATTTACTTCCATTTGGTCGGTAGAGCGTCAAACGACATTTCTTGTTAAATTGGATGCACGATTGCGGGCCGAATTCTGTCTTTGGAAATTAGTAAGCACCCCGACAATTTCTTCGTGCAGCTTTTGATAGTTGATTTTTGCGTATTAACAAATCATTGCGAAAGTCAGACAGCCCTTCGACATCTTTCAAAGGTCCATCACAAGTCACAAGTAGCATGTAGATTATTGTCTCTTAGCAGAATATGCTGTAGCTTTGTGAGAAACGAAGTACATATGTAGTTTCTTTAATTATTTGTTAAGTATCTCAGTGGAACATTGGGTTTGAGAACCAGTTATAGCCATCATTGGAATTCATCATTGAAAATTTTAATGATGTCTTTTAATCAACATTTTCAATGATGTATTTCAATGATAGCTACATATCTGGTGCCTTAGGTAGAAACTCCAAGTCAGCAATCTAGAATCAATTATTTGATAAATTCTATCTTATGCACTAGGGAAGGTAGGATAGGTACCTGAAATACCTGTTATGCATTCTGATTTCTTGAGCATTTTTTTTTTTTGTATCCAATTGTTGGTCACTTTCAATCGTTCTACGCGGGCAAACACTGCATATTTGGCTAATTTTTTTCTGTACATGTAAAAGTCTCTTGTTCTTAAAAAAATACAACAAACTTAGTCCCCTTTCACACGAAGATACTAGTTGCTGGTGATTTTTTTGACGTTTTCTTTAAATCTCCTTAACAGTCTCCTGTACCTTTCACACGCAGATACAAAGTTGGAGGAGACTTGCTGTATTTTCCTTTTAAACTACCTTGGTTGAACGCACACAAACGTAGTGTGAAGAGAAACGTCAAAAAAGTTTCCTGAATTTGTTGACCGGGGAGATTTCATTTCCCCCTCTTTCTTCCTGCCCTTCTCGCCTATGAACTATTTGTTGCCGGCAACTCAGTTGCCCTGTGTGAAAGGGGACTTAGAGCCTGATTACACGATTCTTTTTTTCGTTCGTTTCGTTATTCGTCTTTTTGACAGGTACGTATCCTCGTGATTACACGATCCTTTTTTACATTCGTGAGACTTGATTCGTTATTTTGACATTCAGAATCTCCACGGAGGATTTATTGGAAAATAAACATTAATAATAATTAAAAAAGGGGTTTAATCACTTCTTGTTCAAATGTATACCCTATTTAGCAATGAAAAGCAATGTTAAAACTTATAATTTAAAGTTTAAAAGTTTCTCGCATAAAGGCTCTCCCAAACCAACGCGATTAATCGCCGCGACAAAAGAAAACAACAATAACAACATGTGGTTGTCAAACAAAACAACATTTTGTTGTTCTTGTTTTCTATTGTCGCGGCGATTAATCGCGTTGGTTTGGGAGAGCCTTAATGCTTTGATTTTAGGGATGAGCCATATCGAAAAATTCTTACCGATAAATCGGCACACACATTTATCGAACCGAAACATCGGTATTTTTCGAAATCGATACTTGAAAACAAAGGAAATACTTCTTCCTTTTCTATTTTAAGGACCAAATATGTTAAAATTTGACATCAAAACGTGTTTTTGATTTAAGACGTATAATAATAATGGTGTCTTTCAAAATTTATAAAAAAAAAAATGATTTCATAACATTTTGGAAAGTTAAAAAATTAAAGCTACTAAAGCATAGGCTTCTTCTTTGTACAAAAATGTAGACATTTTTCATATTAAGCTAAGTTCTTACATGTAATTCACGCCAACAAAAAGCTATCAAAACATTTACTTCTTCAGTAACTCATAAAATATACCACAATAACCTGAAAAATGATTTTACCACACCACGTATGTTTTCCCCAATCCCCAAGGGAAATTTATAAAAAAAAACACAACTTAACAGTTAAGCCTTAACTACACTGGCCACTTTTTGCAAAATTATAAAAGTAAAAATATTTTTTTCCCGCTAACGAAGTTGTTTTATGAAAAGGAATATACACATTTCTTTTTAAACCAAAATTTAAGCTTTCTGCATCAATTTTATAATTTTTCCAGTGAGAAACACAATCCCAAAATGAGTTTGAAAATGTTCACTTTTGTACTTTTTCACCTTTTTGGCTTATGTAGTTAAGGCTTTAATGTGTTTAATGCGATAACAGCTGAGTACTTTTACAAAAGCCCAGAAAATTTTTGACTTCTAACCCAAGCGCGAAGAATAGACGTGAATTTCATACTTTTTATCGATTGTTTATATTGAAACCTATGTGAGTTGTCGGCTTCTGATTTATAACTAGTTGTTACGCACCCTCTTTGCTGAACTCTTTGCTAACTCCTTTGGGTATTGAAATTATCCTTATTCCCTTTCCATGAAATAGTACCTAATGAACTTTTTTTAATCCATCAAATTCAAAAAATTATAACAAATTAATAAAATTACAATATAATTTCACATGACAATTTTCTTATTGAAAGAACACACAACTTGATAGAAAACAACAAATATTTTTGTGAACTTTCTCTCTTTGCATTTGGTTTAAACAAACTATTTGGTTTGCAAGTTTCTATTTTCTTGTATGGTCGATGTAATTTATCAAAAAATCGATACTGAAATATGTATCGATGTTTTACTTTGAATAACGAATCCCGGTTACATCGATTGCCATCATCGCTCATCACTAATCGGTTGTCAAACCAGAACGTCAAATGTTCAGCCAGAAAAAGTCTTGAAATTTTCATTCCTGCTTTCGTTACTTCATTCCCCGTACATTTCTACACCCCTCACCATATCTGTCAAAATAACGAAAGACGAAACAACCGAAAAAAAGAATCGTGTAATCAGCGTCTTAGTTAAATATTGGCCGCGTTCAACAGCACATTTGACAGTTCTGAACTGTCATTTTTAAAGCTTCTGATTGGTCAGCAGTCATAAAAATTCAGTTGACGTCGATTGACATTTAGTTACGTTTCCTACGTTTTTTTCCGAATTTTCAGATGAAAAATTCTATCTGAAAATTCAGATGACAGCTAAAAGCAACAAAAAAACAGTTCTTGATCCAGTTTTTTTTTT
Organism: Epistrophella euchroma; assembly: GCA_947049315.1. Lineage (NCBI taxonomy): Eukaryota > Metazoa > Arthropoda > Insecta > Diptera > Syrphidae > Epistrophella > Epistrophella euchroma. The sequence goes on along the minus strand of OX346245.1, from coordinate 82,562,710 downwards.
TTGGTGTGTGGTCTGTTCGTCTGGGTCTCGTATCGCTTTTCGGATTTTAATTTTAAAGTGAAAAAAATAATAAAAACATAATAAATAATTTCAGACTTTTTTGTGCGTTCAGTGTTACGTTTTTCAGAACTGAATTTTTATATCTGTCAAAAACGTGGTGATGAACGCGGCCATTCATATTAATATAGTCAAAAAAACTGGCAAAATCTAAACAAATTATTTGTTGACTTGACGTCATCTTGAAAACACAGAATTGTTATATTTTTTTATATCTATTTTGACAGTTGGTGTACGAATGGCCAGTACAACCATTCTTCAATTTACTTCATCTTTTTTGTATGGATGTGCTATTCAGTCACTGATCTCTATCACTGATCTCTATAAAACACTGGGTAGTGGATTCTCTATATGTATAAAAGTTCTTTTTGGAAGCAAATTGAATTTGATGGCTTGTACTTCCTCACAGGGACTGTCTCTTTTTTAAACTAAAGGAAAGAAAGAGATAGATGTTAGTCATCCGAAAAAAAAAAAACAAAACGTTCACTTTCACTGGCTACGTTCAATAGAAAATCTGAAATTTCTTTACTTATAGAATTTGCATTGAAACGAAATAAAATAGATCTTTAATTATATTTTATAATTTATGCTAAGAGCTATGAAGTTGAAATTTTATGTAAAAAAAATTAGCAACAAGTTTTATTAAATTTCATTAAAACTGCTTGTTATTCTGCATTAAATTTTGTTCCTTGTTTTTTAAATGTATTGAGATTATAAAAAGTTTTGTATTTAAATAAGTATTACAATTTTATTATAAAACCTCATGAGCACAAATCCACCACCAAGTAGAGCGAAAATCAAAAAGGTTCCACTTGTATGTATATACTGCAGCTCTTTTGGCACTTCTCCCAACACAAACAATTTTCCTCTGAATTTTCAGATGAGATTTTCTTGTCCGAAGTTTCAGATGAAATGTAAATAAACGTTAACTAAAGTCACTTAAAGTCATGTAACCTTTTATGACAGCTTGCCAATCAGAAGCTCCAAAAATTCAGAAATCTGAAATATTGGATGTAAAACGTAATGCATTGAACGCGGCCATTGTTGATGTGAAGCTAAGTACAGACGATTGTCAGATCTTACAATATTGTCGGATCTGTCAATGGTCTGACAATAGCGGACAATAGAGATCTCTACCAAATTGTCAGTTTCAGATGACAGCAAAAACTTGGCACAGTGACAGATGAAATTGGAAAGAAAAGAAAAAGGCGGGCTAATTTTAATTACAAAAATCTAGCTATTTTGTGCCATAAAAAGATTAAAATATCTTAAATAAAATATAAAAACATTTTTACTTGTAGATTTTCTAAAAAAAAAAAGGAAATAACAATTCCAAATATTTATTTGCCTCCAATTTGGTAGAGATCTCTATTGACAAATGTCTTACAATGTAAAATTGTCCGTTCACACGATTGGTAGATTTTGTGCCAAAGTCTGACAATTTTCTGACAATATTGTCAGCTTGAAAATTTTCTGTTCACACGGTTGGCAGATCAATAAAAATTCAAGTCACAACAAAAATTTAATTCAATTGAGGATTTCAACATCAAACATGTTTTATAGAATATCACTTTTTAAAAATGTGAATCCGTATAGTGGCTACATCAAGAAGAGGGTACTTTCAAAGTGATTTGAAAATCTAGTCTCATCGTGGTAATGCCAAAACAATTGGATTAACTACAACTGGACATCGAGGCGACGGACGACTTTACACACTACGAACGAGAAATATGCCAGAGGTCGTCAAGACGCGCTACGAAGAACAAAAGTCCATATTCTCTATCGATTTATTAAAAAAAAAGAATTTAAATCATTTTCTTTTCGAAAGACTTGCAAGAATGAGAAGATCTTGCAAAAATTGAACTCTATTGTTATTATAAATCTTTGCGTGCAAAAAATTCAGCAAGCTTACTCCAGAGAGCTTGGCTGATTTACAAAGTGACCTTGAGACTAATGTCGTTTTCGTTTGGATTTTGGGAGTGTTTTATTCTTATCGAATATGGACATTTTTTTCACTCCAAATTTTCCATATTCGATAGGAATGCAACACTTTACTTTATTTTCATCGTATTATAATATTACAAAATTATCGTTTATTTCTTTCTTTATGAAAGTGTTTACAAGATAAATTTTATTAAGTTTTATCGTCGTCAATAATAAATGGCAGTCTACTCTTCAACTTCTTTCAGCGGCGGCGGTTTCTATCATGCCGGAAGTATCTCTACTTCTTTTCTTCGTTTCTTTTTGTTTTTGCTCCGGAATGTTGGCAGCCATCCGAAGCGAGGATGAAGCTGGTTTACACGAGATCAGTGGCTTACACTTGGTATACAAAACTTAAGGTCTATGTTACACCTTAGTACAACTCGGCCAATCTGACAAAGTGATTGACCGCAATCACATCTCGACGAAACTAAAATTTAAACTGGGGTGTGCTCATCGTCATCAGCAGCCACAATCCCCGAATCCTCCATCGGTATCACCCATCTTTTCAATCGCACAGCCTCGACGACACCGTCATATGGTAATTGTGTCAATTGACAGTTGTCAACGTCTCTTATCACATATCGATCATGTCGTAAGACCTTATGTATAACGTATGGTCCCCGATATTTCTGAATAAATTTCTTATTTGTTCCTACAGTGGTGTCAATGTGCCTCATTACTACAAAGTCGCCTACCGAGTATGTCTTAGGCCCAATTCACACAGAACTGGCTTATGGTTTTGGTATGGTTCTGGCGTGGTGCATACATATGCCACGTTGTGGAATTTGCATGTTCTCTTAGGCCCAATTCACATAGAACTGGCTTATGATTTTGGTATGGTTCTGGCGTGGTGCATACATATGCCACGTTGTGGATTTTGCATGTTCTCTTATGGGACAATACACACACAGATGATGAGGCGAGGGTATGGTGCAACATGTCATCGCCACGCCATATTGAAAACTCCTGTGGCCTACGTGAACCGGCACGCCATATTGAAATCACTTGAAGATTGATCATGAGACCACTACTTTATTTATTTTTAAGTATTTTTATCACTTTATTTGTGTTAAAAAAATCTAAAAAAATCACAACGATTAGGAAAATTTTCCAAATACTAAAAAAAGCATTCCTTTGCATCAATTCTCATTAATTCACTCTGCGTTTTCAATTCACTCTGATAAATGTCGGTTTATTGTCATTTCTGTGTAAATTGAGTACCTCACACCCACTCCACTCCCGAAGCATGCCAATGACACACCAGAACCATGAGCCACTTCTGTGTGAATCGGGCCTTATGGGACAATACACACACAGATGACGAGGCGAGGGTATGGTGCGACATGTCATCGCCACGCCATATTGAAAACTCCAGTGGCCTACGTGAACCGGCACGCCATATTGAAATCACTTGAAGATTGCACATGAGACCACTACTTTATTTATTTTGAAGTATTTTTATCACTTTATTTGTGTTAAACAAATCTAAAAAAATCACAACGATTAGGAAAATTTTCCAAATACTAAAAAAAGCATTCCTTTGCATCAATTCTCATTAATTCACTCTGCGTTTTCAATTCACTCTGACAAATGTCGGTTCATTGTCACTTCTGTGTAAATTGAGTACATCACACCCACTCCACTCCCGAAGCATGCCAATGACACACCAGAGCCATGAGCCACTTCTGTGTGAATTGGGCCTTAGCCGGAACACTGTGTTTCAGAAATTGCTTTTCGTTATGCTCTTGTGATGTCTTGATAGCACTTGAGGCCTGGCTTCGAATTCCTTCTAAATCACGTCCGAACTCATTGTTCAAATTTTCATTTAGGTACTCTGTAAGTTCGTCAACTATTTTACCGCGTTGTTCTACCCCAAAAAGAAGCATACTAGGTGATTCTTTAGTAGAGCTATGAGTAGTATTGTTGATAGCGTATTCAATTTCAGACAGTTTATTGGACCAATCAGCATGATTCACGGGTTCGCTTACTTTACTTAACATGGATTTAATCACTCGGTTTACTCGTTCGACCTGACCATTGGCCTGAGGAAAAGCTACAGCTACTTTAACGTGGTCAATATTATTTTTCAGCAGATAATTTGAAAATTCTAGAGAGGTGAAACAAGTACCTCGATCCGTAATAACACGCCGTGGTCGACTATAATAGTGAAAGTACCTATCCAATGATGCACATACTTCCTTGGTACTAGTTGAGTTAACGGGGTACAAACGTACAAATTTTGTAAAAGCATCGATAACAACTAGAATATGCTTTCGTTTAGAAATTAGCGAAGGCAATGGTCCAAAATGATCCAAATGAATGGTGTCAAAGGGAAGAGGGTTTTTGGGAATACTATACAAATTGTGATCGTTGATTCGAGCGGGTGCAGAATACATTATACACTTAATGCAATTTTTTACAAATATGTCGATTTTTTTCCTCATACCCGGGAACCAATAATTTTTCCGTATTTGATTGTAGCATTTATCCACTCCCAAGTGCCCAATTTTCTCATGGATCATTCTTATGACGTTATCCTCCATTTCACCTGGTACATAAATCATCAAATTATTATCCAAATCCGACTTGCGAAAAACAAGACCATCTTGCAATTCATAATGAATTAAAAATTGTGTTTCGAGTTCAAATCTCGATTCTGAGCCACCTGGATATAAAAATCTATCTCATCCCCATCTAAAGCTGCAACAACATGACATCGACTCAACGCATCTACGTGACCCATAGATGTACCACTCCGATGTTGAATAGAGTAATTATAATTCTCGAGCTCTAGGGCCCATCTAGCAATTCTAGAATTAACATGTTTCTTATTTAATGTGAGCGTCAGGGAATTGCAATCCGTGACAATTTTGAATGGAATTCCCTCTAAATACACCCAAAACCTTCTTAACGAATATATAATTGCAAGAGTCTCAAGCTCAAAACTATGAAATTTTGACTCAGAGTCTGTTGTGGTTTTAGAAAAATATGCTACCGGATGAAACTTCCCATCTGATTGTCGCTGCATAAGGGCCGAACCAAAACCGAGACTACTAGCATCACAATGTAATTCTGTTTCTTTGGTAGGATTATATATTGCTAGTACTGATGATGATACTAATTTACTTCGTAACTCTTCAAAAGCATGCAAACACTCATCAGTGAATTCATATCTAACATCCTTACGTAATAGATCTAACAGTGGTTTAGCTATTCTGGAGAAGGAGGGTACGAAACGACGGAAATATGAAAACAAACCTATGCATGAGTGGAGTTCTTTTTGATTTTAAGGTATAGGATACTGTTCGATGGAACGAATATGAGCATTTGTAGGTTGAATACCTGAGGCGTTGACTAAATAACCTAGATATTCTATTTCATCATATCCAAACTTACACTTGCTCAATCTTGGTTCTAATCCTTTTTCATAAAGTCTTCTCAAAACTTCTCTAACCACTTCTAGATGTGATTCAAAATCAGGTGTTGCAATAGCAATATCATCTAAATATATAACTATTTTCCCTGCTTCGATTAGATCTTGAAATATCTGATGCACAAATCGCTGAAAATTAGCAGGATCATTTTTTTGCCCGAACGGCATCTGTAGGTACTCATATTGACCATCTGGTGTTACGAAAGATGTATATTGTATTGAGTCTAATTCCATGGCAACCTGATTGAACCCATCTTTCAAATCAATTAAAGTAAACCAACTTTTACCTTCCATATGCTCAACACAATCTTCGATTAATGGAAGAGGGAAATTATCTCGAATGGTCTTTTTATTCAATGCCCTATAATCAATACATAAACGTAATTCACCATTTTTTTTCTTAGTCAAAACAACTGCAGAGGCATAAGGTGACTGACTATAACGAACTATGTTTCTCTCTACCATGTCTTGAATTTTCTTACGTACCTCAGAACGTTCATACACTGACAATGGTCTAGGTGGACAATGAAATGGAGTGTCATCTGTTAAGCGAATCTTCATTTTGTAACTATGGGGCTTGCGTCCAATGTTAATTGGATTCAAATACGCACCATCAATTACTTCTTTTAGAGCGTCGACAAATATCTATTTCAAATTCTGGAACATCAATGTCAATTGCTAGCATTTGCAGAGCAAAATCATCATCACACTGTATAGGCACAACATCACTCGTCGGAATGGGGACACATTGACACTCAAAACCTGTATTTACATCAACTAAAGAAACCCCTTCATCATCAGACTCTTTATTCACCATGTCATCGGAGGCTGTACTCTAAACTTGATAACCAATGGAATCATCGGAACACTACGGCTACTAACAACTTTATTCGAATTGACCAAATCAGCAACATCAAAACATGAATGTTTAAGAAATGAACGTTTATTTACTTCAAAGTTATTATGGTTATTGTTCTTAAGTTTTATTTTAACTTGTCGTAACTGGATATTGAATAGTTTTAGAAAATTGCGTCCGAGAATCAAAGGCAACGTCATCAAGTTATCTGGAAGAACGATGACAGGTATTTCATTAATTATTCTATTACGGAATTTTATGTATATTAATATAGTACCGTAAGAATATATTTTTGCACCTCCGATTCCAAAATAACTTGTTGGCCTTGGTTTTTCAAAAATTTTGATATGACTCGGGACAACAGACTGTCTTATCAGGCTAATTGCGCTACCGGTGTCGAACAAAGAGAAAACATTCATGAATTTAGTACGCTGAGTTTGATCACTTGGAAAAACAACACTCACCATCTGTCTGGCATCTATGGAACCAAACACTTCATCCTCACTGTCGGGGCTGACCAACATTCGGGTAACGGCTGCGACGATCCTCTGGTGTTGTCGTTGAGCCCTTGGGCAGGTGTAGTGCATGTGGCCTACTTCGTTGCAATTGAAGCAGGCATTCGATGGTCTCAGTGGCTTGGGGCAATTGCTTTTGTAGTGCACAAACTTACTGCAATTGTAACATCTAACGTCGGAAAGGTTTGTGGACCTGGCAACAGCTGTGGTAGTACGTGGCTTAGGTCTGTTGCAGAGCTGTAAAAGACTGCAGTACTTTGGTAATGTAGTTAATAAAGTCGCAGTTAATTAACTTACCTATTGAATGTAAGTTAATACTGTAAATAAGTACTTTAACTGCGAAACAAGCAGTCAGCAGTCAGTACTAACATTCCGACTGTGCAGTTAAAAAAAAAGTTAATTAACTTTAAGTTAATTAACTGCAGTACTTTTTAACTGCTTTTATTCTTTTTAGTCAGTAAAAAGTCTTTGTACTGCTATGATTTAACTTTTAGTCAGTAACTACTAGATTTAACTACAGTCAATTAACTGTAAGTTTTTTTTAACTTTTTTTTCTTTTAAATTTCTTTTCTTTTTATTCCATCATGTTTCTTTTAGTTAAAAGACTATAGAAAACGTTGAAAGACTTACAGTTAATTGACTGTAGTTAAAAGACTTGCTGACTAAAAGTTAAATCATCGCAGTACAAAGACTTTTTAGTGACTAAAAAGACTAAAAGCTGTTAAAAAGTACTGCAGTTAATTAACTTAAAGTTAATTAACTTTTTTTTAACTGCACAGTCGGAATATTAGTACTGACTGCTGACTGCTCGATTTTAGTTAAAGTATTTTTGTAAGTTAAAAGACTTAATGAAATTAGTCTTTTTAGTCAATTAACTGCAGTACCGAAAAGACTGCAGTTTTTACAACTCTGGTCTGTTGGTACCAGGATCTGTTGTTGTCGTGACGGCGGCTACTTTTGATTGCGGCTTTACTGAACGCTTGTGTTCATAACGATCCAATCTGGACAGCAACTCATTATACGATCTACAATCGTTTATAAGCGTGATGTTGGTACTGCTATCGTCAAATCCATCGATGATGAACGTAAGTACTTCTGCCTCTGGGACGTCAACCTTTGCAGCAATGGATTTCATCGCTATAACAAATTCCAGGCAGGATTCACCTGGTTGGATTTTTCGACTTTCCAACTGCCTGTAGACGTCGCGATGGGAAATTTGTCGTCCGAACGTCTCAATCAACGCTGCTTTCAATTCGTCGTAGTTGACGACGCCCAGAGTGTTCAGAAAGTCCCGCGCTGTCTCTTTCAACAATCGGCGCACCCCCAGACACATCTCATCAGACGTGAACGAATGTGTAGTGGTATATTGTTCATACTCCACGAACCACTTACGAATGTCGTAGTTGCTCTTACCAGTGAAAGGGTTTAGTGCATGTTCCAACTGGTCAAAATTCACGTAGTGCGAATTGGAACTAGCGACGCCTGCACACGATTGCATCATCTTGATTTGTTGCTGTAGTAATGCCATTTCGTGTTCTAATTTTAATACCTTAATTTTCGCCTCCAATCTCCGCACTTGCACGTCGTCGTGTTGTATCATGGCATCCACACTTTCATCTGGTCGTTGGACATCGTCTACGAGTTCATCGTCTTCGAGAGTTACTCCATCCTGGCCAATCAATTCCTGATACAGTGGTCGGAGCTGGACAAGCGTAGCCGTTGGAGGAAATTCCACATTTGCTGCACTCAAAGCAGCCATGATGGCTTGCTTAGACAACTTTTGATGCGGCATTATGATTGCTTATTGGCTATACCCCACACCTGAGATATAATATTACAAAATTATCGTTTATTTCTTTCTTTATGAAAGTGTTTACAAGATAAATTTTATTAAGTTTTATCGTCGTCAATAATAAATGGCAGTCTACTCTTCAACTTCTTTCAGCGGCGGCGGTGTCTATCATGCCGGAAGTATCTCTACTTCTTTTCTTCGTTTCTTTTTGTTTTTGTTCCGGAATGTTGGCAGCCATCCGAAGCGAGGATGAAGCTGGTTTACACGAGATCAGTGGCTTACACTTGGTATACAAATCTTAAGGTCTATGTTACACCTTAGTACATTACAGTATTTAATCTTCATTTGAGTAAATATCTTTCAATGGTTTTATTTATTCCGAACAAAACACAGCACGAGGAATTTAATATAAAAGTGAGTCCAGTTGCTTTATAGATTTTTTCATTCAGTTCTGGAAAAACTACAAATTTCCTACAAAAAAAGTTTTTTTTTGTATACCTTAACTCGGCTCCAACCGTTTGATATTTCGAACAATGAAGAAATTGTCAGCAATTGTAAGATGTTTTCAATGAAAATATCTGACAATGACCAATGAGTCTGACAATGTCCTAATCGTCTGACAATGACACGAATTGTGCGTTCAGACGATTGTAAGATACCTGACAATTTTTTGTCAGATTGTCAACTGAAAATTACCTGACAATGACGTTTCTGACAATATTGTCAGACAAAATTGGGTGTTCAGACGATTGTAAGACATTTGGGACAGTATTTTCACTGACAGATCTGACAATATTGTAAGATCTGACAATCGTCTGTACTTAGCTTGAGAGTCACTGATCTCTAACCCTGTTTAGATTGTGAGTTTTCACTACGTAGTGACGACAGTTTGTTGGCGAAATCAGTGAGGTAGAAAGGGGGGCGATAGTCAGGAGAAAAACATAAAGATTGTAGTGAGCAGTCACGTTTCATATCCGAAATGTTCCACTTTTTCATTTTTGGCTTGTTTGTTGAAGGGTAAGGTGGTAACAATAAAAATAAAAATATAAAAAATTAGACGAGGGTAGAAGTAGAAAATGGTTATGCAATTGTTGATTTACAATTGCAAACATTCTGAAGCAGATTTAATTGCTCTTCCTTTCTTGTATTGACGCTATTTATTTATTAATATTTCAAACTCAAGGTTTACGGTGCTCAAAATAAAACGTTCCAATTCATAGATATTCCATAAGATTTCAGAGATGCACATGAGTGAAATCTTTTAAGTGTAGACACGCAGTGACTGTTCACTACGTAGTGAAAATGCACAATCTAAACAGGCTCAATACACTGGATAGCGCATCCATACAAGAAAGTTGATGCCATTTGAGAATTGTTATAATGTTGAGTTGCCTATTTTTTTGTATAACGGTATAAATGTATATCATAATGAAATGCAAATTTATTTACAAAATTGCAACTAAAATATTTTAAATTCACTTTTACAATTATTTTAAATTACAAAAAAATCAAATTTACAAACAAGTGATGGTTCTTTTGCTTTTTTTTCTTAGAAATTCCACTTTGGTTTTTGCCCCTCTTCGGTTGTAGTAGAATTTTTGAGATCTCAGCAACTTGAACTGGCCTTCTCAGCCTCACTGAACATACCTAAAGTGTTGAGTTGCCTCACTAAGACGGTGTTCACATTGGACTTACTCCTCGGATTTTTTTTGACGTCTATGTACTTCTTCTCGTTCGCACTTTGTGGTGAGAAAGCGATGGGCAAGTGAGGCAGGATTTTTTAAATTTTTTAAAAATTTGTGGATTTTTTTTGACGTTTCCTTTTGTGACATTTGTTTTCTCAGTATTTAGTTTTTGTTTGGAGCTTAAATACTACAGAATCAAAGTTTTTTCAATTAGAAATCAATTTATTTAGTGAATCATCAATTTTGTGATCGAAAAAGTTCTAATTAATTCTCCGACGAGCAAAGATTTGTGTTTTTTTTTTTGACTGCTGAACGTCAGAGTGAATCTGTTGTGTTCACATTACTTTGTGTCTGAACACGAGCTGACTGACTTCTGTCAAAAAAAATCGTAAATTTGAGTCCAATGTGAACACCGTCTAACATACCTAAAGTGTTGAGTTGCCTTCGTACTTGTCATCTTCAATTGGAAGTAGAAAAACTGTTATACTTTGTAGGGAATCCACTATCCAGTGTATTATAGAGATCAGTGATATGAGTCTGTGACATGCCGCCTCCATAGGCCATGAACGATGGCAGGATTATGAACATGTCTACAAAAAATCCAATGGAGGCACAAAAATCCATGACCATGTCATGAACATGTCGACGAAAACTAATTTTTGAACAAGACATGAGCTCTGTTCCAAGCTTGGCCATGAGATTTGACGTTCCATGTGTGTGAGAGAGGTAGAAGTAGTACTGAGAGGAATTTTTGTGTGATTCTCTTGCTCTCACTTATTAGTGGAATTTATCGACATGACATGAAGTGCCCAGTGCAAAAAAAACAAGCTGATTGTTGATTGGATTGTGGTTTGGATCTTGGGCTTCTGAATGTCCTGTGGAGTCGGCGTGCTAGGTAAAAAACAAAAATATTGGAAACAAGAATTCATTAGGTACAATAACAGGAATTTCAAAGTACCTCAGTAGAAATTTAATATGTAATACGTATATTAATATAATTTACTCGCGAAAAAATATGCAAACCAAACAAGAAATACTAAACTGTAATAAGTTTTATAAACAAAAATAATGGAAACAAGAATTCATTAGGTACAATAACAGGAATTTCAAAGTACCTAAGCAGAAATTTAGTATATAATACGTATATTAATATAATTTACTCGCGAAAAAAGATGCAAACGAAAAAATCATCAAACCAAACAAGAAATACTAAACTGTAATAAGTTTTATAAAAGAATCTGACGTTTTACCTCCTCACAGTTATAATCCTTCAATTTGCTTCAAACTTTTTATATGAATCCACTATCCAGTGTTTATAGAGATCAGTGGTCCATACAAGAAAGTTTATGCCCTTTGAGAATTGTTATAATGTTGAGTTGTCTATTTTTTTGTATAACGGTATAACTGTATAACATAATGAAATGCAAAATTTTTTTCAAAATTGCAACTAAAATATTTTAAATTCACTTCTACAATTATTTTAAATTACAAAGATGAATTTACAAACAAGTGATGGTTTTTTTGCTTTTATTTCTTAGAAATTCCACTTTGGTTTTTGCCTCTCTTCGGTTGTAGTAGAATTTTTGAGATCTCAGCCACTTGAACTGGCCTTCTCAGCCTCACTGAACATACCTAAAGTGTTGAGTTGCCTACGTACTTGTCGTCTTCAATTGGAAGTAGAAAAACTATTTATACTTTGTAGGGAATCCACTATCCAGTGTATTATAGAGATCAGTGCACCCACCGAAGAGGGGCAAAAACAAAAGTGGTATTTCTAAGAAAAAAAAAGCAAAAGAACCATCACTTGTTTGTAAATTTGATTTTTTGTAATTTAAAATAATGGTAAAAGTAAATTTAAAATATTTTAGTTGCAATTTTGTAAAAAAATTTTGCATTTTATTATGTTATACAGTTATACCTTTATACAAAAAAATTCAACATTATAACAATTTTCAAATGGCATCAACTTTCTTGTATGGATGCGCTATCCAGTGTATTATAGAGATCAGTGAGTGGGCGGAATTTACCCTTCTCTTTCTTACTCATACAAAATCTACCCATCTCACTGGATGCGCCGTCCGTCAAAAATACAATGTAAACAGGCACTTATAGAGATCAGTTGGAATCTCACTGGATGCGCCGTCCGTCAAAAATACAATGTAAACGGGCACTTATAGAGATCAGTGGGAATCCACTATCCATCGTATTATAAGATCAGTGGTAGGGTGGTGTTAAGATAATACAGATGCCCAAGATCCAAACCACAATCCAATCAACAATCAGCTTGTTTTTTCGCACTGGGCACTTTATGTCATGTCGATAGTTATGTCGATAAATTCCACTAATAAGTCAGAGCAAGAGAACCACACAAAAATTCCTTTCAGTACTACTTCTACCTCTTTCACACACATGGAACGTCAAAGCTCATGGCCAAGCTTTGAACAGAGCTCATGTCTTGTTCAAAAATTAGTTTTCGTCGACATGTTCATGACATGCCGCCTCCACAGGCCATGAACGATGGCAAGATTATGAACATGTCTACTAAAAATTCAAGGGAGGCACAACAATCCATGTCCATGTCCATGTCCTGTGGAGTCGGTGTGTGACATGGATTATTGTGCCTCCATTGGATTTTTTGTAGACATGTTCATAATCCTGCCATCGTTCATGGCCTGTGGAGGCGGCATGTAAGATAAATACAAAAGAAACTGAATATGAAGAAATGAATCATCGGCTGTCATTTGAGTATGCCTACAAGCTCTATCAGATAAAAAATGAGAAGGTATGTGTAAAAATGGCGGTATAAAACTCATACATTCACAGTATATATCTTCACAACTTACACATTCACAGTACTTATCTTCACACCACCCTGCTATATTGTTGTTGGATTTCACATCTATTCATCGACACAAAATTAAATTACAAGTACAACAATGTAAACAAATGGGTTTTGGAGGGTGAAACGTACGAAGGATTCATTTCTTCATATTCAGTTTCTTTGATAAATACTGTGAATGGGTGAGTTTTATACCGCCACTTTTACACATACTTTCTCATTTCTTATCTGACACGCTGACTTCACAGGACATAAGATGCCCAAGATCCAAACCACAATCCAATCAACAATCAGCTTGTTTTTTCGCACTGGGCACTTTATGTCATGTCGATAGTTATGTCGATAAATTCCACTAATAAGTGAGAGCAAGAGAATCACACAAAAATTCCTTTCAGTACTACTTCTACCTCTCTCACAAACATGGAACGTCAAATCTCATGGCCAAGCTTTGAACAGAACTCATGTCTTGTTCAAAAATTAGTTTTCGGCGACATGTTCATGACATGGACATGGATTTTTGTGCCTCCATTTGATTTTTTGCAGACATGTTTGTCAGAAAATCACCCTAAAATCTAAACTCATCTTATCGGTCTGGCTACTGCCTGTTAACCGAACAAACCTTTTTTCTCATATTCTCCTTTGAACGAGACTCGTCAAGGCAGAGACGAATCTATCTTTCCTTTTTTGTCAATGGTTTTTGACTCTGAAATTGCGCATCGAGACAGATTTCAAAAATTAGCGTGGCAACAGCCAGTTTCTTTGAGGAGATACATTTTAACTTGGAAGAAGAAAAGACTGTAATTTAAAACGCTACACTAAAGTAAAAGCAAAATAAAATTAAAGTTGTTTAAAATCGGGCTTTCTTTTTTATTGGTTAATGGTCACAAAAAGCAGTGACATTTTTTTAAATTACATCAGTATAAATTATCAATATGCCGGTGACACGATCTCCGGAAAACAATGAAGCAGGCGGCCTGCAGAATCCTCCAGAACAACAACAGCAGGTGCAACCGCAGCGAAGACGAGCCACGTGCAAAGTATGCCAGGAGCCCTACAACGAAGAAATGATCTATGGTGATGGGGTATGTAGAAAATGGTTTCACTTATCATGTGAAGGTTTAAGTAGTAGTCAGGCCGATGAGTTGAGTAGATGGGTATGCAAAGCGAGTAGAAATTCTTTGCAGGGAAGTACATGCTTTAAATGAAGTCGCGCAAAAAACAATCTATAGTAAAAAAAGAAGAACTGTGATCCAGGCAGCGATGGAAAAGTTCAACAACGCCAAAGAAAAATACATCTCTCTAACTGGGAGTTTCGTCGATCAATACGAAGATCCACTGCCAACTCCAAGGTCAGAAGAGACACGCGAAATGGTTGCTGAAGGGGACAACGAGTCAGAGGGACGGTCAGCAACTTCAAAATCAACATCTATGTCAACAGCTACGAGATTCAAGATGCGATTGTTGGGGAAGCAACGTAAAGTATTGAAGGAGCAGCGTCTAAATCTTCAATTAGGGCACGATGTCCTTAAACAGCAGCAGGATCTAGTTGACCAAGCATCTGTCTGCGACCTCCATTTTGACGATGATGAAAATAACCAGGTAGAACACATTCCAGACTGCGTTAACAACATCAAACTGGAATCCTCAAGCGCGTGAATTCAATCCGAGCGACAAAATACCTGATCAGTTAAATCCGGACACAACCATCAGCTGTGAATATAAACCACCATTCAATCAGAGACAAATTGCGGCTCGAAAAATCTATAGAGCACTTCCAACATTCACAGGCGAGTTAGGTTAGGTTAGGTAAGTGGGCTGACAGTTGATCTTGTTACCGTCACACTTAGATCAATGTAGATCCATTGTGATACCCTATTGGAAGAAACCTATACTAAAAACAGGACGTGACATATCCCCGTAGAGGGATAGATTTCGGCAAGTAGTTGCTTAAAGATATCGGAGGTTACAGGAACTTTTCCTTGTAAGTGTCGTCAGTGCGTAGACACCGGGTTGAGGGAAGGTTGCGTCACCGTAGTCCTTTGAGGGCGTGATCTTCCCCTTTACCCCCACTTGGTGGATCATTCCCCCCACCAGGCCCGGAGGAGCGTTTGGCTCCCCGCAACGCCTGGTGGGTGGGTTGATAGGTCAGTGGTTATGGTGTGTGCATCTGCTTGTTACGTCAGTCTGGAATAATCGAGAGGGCCGTCCCCACAACAAGAGTATTATACCAATCTTGTGAAGGAGCGACCATCGCAATTGCAATGAAGCACGCATTCACCGCAGGAGCGGCAAGAACTGGTGTAGGGCTTACTGCCCAAACTCCTTTATCACCACCCCTACAGGAAAATGTGCGTCTTGCAGAGGTCATATGTTTGTTTTATTTTTGTGGGTCGGTTTGTTGAATTGTATTTAGGGACTCTCGAGCCATTTGGTAGCATTGATGAACTTTAAAAGATTCTTGCTAGGAATGTTAGAGAGTTCCTCTAAATCGTCAAAGAAGTGTTTCCCGAGGAGTCTGCTTCTCAGATGACATAGTGCAGGGCAGTGACACAGGTAATGAGGAGTATCTTCATGAACTTCCTCGTCACCACAGCCTCTGCATAGGTCATCCGGGCTGAGTTGCATCTTTTTCTTGTGGTAGCCCAATAGGTTGTGGCCTGTTGTAATACTCACAAGAAGAGAAAGTGACTTTTTGTTTAAATTTATTATGTCTTTCGTTCTTTGTTTGTTAAATTCCGGCCATAACTTCCTAGTTATGATGCACGTATCAAGTGAGCTCCATCTTCTGTTTGTTGAAGAAAGAACTTTGCACTCCATTTCTTTTTTGAGATTACAGGGTGGGATTCGGACCGTTGGATCTGTCTGAAATAGGTCAAGTGTTGAACCACTTCTTGCCAATTCATCAGCACTCTCGTTGCCTGGCACACCACTGTGACCAGGAACCCAACAGAGCCTTACGTTGTGCTGTGTGCCAAGAAACCTGAGCACTTCGCGACAGCGATTAACAAGCTTCGATTTGATTTCAATGGCAGAAATCGCTTTTATAGCTGCTTGGCTATCAATGAAGAAGGTGATATCAGCTTGTGGTATTGCCATCATTGAGACCTGTTTGGCAGCTTCCGCCACGGCCAAAACCTCAGCTTGGAAGACACTGCTGTAGTTAGGCAGTCTGAATGAGCTGGCTAGTCCAAGAGTTTCTGAAAAGAAACCTGCACCAACCCCAGCATCCATCTTGGAGCCATCGGTGTATATTGAGACCATCGATGCGCCGATAGATGGTATGCTAGTTTGCCAGTCCTCTCTGCTAGGAAAGGCGGTTGTGAACGGTATGTGAAAGTCTAAACGGGGTATTAAGTAGTCTGTGCTTATCTTATTTCCCATGAATTTCTGTAGAATCTGAGCATGACCAAAGTTGTTTTGTTTCCAACTACCTGTTTGGCTAAGTTGAAGTGCACTTTTGGCAGCCGATTCTTGTGCGTATAGATCGAGGGGTTTTAAGTTGAGTAAAGCTTCCAAGCCCGCTGTGGGGGTGGACCTCATAGCCCCAGTGATTCCAATACAAGCCATTCTTTGAACTTTGGTCATGATTTTAAGGTTGGAAGCTTTTTCTAATGCATTCCACCAGACTACATTACCATATGTCAGTACAGGTCTAACAATGGCCATGTACATCCAATTAATAATTTTTGGACTTAGTCCCCAGGTTTTGCCAAAAATCCTGTTGCATGAGTAGAATGCGAACATGGCTTTGTTGGTTCGTTCTTTAATGTTTAGACTCCAGTTAAGCTTCTTATCTAAAATCACACCTAGGTACTTTGCGTGATCAGAGATCTTAAGCTGAGTACCTTCAATAGAGGGAATTCTAAAAGAAGGTAATTTCCTTTTATTTGTGAAGAGGACAAGTTCGGTTTTTTGCGGGTTGACCGCTAGTCCGCATTTCTTAGTCCAGGTATTCACTACTGTTAGGGCATTTTCTATTAATTCACTAATTGTGGAGGGAAATTTTCCTGTCGCTAATAATGCTACGTCATCCGCGTATGCGATTACCTTGACTCCACTATTCTTGAGTATTAACAGAACTGCGTTCATCACGAGTGTCCAGAGAAGTGGAGATAGAATCCCACCTTGTGGAGTTCCTCTGGAAGTAGATACCTTGATCTGTACTCCTCCTAGCTCTGATTTAATTAGTCTGTTTTTTAACATGAACATAATCCATCTGATGATGGTGTTATTCACATTTAAATTTACGAGTGCCTCTTCTACCGCTTCGTTTTTGACATTATTGAAAGCTCCTTCAATGTCCAGAAACGCAGCGAGGGTATAATCTTTGTCTTTTAGAGTTTTTTCAATCGTACTGACGACATTGTGTAATGCTGTCTCTACACTCTTGCCTTTTGTGTAAGCATGTTGAGCTGGAGAAATAGCTTCCGGGCTCAATGTGCTGCGTATATGATTATCTATTAGTTTCTCGAAAGTTTTAAGGAGAAAAGACGTGAGACTGATGGGTCTCAAGTCTTTAGCATTCGTATGACTGGGCTTACCAGCTTTCGGAATGAAAACTACCTTGACTTCACGCCACGCTACAGGCACATATCCCCATTTTAGGCTACAAAGGAATATGTTTTTTAAGTGTGGGATAACTTGGTTTTCACATTTTTGTAACATCATGGGGAAGATGCCGTCCAAACCAGGTGATTTGTACGGTGAAAAGGAATTAAAAGCCCATTTTATCCTTTCTTCCGTAATCAAATCCGTAGGTATAGTGTTTTCTGTATATGGCTCTACTTGTGGGTTAAGATTCCCATCGGAGGTACAGCCAGGGAAGTGGGTGTTAACCAGGAGTTCTAGTGTTTCGCCGCACGATTCTGTCCAATGTCCATTAGATTCTCTAAGAGAACCTATGACAGTTGGTGATTTGGCAAGAATTTTCCTGAGTCTTGCTGATTCGTTAGTGTTTTCAACTTGACTGCAGAAACTTCTCCACGAAATACGCTTGGCTCTTAGTGTTTCAGTTTTGAATTTCTTTTGGCTGGTTTTATAAATCTCCCAGTCATTGTCTGTTCTTGTGCGCTTGGCGACATTGAAGAGTCTTCTCGTCTCTTTCCTTATGTTGCCAAGTTCGTTTGTCCACCAGGGTGGTTTCTTTTTACCCTGTCTGCATGGTTTTAGTGGGCAACTTCTTTCGAAGGCTTTACCGAGAATTTCAGTGAGGCTATTAGTAGCACTGTCTATGGATAAAGGTTCTAACAACTCGTTGGTGCTGAGTTTACGAATTTCAGTCCCTACTTCCCTATTGAAAATTTCCCAGTTAGTCTTCCTGAGATTTCTAAAAGGTTTACGGGGGTCTATGGTGTCAGGAATTAAAAATTCTATCAGCCTATGGTCAGAAAAGGATTCTTCTTTCAGCACCTTCCACTGGTCAATGCTGATAGTATCCGAGTTGCTTGAAAGAGTTATATCGAGTACCTCCTTTCGATTTTTGGTAACAAAAGTAGGTTCTTTGCCTCTATTTGCTATTAAAATGTTGTTTTCTATGATAAATTCAAAAAGTAACTCACCCCTTTCATTGGTGTCGGTACTGCCCCATTGTAAATGGTGAGCGTTGGCGTCGCAGCACACAACAGCATCCCATTTTTCTAGTGCAGCGCGTTGGAGGAGTTTTTTGGTTTCCTCAGCCGGAGGTCCTTCAATCCCGTCCCCAGGCATATAGCAAGATGCTAAGATGAGTGGTGGGAGCCCGGCACGTTCAAAAAGTACTGTTGTTTGGTCTGTACAACTGTATGTGGATAGAAGAAAGAGATTAATCTGTTTTCTTGCTACGATACAGGCTCTGATTTTGCTGTTAATACCTACATTTGTGGTCTTGTACAGTGACAGTTCTGCCACCTGCAAACCAGGGTTCTTGAATCAGGGCAATGTCTATTTGTCTACTCTCCATGAGGTAGACTAGGTTGGCGCTGGCAGCTTTACTATGATGGAGATTGATTTGAATTAATTTCATAAGTTTAAAGAATCCCCCCCCCCCTTAATTACCTTTTTTATGGAGGGTAGCAGCCGCAACTTGCATCGGTTTATACCGACGCGCACCTTAAAATCGATCTGCCGGAGAAGCGGTATTGACTTGTGATCTAGGATCACTACCACTTCCGTGCCATCCTTGGTCTTCTCACCCATCTCAGCTACCTCCCAGTTTTGACTGAGCTGGTCGGTATTGAGTGACCTGAGGTAGCGTTCAACTCGGTCCCTCGGGATGAGCGGTCCTCTGAGCATTAACTTCGCTCTTGGCCTTGAGAAATCTTTAATTTCTTTCTTCCCCATGAGGCGAAGGTCAGCGTTGGGCCAAGGGGCTATGGCTTTTCGCACAAAATCTGTAAGCCATGCGAGGGTCTGTGCATCCTCACATGACAGCAACTTGAATCCTTGAAAGGTGCCGAGGGTACCGAAGAGTGGTGGAGACCGGCTACTTACGATAGCCTCATTTACCCCTTCAAGGATTCGAAGTTCGATGAGTTGCCATTGGTCCTCCGTTAGTTTACGGGTAGGGTTGCCATAGTCGACTATGGCCACTTGGTGCCCTACCGGTACCCTGGAGATCCTGGCCTTTTTGTTTTTGTTCGTCGGTGAATTTGTCGGTGTATTTGTGTCGTTCCTCGCCCTTTTGGATGAACCCGCTACAGCTAGTGGGTCAGTGGGGGGTCTCTCCATAGACGCTCCTGTAGCGGGGTTCCTAGGGCTTGGAATAGTCCTGTTTGCGTTTGTAGTTCGTTGTGTCGTCTGGAGCCGTTGTTTGGATCTGTCCAGAGCCAGCCGCTCCTTAGCCGTTAAGGTTTCAGGGTTTTTTGCGGCTAGATGCCGGACAGTCCTCTCAGCGTTCCGTATCTGTCGTCGTCGTATCTGTTTTTCACCGAGGATTCTCTTTACCTTGCGCTGCGCAGCAGGTTTTGCCTTGCATTGTTTGGATAGATCCACCTCGATTGTCGTGTCTGTCGTGTCCTTGGTCAGTATAGTACTCCCAGTGCGGTCACCTGGCTGGGAGGAGCAGGACTCATCCAGGTTACAGGTAGGGCTGAGGCCCCGCATGCAACCCAGGAGTTTACTGCTTCCCCCTACCTCACCCTGAGCTACCTTATTTCCGTCCAGGCCCGAAGGTGACAACGGCACCTTACAACGCCTGTCTGGTGTGTCGGGTAGTTTGTTGGTGTGTGCCTTAACTAGGACCGTCCGTTTATCGAGTTGCCTTGGTAGCGATGAGGTTGACGCAGGTGATTTGCAAGTTTGGCTACTGCCTTGCAAGCTCTTCATCTGCTCCGATCTCCCGCCCACCTCTCCCGTTGATATCTTACCACCCGCCAGGCCCGAGGGAGCAGGGGGCTCCCCACAACGTCTGGCGGATAGATCGGATATCCCGGAAGTTGGTACGCTCTCAGTCAGGTCAGTCTTTGCCGGTGTGGATGAGGGGATCGGCCTTACCTTGGTATGGGTTATGCCAACACGCGAGGGGGGCGGTCCCATCAGTCCACTTACGCTGGTGTTTTCCCCAGGAGGAGTCTCTTTTGAAGTATGAATTTGTGGTTCATACCTCATTGGAAACTCCTTCTGCAGAAAGGCACGTGCGTTGTGCAGTCGTTTGCGGTCTCTTTCGTCAAGTTCCTCCCAACTCCTTGTGCCAAGTCGTTTGATTGTCTTCCTACAGTTGGAGATTCTGCTCCGCCTGGAGGTGGTAGACAATCCTGAGAGGTCGGAACTGGCAACGGAACAGCAGTCAATGACATCGTCACTGTCAACTGTACAGATGCTAGCTCCGTCCTCTACCCCGAGATTGGCAAAAGGGTTGAGAAGCAAGTCCTCTTCTTCGTCCGTCATTGTCTTTGTTATGTCGTTCTTGTCTATATCGTTCGAGTAAAGTATGTTTTTTGTCACTGGCGACTTAGCTTCTTGCGAAGCCAAGCCCTCGCCGGCAGCCGTGACTTCTGCCGACACTTTAGCGTATATCCCCGCTAGATTTTTGTTTGTTTTGGTTGTCTCTGTCATGTTTTGTCATAGGTTTGGGGTTTCTTAGTTAGTTACAATCCACAGCTGTCCAGCTGCAGACTTAAGGATGCAAAAAACCACAGCTGGCCAGCTGAGGATTCTAACGTAAGCCTCCTCACCGCGACAAGGTGAACCCCGTCGAGGAGGTCACAGGCGAGTTAAAAGAATGGTCCATGTTTAAACGAATGTTTGAACTATCGACAAAAGAATGCGGCTATTCCAATGAAGAAAATTTAATGCGTTTTCAACAATCACTCAAAGGCAGAGCTAGAAACGAGGTGGCAAAGTCAATTATGCGAACCATCATGCATACCAGACATTATGGAATGTCTTAAGCCCAAAACAGATGTGCAGCTTTTTCCCCATGCAGCGAAATTAGGAATAGAGATATCGTGCAGAAAAGGCTGCATGCAGAGCCTGGAATATGTCAGCGCTCATAAGAACCTGTGTAAATTTATTTTCGCTGCATTGGAAAAGGCTGCACATCTGTTTTGGGCATTATGCTAGCATTTGGACAGCCCACAGTCATTCTTAATGCTCAGATTGACAAGATAAGTAAATTTCCACCTGTGAGAGGAGACAAGTTGGAATCCATAATTCAATTTTCGACAGTAGTCACTAACATGAATGCAGTTATGAAGGCAACGTCATTAGAAAGTCAATATGACAATCCTTTATTGCTTAAAGAACTGTTGAAGAAATTGAATAATGATATGAAAATGAAATGGGCTTCATATGCTTACGAAAGTAACGTCTCAGGGGTTTTAGCATTCGGGTCTTGGTTGAAAATAGAAGCAAAAAAAGTATATTCCATATTACCATCGTTCGAGAGAGCCGAGAAGCAGCCATCTAAAAGAGAAAGCAGAATTAATGTTCACGTTATAAATGATTCATTCCATAAATGTATAGCTTGTTCCAATAAATGTAAATCAGTAGAATCTTGTGTAGTTTTTAAAAGTTTTCCTTCAGCTGACAGGTGGGAAAAGGTCAGAGCTTAAGCTATGCCGACAATGTTTAACCGTCCATAGGATGAAATACCCGTTCAATTGTAAGAAGGCGGTTAAATGTAATGTAGCCGGTTGTAGTCGTTAACACCATCCACTTATGCATTTAGAAGTTAACTCACAAAATAATCTACCCGTAGTAGAATCACAACAGAACAGCCATACGAGATTGGATGATGAATTTCAGTTCCAATATTTACCTGTAATACTACAGCATGGAAACAAAAAGCCACAAGTGATGGCGTTTTTGGATGGCGGTTCCAGTGGCACCCGAATTGAAGAAGACGTGGCTGAGCATTAGGGATTAAAAGGCCCAAAAGTAATTCTGAATTTGAAGTGGACAGCCAATGTGACACGTCAAGAAGAATCAACTAAGGTTTCCGTACATATCTCCGGTGTATATGAAGGCGCTAAGAAATATGTAATTCCCGAAGCACATACGATTGAAGAACTCAACTTACCAAAACAAACCTTGTGTTATGAAGAGCGAGCGAACAAATATAATCATTTACGAGGCCTTCCAGTCTGTTCATACAAATTAACACAACCCAAGATAATGATTGGGATCAGTGATTGGCACTTGGCAGTCCCCATCAAAACACGATTGGCTGGAGATAAGGATCCTGTCGCGACCAAGTGTAAATTAGGATGGTCAGTGTTTGGGTCAAAGCGAAAATCCAACTACGAAAGTGTGAATTACCACGTCGAAGAACATCGCGAACCTGACGATGAGGATCTGCATGAAAGTATGAAAAGGTTTTTCTCCTTCGATACTCTGGGGGTCAGAGTGCCCAAAGATGATTTATCGTCCCAAGAAGATCGCCGAGCTACATCCATGATGCAAATTACGACAAAGCTTGTGGGACAAAAATATGAAACAGGTTTGTTATGGCGTTGTGATGATGTGGACTTACCCGATAGCTATCCGATGGCTAAATTCAGACTAAAAACGCTTAATCGACGGTTAGAGAAAAATCAACAGCTAAGATTTGAGATGCAGAACCAAATAGCTGCCTACTTAAATAAAGGCTACATTCGGAAATTGGAACAAAGCGAGTTTAAAAACCAGCACAAGCGTATATGGTACCTTGCTCTCTTTCCCGTAATTAATCCAAATAAGCCGGGCAGAGTGCGAATTGTTTGGGATGCGGCCGCAAAGGTTAATGGTGCTTCTTTACTGGCTGAACAGAATAGAATGACGGAACTGAAGCCGCAGACGGAACTGGAAGAGCTGTCAAAAAGTGTCGTACGTTATTTTTTTTACATGTCCACAATGGAGCTGTACAGCTTTTAAAGTATTTTGAAGAAAAACAAAAGAATATTATTGTGTACAAGCTCAGAATTCACATTTTTTGTTTCTAATAATTTTCCTTTTAATAAATAATTTTTTTCGCGATACAAATAACCACAATATTTTTTTCCGACCCAAAAAGTTATTTTTTTTCTTCATACAAATTGAAACGTCAAAAGTGCCGTACGTCAAAAGTTAAAAGTTGGCGAACTCTTCCGTCTGCGTCTGCAGCTCCGTATGCGTCTACGTTCCGTTGTGTTCGCAAAATTAAATTTGCGTGTATTTAATATTTTGACAGCTATTCCGGCTCCGTCTCCAGTTCTGTCTGCGTCACCATTCTGTTCAGCCAGTTAAACTCATTCCTTCTGAAAGGACCTGATCAGCTCTCATCCTTGTTTGGTATTCTTTTTCGATTTAGGGAAAATTCTATAGCAATATGTGGTGATATTTCCGAAATGTTCCACCAAATCAAATTAATTGAGGAAGATCAACAAGCCTGCCGATTTCTATGGAACGATCGAGAAGATGAGGAGCCAAGCGTATATGTAACTCAAGTAATGACCTTTGGAGCAACTTGCTCGCCAAGTAGTGCTCAATATGTGAAAAATCTGAATGCTAAACAATTTGAAAGTGATTATCCTAGGGCTGTAAAGACAATTGTGAACAACCACTACGTCGACGACCTACTCGACAGCGTCGCCACAAAGGAAGAAGCAGTCACACTAGCTGAACAGATTAAGAAAATTTACTCGGCAGGAGGGTTTCATATACATAAGTGGAAATCAAATTCTCGTGAAGTGTTGTTGGCACTAGAAAGTTCACATGAACAGATGTCTGAGCTTGTCAATCTTAATAAAGAAGCAGAACAAAATACTAAAAAGGTTTTGGGTATGTGGTGGGACACACAATCAGATTCATTCACTTTCTCATTGAAACTCAACAAAGGTAGCAAAAGTGTTTTGAATGGCCAACATAAACCAACCAAACGTGAAGTTTTGAGAATTTTGATGTCGATTTTTGACCCTTTAAGCCTAGTACGCAGATCACGCTTAAATTTATCTTCCATACGAATTTCTCCCAAAGATAAATTTTAGCAAAGATTTTTAGCAAGGCAGTACGCAGTTCACGCGAGAAATTTAAAAAATCTCCACTTGACTTAGCAAACGAAATAATGCTCAACGCATTCTTTCACAGATAATTTTTGACATTTGTGCTTTTAGCAAACGATTGTAGAGATAAGAATTGTAAAGATAAAATTTAGTTTAGCTTGAACTGCGTACCTGGCTTTAGGGTTAATTAATCACTTTACAAGTTATTTAAAAGTCTTGTTACAACAAATATGGTGCTCCAAAATAGATTGGGACGATGAGATTGCAGAAGAGCAATACGACCAATGGCTAAAGTGGGTTCAAAACTTCATGAAGTCGAAACCATCCATATTCCCAAATGTTACACAACAAAACCATCGATATGGGATGCAGAGAATATACAAATTCATATATTCGTTGATGCCAGCAAAGACACCAGTACAGCAGTTGCTTATATGAGAATCCAGTCTGAGGGTAAAGTATCATGCACACTTATGGCCTCCAAAACAAAGGTTGCACCGATCAAACTTATATCGATTCCGAGGTTGGAACTTACTGCAGCATTGATTGGAGCTAGACTTGCGTGCAGTATTCGACAATCATTAAGCAATCCAATTAGCAAAATCTTCTACTGGTCGGATTCGGTTACTGTGTTAAGATGGTTAAAATCGGATGCTAAAGCAACAAAGGGTCAATTTGTTGCATTTAGAATTGCTGAAATACAAGAACTAAGCAATATTGGAAATTGGCGATATATACCTTCGGATCTACATGTGGCTGATGATGCGACTAAATGGAAAAAGGGACCATCCCTTTATATGAATGATCGTTGGTTTAGATGACCCAAATTCCTACATAATGACGAAATTCAATGGCCGGACGACATCTCACTGCAATCAAATCCAGATGTTGAAATCCTTGAGGCAGTTCACCATGTTTGGGAACCAGCTATTAACATCGAAAAGTTTTCAAGTTGGTTTAAAATGTTACGACTCACAGCCTTTGTACATCGGGGTATTCACGTGTTATTAAATAAAAAACCTAAAATTAATTCGAAATTCGTAATGTCATATGAATAAAAGCGTGCTGAGATCTCATTATTTTAACTAATTCAAAGTCAGTGTTACGAAAATGAAATAAAGTGTTTAAGACAATACGGTAATCTATTCGGTAGTAAAAAACGATTCAGCAATGAAATAATTTCTCTAAAACCATACCTTGACGACAATTAATCACGAGACAGTAGTGAACGAGATAAGAAAAAAATACTACATCCCTAGACTGCAGCAGTTCCTGAAGCGAGTTCAAACGTCTTGCAATCGTTGCAAAATACTTCGAGCAAAACCAGGCGTATGACGCCTTACACCCCTCCATTTACCTACACAGCAGTGGACTACGGTGGACCCTTTGAAGTGGTCAATGGACGAAAAGTGGAAAAACGGTGGATTTGTCTATTCACATGCTTGGTTGTACGAGCGGTTCATATAGAAATTGCCTATAGTTGCAGCACCGATTCGTTTATTTTGTGTTATCGAAATTTTCTAAGTCGCAGAGGACCCGTAAAAAAAATATTCAGTGATCGGGGAACGAATTTCGTGGGGGCCGAAAAAATTCTAAGAAAAGACTTAAAGCAAATCGACTCACAAACTATAGCATCTAAGTTCGTTAGCGCAGATCTCGAATGGTATTTCCACCCTCCTGGGTCACCACACATGAACGGGTGCGTCGAACGTTTAATTAAATCAGTGAAAATTGCTTTGTATGCTATCAGCGACATCACCACTTACAAACCTAACGATGAGCTGTTTCGGAGTTACTTAATGGAAGTTGAGTATATGATCAACTCAAGACCCTAACCTACTTACCTTTGGACAGTGAAGAATCCGAATCTCTGACTCCTAACCATTTTCTGCGGCAGTTAGCTGGAGGTTCGTCACCAATTCCTTTTGAGGACGTAAATCAGAACGTAAAGCTGTATAAAACAAACGCACTAATGTCTCAACTGTACGCGAAGCACTATAGGGCTTTTTAACAAACAGCAATATATCTCTGTCTCGTTCATATTTAAATGTCAAACTAAAATTTTTGGCACAATGACATTTAAGTGGCAGCCATTTGTTTGGTTTATTTTGGAGGCAAATAAATATTTCGAATTGTTTTTTTCCTTTTTTTTATAGAAAACATGCAAGTAAAAATGTTTTTATACTTTATATAAGATATTTTAATCTTTTTATTGAACAAAATAGCAAGATTTTTGTAATTAAAATTAGCCCTCCTTATTTTTTCTTTCCAATTTCATCTGTCATTGTGCCAAGTTTTTGCTGTCATTTGAAACTGACAATTTGGTAGAGATCTCTATTGGAAAAGGTGGATTCTGGAATACTTACCAACATTGACCAGAAGAGAGAAGTGGACTAAGCATGTTGAACCCCTTCAAGAAGGAGATATAGTTTTGGTTATCAATGAGAGTTATAACCTATTCACACCGGAACGAAATCTAGATTTCGAGCAAAAATCACCAAATCTCATCGAAATCAACAAGATTTCCCATACATTTTCAGATTTCGTAATCTAGTAGATTACAACCAAATCTCCTCCAAATCTACTTGTAACAGTATAAATGTGAAACAAACATACTTAATTACTCATTTTTCTCTTCAGTATAACAGTTCAGTAAGAAAACATAAACAATGAAAAGAGAGTTTGTTATGTGTAGTGTACAGAGGTGGTGGGTTTCCATTCCATTTGGTGGGTTTTTTTAATAGAAAAAGAGAGAGAAAATTTAAATTTTGGAAATTGTCCTGGGAATTTTCACTAAATATCAATGGATTTTTTTCGTAGTTACTATTATCACTAAGAATCGTTTGAAATGTCAAACAAAATCTAGTTATGTGCGCAGTGTGAACGATTCAATGAGATATGGTAATCTCGTTGCCGAAATCTGAGATTTCGGTTCAGTGTGAAAACCGTATTACCCCCGCAAATCAGGGCCTAAAGGCAGAATACTCAAAATTCATATGTCTAAAGTAAAAGTAAAAATATTTTTTTGTGAAAAAGAATGTATCCAATTCTTTTTAAACCAAAATTTAAGCTTTCTAGATCATTTTTATAAGTTTTCCAGTGAGAAAAACTATCCCAAAATGAATTTGAAAATTTTCACTTTTGTACTTTTTCACTTTTTTGGCTTATGTAGTTAAGGCTTAAAGATGATCAAGTTAGAAGCGCTACAGTCAAAACTGCAGATGGAATTTATGATCGACCAGCTGTTAAACTAGCCAAATTGGACATATGTGAAGATGTACATTTAAACAAAGCACTGGATCAATGTACCGGGGAGGAGAATGTCAGAAAATCACCAACATAGTTTGCATACACCCTAAAATCTAAACTCATCTTATCGGTCTGGCTACTGCCTGTTAACCGAACAAACCTATTTTCTCATATCTTCACATATGTGAAAATGTACATTTAAGCAAAGCACTGGATCAATGTACAGGGGAGGAGAATGTCAGAAAATGACCAACATAGTTTGCATACACACTAAAATCTAAACTCATCTTATCGGTCTGGCTACTGACACTGATCTCTATAATATACTGGATACCATTCAAGTATAATAGTTTTTTTCATTCCAATTGAAGATGACATAAGGTGGCTGAGTGGCCAATTTTGACATCTATGTGAAACAAAAAAAAAGTAGTTTGAGGTTATTTTTTTTTTGTGAAATCAACAAAATAAAACTGTCAGTCAGTCTTTTCATTTTTTTTTTGTTGTATCCGATATTGGTACAAAAATATATTTTAAACTTGTCAAAAGTGGAAACGAGATCCAGGCACACCGCAAGTTCATCGAAAAATTTGGGCCTGTGCCGAGATTTAGCTATTTCAGCGAGTGAGGTGAGATGACTCGCCTTACTCGCCGACTCATCTCACTTCATTCGCAAAAGTGATTTAGCTATTAAAGTGAAATGAGTAATTTCGAATCAAGTTTCGAACACATGAAATGTCATAAACAAAGGCTATCTTTTAATTCGTTGTCTTTGGTTTTGTTTGTTTGAGGTTTAATTTTTCAATTTTGTATTTTTATTTTAATTAAACTTTATCGAAAAACTTAGGAAAACAAAATTTAATTAATGTGTGACTTTATTGTAAAGTTAGTGTGCCCTAAACATTCTTCCAAAGTTTTGTAGTTAGTCTTCACAAAGTTGATGAGATCGTCCTTGCGATGCTGAATTATATTTTTCACTTGTGTTAAAAAAATTTATACCTACAAATAAAATGTAAATAACAAATTAAAAATGTTCATCAAATATCATTTTTACATAAATGTATGTTTGTATAAAAAAAAACAAATCTTTTATGTGCTGCATACTCAATTTTACCTACATACATTGTTGTTTTGCTAGTTCGTTTCATATACGTGAATAGGTATGTTAAAATTCCTTTGAAAAATTGGAAATTTACCAGTTCGTTTCATATACGTGAATAGGTATGTTAAAATTCCTTTGCAAAATTGGAAATTTACCAACACATACACCAAGTCACCGCTGAAACATCCGGCCAGTAAACTGACGTTTCATTTCACTCGCCTACTCACTCACTTTTACTAGCTAAATCGATTTTCAGTGAAAAGTGAGTCATCTCACTCACCCGCCATTAGCTAAATCTCGGCACTGGTCTGGACGATTATTAACAAGTAGATTTGCAGAACATTCTGCTTCTTCGAAACCTCAAATGAAAAATAACGATCTTGTTGCAGCCATGGAACAAGACAAATTCATCATTAGAATGTCAAGGGATTCCCACTCACTGTTCAAGAGACACATCCAGGATAAGAAGCTGGAAATGCTCTCAGATTGTGACAAGGTTCAAGGTTCAGTGCGATGGCACAGCGGGTGCAATAATAGGCGAGGCTCTTTGCCAGGACAATAAAGTACGCGTGTTTTTTGGTCTCTAAAAAGAAGTAGATTTACAGAGCCTTACCATGACGACAACAGATCCACCCACTAAAGAAGAGCATGAAGATGCCATGATGCTCCAGATAGACCAAAGAAAAAGAAACCGAAAAAAGACCCGCTTTTTTCGAAAAAAAAAAATCGAAATCCGATCCAAACGCTGCCGCCCATGATCGTGTACCTCTGCCAGTACTTAAGGACGCTGATAATAATTATATGAAATTTAAATAACCTTTAGGAGTTAGAGAAATATTTATCTTATTAAGTTTTGTTGCTTTCTCTCACTGATCTCTATAATACTGTAACGATGAAATCAGCACCTAACTACTTTCGGAACAAACAAAGAGCCAAGTACAAAAATACCCTTATCGAAGACAACAACCATTTATAAAAAAATCCCGAGAGAGCGCGCCCATCTCTCTTAGGGGAAAATGCGCTGAATGGAAGAGTGGAGAGAACGCCATCTCTCTTCATTGGAATGGAACCTTCCAGAAGCTTATGTGCCAGTACTTTCGAGTAGAGTCCCGAACCTCTCAGCTCACTATATAAGGAGAAACTTTTTGAGCACAGACACAGTTTATTTTTGAAAGCGAAAGTGTAAAGTTCAAAGTATCCGGAAGTGAATATAAGTTGCATACTATTGAGATTAATGATTAATAAAATATTTGAAGT
Source organism: Epistrophella euchroma (assembly GCA_947049315.1). NCBI lineage: Eukaryota > Metazoa > Arthropoda > Insecta > Diptera > Syrphidae > Epistrophella > Epistrophella euchroma. The sequence goes on along the minus strand of OX346245.1, from coordinate 82,532,510 downwards.
GAAGTAAAGTGTGTTTAATTTAAAAGGAAATAATTGACGGTTGACAGTTAAAAATAAATAAGTTTTATATCGAACCGTGGTAAAACGTTACATTGGTGTCAGAATAAGGGATAAAACTTATTTTATCTGTGCATTTAAGTAAATTAACTTAAAATAAAAGTGCGTGTGTGTTTTAAATAAATAAACAGACAATGGGTAAAATTTTGAATGATTTAAATTGTGTTGAACTTAAAGCAGAACTAAATAAACGAGGTCTTCCTACTGCTGGATCAAAAAATTACCTCAGTATTCGTCTGCAGGAACATTTAAGACAACAAGGTGAAAACCCAGACTCGTTTATTTTCACGATTGAAATGGAGGAAGAGCAAGTAAGTACTAGTTTAGATATGACCAATATGATGGCTCTTCTGCTCGCCCAGTTCGAAGAGCAAAGAAGAGAACAAAAGAATGAACAAAATAATCTTCTCGAACAAATAGAAAAACAAAGTGTTGAGCAAAAGAATCTTCTTGAAAAACAAGAAAAGAAGCTTCTTGAACGATTTGAGGAACAGAAAATTCTCCTCGACGGTAAGCTCGATACTTTTGAGAACAAATTTGTTGCTCTTGATGAGCGTGTCGAAAAACAATTTTCGAAAGTAGACACAAAGCTCGCGGAAGTTCAAGAAAATTTCGAAAACAGAATTCAAAGCATTACCAACGAATTAGACAAAGTTCGAAAAATGAAGATTCGAGAAAGTTCTGGCGAATTTGTAAAGCGAAAGGAAATGCATCCGCCAACCTTTGATGGACAAACTTCTTGGTCGATCTACAAGAAGCAGTTTGAGGCAGCCGCAGCAACAAATGGCTGGGATGACGAAGACAAATTTATAGCTCTGACGCTTGCCCTTAGAGGACCTGCTGCTGAATTATTGCAAAGCTTACCAGCAGACAAGAACGGCAACTTCACGGCTCTTGTACAGGCCATTGACAAACGTTTTGGAGATGGCCATATGCAAGAAGTCTTCCGCGTCCAACTCAATACCAGAGTCCAGAAAAGAGGAGAAAGTCTGCAACAACTTCAAGCAGATATCGAACGGCTGGCTCACCTGGCATATCCAACTGCGGGAGAGGAAATAATAAACCAGTTCGCAACAGAAGCATTTGTCCGCGCTGTATCCGACATCAACCTTCAGCGAGCGATTCGAACTGCCGGAAAACGCACGCTTCCTGAAGCATTGGCGTTTGCTCTAACTATGGAAGCAGCAGAACAAGCATCTCGAGAAGTTCTTCGGTTAAGAGAAATAGAAGTTGAAGAATGCTCCTGTCAGAGAATCGCATTCCAAAGAAATCAGCGAGACGGACCTGTTCGATGCTGGAATTGTAATAATACCGGGCATCTTCAGTGGCAGTGCAGATTGCCACCAAGAAAAGCTGCATGTCACCATTGTGGAAGCAGAGAAAACAACAGAGAACAACGTGGCAATTACACCAACGCTCCTCTTACTCGACTTGTTCCACAACCAGAAAAACAGGTAAGAAGTATCGATGGCCCCAGAACCACTGTCCAGGTCTCACAGACTAAACGAAACAACAAAAGTCTGACTGTGGAGGCAACATTAAACGGCAAGAAACACGTGGCTACAATCGACACTGGTGCCACTGCCTCCATTGTAAGAAGGGACTTGGTCAAGATGACATGGCTGCATAACACCAATAGCTATCGTCTGAAAACCGCTACAGGAGAGGCAGCTAAAGTGTACGGAGAAGTTCGTCTTCCGATTCGTTTGGCAGAACTGGAGTTTTCGCATCTGTTTTTGGTAGCAGATATATGTGACGAGTGCATCATTGGAATCGACTTCATGAAAGAACATGGAATAATTCTGGATATTGGTAAGCAAGTTCTTAGTTATCAAAATGTAGAGATTCCTATGGTTTATGGTGATGAAAAATCATCAACTCTAAGAAGTGTCATCAAAGAAGACATATGCTTGCCGTCTTCTTCTGAAGTGTTCGTTTGGGCTAAAATAAAAGGCGATTTGGGTGGTCATCGATACCTCATGGTGGAACCAGATACTAACCAAGGCTCCCAAAACATCATCGTTGGGAAGACTCTTGTGGCACCAAAGAACAACATGGTACCTGTACGGATTCTGAACATCAAACCGTACGAAGTTAAGTTGAGAAAAGGAGAAATAGTCGGAAAATGTGAACCTGTGTCAGCGATAACTAAGATCACAGAAGAGGACACGAAGAAGCCTGCGAACTGCGAACAACTAAAGGCAAAAATCCTTAACTCAACCAATCTTAGTCAACATCAACTAAGTATTGCCGGTAGCCTTCTTCATGAGTATGCTGACATATTTTCTTCATCAAGTGGGCAGTATGGTCGAACACAACTTGTGCAGCATCGGATCGACACAGGAGACGCCAGACCGATTCGTCAACCAGCAAGACGTCTCCCCTTAGCCAAACAAGCCGAAGTTGAAGAGATGATATCAAGCATGAAGAAAGATGGGCTGATCGAAAACTCTAAAAGCCCTTGGGCATCGCCAGTGGTCCTTGTCAAAAAGAAGGACGGAAGCACTCGATTTTGTGTGGACTACAGAAGGCTGAACGATGTGACAAAGAAAGACAGCTATCCTCTGCCCAGAATCAGCGATACTTTAGATGCAATGGAAGGTGCTAAATGGTTCTCTACATTAGACCTAAAGAGCGGCTACTGGCAGGTAGAAATTCATCCAGAAGATCGTGAAAAGACAGCTTTCTCCACAGGAAACGGTCTGTGGCAATTCAAAGTGATGCCATTTGGACTGTGCAACGCTCCGGCTACATTTGAGCGTTTGATGGAATGCGTTTTACAAGGACTTACTTGGAAATCTTGCCTGGTCTATTTGGACGATGTCATCGTGTATGGGAAAACATTTGACGAACATTGTGACAACCTAAAAGCTGTATTTCAGAGGCTTCGAGAAGCACACCTCAAGCTTAATCCAGATAAATGTGCTCTTTTCAAGACCGAAGTTAAATATTTGGGACACATCATCTCATCCAAAGGAGTAAAGACTGATCCTGAAAAAGTTGACACTGTGAAGAATTGGCCAACACCACAGGACAAACATCAACTCCGAAGCTTCCTTGGCCTAGCCACATACTACCGGCGTTTTGTGAAGGATTTTGCTGGAATCGCCAAAAGCTTGCATCAGCTTACGGAAAAGGGAAAGCCGTTCAAATGGTCAGGTGAGTGTGAGAAAAGCTTCCAGGAGTTAAAGCTGCGTTTATGCAATGCTCCTGTGCTTACCTACCCTACTCCAGGGAAACCTTTTATTATTGACGCGGATGCAAGTAATGTCGGAATTGGAGCTGTACTGTCACAAGTCCACGACGGAGAAGAAAAGGTTGTCGCCTACTACAGTAAGGTACTCTCGAAGCCAGAACGGAATTATTGCGTGACCAGAAGGGAACTTCTAGCTCTGATATTGGCAACAAAACACTTCCATAAGTACATCTATGGACAGAAGTTCCTTCTCCGAACAGACCATGGAGCACTCAATTGGCTTCTGAACTTTAAAAATCCTGAAGGTCAAGTAGCAAGGTGGATCGAGAGACTACAGACATATGACTACCAAATTCAACATCGAAGAGGAAAGTTGCATTCAAACGCAGACGCATTATCTCGACGGCCTTGCAAACAGGACTGCAAACATTGCACACGCCAAGAAGAAAAGGAAATGATTGCCGTCCAACGAATAAGAGCTGATCCCATTTACGGTTGGAGTAATGAAGAACTTAGGACTGCCCAACAAGAAGACTCGGACATAGAGCCCATTCTTGCGTGGAAAGAACACCAAGAAAAACCAGAGTGGTGTGACATCTCCGACAGAAGTCCGGCCCTGAAAGCATATTGGGCACAATGGGACTCACTTCATGTGGAGGAAGGTGTTCTAAGGCGTAAGTGGGAATCCGCAGACGGTAAGTCCTATGTGATGCAGCTGGTCGTTCCTCGGTCCAAGGTTAATGACGTTCTTCGAGAGATGCATGACGGAGCTTCTGGAGGTCATTTGGGAGTCAATAAGACTTTGGAAAAGATACGACAACGGTTCTACTGGCTACATGCAAGAGAGGACGTCGAAAAGTGGTGCCGAAAATGTGATACTTGTGCTGCTAGCAAAGGCCCAGGTAGGAAGCTTCAAAGTAAAATGCAACAATACAACGTAGGCACGCCTTTCGAAAGGATTGCAGTAGACGTCGCAGGCCCTTTTCCTGAGACCAACAGTGGAAACCGATACATCCTTGTAGTCATGGATTACTTCAGCAAGTGGCCTGAGGCATTTGCCATCCCAAACCAAGAAACCAAAACAGTTGTGGATCAGATTGTCTTCAATTGGGTGAGCAGGTTCGGCGTACCGATGGAACTTCATTCCGACCAAGGAAGGAACTTCGAATCTAACATCTTCCAGGAAGTTTGTTCGCTCCTTGGCATTAAAAAGACGAGGACAACGCCGCTTCATCCACAATCTGATGGGATGGTCGAGCGATTCAACCGGACGCTAAAGGAACATCTATCTAAGGTTGTCGGCGACTACCAACGAGACTGGGATAGACATATTCCATTATTCCTAATGGCATATAGGAGTGCAGTACATAGCTCGACAGGACATACACCATCGGAAATCTTGTTTGGAACGTCAATACGACTGCCTAGTGAGGTGAAATTTGGATGCCGGACAATTGAGCCACAACGAACAGAAGAATATGTGGATAACCTCAAAGAAAGGCTCATTGACATTCATCAACGAACCAGAGCATTCATAAAAACGTCTAGTGATCGGATGAAAACACGTTATGATGCCCGAGCAACAACAACAGGATTTCAAGAAGGAGACCTCGTGTGGTTTTACAATCCCCATCGACAAAAGGGACTGTCACCAAAGCTTCAACAGAACTGGGAAGGACCCTACACTGTTGTGAAGAGACTAAATGATGTGGTCTACCGTATACAGAGAGGAGTAAGAGGGAAACTGAAAGTAGTTCATTGTGACCGTTTGCATCGTTATAATGGTGAAAGGAGCGACAGAATTGTTCGGGACGATCAATCTTAGGAGGGGGGCAATGTAACGATGAAATCAGCACCTAACTACTTTCGGAACAAACAAAGAGCCAAGTACAAAAATACCCTTATCGAAGACAACAACCATTTATAAAAAAATCCCGAGAGAGCGCGCCCATCTCTCTTAGGGGAAAATGCGCTGAATGGAAGAGTGGAGAGAACGCCATCTCTCTTCATTGGAATGGAACCTTCCAGAAGCTTATGTGCCAGTACTTTCGAGTAGAGTCCCGAACCTCTCAGCTCACTATATAAGGAGAAACTTTTTGAGCACAGACACAGTTTATTTTTGAAAGCGAAAGTGTAAAGTTCAAAGTATCCGGAAGTGAATATAAGTTGCATACTATTGAGATTAATGATTAATAAAATATTTGAAGTGAAGTAAAGTGTGTTTAATTTAAAAGGAAATAATTGACGGTTGACAGTTAAAAATAAATAAGTTTTATATCGAACCGTGGTAAAACGTTACAATACACTGGATAGTGTATTACCTACAATGTATAACAGTTTCTGTGGTTGCAATTGAAGATTATAATACGTGGTCAGCCGAATAATTTGACGTTTGTCTGACACAAAATAAATATTATTTGTTGTTAACAATCTACTCTCTACTCTCTCTACTCATATTTTAGTATTCGGCGTATCTCCAAGAAGAATAAAATATGAAACAGAGTTTTTGTTTTTTAACATTCTTTTGTTTTAGAGGGTGAAGCGTACGAAGAATTCATGTATTTATATTCAGTATATTTAATGTATATCTTTATATTCAGAATTTTGGCCGTCATTTTTGGTATTTTATATTTTATACATGTGTACTGTTATACAAAGAATGGTCAGGCGCATAATATAACAATTGTTCAAATCGAGCCACCATTCCAGTGTATTATAGAGATAAGTGCTTTCTCTATAATTCAATAACGACCTACCTACAAGTGTACTCCGAGGTTGAATTTTTTTATAGAGCTTTGGAATTAAAACTTTTTATGCTCCTTTTAAAGAGATCGAAAGCAGATTCCAAAATGGTATCAACCGCATTTGTGGCACTCTCCATTCAATAAAGAAACCCTAAAACCTTTTCCAGTTTTTGGAGTTTCTCATCAAATGGCCTGCCTACAAGTGTACTCCGAGCTTGAATTTTTTTTATAGAGCTTTGGAATTAAAACTTTTTGTGCTCCTTTTAAAGAGATCGAAAGCAGATTCCAAAATGGTATCAACCACATTTGTGGCACTCCGTTCAATAAAGAAAACCTAAAACATTTTTCAGTTTTTTGAGTTTCTCATCAAATGACCTGCCTACAAGTGTACTCCGAGGTTGAATTTTTTTTATAGAGCTTTGGAATCAAAACTTTTTATGCTCCTTTTAAAGACATCGAAAGCAGATTCCAAAATGGTATCAACCACATTTGTAGCACTCTCCATTCAATAAAGGAACTCTAAAACCTTTTTCAGTTTTTTGAGTTTCTCATCAAATGGCCTGCCTACAAGTGTACTCCGAGGTTTAATTTTTTTTTATAGAGCTTTGGAATTAAAACTTTTTATGCTCCTTTTAAAGAGATCGAAAGCAGATTCCAAAATGGTATCAACCGCATTTGTGGCACTCTCCATTCAATAAAGAAACCCTAAAACCTTTTTCAGTTTTTTGAGTTTCTCATCAAATGGCCTGCCTACAAGTGTACTCCGAGCTTGAATTTTTTTTATAGAGCTTTGGAATTTTTTTTATAGAGCTTTGGAATTAAAACTTTTTGTGCTCCTTTTAAAGAGATCGAAAGCAGATTCCAAAATGGTATCAACCACATTTGTGGCACTCCGTTCAATAAAGAAAACCTAAAACATTTTTCAGTTTTTTGAGTTTCTCATCAAATGGCCTGCCTACAAGTGTACTCCGAGGTTTAATTTTTTTTTATAGAGCTTTGGAATCAAAACTTTTTATGCTTCTTTCAAAGACATCGAAAGCGGATTCCAAAATGGTATCAACCTCATTTGTGACACTGTCCATTCAGTAAAGAAACCCTAAAACCTTATTAAGTTTTTTTTAAATTTAAATATTCAAAGAAAGTGGGGTTTCTTTATTGAATGGACAGTGCCACAAATGTGGTTGATACCATTTTGGAATCTGCTTTCGATCTCTTTAAAAGAAGCATAAAAAGTTTTAATTCCAAAGCTCTATAAAAAAAATTCAACCTCGGAGTACACTTGTAGGTAGGTTTTTATTGAATTATAGAGAAAGCAACAAAACTTAATAAGATAAATATTTCTCTAACTCCTAAAGGTTATTTAAATTTCATATAATTTATTATCAGCGTCCTTAAGTACTGGCAGAGGTACACGATCATGGGCGGCAGCGTTTGGATCGGATTTCGATTTTTTTTTCGAAAAAAGCGGGTCTTTCTTCGGTTTCTTTTTCTTTGGTCTATCTGGAGCATCATGGCGTTTTCATGCTCTTCTTCAGTGGGTGGATCTGTTGTCGTCATGGTAAGGCTCTGTAAATCCACCTCTTTTTAGAGACCAAAAAACAAGCGTACTTTATTCTCGTGGCGAAGAGCCTCGCCTATTATTGCACCCGCTGTGCCATCGCACTGAACCTTGAACCTTGTCACAATCTGAGAGAGCATTTCCAGCTCTGAGAGAGCATTTCCAGCTTCTTGTCCTGGATGTGTCTCTTGAACAGTGAGTGGGAATCCCTTGACATTCTGATGATGAATTTGTCTTGTTCCATGGCTGCAACAAGATCGTTATTTTCCATTTGAGGTTTCGTATAAGCAGAATGTTCTGCAAATCTACTTGTTAATAATCGTCCAGACCAGGCCCAAATTTTTCGACGAACTTGCGGTGTGCCTGGATCTCGTTTCCACTTTTGACAAGTTTAAAATATACTTATTTTTGTACCAATATCGGATACAAAACAAAAAAAAAAAACAAACGAAAAGACTGACTATTTTACTTTGTTGGTATCACAAAAAAAAAATAACCTCAAACTACTTTGTTTTTGTTCTTGACGTCATCTCATCTTGAAAACACAAAATTGTTATATTTGTTATATTTTTTATATCTATTTTGACAGTTGGTGTACGAGTGGCCAGTATAACAATTCTTCAATTTGCTCCAACTTTTTTGTATGGATGCGCTATCCAGTATATTAAAAAGATCAGTGGCTACTGCCTGTTAACCGAACAAACCTATTTTCTCATATTCTCCTTTGAACGAGACTCGTCAAGACAGAGACGAATCTATCTTTCCTTTTTTGTCAATGGTTTTTGACTCTGAAGTTGCGCATCGAGACAGATTTCAAAAATTAGCGTGGCAACAGCCAGTTTCTTTGAGGAGATACATTTTAACTTGGAAGAAGAAAAGACTGTAATTTAAAACGCTACACTAAAGTAAAAGCAAAATAAAATAAAAGTTCCTTAAAATCGGGCTTTCTTTTTTATTGGTTAATGGTCACAAATAGGAGTGACAATGTTCATAATCCTGCCATCGTTCATGGCCTGTGGAGGCGGCATGTGATAGAGCTTGTAGGCAAACTCAAATGACAACCGAGGATTCATATCTTTAGGATCGTTCAGTGAGGCTGTTCCGAACAGTTTGGAACAGAAAAGAACAGGTTTTTGCTGTTCAGTGAGAAATTTTCTGTTCTAAACTGTTCTGACTTGCTGTTCAGTGAGTCTTTTTGGAACAGTTTGAAACTGTTTAGATCAGGATTTTCTGTACTTGCTTTTGAGATAGAACAACTTAAAACCACTGATCTCTATAAAACACTGGATAGTGGATTTTCTATATGTATAACAGTTTTTTTGAAGAAAATTTAATTTGACAGTTCTTGTACTTCCCACACAGTTTGTGTTTTTTTTAAACAAAAGGAAAGAAAGAGATAGATAGAATATTGAAATTGTTTTCGTATTCGTACCCGCAGGAACTCTTAAATTTCAGAATCTGAAATTTCAAATTTTTTTCGTTGAACGCAAAAACAATCTGAAATTTCAGGCAAAAGCCATTGTGTCAAATTCCTGTATTTACTTATAGAATATGCATTGAAGCGAAATAAAAGAGAACTTTATATATTCTTTAATTGATAATTTAGCAGGGGCTTTGTAGATGAAATTTTATGTAAAAAGATTAGCAACACTAAATTTCATTAAAATTGTTTGTTATTTTGCAGTAATTTGTTTTAACTTGAATGAAAAATTGATCCAGAATAATCCGATGGAGAATTATGGGAACACCTTTGTAAGAAATTCATTTCTTTTATTCAAAGCGTCACTAAATAAGTAACCAAAAGTTCTTAAAGTCTTAACTACATAAGCCAAGAAAGTGAAAAAGTACAAAATTTTCTGTTCTAAACTGTTCTGACTTGCTGTTCAGTGAGTCTTTTTGGAACAGTTTGAAACTGTTTAGATCAGGATTTTCTGTACTTGCTTTTGAGATAGAACAACTTAAAACCACTGATCTCTATAAAACACTGGATAGTGGATTTTCTATATGTATAACAGTTTTTTTGAAGAAAATTTAATTTGACAGTTCTTGTACTTCCCACACAGTTTGTGTTTTTTTTAAACAAAAGGAAAGAAAGAGATAGATAGAATATTGAAATTGTTTTCGTATTCGTACCCGCAGGAACTCTTAAATTTCAGAATCTGAAATTTCAAATTTTTTTCGTTGAACGCAAAAACAATCTGAAATTTCAGGCAAAAGCCATTGTGTCAAATTCCTGTATTTACTTATAGAATATGCATTGAAGCGAAATAAAAGAGAACTTTATATATTCTTTAATTGATAATTTAGCAGGGGCTTTGTAGATGAAATTTTATGTAAAAAGATTAGCAACACTAAATTTCATTAAAATTGTTTGTTATTTTGCAGTAATTTGTTTTAACTTGAATGAAAAATTGATCCAGAATAATCCGATGGAGAATTATGGGAACACCTTTGTAAGAAATTCATTTCTTTTATTCAAAGCGTCACTAAATAAGTAACCAAAAGTTCTTAAAGTCTTAACTACATAAGCCAAGAAAGTGAAAAAGTACAAAATTTTCTGTTCTAAACTGTTCTGACTTGCTGTTCAGTGAGTCTTTTTGGAACAGTTTGAAACTGTTTAGATCAGGATTTTCTGTACTTGCTTTTGAGATAGAACAACTTAAAACCACTGATCTCTATAAAACACTGGATAGTGGATTTTCTATATGTATAACAGTTTTTTTGAAGAAAATTTAATTTGACAGTTCTTGTACTTCCCACACAGTTTGTGTTTTTTTTAAACAAAAGGAAAGAAAGAGATAGATAGAATATTGAAATTGTTTTCGTATTCGTACCCGCAGGAACTCTTAAATTTCAGAATCTGAAATTTCAAATTTTTTTCGTTGAACGCAAAAACAATCTGAAATTTCAGGCAAAAGCCATTGTGTCAAATTCCTGTATTTACTTATAGAATATGCATTGAAGCGAAATAAAAGAGAACTTTATATATTCTTTAATTGATAATTTAGCAGGGGCTTTGTAGATGAAATTTTATGTAAAAAGATTAGCAACACTAAATTTCATTAAAATTGTTTGTTATTTTGCAGTAATTTGTTTTAACTTGAATGAAAAATTGATCCAGAATAATCCGATGGAGAATTATGGGAACACCTTTGTAAGAAATTCATTTCTTTTATTCAAAGCGTCACTAAATAAGTAACCAAAAGTTCTTAAAGTCTTAACTACATAAGCCAAGAAAGTGAAAAAGTACAAAAGTGAAAATTTTGAAACTCATTTTGGGATAGTATTTCTCACAGGAAAACTTATAAAAATGATGCAGAAAGCCTAAATTTTGGTTTAAAAATAAAATGTGTACCTATATTCTTTTTCACAAAACAACTGCGCTAGCTGGAAAAAATATTTTTACTTTTGTAATTTTGCAAAAAGTGGCCAATGTAGTTAAGGCTAAAACGTAACTAAATAACGTAACTAAAAGTCATCTAACTTTTTATGACAGCTGCCCAATCAGAAGCTCCAAAAATTCAGAAATCTGAATTTTCAGATGTTAACGTAATGGATTGAACGCGGCCAATCTAAACTGTAATAACTGTTATAAGTGTTATATATAATTAAAAAAATCTGACGTTTCACGTCCTTCCCACTGTTAAAATCTTCCTTCAATTTTCTTCAAAATTTGTATATGAATTCACTATCCAGTGTTTATAGAGATCAGTAGGCATGTCACTGAACAAAGCTTATTTATACAGTATTTTTGATCTTTGTTCTAATTAAGTTAATTCTTTTCTTAATTTTGTAAAAGCAAATAAATTAGTACTTACTAAAATGTCTTTAAATCTGCCGCAAGATTTGTGTCTTTTAGAATCTCAAGTCGCTGGGCACACAATTGAGAGTATATCACATAAATATGGTATGCTCCGAAACATATCGGGCACACATGTTTTTAAACCTTTGTCAAAACCTTTGTACGCCGTGAGAGAAATCTCATTTTATAAACAATTGAAGGAAGCACAAAATGACAAAGCACTGCCGTTTTTTCCTAGATATGGGGGTCATATTGAAATGATCGTCGACGGGAAGAAGGTGTGTATTGTGAAATATATTTTGTAAAATGAAATTCATTTCGTTTCTGTAATAGCAATTATTCATTAAAATGGAAAACTTAACACATGCAATGGACAATCCATGTGTTATGGACATTAAAGTTGGAAGAAGAACCTGGGATCCACTGGCTACTGCTAGCAAAATCGCAGTGGAAGAACAGAAGTATGCAGCTTGTAAGAAAAGTATTGGCCTTTGCATTACGGGATTTCAAATTTTCAGTTCCAACCACGAATGTTTGAAATATGGAAAGGAGTTTGGCAAAAATTTAAATCAAAAATCATTTTTCGATACTCTGATGCTGTTCCTATGTCCTCAAAATTCGTGCTATAAACCTTTGGTTAAAACTATCCTTAATCAACTATACCGTCTGCAAAAATGGTTCACTACTCAGACTGCCCTCAACTTTTTTTCCAGTTCTGTTTTAATTGCTTACGATTATGAAGCACTATCAACAAAACTAAAAAAAAAGGAACAAGGTAAAGTTATTATTCTTAAGGCCAGTTCCACAGTACGTATTTATCTGATTAAGTGGCACTTTAGTTTTTCTTACTGGGACTGGGACTAAAGGCTCAATTTTATAGTAGCTGCATTTTATTTTCCCCCAGATCTGATCCGGATTGGATTTGGGAACATAAATACAAGTATTACAAAAACAACACAAGATCCAGGTCTCTGCCTTTGGATTTCAAAATCCATTTTCAGAACACTCCTAGCAATATTTTAATTTTATAGGTTGGTACCACTGCTGAGATTTACAAAAAAAAAAAAACTCAATAAAATTAAAAATTCTCGAAACCAAACACATGCCGCCATCATTCCAATTTTTTTTTATCAGTTTTTTCTTCATTTAATAGAGCCGACGCGTCGCGAGGCACGAAAAAAATACATAAAAACTATTAACTTAATGGAAATTAAACTAAAAAATAAAACTGTTCCATTTTTAAACATTCGCTCTTTCCTTAGATACCAAATATTAGCTGCATTTTATTTTCCCCCAGATCCAATCCGGATCAGATCTGGGGGGAAATAAAATACAGCTATTATTTCAAACAATATTTGTGAAAATTTTCCTTCTGTCAATTTTATTTTGCAAATAAAGCCAGCTGTGAGAAATAAATAAATTTGTGATCCAGTTTGTTTTATTATCATGATCTGATCCGGATCAGGTCTGGGGGAAAATAAAATGCAGCTAGTATTAATTAAGCAGAAACCACACATGTCTCTTGTGGTGTGTTGTGAAGTTTTGTGGACTGTGCACACCAATCAAGCGTGCTGTGTTACAAACTGACATTTTTGACTCTAATTTTTATTATTTTAATATTTGGGTTTACAGATCCTTTGGTTGTGAATGCAAATAAATAAAACTCTTATTTGATTTAAGAAGACAAAGACAATATTAACTACAACTACAGTGTGGCAATCAAGAATCTGTGATATAGAATTAAGGTTCTCGTTCGTCAATAGTGTTTTACAGCCATATTTTTCATGGTCTGGCAGCGATACCGTGAACCTTACACCATGTATCCTTTCACTTTAAAACATTATTCGACTGCCCATATTTTTATAGTCTTCGTTTTACTGAATCCTCAGAAAAGGTCATTCCGATACGAAAGTCAAATCCGAAACCAGCCATTACTTTAATTAAACAACTTTCAGAGTTCACATAAACAAATAAATACAATTGTACTAAAATTCGTAGAAATTTTACAAAAGCAAAAATTTCTTATGTAACGTTAAACGGGTAGTTTTGAAAAATAGATTTTTTTTATGAATCGATATCTTTTAATTTATATATCTAATTTTTGTCCATCAAAAAAACTGAATTGTAGAAAAATGAAAATAATGGCGAAACAAAAATTAATCGAAGTTACATAGGTACACATGTGTAATTATTTGCCGATATTGACAAAGTTTTACTACGTACCTATCTACACTCACAGGCACAATTATCCGCCCACCTGCATTTTTCATCACCCAAACTCTTTAAGTTCACTTTAATTTATTTGCTGATTTGTTTTTTGTTTAGCGGATATTTTCGCAAGAAACAAAAAAACTAAAACATTATTTCGCCAGATAAAATTGTCATCGAAGCATTTTTTGGAATTCAAGCGATTTTTAATATTATTATTTGTATTGTATTATTCATACTAGAATGTAAGTTTATTAGACTTGACCATTCTTTATTCCGTCAATTTCATTGAATTTTTGAACAACAACAACTTAAAGGTGCTACCACCAATTGCTTACGAATTAATTTTAGGTATTTTAATTCGTTTAATTTTTGTTTGGCTGGAGATATAGCTATTTCAAGGGGTGCCAAGCTGTTGTGTATTGAAGATGGTCGAGTGGATTTCCATAAAATGAAAAAGGCTTCTTTTATTTTAATCAACTAGTTTCTTTAATTTTAAGTTATTTTAATTGGGAAGTTGAAACGATGTTGCTGAAAGAGCGTACTATGATCGAATGGCAAAATGCATGCCTGCGAAACAGTTTTAGTACATGTGAGAATGAGATAGGTACATAAATTATGAAAGAGTTAAATGTTCTTAATATTAAAGGAACAAGTTATGCCAATTTATTATAATAATCATTGAATTCGTTTAATGTGGTAAATAATATATATGACAACTTTCTCCCCCTTATAAATCAAGACGATCTGGTGCTTTCCTGACTCTAGTAGATCGTCTTGGACTTAGTACTGCAATCTCATGTTTAGTTCTCTGCGAATTGACAATTTCTTTTGGCAACATGGCACTTATAGTTGTTGATGACGATTGTGATGGTGTTGGAGACTTGTGGGTGATGATGGTTTCATTTCCTGATGGCGATGGTATGGTAGGTGATGACGCAATTGACATGTCTGGTGGTTGTTGGGTAATAGTTGGTTGGTTTGGGACTGTTCCTGAGGATTTAGTTTCTGGTAGGTCAGTGTCATGTCTTGTCTCATTAAATTTTGTCGTGGTATTATTATTAGTATTATCATAGTTGTAATTATTATTGATTATTGTGCAATTAGTCCTTCGAAGTTGATCAACATGGCGGATATGTTTTTCGTTGTCAATAATAACTTCATATATTCTGCTTCCTATTTGTCTTGTTATTCTGCCGAATCTCCACTTGCACGATTTGTTATTGTAAAACCGAGCTTGAATTGATTCACCATCCTTGTTGTGTCAATGACATGGGAGGTTATATCAGTCTTGACTAGATCAATTCTTGTTCGGATTGTTCTTTTGGAGAGATACCGGTTGTTCAGCTGGAGAGATACCGGTTGTTGCGTTAGGTGTTTTTCGGTATTGCATCAAAAATCGGCATAGTTTGAGGTTAAAGTCGCCGTCTTCGTTTAACATGTGCCTTAATCCATCTTTGACAGTGGCAACGTAGCGTTCTGCTTGTCCGTTTGAAGATGGGTGATATGGAGCGCAGAAGATGTGACGGATACCATTAGATTTCGTAAACTCTTTGAATTCGTGGGAAGAGAAATTCGAGCCATTGTCTGAAACTAAAGTGAGAGGTAAGCCAAATCTAGCAAAAATATCTCGAAGTATTTTAATTGTTTTTGTAGAGCTTGTAGTTTGCGTTGGAATAGCTTCTACCCATTTAGTGCGAGCATCAACTACGATGAGTATATATGAGTTCATAAATGGTCCAGCATAATCTATATGCACTGTTTGCCAGGGCGATGACGGGTATTCCCAAGGATGTGGTTTCTCTTTAACTGGGTTGTTCTTGTTTTTGCAACAACCGCGACAGCTTTTTGGCACAGCTTCAATGTCTTTGTCGATACCTTTCCACCAAACATAGCTTCTTGCTAAGGCCTTCATGCGTACTATGCCTAAGTGACCAGTGTGAAGCTTGTCGATACCTTTCCACTAAACATAGCTTCTTGCTAAGGCCTTCATGCGTACTATGCCTAAGTGACCAGTGTGAAGCTCATCAAGAATTCTTTTTTGAAGGGATTTTGGTATCATGACTCTTATTCCATTGAAAATGCAATGGTTTTCTAATGAAAACTTTCCCTCAGGTTCCCCATTCGGTAGGCTTTCGCCTTTCTGTAGTGCATTGTAATATTGTCTGCAATTAGAGTCCTTTAATATCTCTCTCTGGATTTCTTTTTGTGTTACTGGAATTGTTTCAATTTGGTTAAGCTGGGCGATAGTGGTTTTATCCTTTGATAATTCGTCATTTGGTTCGTTAGCGGGAAATCTTGATAAAAAATCTGCATTACTGTGATCTTTAGTGTTTCGATACTGAATGTCATAATCGAATCCTGACAAAAAATTCGCATAATGAAGCAATCTTACAGCTGACATTGATGGTAAGTCCTTGGTTGGATGGAAAATTCTGGTTAACGGCTTGTGGTCTGTAATTAAAGTTATTTTACGGCCATAACAATACTGGAAAAATTTCTTTAATCCCCAGATTATTGCTGTGGCTTCTTTGTCAATTTGGGAGTAGTTTTTTTCTGACTTCGATAAGGACCTCGATGCAAAAGCTATTGGCCTTTCATTATTATTCTCATTAATGTGAGATATGACTGCTCCTAGTCCGTTGGGTGATGCATCCGTAGCTAAAATCAAAGGTAACTTATCATCGAAGGGAATTAAAACTTTGGTACTCGTAATTTCGTTTTTAATTTTTGTAAAAATTTCTTCACATTCTTGGGACCAATTAAACTTGAAATCTTTTTTCATAAGATTGTAAATTGGCTGTAAACGACTTGCTAACTTTGGTAAAAACTTTTGATAATAGTTTACTAATCCTAAGAATGTTCTGGTTTCAGATACGTTTGTTGGTCGAGGACAATTATGGATACTTTGAATCTTGTCATTCATTGGTTGTATACCAGTTTTATCAATGTAATGACCCAAGTATGTAATATGCCTCAGTAAGAATTGGCATTTGCTTTTATTTAAATGTAGGCCGTGTGATCGTAATCTCTGGAGAACTTGCCTAAACCGAGCTAGTAATTCTTCGTAAGTTTTACCTTGTAATTTGATGTCATCGAAGAAACATGACACACCCTCGATGTCCTGTACTATCGAGTCCATGAATCTTTGCCAAATTTTTGGGGCTGCTTTGACGCCAAACATTAATCGTTTAACTTTGTAACTGCCTTTATGTGTACTTATTGCTTGTAACTTTGCAGTGTCGTCGTCAACTTCCATGTGTAAGTAGGCTTGGTGTAAATCCAGCGTCATAAAGTATTTTCCCCCGCTCATTCTTGCAAAGATGTCATCCACGGTAGGTATAGGGTAGCTATCGTCCTTAATTGCCTTATTGATGGTCATTTTGTAATCGGCACACAAGCGAATCTCACCGTTTTTCTTTACTACCGGAACAATGGGCGTCCCCTATTCAGAAAATTTCACCTTTTCGATGGTTCCGTTGTTTTCTAAACGTGATAATTCCTTTTCGATTCTGTCTTTAAGGGCATACGGAATAGGGCGATGCCTAATAAATTTTGGTACTATATTTTCTTTTAGCTCAAGCTTACATTTATAGTTCGGAATTTTGCCAGTTGTTTCAACAAAAATATCTTTATATTCATTTATGAACTTGTCAATTTCAATTTTACATTGATTTTCATTCATTTCGGGTTCAAGCATTTTTACATCTGATATTTTCAAATCAAGTTTCCGGAACCATTCTCTCCCGAGAATTGAGTCTACATTGGCATTGATGACGTATAAGTCGGACTTCATAATTCTATTATTATGCGATACATTGACTTTGGCCTTACCGACAGGATGTATTATTTCGCCAGTGTAAGTACGTAATTGTAAGGATGTCGGTTGTAGATGAACATCAGGAAGCAATTTTTCCTTCATTTGTAACGACATTGTGGATACTGCTGCACCAGTATCTACTTCCATTAAACATTGTGCATCTTCGATGTTTAATTTAATCATGAATTTTTCATTTCGTAGGTTGTTTAATTGTAATATCTGAATTGTATTGATGTCTTCAAACGTGTCTGAATCAGTTTTGTCGTTATCGTAATTGGAAACTGCGATTGTACGACTTTCAACAATTTTGTCGCTGAAACAAACTTCTTGGACGTGTCCGCTTTTCTTACATTTGCGACATTTCAAATTTTTGCTCGGACATAAATTTGCTTTGTGGCTTGATTTGCCACATTTGAAGCACTTACCTTTCAATTTCTCAAACTTCGAATATGAATCATTTTTATTTGTCGTAGTGTAACTTTTTTTATTTGAATTCGGTTTCTTGAAAGATTTGTAATCATTTTTCACTTGATTTACTTGGTATTGATTTCTTATCTCCTTGCTTTCGATTTTAGAAGACTCTATTGATAGCGCCAGTTGAACTGCGTCATCGAAGGTCTTGCTCGCATCCTGTTGCAAAAGGCGTTCTCGAATGTCGTTGTCTCGGATTCCTCTTACGAACTGTGATCTTAGATGAGTCGAGTTTGTTGATTTTTTGCAGTTGCTGCATGTGAAGTTGCAATTTGTCGACAGCTTCTTAAGCTCGGCTTGGAACTGCGAGATGGACTCTCCCTCATGCTGGACGCGGTTCGCAAACTTGTGTTGTTCCGAGATTTCGCTTGGGATAGGACATAAATGGGCACGTAATAACTTAATTAAATCTTCGAATTTCTTTGTATTTGGGTTATCTGGCGCCGTCAAACATGTAAGCCTGTGGTACAGCTTTGGGCTCAAGCAATTTAGTAAAATTTTTACACAGGTTTTGTTGCCTTCTAGGTCGGTGGGCGGTGGGTTGCCTTCTAGGTCGGTGGACGAGTCGAATGTTTCATTATTTTCATCAAATGATTGTAAATTTATACCTTGCGACGGAGTAGCAGGATTTAATCTTGGAGGAAGTGTAAGTAATGTTTCAGCTAATTTTTTTAAAGTATTTTCCAGATCATTTGCCATACCAATTATTTTAGTGAATAAATTTAGTTGAATTTAATTAAGCGATATTTAATTTAGATTGTCTCGTAAGTCATAAAATGTAAAGTCATATATATGTATTGTAAAATGTAACCTCAACTTACCAACCAACTTAATCGCATGCTTTACCATAACCTTGAATTTGCTACATATATGTACGTATGTGAACTTTGGCTTTCTGGTTTTTACTCCGCAGCCTCGTTCGCCAGTTGTTGTGTATTGAAGATGGTCGAGTGGATTTCCATAAAATGAAAAAGGCTTCTTTTATTTTAATCAAATAGTTTCTTTAATTTTAAGTTATTTCAATTGGGAAGTTGAAACGATGTTGCTGGAAGAGCGTACAATGATCGAATGGCAAAATGCATGCCTGCGAAACAGTTTTAGTACATGTGAGAATGAGATAGGTATATAAATTATGAAAGAGTTAAATGTACTTAATATTAAAGGAACAAGTTATGCCAGTTTATTATAATAATCATTGAATTCATTTAATGTGGTAAATAATATATATGACACAAGCCCTATCATCAGTCTCCTTTATAGTGGTGCTGAGCTTTAATCCAATTTTATTTGAAAAACTTTCTACACATCATGCGGTATTTGAATCCGCGCATCAGATTTGCTCAGTCTTCGAAGCTGTGTACACTACGTACTCTGCTACTGCTGACCACTGACGTCACAGGTCGAGATGTGCTGTTTGTTTATCAAATGCATTTGGAGCATCAGCATTTTTATAAGCCCCTTTAAGGGTAGGTTCCCTTCAAAAGCGAACTCAGAATTCATGTAAATGCATTTTGAATGTATAAGTGAAAGAATATTCTTCTCTTTATTATAAAAGTGAGCATTTAGAATTGCGAACTTTTCTCTTGCATTTTTTTTCTCTCAGAGCCACAGAGAGAGAGAAGGCTTACTGGCTGAACAGAATGGTGACGCAGACGGAAACGGAGACGGAGCCGGAATAGCTGTCAAAATATTGAATACACGCAAATTCAATGTTGCGAACACAACGGAACGTAGACGCATACGGAGACGCAGACGCAGACGCAGACGGAAGAGTTCACCAACTTTTAACTTTTGACGTACGGCACTTTTGACGTTTCAATTTGTATGAAGAAAAAAAACAACTTTTTAGGTCGGAAAAAAATATTGTGGTTATTTGTATCGCGAAAAAAATTATTTATTAAAAGGAAAATTATTGGAAACAAAAAATGTGAATTCTGAGCTTGTACACAATAATATTCTTTTGTTTTTCTTCAAAATACCTTCAAAGCTGTACAGCTGCATTGTGGGCATGTAAAAAAAATAACGTACGACACTTTTTGACAACTCTTCCAGTTCCGTCTGCGTCTTCAGTTCCGTCATTCTATTCTGTTCAGCCAGTTACGCACAAGCACAAGAACAAAAGTAGAAAAGATGAGAATGTATTCCATCGCATTTATATTTTTTTCATCATAAACAGGTTTTCTGTTTTTTTTTCTCTAGGCAGACTTTTTGTGTTGTCTATTGCTTATGGTATAGGTATATGATAGTTGTGAAGCAATATATGATGGGTATTTTTTGTGGCAGTTGTGGTTTTCTTCTATTTATTGTTTTACTAGATTATGTGTGTGTGATCATTTGCATGTTACCTACATACCTACAAACATCTTTTGTCGAAATCTGAGGATGAATGATAAAAATAAAATGCTATGACCCAATTTTAAATTTTTAATAGATTAGGTATAAAGCAGGTACCTATTATTTTGAGAAATAATGATTTTTTGTATTTGATGGCTTTTAAAGGGTACCTAGATAATTTTAAAGATCATCAAAAAATTAAGTACCTATGTACCTATCTAATACACAATTTTTCTAAAGAAAATTTTTTGTATGCATAAAGTTGTTTTAGGTACCTATTTTGTTGACTGTAGGTCAGTGTTATACATTTTATTAAAGTTTTTAAAAAAGCCCCGCAAAAAACCAAAGATTTAAAAAAAAGGAGATTGTGAATGGTAACTTTAGTCATAGCTGTATTTTATATTCAATAAACCGTTTTTTTGTTTCGATTTGGCAAAACCCATAATTTCTAGATATTTTTCCTTTGCTTCTCAGCGGATAAAAGATTAAAATTGCATTTTCCTTGGGAGCTGTGAGCAAGAGCAGTTGTTAAAATGTTATACCTATAATTTTATGATTTTATGTAGGTGTATGTACCTACTTACTTTGTTAGGTACTTATGCTTTTAAAGCATATGGATAAATTCGAGATGTACAGTATGTATGTAGGTACATACCCACTTACATTACACTTGCATAGCTAATTTTATTGTTGGAAGCAAAATAAGGTATCTGCTAACTTATTGAAAAATAAAAAGAATATACCTACTGAGAGTCTTCACTACAGCAAGATGAAAAAATGGGAAAGGGTAAGGAGCTTTTTTTCATAAAACCATATTTTCTCGTTATCTTGTTTAAATTTGTACCTGGGCGAAACGCATTAGGATTGGACTGAAGGTCACAAAAATATTTAAATTGAATTTCATTCAATACAGTCCAATAAAACAAAAACAAAAATAATTCTTTTATTTATGTTTTCCTTCTTCTTAAAATTTGTACCTACATGTTTAGAAGTGATTAAATAATAGCAAACTCACTCATTATTATTAAATTTTTTATTTTAAATAGATTGCAGGAAATAAATTAAATTTAGCATACATAATATATCTACATTATAGTCAAAGAACTAAGGAAATAAAGTTTTTTTTTGTGTTTTTTGAAGAGTTGTGTCTTTGAAAAATGGAGGTATTGAGATGAAACAAAAATATTTCAATGCTTTATGTGTTTGTTTTGAGAAATTTTTGCAAATGTTTTTTTTATGTACCGTTATTGCGCAATCATAAGAAACAGCACGAGACAAAAATGTAATTATTTTTTTTTTTTGAAGTGTCATTTCCTTTGAATTTTTTTTATCTTGTTACCTATATGTGGGTACTTATTGGTTTGTTTCTCTGTTATTTCGTTGTGCTAAAATTTTTCTTCCTGAAAAATATGGCTTTGAATAAAGAAAAATACTTTTGAATTTTGTAACAGTTTTGGAAACTTGAATTATTCCTACAAGACTATTTCAAAACTTTAAATCGAATATTTTTTTTGGTGTAAAAAAAAGTAGGAACAAAAAACGACTTTGTTATGACTTTCAAAAATCTTTCACTGGCTTCAAAAACATTGATTGGAGGATTTAATTTGGTGAGTTATTTTGAAGACTACCATTTTTTTGTAAAACTTCAAATTGAGCCTTTTTTCCGTACCGTACCGAATGATTTAAGTAGTAAGTCGGAAAAAATTGTATGGTTCTTCAAAACTGTAAAATCATCATCAAAATGGAAAATAAAAGAACAATTTACCTACGTCAATTTCACAATTTTCACATTTTTGCATTAGTTATAATAATGATAAGATTCTAAAGGAAAAAAAACATTGATTCGAAAAAAAAATTCAATGGAAAATTGAATAATTTTTCGAATCAATTATTTTTTCCCTTTAGAATCTTATCAGTATTTTAAATAATGCAAAAATATGAAAAAATTGACGGAAATTGTTCTTTTATTTTCCATTTTGATGATGATTTTACAGTGTTGAAGAACCATGCTACATATAGG
This sequence comes from Epistrophella euchroma, assembly GCA_947049315.1. Taxonomy (NCBI): domain Eukaryota; kingdom Metazoa; phylum Arthropoda; class Insecta; order Diptera; family Syrphidae; genus Epistrophella; species Epistrophella euchroma. Next base: position 82,510,300 of record OX346245.1, on the reverse strand, counting down.
TAACAAGATAAAAAAATTCAAAGGAAATGAAACTTAAAAAAAAAAAAAATAATTAAATTTTTGTCTCGTGCTGTTTCTTATGATTAGGCAATAACGGTACATAAAAAAATCATTTGAAAAAAAAATTTCAAAATAAAAACTTAAAGAACTGAAATGCTTTTTGTTTCATCTCAATACATTCATTTTTCACAGAGATACAGTTCTTTAAAAACACTAAAAAAAATGCAATAGAAAAATGAAAACATTTGCTTCCCTTGTTTTAAATTTAAATAAAAATTTGCATGTTAAGCCCTTTTAATATTCATTTCGGAATCATGAAATTATTTTTATTTTAAAATTATGCCTCAACTCTCGCGCTTGAGCTATGTCTTTTCTTTTTCTTCAACCGTTTTTTCAATTGTGCTATACCACCAAAAAAACAAACCAATAGTGATCGATTTTCTCCTCTTACCAGATACATAGCAATTCCTTCTTAGCTACCGACTTAATACTAGATACCTACCTACGGACATATACAGTGGTGTGAAAAACATTCCGGATTTTTTTGGTAAACTGCATTGATTGTTGGTTTGTGATATAAAAATTAAAAAATCAAATGTTTGCAATTTTTTCCCATTTTTATTAAATATATTTTATTATTTGAAACAAAAACCATGGAACTTTATCCATCAAAACAAAAAAGAATTCAAAAAATTAAAGTTAATTCAAAATTTTAATGTGAAAAACTAACCGGATTTTATTTTTTTGCAATTAACTTTTATTATTTATTTAATATTTTGTCCAGTAACCCCTGTTTTTTATCACAGCTCGGCATCGACGAGGCATTGACTGGATTAAATTCTCGAAAACAGAAGCAGGAATATTCTCCCATTCATTTTTCAAAGCTGCAAAAAGAGAAGTTGTTGACGTGTGCTTTTTTTTCCCAACCCGCCTTTTTAAAATGGCCTACAAGTTTTCTATTGGGTTTAAATCGGGTGATTGAGATGGCCATTCTAAGACACGAATATTTTTAGTTGCAAACCACTCTTTTAGCAGCTTTGAAGAATGTTTGGGATCATTATCCTGCTGAAAAACCCAACGCAGAGGCATTTCTTCCTCTGCGTATGGAAGCATTACTGACTCCAAAATGTCCCTATATTGGAAACGGTCCATAATTCCTGTGATTTGGTGTATAGAACCACAGCCTGCTCCTGAAAAAACAGCCCCAAACCATCACCGAGGCTCCACCGTGCTTTACTGTAGGCAGTACATTTGCAGGCTTTAATCGCGTACCTTTTGAGCGCCTCACTGTCCTTGCACCATCGGAGTAAAATAAGTTGAATTTGCTTTCATCACTGAAAAGCACACTCCTCCATTTGCTTAAAGACCGGTTAAGATGATTTTTTGCAAATTCAACCCTGGGTTAAATGTTTTGATTAGGAATTTTAAGTCTTTCCCAAATACCTTTTACGGATTACCTTTTTTTACGATGTTTAGCAGTAAGAAGAGGTTTTTTAGCTGGTCGAAATGCAAAAAGACCGAAATCTCCTAAACGCTTCCTGATCGTACTTGGCCCTATGGGTAGATTAAGTTCATCACAAATTGTCTTTGAAGTCGCAAAAGGGTCTTTAAGCACGAAATTCTTTATGCGCCTATCAGTTTTAATTGTTGTTTTGCGAGGGCGTCCGCCAAAATGATCTGCTTCTACTGATTTTCCACTTTTAAATTTTTTAATGATGTCGCAAACCGTTGACGTTGGAATTTTTAAGATTTCAGCGATTACTTTTTGTTTTATACCAGCTTGGAACTTTTCTATTATTTCGTATCGAATCGCGTTGCTATAACGTGTTTTAGCCATTTTATGCACTATATAATTTCAACTTACACAGCTCTCAACTTGTAAAAACGTTTTAACCTTCGACTTGAGTCAAAAGACTCGAAAAAACCGTTACTTTAACATCGAGACTCGCAATCTTTTTGAAATCCGGTTAGTTTTGCACAGGCATGTTACTGAGTAACTTTATAAAATAATTTTTTTTTATTGTTCTTGTCATCGTAGCATTAAATTTTTAAGGTTATTATTAACTTGTCTCATACTCTTTACAAATTATTAAAAAACTTATGGAAAGTTGTTAGTTTTCTACTTGGTATTAAGAAAATCATTACTATGGGAAAAAATCCGGAATGTTTTTGGCAGCACTGTATTTTGGCGTCAACTACTTGACACATTCATTGCTTGGTGCAATATTTCACTCACAATGAATTGGGAACCCTATTCAATAATAATGTTAATCATTGACCTGCATTAACATGTAATGTATTTTTCAGAAACATTTAGGAATCAACTATACGCAAAACTAAATCAAAACAATCCTTCAGCATCGATACCAAATATTTCAATCATGATCATGACCTTGCACCATTGCCTATAAGAAAAAAAAAATTAAAAAAAAGAAAAACAAAAAAAAAATAAACAGTGCATGACCTATGTATATACGAGTATGTAATTTTCTACGGACAATGTCATAGATTTCTTTTCGCAAAAGAAGCAGAAAAAAATTTTCAAGAGATAAGCCAACAAAAAAATAGGTAGGTACATACCTACATGTATGTACGTAGAGGTTACACAAAATCCAAACAAATCTCCTGCAACGATCCCATCACGCAAAGTGAACACGAATTCCACCAAGTCTACCTACCTGTTAAAAAAAAAAAAACAGAGCATACACACATTTTTTTTCATGACGTCTTTTTTTATCTTCAGAAAGATCGCTATCCTTCACAATTATTCACGAATACTATTATATGACACAAAAAAAACATTAGCAGTCAAGAGTCGATACCAAACAAACAACTTATTTTGTAAGAAAAAGAGAACAAGAAAGAGAAATGCATCTTCATACCACCCAGTGGATTTCTTTTGAACCAAACGTCTTTGTGTGCGTGAGCAATGATGTTTTTCTGGTAAAAAGACGCAAAATAGACAACTTTTTAAAAATTAAAATTAAGAAAACCGTAAGAGAAAATACTAGTTTATTTTTTAAATGTAATAAACAAAATACCAAACAAACATTTAAAAAATATGTGGTAATTGTATTTTCTATCCTGACCCAACCACGGCATTACAAATAGTGTCGTATTTAATTGCATTTTTAGGCGTGTTATAAGTCACATTATTTTTTTTTAAGGTCCATTCCAAGTTCAGGACATATGATCCTTGATTTTAAAAAGCATTTAGAAAATTTAAAAATATAACATTGATGCCCCAGGCAAACGCGCAAAATAATTGACAAAAACGGACAATTTTTTGTCGTTTTGTCTCTTAAAAGTTAATGTAAAAAATAAAAAAAAATAAAAGAAAAATATAACTAATTGCGCATACATATTAGCTTTATAAAAACGTTAATTTGACTTCATTGCCTTTTAAACTTCAAAAGTTTTATCAAATAATGCATTCATACTTCTTTGTAAATTTCCTTCATTTTTGATAGTTTTGTACATTTTGTATGGGAATAAATAAAAAGAATAAAAAAAAAAGAAAATCTATTCGAAGTTTCGAGATCAATTATCTCTAGACAAAAAATATAAAAAAAATAAAAAGGTAAAATTTACCCATTGCCCCATTCATTTTTGTAAGCATCTCACTAAAATTCATGATTTTTCCATCGGTCTGGCGGTTTTGAGGCATAAATGCGTTTGTGGTTTTTTTTTTTAGCCACATAAATATGTGACCAAACTTATTTCCAATCGATAACGGTTTACTTCATTAATATACACGCAAAATTGTGAACGCTATACAGTTTAGCACAAAACTCCAACCTATTTTCCAGAGGGACACTTACCCTTAAGTATGCTGTCTTGATCCGCCTCCATTTTTCTCCGTACCTTAATATTGTTTCATTTACTTAAACAACATACTGAGAAATCGGTTTTGTATCGCTACTAAAGCTCGTACACGTCTTTTTGAGGCGTGTTGGTGTGAGTGAACGTGCCATCAGAAAAAGTGGCAGAATTAAATTTCAGAGCTTTCCGAGCAGCGCGCGCCCCAACCCATTACAACCTCATCTACTCACACCCAAACTGATTTTAATTTTAACACCCCGGACGTACCACATGACTCCAGTGATTCGCCGAGTGGTGTTTCGGTCACCGTGAAAACTACGAACACTGCTTCTGAAGCACCTACAAGCTCCTCTTCCTCCATTCCGGGACAGCGAAACTATACAGTGAAATATATCATTAAAGGCCTACCCAAGCTGATTGATGAGCCGATGGATCTCGAACTGGTTCCTAGTCAACTATAAAATCCGAGAAGCACGGTTCAAGAAGATTTTTCGAGAGAAAAATTACTCAACATTTATCGCACACCTCCCCAGGAAATACGACTGGATGTTTTTTTCCCCTGGATCTGATATTACTCAACATTTATCGCACACCTCCCCAGGAAATACGACTGGATGTTTTTTTCCCCTGGATCTGATATTTCCTTTCACAATGGAGTAGAGTTTCGCCGCCTAAAGAACAACGTTCCCGTTAGCTCTAAGTTATTTTATGCTAAAAGACCTAAACATGATTCCAATTGGAATTTTAAAATGGGTAGATATCCCAACTTTAATAACATTCGCCCATTTTTTACTAATAACACTCTAAGTGTAACACCTTCCTCCAGTCCTCCTAACCGATCTCCCCAAATAACTTCTGTTTCAAATGTCATAACATCTGCAACATCATGTCCTCTCGATCTAAATACTGTTCCTGCTTCTTTTTCATCATCCTTAACTAACAAATCTCCTACTCTTAAATTCACGAACTTCATTTATTCACACGTACTCAATCCTTCTCAAACTTCTTGTCCAGACTCTACTCTTACCACAACTACTACTCCTCACCCGCCTCTTTTTAAATCCCTCCCACATCTTCGTCACCCTACTCCTCCACCACTACCACAACTACTGCTTCCTCTATACCATTAAACCGTAAACGAGTCTCTTTTGATTTAACTACAGTCTCTGCCCCTGTTTCCCCATCCCAGAGTTATACAGCTACTGTATCACCTGTATCATCTTCTTCCTCTTCTACCTCCATTGCCACTTAACCTTCATTTCTCGACCCTTTATTACCCCCTGTTGTTAAGCTAACTCAACAATTTTCAGAAAGTGAGGATGGCCGGTACATAATGTCTCGTCTCCGTGATCTTAAAACATACGACAACGTTCGGTTGTATTTAGCTTACCTACATGACAAACCAGAACACATCTGTATTGACGGAAAAACAAAAACCAATCTTGAGCTTTTAATTTCCAAGGACGGGCTTCCTTGCGACTTTCTTGCACTCAAAAAAATCTTTATTCAATACGATGAATGTTTTAACTTATCTCCTCTTCAAGTCTCAAATGACCTGTCAGCGTACGCCAAATACCTGAATTCAAGGCGAATCGCACATCTACAAAGATCTCAAGCAACTCATAACAGTTTTTTTCGTAACTAACAACTTCTCGTCCTTGCAAATTATTCCCGACCCCATCTTGTCTTGTTCAGATGAGCAATGTCAAGAATAACCTGGGAAGACAATTAGATCTTATTTTTACGTCTGACGCTGATAACTCCGTTGTCTCAGTAAGTAGTCACCTCCTGACTAGACTTGACAATTATCACCCTCCTATCTCTATTAGCTTCGCCTACGCTAGCGAACATCATAATCCCGATCTTTTAACGAAGCGAAAATTTAACTTTCGCAAAGCCAACTTTGACCAACTCAATGATCTCATTGGTAGAATCGATTTTGACTTCATCTCCAATGAATCTGTTCATATTGACCTTGTGATTGCCACCTTTTATTCCCACATCTTAAGCTGCCTATCTAATTCGGTCCCTATTTTATTTCAAAAAAACTTCACATCATCTCCTCCTTGGTACACCAAAGAACTTCGTTCACTTCGGAACTACCGTAATAAACTTTGGCAAAAGTTTTTACGAACGAGGTCTAGCCCCGACTTTTACAATTATCTCTCATCCTACAACAAATTCTTCGCCCTTTGTGACTCTCTTTACTCAAATTATATCCACCAAATGCAAACTGATCTTATTTCCAATCTAGCGAATCGTTTTCTTGTAACAATACTGAGGTCGATCCGAACTATTTTAGCTATTTTAACAACTTTCCTCCGAACTCATTAACGCATATCGATATTCCCCTATCTTCAGTGATCAATAAAATCACTCAGCTAAAGGACGATTTCTCCTCTGGCCCAGATGGTCTTCCTGCAATGGTTTTAAAAAAATGTATCGACAAATTAGCCCAGCCCCTTACTGCACTCTTCCAACTCTCTATCACTAGTGGCATTTTTCCTAAACTCTGGAAAGATTCTTTCATCATCCCTATTCACAAGAAAGGATGCAAAAATGATATAACCAATTATAGACCAAACTCTCTTGCATTCCTAAACTTTTTGAAAGTATACTGTATGAGTCATTGTTTCTTCTCTGTAAACCAATTTTTTCACCCAAGCAACATGGGTTTTTGAAAGGGCGATCAACAACCACTAACCTTACTGAATTCGTGTCAAATACACTGTCTGCGTTAGAAAATGGTACAGAAGTAGATGTCATTGCAACAGATTTTAGTAAGGCCTTCGATAAAATATCCCACAAAATCATTCTCTTTAAACTAAAAAAGCTCGGTTTCCCTAGTTTATTTGTATCTTGGATTCAATCTTATTTAATTGATCGTCAGTATCGTGTACTTTTCAGATCAAGTGTCTCCAAACCTATTCACGCACTGTCTGGAGTACCTCAGGGAAGCCAATTATGTCCTCTTTTATTTGTTCTGACTATAAATGATGTTGAACTGATTTTACTTAATTCTGATTTGGAAATCTATGCTGACGATATGAGGATTTCGAAACAAATTTCATCCCCTGAAGATATCCTTTTATTACAATCAGACTTAAATAAATTTTATATGTGGTGTCAGAAAAACTTTCTTGAACTTAACATTAAATTGCTCCCACAGCACCGTACAGCAAGACTTCGTTTTGCGCGAGAATGTGTTAACTGGACTGCAGAGGAAGGAAGGGACGTCTTAACCTCAGACGAAAGCAGAATAGGTCTACGAGGTCCAGACGGATGTCAGCGTGTCTACAGGCGAAAAAACAAAAGGTTTGCTCCATGCACGATAACCGAAACAGTGGGTTACCCAGGAGGGTCTATAATGGTTTGTGGAGGCATCAGTTATGAAGCTCGCACGGACCTTGTTGTGTTCGATAGAGGCAGTGTGAACGCTCAGATATACGTGGAAAACGCTTTGCAAGACCATGTGATGCCTTTCGCACCAATTTTTGGTGAACACTTTCGGTTAATGCATGACAACGAACTCTGCCATACCGCAAATTCTGTAACTAACTACCTAAATGAGGTCGGGATTCCAGTTTTACCATGTCCATCTTGCGGTCCAGATCTCAAACCTATCGATCATCTTTAGGAAAACCTTAAAAGACGTGTCCGAGCGAGAACACATGTCCCTACCACTCTAGGAGAGCTTAAGGCAGCTGTAGTAGAGGAGTGGCACAACATCCCTCAGTCGGATGTTCAGGACATCATTGACGGATGGTCAAACCGGCTCCACGAAGTAATTAGAGCCTGCGTCGCAAACACCCATTATTAAAAATTAAGTTTTTCAATAATTTAACCACATTTTTAACAACAAAAGATAACATATTTTTCAGTATTTTGTGTTTTTTGTGTTAATTCTTTAATAAACGTGGCTGTTTCTCAGAATTTTTGTTTTTTTTTTTTATTTTTCAAACTTTGCTTTCAACATTACTTAAACCCAATGTGGTCTAAACTTGACGGTTTCTTTAAATTTACAGAAATACGATGTGGTCGGAAAAGACATTTGATGAAAGAAAATTTTGAAAACAGTTCATTTGAAAAATATTTAGGATTCCAGATAGCCAAAAATGTAGGTTGTAGTTGCACGCGTTATTATTTTTTTTTTCAAAGTAGAACTGCATATGTGTAGATAAGTTGGTACCTATGCCTACAATGGCTACTTGTTTACATTTTTGATGTTATAAGTCTGGCTATAGGATCTTAGCACCCAATATATGGAATTTTGGCAAAAAAAGTATGCAGTCTAAAAGGCCAGTAATTGCTGTTAAAAGGTCAGGTAGTTTCAGAAACTGGTCAGGCTTAGAAAATCTCCAATTTAATCCACGGTTAAAGTTTTTCAATGTACCCGTGATTTTTGGCACCTCATTTATGGGATATTCGCAAAAAAAGTATACCATTTGAAGGGCCACTGGATACTAACAAAAGGTCAGGTAATTTCTGTAATTGGCCAGCCATAGATTATTTAAATTAATTTTTAAAGTTTCTTTCAAGGTCACAGTACAAGACTTTTAGCATCTCTTAATGGAATTTAAGAAAAATATGTATGTAATCTAAAAGGTCAGTAAAAGGTCAGGTAGTTTCAGTAATTGGTCAGGCATAGTTTTATTTAATAATTTTTTAAAGTTTTTTCATTTATGGGATATTCGCAAAAAAAGTATACCATTTGAAGGGCCACTGGATACTAACAAAAGGTCTGGTAATTCCTGCAATTGGCCAGCCATAGATTATTTAAATTAATTTTTAAAGTTTCTTTCAAGGTCACAGTACAAGACTTTTAGCATCTCTTAATGGAATTTAAGAAAAATATGTATGTAATCTAAAAGGTCAGTAAAAGGTCAGGTAGTTTCAGTAATTGGTCAGGCATAGATTTATTTAATAATTTTTTAAAGTTTTTTCAAAGATCATTACTAGGTCGTATAGATTTTTAGCACCTCATTTATGGAATATTCTAAATATTCCATCTGAAGGGTTACTTAATCCTTAAAAAAAGGTCATGCAATTGGTCGGCTGTAGATTTTTAGTTATGGGCTTAGAAAAACCTTGCATTTTTTTATAAAAATTATAAAACTAGCTGACTTTTTATGAGAATTCAGAAAACTATCACCAGATGGCATAATTATTTTTTGTAAATAATACAAATGTCCGACATTCTAGATGACATACTTTTTTTGCGAAAATTTTATTTATGAGATGCTAAGATCCCACAGCCTATAAGTCTTGCATTTATTATTTTGTGATTTGGATTTTTTTAAGGCTTTAAAATATTTGGAAAAAAATGCGATAGTTCTTGTGTTGCTAGGAGAAAGTAAAGCTTAAGGATTAATTTATTTAAACTCCCATAACAGGAACATGTTAACTACGCCACTGACCATAAACACTCTTAACCACATTTAAGCCTGTTTTATAATGCGACGAATTGAAAAAAAGACGCGATGAGACGACGATTTTCATTTTGACAATTGAGAATAGGACACCGAGCGTATCTGTATTTGTATTTATATTTGTTAATTCTGTAGATAAATAAATAAAATACCAAAATTGTTCTTATTTTGCGACTAATTAATTTTGTCTTCATTAACATTCCTACAAAGCAAAAAAGCTTCTTATCGTGCCACTTTACATTAATCCTAATAATTGGAACACTGAGTTTAGCAATTTATATGAATTTTTTTTAAGGAAAAATGGCATAGGTAACACAATGATAATAGGCGACCTAAATTCCAGAATAGGTCAGGAGCAAGGGCAAGAAAACCTCAAAAATAACAGTGAGAGAAAATCAAAGGATAAAATGTTAAATGCAAACGGAAAAAAACTTCTTCATTTATGTGATTCTTTTGGTCTGAGAATTTTAAATGGTAGCAGTAGTTCAGATAGACAAGGTGAAATGACTTATATCGGACCAAGAGGTAGTTCTGTTGTGGACTATTGTCTGTATGGAGAAGATTGGAGCTCAAGAATAGAAGACATGTCGGTTACTGAAATACCTTACTCTGATCTGATAGCTCTACAGAAGGAACAATAATGGATCTGCAACTTCTACCTAGACTTGGATGGACACCTACTCTAATGCAAAAATATAAAGAAACTCTAAACCAAGTACTAAAAGATGAAAGCGAAAGAAACAACGCGGAACCTAACCTAGAGTGCTTGGAAAACTTAATTAAAAAGACTTATGAAACGATCAGTGTCAACCATAGAGGAAATAAAAAGAACGCACCAATACGGAGTCCATGGTTTGACAATGATTGTATAAGGGCTAGAAAAGAATCCTTTGGGTTTCTTCGAGCGTATAGAAAGACGGAAGCGTCGTTTTATAATCATAAATACAAAAAGCTTTGTGAAAGTAAAAAAAAGGCATATTTTGAAAATCTGGCTGTGACTTTAGTGGATTGTAAAAACTCAAAGGAGTTCTGGAAAGCGGTTAGACAAATCAATGGCTCAAAGTTTCAAACAAGTCCTCAACTGAGAGCAACTGATCTTCAAAGACACTTTCAATCTTTATTGAATCCTGGATCTACAAATCTAACTCCACATTATGCAAGACCTGCATTTACGAACGAGTGTTTAGATGCTCCATTCACCAAAACTGAAGTTGAATATGCAATTACCAAAACCAAAGATAACAAAGCAGCGGGCTCTGATGGAGTGCCAACGGAATCTTTCAAATATGCTACAACTGAATTTATTGAACAACTAACAAAAGAGTTCAACCGCATATTCGAAGCTAAGGACGCACCAGAAAATTTTCGGAAGTCCGTAATATTTCCAATTCATAAAAAGGGTGACTTTGAAGACCCCAGCAACTACAGGGGTATCTCATTCCTGAATGCATCTGCTAAGATATATACTAGCATGCTACAAAAACGGTTCACTACGTGGCTTGAGAGCAATAACATCAAAAAGGAGTATCAAGCAGGTTTTAGACCAAACCGCGGAACAGTGGGCCACATTTTTGTTTTAAAAAATATGGCTGAACATTTCATAGACAACAGGAAGAAGCTGTACGCCCTATTCGTTGATTTTAAGGTTGCCTTCGATACGGTCAACCGATCTGCACTATTTTACAAATTGTACTGCCTGGGTGTAACACAAAAATTTGGAAGAGCCCTAGAAAATTTGTATGAAAACACAACATCAGCAGTGTGGGATGGAGAAAACATTTCCGATTGGTTTCCAACATTCTTCGGAATGAAACAGGGTTGTAACATTAGCCCATTAAACTTTATACTATATGTCAATGAATTGACAGACATATTACCTGGTGGTGTTGAGTTTGCGGGAGACAAAATAAAAGCCTTGCTTTTTGCTGACGACCTCGTTCTATTTGCCAATACACCGGAAGCATTGCAGTTGATGATCAATCGATTACATGGGTACTGCCAACAGTGGAGCTTAACGGTTAATCTGGACAAGACGAAGGCTATGGTCTTTAGAAATGGTGGTGGAAGATTTGCAAGAAGAACAGAAGTGAACAGTGGACCTACGATGGATACCAAATTGAAGTTGTCAGAGATTATAAATATTTGGGATTTACCATTACTAAATAAAAAGAAGAAAATGCCGACAGAAAATAAAAGAAAAATATTCCAGAAATAAAATTTGGCAAAATAAAATCGATGAAATTGATAAAAAATATATTTTAAATATTGAAAACAATTATAAATCAAAAAGGCAAAAAGTAAACAACAAAAGATCCACCATTACATTTCAGCTGTGTTTGACAGATCAACTTTTTCAACACATATCAAGGAGTGGTGTGTTCTTTTATGTACTGTGGTTAACTATAGTTAACTTCGGTCGTTCCTTTAATACAAAAAAGTTACTTCGAGTAACTTTAAGACGTCATAAAATCGTTCCTAAATTCCAAAGTAAAAGTGTCAAAAAGTAACTTTTTCCAACTCATCTCCTCGATATGAATTGTAATAGTTGATCTGTTAAACACAGCTGAAATACAATGGTGGATGTTTTGTTTACTTTTTGCCCATTTGATTTGGAATTGTTTTTAATATTTAAAATATGTTTTTATCAATTTATTCGATTTTTTTTTGTCGAATTTGATTTTTGGAATAGTTTTCTTTTATTTTCTGATGCATTTTCTTTCTGTCGGCATTTTCTTCTTCATATTTGGTTAATTTTTCATCGAAAAATTCTGTGCCATAAGCAATGAAGAAAATTGCACTTATTTCTGTTCGATTTATACAAAACTGAGTGTAAAGAAATTTAATTTGGAAATATTACACATGTTATTTTGAATTCCTAATAATTATTTTTGCAATAAATTTAATGCAATCACATTTTTTCTTGGTTATTCATTCCAAATATACAATTCAATTTTTTTTTCAACCCCATTCGTTTGACAGATTAACTATTGTTAACTCTGGTCATTCCTAAATGAAAAAGTTACCAAGAGTAACTTTCTTAACTATGGCAGATCAACTTTTGTTTTTGACACATTAACTATAGTTAACCACAGTAACATAAAAGACACATTAACTATAGTTAACCACAGTAACATAAAAGAACGCACCAGAGATGAGGTGGAAAAAGTTACAAAAAGTTACTTTTTGACTCTTTTACCTTGAATTTAGGAACGACTTTATGACGTCATAAAGTTAACTCCAAGTAACTTTTCTGAATTAAAGGAACGACCGAAGTTAACTATAGTTACTATAAACCACAGTAACATAAAAGAACGCACCAATAGCGGAGACATAGTATTTTTGTGTTCTCTTTTCTTATGAAAAATTGAGAAATGTTGGCTTTATAAATAAAATATTCCTGTTTTTCGTGCATTTGGTATTTTTTTAGTGCAGTAAAATATGTTTGTAAATTGTATTTATATTAATGATGAAAATAAAAGTGTCTTGAAATGAAAAAAAAGCTTTGTTTGTTTGTTGTAGGTAAACTCGATTGGAGAAACTTGGAATGAAAAAAGCTTTGTTATAGGTAATGGCGTTCGGTCGGCCGGGCTTTGAAGGGCTTTTGATCGACTTTACGATAACATGTGTCAATAAGCGCGACCTTTAAAATTGCAAAACGAAATGTGGCTTCAAACTTCGGGCGTTGAGAAATGACAAATAAAAGTTCAGTTTCCTTAAAATGGCGTTTCTGAAACTCTTCGCAGATAAAAGAGAACCAAAAATGTCTCTGTATTTCATTTAGGTTCTACAACCAATGGAAATAAATAGCTTTTGGTAATGAAAGTATTCATAAGGTATATGCGCTAAGGTAGTTTTTCATCGCTTTTCCTTTTTTTTTATTCTAATGGAATTTGAAAGAAAGATAAAAAAAACATTTCTTCAAGCATTTATAACTTTGACAAGCATCTAATGGGAAGAAGTAAGAATGTACAATGTACTTCTAAAAGACCAGCAAATGGAAGAATTCGCAAAAGGAGTTAAAACTGGCAGCAAGACCAAATAAAAAGAAAAAAAGTTAATGATTGGTCCATAGATCTTAAAATTAGTTCACCGAAAATTATGACGATTAAATATTATTAATATTACATACCTATTATGATCAAGGAAAAAAATATAAAAGATTTTGTATTGCATTCTGTCGATTCCCAATACCTACACTTCCTTTTTGCAACCCGCTGCCTACAATTTACATAATCACTTTACTGAAGCATTTTTTCATTAATAGCGATGATCCTCATGCTTACATTACAGAGAAAACCCCTTTCACTTCAATATACCCTTCCCTATCTGACACCCTTTAAATCCACCTATCTCTCACTCACATATTTAAAAGTCTCTCATGCTGATTCCAAAAATATTAATTTATTAAAACTAACGAATCAGCAAAATTTGAGTTAAACCTACCCTTCTCTTTTTTACGCACATAAAATCAACGCGTCTCTCTGCACGCGCCATTCAGTAAAAAGCCCATGTAAACAGGCATTTACGTAAAAAAAAACCCGTCGGTGAATAACTTTACTACATAATAAGGCTAGCAAAAAGATTTGCGCATTTAAATGTGTCGATTTTACGCCGCCCGACTTAGTACATACACACTCTTGTCAAGTTTGATGTGTTTCAAACTGTCATTTTTGTTTTCCCTATTCAACTATTTTCTTTACATGAGCAATATTTTTTCTTTCCCACATACAGAAAAAAATGTATTCACTCTTCGACAGAACGTGGAATACCTATGTATACCTACCGCAGAAACAGGCTGAATTCCAAAACAATTCCACAAACAACACACGAGACAAATCGTAGGTTACCCCCCGGCTCCACAAGCAATTTGTATTTAAGTTAAGATAGACATCCAGTTCCTCGATGCCCACCACCTTGGTTATACATACAATCTAAATGATCGTTGTCGTCTCCAGTCTATGTCCATGGAATTGCTCCTTCAAATTAAATTATCCCACGCCTCTTTCCCCCCCAGATACCGAGCGAGCTCGGGTCCAATTACACGGAGTATGACGGCAAAATTCGGTTGCAAGTCATATCGGCACTTATTTAAAATAATTAGATGTTATATTAAAGAATAGAAATAGATACTGAAGAGTATCTTGTTATAAAGGACCCCAGTATCATCGGAGTCAAGAGTTTGGGACTGCTTAGTACAAGCAGATCAAAAATATATAACATAAGTAATTTAAGGTAAGAACATGAAAATTTTAAAAATTCTAAAAGGAAACAAAGAAAATTTTGTTAAATATAAAATGAAATGTAAAATGAAAAAATTGAAAATGGAAAATATTAAGTATAGCATGCTAAGGCAATTGTTAATTTTGTAAAGTATGTAGTTTCAGTTTCTCTTTAGAAATAGGATTTTAGTTATTACTATCTACTACCTAGGTTAGTTAAGAGGCGAACTATATAGAAGATTTCTTTGTGTGGTCTTGCTATGATTATTGTCAAAAATATTACCATAAGCATTAGCTTCCCTCAACATTCTTGTGACGGGCTCATTTCTACCATAGTCAGTTCTATGAGGAGTTAGATGGAATTGTGGTACTGATCTGAGAGAATGTGAGTTGATATTCAAGCTCATTGCTTCAAGGAGGACAGAAGAATCAGTTCCACCCGATAAGATTTGATGAACAAAAATAATATCAGCTCCTTGTGGAATATCATCGACGTTGTGTACTTGTCAGTGTCTGGTACAGTTGGTTTTAGTCTCTATTATTGACGCGAGACGATTCCTTGACGACGGCCAGTAGGATGATACTGTTGATGCCTCCAAAAATTCTCCATGGTTTTTATTTCAAGAGCCGCTCAAATTAAAACTAACGTTTAGTTTGATGTCATTTACTTTGGTATGTCTGAAAGACTAGGTACATAAGTACATATGTTCAGTGAGGTTGTTCGGAACAGTTAAGAACATAAAAGAACAAGTTCAATGATAAATTTTCTGTTCTAAACTGTTCTGGCTTGCTGTTCAGTGAGTCTGTTTGCATACTTGCTTTTTATGTAGAACAACTGAGAACGGATTTTTGAGAAATGTCAAAATCAGTTGTGATTCTGTCTTGCTCTGTTTTGTCTAGTTGCGATTTTACTATTTTACACACCGATTCACAATCATTATTTGAAATTTGCACAAACATTTTTATTACGATCCTGCTTTTATTAATTTTCGTAAAATGATTTCAGTAAACATAGTTAGTTACCATCAAGAGCCTCTCTAGTACTTTATTAAATAAATGTTCTCAGCGAGGCACTAATAGGGGTCTGTCATGTTTTCCTCGTCCATGTTTTCCTTACCGAAAACTTGCCGGGGCCTTGCCTAAGCTTGTTAAAAACTTGCCAATCGAAATGAAGTGAAAAGCATGATTGAGTTTCAATTTTGTTAGTAGGGCCAGACAAAATGTTTTCAGTTTAACAGTTTAATTTGAATTTATTAATTTTTGGTTTTCCCGCTTCCATATTTTAGAAGACAATATATGACTTTGAATGATAAAGTGCTGTTTTATCTTTGAACATTTTTAGGACGAATTTTTTTTTTTTATGTCAAATCTAAAAATAATTAATGAATGTGATAAGTCGAAATTTACTGTTTTTATTTATTTCCGAAGCATATAGCTAGACCCTTTGCAAGAAAAACTGAAAATTTTGTTCCAAATTTGTATTAGCAAAATATGTATAACAGCACTTATTAAAAAAATTGCAAAAACAATCTCAAAATTATAAACTTAAAACTTTTTTATTGTTTCATCTCGATTATACAATTTTTAATATCTTCTAAAAAAAATATTAACAAAATCGTTTCTTTAATTTTTTCCTGAAGTGGCGCGGTCCCCCCCAAAGTGCGGGTCCACATGCGGTGGTACATACCGCACACCTCTTGCGCTGCATCTGAATAATGGCTGACCACGTACCTTTCTCGTTAAAATTGAAAAATTTCACTGTAGTCTTAATTTCGTACAACTTAGGCTCATCTCGGTATCGTTTCCGTCTTGAAGCTGAAGTTGAATTTGAATTTAAAAGCTGCTTGGTATTAAAATAAAAACAAAAAATCAAATTAATTGATTTCGGAAAAGAGCAAAAGCCAGCTAGGTCAATGATAGCCTCTCCGTAAAATACCATCGCCGTACATGGCTCACGAGATAACAATCAAACATTACATACGATGAAGATTATAGAGAACACGATAAAAGTGCGTCCCGCAATTCTGTCTGTCTGTCTGTGTGTATGTATGTAGTCTGTCTGTATGTCCCCTTTCACACGTAGATACTAGTTGCTGGTGATTTTTTTGACGTTTTCTTTAAATCTCCTTAACAATCTCTTGTACCTTTCACACGCAAGCAACAAAAACCCGGAGATTTTCTTTATTTTCCTTTTAAACTACCTTGGTTGAACGCACACAAATGTAGTGTGAAGAGAAACGTCAAAAAAATCTCCTGAGTTTGTTGACCGGGGAGATTTCATTTCCCCCTCTTTCTTCCTGCCCTTCTCACCTATGAACTAATTGTTGCCGGCAACTCAGTTGCCCTGTGTGAAAGGGGACTATGTCTGTCTGTATCTCGGCCTACAGCTTAAACCACTAAAGCGATTTTCTTTAAACTTGGAGCATAAGATTTTTGGGTGATTCCCTAGAGGGAAAATCGAGATTTTTTTACCTCAAAAAATAGGATAGGACCATTTTGAAAAAAGTTATTTATTATTCCAAAACCAGCTCTAACGATTTTTTTTTTAATTTTTTGTGTGTACTAGTAGTGGTATGGTCTATATTTTGGTGAAAAAAAATTTACCAATTTACCTGCCATACCATAGAACCTTTTTTTTTATTTTAGACTTTCTCGTTAACGGATTAACCGATTTTGATCAGAATTTTTATTTAGCATGTCCTATCAAGTGTAAATAATACTGCATACAAATGTTTTCAAAACACTTTTTTGGATTTAAAAAAAAAAGTTAAAAATTTTTTTTTTTAAATTTGATGAATTTTTTTGGAATTTATGGTTTTAGCTGTATATTCTTAAAAATGGCATACCAATATTTTTTTTCTAAAAAAATTCAAGAAATTTTATATATAAAAATTTATTTTTTTTAAAAAAGCCGCTCCAACGATTTGTAAATTTTTTTTCTGCATAGATTCAAATTTTTTTAAAGAACTGATATGACGTTCTTCATTCTGAGATTAAAACATTTTAAGTAGTTGTTTTATCAATTTAAAGAACGTGTTTGATGCTTTTTTCATATTGAAATTTCCATTCTTCAATTATTAAAAGGATAAATACACTCAATCTTTAAAATTCGAAGAAAATCTTACTACAAGAACAAGTTCGTGCGACCGAGTCGTGCATTTTATTTTCATTTAACATACAAACTTATAATCTCGTTAATTTAATTTTTTAATTTTTAAATCTTCAACTCTTAATCCCGTGATTTCGAAAACTCCTTTTATTCGTAATAGGCACTAGATCCCTAACGTTTTTTCAAATGAAATAGATTGCTGCCGACTATTGCCGTGACGGGAATTTTCCTTGTTAATTTTTGTTATTGTTGCAATGAACTGATTGTTTTGGAATTAATCGGATGCAATTTTAGTCATTTTATGGGGTTCTCTAATGATAAAAAAATATAATTTTTTTGATCCAGATCTGTCAAAACACCGATTTCGACAATTTTCGTCTTCCAATGGGCAAACAAAATTGATTTTTCTCGAAAGAAAAATCAATTTATAAGATCCAGATTTTGCGGCAGATCTACCCCTCTTTTTACTAACACCACTATACACCAGTACTGAAAATTCAAAAATAGTACCGAAATTTTTCCAATCGTGAATTCTACCAGGAATTTAATATTTTGTTAGATGTTTTCATCGTTACGCGCCAGTTATATCTATCCTTAAAACTCATCACTGAAAATTTTAATAATGAGGTTCCAAAGTCTATGATTATTTTGATGCCAAAATAAAGCTTTGCAACGAAGCGTTACACTTTAAAACCCCACACTTAATACCCAAATGCAATATTTAATATTCACCAGCCGAACTGCCATCAGCGCCCTATATCGGCATCTGATAAGCATAAAACCATCCACCAGCACCCTACAATCAAACCCACGATCGCCCACCTCTCACCACACACCGACAGAGTATCAAATCAATGTCATCACTGGAAATAATGATTTTCACTTCATCATCGTTACAATTCACAGTGTGTCGTTACCGCAAATATAACAAGAGGACGTATGAAATGTCAACAATTCCAAGCTTATTGATTGACTTGAGATTTTCTGGTTTGCGAATTAGAAGAGCAGAGTCTAAGTTTCCGACTCATTGCGGTTTGTAGCAACTGCGATAGCTTCAGGTTACTTTCGTGGTGCATTCGTGCCTACGTAAGGCTAACCTTTTTGGTCCTAAAAATATTTCGTGGTTATTCCCCTTTCGCTTTAGTGAGTAGTGGGCTGGAATCAGATTCCTACCGATATTCCCCTCTTGTCTTCGAGTGAGTAGCGGGCCACTTGTTATTCCTTTGGGTTAGCCGGAGGCTGGAATCAGATTCCTACCGATATTCGCCTCTTGCTTTCGAGTGAGCAGCGGGCCACTTGTTATTCCTTTGGGTTAGGGGCCAGTTATAGCGATCAGGAAAACTCATCAGGAAAAATTTTCTTTGTGATAATTTAATGTTTTATCATACGATTTGAAATATACAAATGATACAAATCGATGATAAATCATTTAAAATATTTATTTCATTAACAAAATTTTCTGTGGAGGAAATATTTATTCTATAAAATTCATTTTCTGATGGAAACTCGTTTTCTGTACGAAATTTCCATCAGAAAAATTAATAAGTACTTTTTTTAGACAAAGTATTTCTTACAAATTAAATTTTTTTAATGAAAAAAATATTTCAATTGGTTTATCATCGATTCGTATCCTTTTTATATTTCCAATCTTATAATAAGATTTATCTTATAATAAAACATTGAACTATACAAAAGATAATTTTTTTCTGACCCATTTTCCTGATCGCTATAACTGGCGCCTTAGCCGGAGACTGGAATCAGATTCCTACCGTTTTCCCCCAGGTTCCCTTCTTCTAAGCGATTCTCGTGGGCTGAGTTTACTCCTGTAACTTAAATCTAACCAGCTTTGTATTATATGAAAAACCTTGTTATTTAGGATAAGTTTTTAATGAAATTGTAAGATTGTAAGCAAATTATTTGTTGAAATAAAGTTACACGTTAAATCTGGTAAATGGTTAGAGTTCTTACTTTCTTAACCCGAGTTTTACTTGCTTTATTCGGGAATACCCTGGACTTCAACGAGCTTACCTCAGCCTAGAGAAAAAAGCATCACAGCTTATGACTTAATTAAGATATCTAAAAAAATAAATAAATTTGGTGGCAAAAGGGCTCATGAAGAACCAGGGCCTAGTGACTTACAACTCTTAACCATTCCTGTGGGCGTGTCTGCAGGAATGGAAGGGACCTACAGTTTATTGCCGAATCCGAACGGCTAAGGTGAGTGGCACTTTTCTATGACAAGAGATACTCTTGGAGAAATTGTCAATTCCTCGCAAGAGGCAGTAGCCCGGTTGTATCTCATGAAATGACTTTTATGGTTCCAATGATCATTGATAAGGTACATAGTGCAATCATTGAAATAATGAAAGTTCATTTTACGTAGAAAGTTGGGCCCAAATGAAATTTTGTTTTGGCAATAATAATGTTGATTGAGTCGTAAACTTCATATTGGCAATAAAATAATCACTGACTTTGTTTTTTAAGTACCTCAAAACTTAAATTTAAAATTTTCAATGATGAGTTTCATTTAAAATTATAACTGGCACTTTAGAAGAGGAAGATTTGGTTCGAGTATTATTCCATCGACCCCTTGCAGCCATATTGATTTAAAGATCAAAAACTTGTTCACTATTTTTTGAACGAGAAGATGTAGAAGCAATTTTTTTATAATCGATATTATTATTTTTATTTATATGTCAAAAATTCTGAAAAACCTAACGATTAATAAATAATTTGAGATAAATCGTAAATCGGAATCATAGTAGGTATGTTGTTGAATTTTGTATTTTTGGAATTATAATAAACTATTTGACCCATGTTTGAGGAATATTTGATTTACTTGATTTTTTCGCGGAGAGAATTAAAAAAAAAAAATTTTCGAGTGAAAATTTTAATAGTTTCTCTTTTATTCAATTTTTGGTTTCAAATTTTTGTCAAAAAGCGGAAAATCCTTAGTAATTTTCATTTTATTTTTACATATTTTTTTTTCATATTTGGAATTATTGGGTATTAAATGAAAACCGAATTTTCAAAAAGCGTTGAAATTTTTTTTTGGACAAATATGTACTTGATGATTCCTGGGAACATTTAAAAAAAAAAATTTATGGCAAAAAAATGCTATCTTCCCTCTCTACCTTAGTTTTTAAGAAATCAGTCTCTGACCTTTAGCCACGACGCAAGCTTAATTGGTTTTCTCTAAGTTATGAATTCATCGTGTTCAATATGTCTAAACACAATTTCAAATTCCAATTTCGTATCGTGTGTGATTTGTGGTTCTAGCATTCACGGTCAATGTTCAAAACTTAAAAGCAATATTACTGAATTAATTAAGAATAATGCAAACATTTTCTTTAAGTGCGATAACTGCAATATAAATTTGACATCTGTGTTTGCGAATAAATTATGTGATCTTTTTGCATTCATGCAAGAGAACATGGGTGCTCTCTTAAGTAATAATTCCCCATTAGTCGCTGAAGGCGATTCATGCTCCTCGACGAAAGTGGCGGATAAAGTTTTAAATACAAGTCGTTCTATTCGCGTTAGCACACGTGATCAAAGAATTCCTAAGAGTGTGGAACTTGTCAAAAAATCAAACACTAAGGCCGTGTGCGAATTCGTTTAAAATTTCGATTAAATTTTGACATTTCTACGTACAGATTTACCTCACTAGTGTCAAAAATTAATCTTCGGATAAAATTTAACGCGATTTTAACTGAATTCACACACGGCCTAAGAAAAGTACTCTCGCGTCTCCAAACCTAGAACGCCTTAAAAAAATAAATAAAAACAGTTCACCTGTAAATTCTCGTGTTAAAGCTATTGCTACCTCTGTTGCTCTTCCTATGGGTGTTGGTAGTAGTTGTGCAAGTTCTCGTCTTAGAGCTGCTAGCTCACCTGCTGCCTCCCTCGCCAGGTAATGTTGCTGGTGTTTCATCTAAGCTTACTGATGAGCTGTCATCCAGTGTTCCTCCTCATGATGATCTGTCTGAACGCTGCAACAATAACTATCTTCCACGGACTAGTGTTCGCAACAAAAAACCAAAACAAAAGCAGCTGTTTGGCATTGATGCTGATGCCGATGCTATCACCGCTCTTCCATCAGTGCCTAGGCTGCGATTTATACATATCTCTCGTTTAAGCAACACAGTCACCGAAGAGAATGTTATAAACTTCGCTGCACGTAAGCTAAATTTGCCGACGACTAGTTTGGTCTGCTCAAAATTAGTTAAAAAGAAAATAGATATTTCAACTCTCCGTTTTATCAACTTTAAACTTGGTGTCCTTGCTAGTTCATTTAATGCTGCTCTACAATCATCTATCTCGCCAGTTCGAATTCAAATTAAGCAGTTCCTAAGTTTTCCAAAAAACGAGCTACGCGAACAACATCAAAGAGCCCTCACGTAAGTGAATCCCATCTTCGAATCTGTCCTGCAAGTGAATCATTTCCAAGTGTCCTATGTTTAACCAAAAACATGAGACATGGTTGAATACAAACTTTCTCTCATCCGAACTATTCGACGCTTCGTCTTATCATGTATACCGGAAAGATAGGGCACCAACGTCTGATATGCAACGCGGAGGAGGTGTATTGATAGCAGTCAGATCTAACTTCAACAGTAAATAATGCGACTTGATGAACGATTTAGATGACATCGAACAGCTTTGTGTTTGCATTAGTTTAAATAATATTTATTCTATTGAAGTTGGGGTGTAACAGCTCTTTTCTTACTTGGTTAAAGTCTTACCTTTCTAACAGGAAGCTAATTGTTTAAATAAGTAGGCATTTTTCTAATCCTTTTCATGTGGACTCTGGCCTTCCTCAAGGTAGTCACCTTGGCCCATTGCTCTTCTTATTGTTTATAAATAATTTACCTCTAGTTTTTAAAAACGCCTTCTGTCTGATGTTTGCCGACGATGTAAAATTTTTTTATGCAATTCAATCGTTCTTCGACTGACTTTATAGTTTCCAAAGGGAACTCAGTGCTAGGCTTTCTAAAACGTAACGCAGCTGATTTTAAAGATGCCTACTCACTTAAAACATTGTTTAATTCATTGGTACTACCCTATCTTGAATATTGTTCCATAATCTGGATTCAAAAAAGAAATTTTTTCGAAATTTAAATTGGTCAGATGATATGCCGAATTATCTTTCAAGTTGTGCCCTGATCGGTATGAAAACACATGAAGTCAGAAGAAAAGCTCAAAGCATAATCTTTATAAAGGATATTATATTAAATCGAATAAATTCTATTGAATTACTAAATCTTATAAAATTCTATGTCCCAGAGAGAATATTAAGGAACAGATGTGTACTTTTTCATGTCTCTACTCACAGGACTAATTATGGACTTAATGAGCCCATTTCGCGTTCATTATCGTTGTTCAATTTTGTTTGCAATGAAGTCGACATTACAATGAACAGAAACCATTTCAAACGAAACGCCTTACAGGCACTAAGCTAACATAATTTTGTACATATTATAATATAAAACTTATTTATTTTTAGTTAAATTAATTTTATAATTATGACTTAAGAATATTAAATGTAATCAGCAGATATATTATCCCTTGATGAATAAATAAATAAATAAATAAATAAATAAATAAATAAATAAATAAATAAATAAATAAATAAATAAATAAATAAATAAATAAATAAATAAATAAATAAATAAATAAATAAATAAATAAATAAATAAATAAATAAATAAATAAATAAATAAATAAATAAATAAATAAATAAATAAATAAATAAATAAATAAATAAATAAATAAATAAATAAATAAATAAATAAATAAATAAATAAATAAATAAATAAATAAATAAATAAATAAATAAATAAATAAATAAATAAATAAATAAATAAATAAATAAATAAATAAATAAATAAATAAATAAATAAATAAATAAATAAATAAATAAATAAATAAATAAATAAATAAATAAATAAATAAATAAATAAATAAATAAATAAATAAATAAATAAATAAATAAATAAATAAATAAATAAATAAATAAATAAATAAATAAATAAATAAATAAATAAATAAATAAATAAATAAATAAATAAATAAATAAATAAATAAATAAATAAATAAATAAATAAATAAATAAATAAATAAATAAATAAATAAATAAATAAATAAATAAATAAATAAATAAATAAATAAATAAATAAATAAATAAATAAATAAATAAATAAATAAATAAATAAATAAATAAATAAATAAATAAATAAATAAATAAATAAATAAATAAATAAATAAATAAATAAATAAATAAATAAATAAATAAATAAATAAATAAATAAATAAATAAATAAATAAATAAATAAATAAATAAATAAATAAATAAATAAATAAATAAATAAATAAATAAATAAATAAATAAATAAATAAATAAATAAATAAATAAATAAATAAATAAATAAATAAATAAATAAATAAATAAATAAATAAATAAATAAATAAATAAATAAATAAATAAATAAATAAATAAATAAATAAATAAATAAATAAATAAATAAATAAATAAATAAATAAATAAATAAATAAATAAATAAATAAATAAATAAATAAATAAATAAATAAATAAATAAATAAATAAATAAATAAATAAATAAATAAATAAATAAATAAATAAATAAATAAATAAATAAATAAATAAATAAATAAATAAATAAATAAATAAATAAATAAATAAATAAATAAATAAATAAATAAATAAATAAATAAATAAATAAATAAATAAATAAATAAATAAATAAATAAATAAATAAATAAATAAATAAATAAATAAATAAATAAATAAATAAATAAATAAATAAATAAATAAATAAATAAATAAATAAATAAATAAATAAATAAATAAATAAATAAATAAATAAATAAATAAATAAATAAATAAATAAATAAATAAATAAATAAATAAATAAATAAATAAATAAATAAATAAATAAATAAATAAATAAATAAATAAATAAATAAATAAATAAATAAATAAATAAATAAATAAATAAATAAATAAATAAATAAATAAATAAATAAATAAATAAATAAATAAATAAATAAATAAATAAATAAATAAATAAATAAATAAATAAATAAATAAATAAATAAATAAATAAATAAATAAATAAATAAATAAATAAATAAATAAATAAATAAATAAATAAATAAATAAATAAATAAATAAATAAATAAATAAATAAATAAATAAATAAATAAATAAATAAATAAATAAATAAATAAATAAATAAATAAATAAATAAATAAATAAATAAATAAATAAATAAATAAATAAATAAATAAATAAATAAATAAATAAATAAATAAATAAATAAATAAATAAATAAATAAATAAATAAATAAATAAATAAATAAATAAATAAATAAATAAATAAATAAATAAATAAATAAATAAATAAATAAATAAATAAATAAATAAATAAATAAATAAATAAATAAATAAATAAATAAATAAATAAATAAATAAATAAATAAATAAATAAATAAATAAATAAATAAATAAATAAATAAATAAATAAATAAATAAATAAATAAATAAATAAATAAATAAATAAATAAATAAATAAATAAATAAATAAATAAATAAATAAATAAATAAATAAATAAATAAATAAATAAATAAATAAATAAATAAATAAATAAATAAATAAATAAATAAATAAATAAATAAATAAATAAATAAATAAATAAATAAATAAATAAATAAATAAATAAATAAATAAATAAATAAATAAATAAATAAATAAATAAATAAATAAATAAATAAATAAATAAATAAATAAATAAATAAATAAATAAATAAATAAATAAATAAATAAATAAATAAATAAATAAATAAATAAATAAATAAATAAATAAATAAATAAATAAATAAATAAATAAATAAATAAATAAATAAATAAATAAATAAATAAATAAATAAATAAATAAATAAATAAATAAATAAATAAATAAATAAATAAATAAATAAATAAATAAATAAATAAATAAATAAATAAATAAATAAATAAATAAATAAATAAATAAAT
Source organism: Epistrophella euchroma (assembly GCA_947049315.1). Classification (NCBI taxonomy): domain Eukaryota; kingdom Metazoa; phylum Arthropoda; class Insecta; order Diptera; family Syrphidae; genus Epistrophella; species Epistrophella euchroma. Next base: position 82,484,664 of record OX346245.1, on the reverse strand, counting down.
AAATAAATAAATAAATAAATAAATAAATAAATAAATAAATAAATAAATAAATAAATAAATAAATAAATAAATAAATAAATAAATAAATAAATAAATAAATAAATAAATAAATAAATAAATAAATAAATAAATAAATAAATAAATAAATAAATAAATAAATAAATAAATAAATAAATAAATAAATAAATAAATAAATAAATAAATAAATAAATAAATAAATAAATAAATAAATAAATAAATAAATAAATAAATAAATAAATAAATAAATAAATAAATAAATAAATAAATAAATAAATAAATAAATAAATAAATAAATGAATGAATGAATGAATGAATGAATGAATGAATGAATGAATGAATGAATGAATGAATGAATGAATGAATGAATGAATGAATGAATGAATGAATGAATGAATGAATGAATGAATGAATGAATGAATGAATGAATGAATGAATGAATGAATGAATGAATGAATGAATGAATGAATGAATGAATGAATGAATGAATGAATGAATGAATGAATGAATGAATGAATGAATGAATGAATGAATGAATGAATGAATGAATGAATGAATGAATGAATGAATGAATGAATGAATGAATGAATGAATGAATGAATGAATGAATGAATGAATGAATGAATGAATGAATGAATGAATGAATGAATGAATGAATGAATGAATGAATGAATGAATGAATGAATGAATGAATGAATGAATGAATGAATGAATGAATGAATGAATGAATGAATGAATGAATGAATGAATGAATGAATGAATGAATGAATGAATGAATGAATGAATGAATGAATGAATGAATGAATGAATGAATGAATGAATGAATGAATGAATGAATGAATGAATGAATGAATGAATGAATGAATGAATGAATGAATGAATGAATGAATGAATGAATGAATGAATGAATGAATGAATGAATGAATGAATGAATGAATGAATGAATGAATGAATGAATGAATGAATGAATGAATGAATGAATGAATGAATGAATGAATGAATGAATGAATGAATGAATGAATGAATGAATGAATGAATGAATGAATGAATGAATGAATGAATGAATGAATGAATGAATGAATGAATGAATGAATGAATGAATGAATGAATGAATGAATGAATGAATGAATGAATGAATGAATGAATGAATGAATGAATGAATGAATGAATGAATGAATGAATGAATGAATGAATGAATGAATGAATGAATGAATGAATGAATGAATGAATGAATGAATGAATGAATGAATGAATGAATGAATGAATGAATGAATGAATGAATGAATGAATGAATGAATGAATGAATGAATGAATGAATGAATGAATGAATGAATGAATGAATGAATGAATGAATGAATGAATGAATGAATGAATGAATGAATGAATGAATGAATGAATGAATGAATGAATGAATGAATGAATGAATGAATGAATGAATGAATGAATGAATGAATGAATGAATGAATGAATGAATGAATGAATGAATGAATGAATGAATGAATGAATGAATTAATGAATGAATGAATGAATGAATGAATGAATGAATGAATGAATGAATGAATGAATGAATGAATGAATGAATGAATGAATGAATGAATGAATGAATGAATGAATGAATGAATGAATGAATGAATGAATGAATGAATGAATGAATGAATGAATGAATGAATGAATGAATGAATGAATGAATGAATGAATGAATGAATGAATGAATGAATTAATAAATAAATTAAATGAATTAAGGAAATAAATAAATTAATAAATTAATAAATTAATAAATTAATAAATTAATAAATTAATAAATTAATAAATTAATAAATTAATAAATTAATAAATTAATAAATTAATAAATTAATAAATTAATAAATTAATAAATTAATAAATAAATAAATAAATAAATTAATAAATTAATAAATTAATAAATAAATAAATAAATAAATAAATTTACAGCTATTCCAGCTCCGGCTCCAGTTCCGTCTACGTCACCATTCTGTTCAGCCAGTTAATTGAAATTGATAATAAATTATCTACTCCGTAAATATTTACGCAAAATGTGAAAAAAAAATAACTTCTACACACAAATTAGAGCTTGTGAAAAAAAAAACGTTTTAAAAAATTGATTATTTTCCTTAATTTTTTATACATATTGTTTGTCTCCTAGTTGTGTAGTTTACATGAAATGAATAAATAAAAATTTTTAAAAAACTAAATGATTATCACAACTATATAATAGCTGCATTTTATTTTCCCCCAGATCTGATCCGGATCAGATCATGATAATAAAACAACCTGGATCACAATAAAATTGACAGAAGGAAAATTTTCACAAATCTTGTTTGAAATAATATTTGGTATCTAAGGAAGAGCGAATGTTTAAAAATGGAACAGTTTTATTTTTTTAGTTTAATTTCCATTAAGTTAATAGGTTTTATATATTTTTTCCGTGTCTCGCGACGCGTCGGCTCTATTAAAGGAAGAAATAACTCATACAAAAAATTGGAATGATGGCGGCATGTGTTTGATTTCGAGAATTTTCAATTTTATTGAAGCTTTTTTGTAAATTTCAGCAGTGGTACCAAGTTATAAAATTAAAATATTGCTAGGAAAGTGTTCAGAAAATGGATTTTGAAATCCAAATCCAACGGCAGACCTGGATCTTGTGTTGTTTTTCCAAATCCAATCCGGATCAGATCTGGGTGAAAATAAAATGCAGCTAATGTTTATAATGGTATGTATTTATCGAGGCATTTCGGAGTGTTGCTTTATCTCCATCTTCAGGCGAAATACTAAAAGTGTCGATGGTGTTGATGTTTAAAGGTGGGCTGTGGAAGCTTTCGGTTGTTGTTGCAGTGCTGTGGATGGAGCTTTTATGTATTTTGTTGTTCTTCTCTGTCTTTTAGGGTTTTGATGGCTGTGTCGTATAGTGGGTTATTTTTTAATGTCAGTTTGTCGTTTAATAGTTTATCTTGTTCTTATTTGTTTGCTTTATATATTTCGTACTCTTCTGTCGCGTCTAATATTTTTCCTTTTTTAAGTATGTGTAATGGAATTAGGTAGTAGTAGCCGTGTAGTAGCCGTGGCGTGATGGTTAGTGCGATGGACTATACCGGATAATCAGTTCGGATTTAAGGCGAGACATTACACCATTCATGCCGCGTCTAAACTCGTTTCTGATATCCAGTGGAACAAATTCAAAAAGCAGTGTACGGGTGCCTGTCTGGTTGATTTGGAGAAGGCTTTCGACACCGTATGGTTAGAAGCTCTTTATCTAAAGCTAACCAGACTTGGCATAAGTAAACCGCTATTATATATGCTTTATGACATGCTCAATGGTAGAAAGTTTGTTATCAAAAGTGGCAATGTAACTTCCACCAAAAGGGAGCGGTGAACTTGCCGATTCTTTTCAGCATTTACACCAGCGATCTGATAGGTAGTGTAACTCATGCAATTGCGTATGCCGACGATCTAATTGCGTACAGAACGGCCCCAAAAGTCGAGGTCATCAGAATTCTTTTGCAGCGTGACTTCGACAAGATTCAACAATATTGCGATGACTGGAAGTTAAAAATTAACTTTCAGAAATCAGAAACTATTCTGTTTAGGACTCCGTTGCATGGAGACACAAGGGATACGAGAAAGAACTGGCGCAAGCTGGTGATCGTAGGGCCAAATGGACATCCACTGGCGACTAAAAGTGTAGTAAAGTACCTTGGCACCTGGTTAGATCAGTATTTGTATTTCGTATAAATGCTGCTCTGACCAGGGCTAGGGGAGCTTTTGCCCTGACGAAACGGTTGTTTTATAGCAGCCGGCTTGATACCAGGGTGAAGGTGATTTGCTACATGGCCCTCATCCGGCCGATGATTGCCTATGGGTGTCCGGTTTGGTTCAACGTTGCCCCATCTCAAATGGAAAAGATTCGGGTGTTTGACAGGCAGTGTCTTAGATGCTGCCTTGGATTACATAGAACACCAGAGTCGGAGTACAAACATTATTATTCCAACCAGGCTCTATACAACGGGGCCAACATAAACAGAATAGATAATTTTTTGTTGAAGCTGATTCGGGGTCACATTGCAAGAGCGATGTCCTCGACAAACAGCCTTATTTTTGGGGCCTATTACCCCAACGACGAATACTATGAGAGTGTGCGTTTAAGCGGCTTTATTCCGCTCGATGCATTCCTCTATCTAGACAGTCGAGGGCTGATACAGGATAGATTGGCAGTTCCGCTAATCTACCACGGCAGCCGTAGATCTGTAGATGGCACAAAAAAAAAAAAAAAAAAAAAAAAAACAATGAAAATGTGGCTGTTCTAGTTTTAAGTAGTTTTAGGTAGTTTTAATTAGTTTTAATTAGTTTTAGTACTAGTCATAATTAGCTTTACTTTAGTTTTATTTAGTTTGTAAGTTTTAAATAAAATTAAAAAAACTATACGAAACCAAGTTTTTTTCCAATTCTTCTTGGTAAAAAACAAAACCAATCAGAATCTTAGACTTACTTTAGTTCATAGGCCGAAAGGTATTAGAATTAAGTTACTATAGTTTAACTTAGAGCGCCCGCATAGGGCCAGTAAGTTAGTTGTAAGTTATTATTCCTGCAGACACGCACACAGGAATGGTTGAGAGTTGTAAGTCACTAGGCCCTAGTTCTTCATGAGCTGTTGTGGCATCAAATTTATTTATTTATAATGGAACTAGCCGATTTGCCCGCGTCAGTTGCTTCGCAAACTGATCACAATAGTATTGGAATTCTATAGATGTAATATAATTTACAAATGTATATATACTACTAAATAATAATAAAATAATAACTAATATTTTATTTTTATATTATATAAAATAAATAATAATAAATAAATAAAATAAATAAAATAAATAAAAATATAAAAAAAAATTATATATGTATTTAAAATAAAATTATACATATGTAAAAATTATACATATTATATGTATGAAATTTATACATATAAAAATAGAGAAAGAGAATTAAAAATTTAGATCAGGGGTGCAAGTCCCCCTTACCCCTCCTTGTGTGCACGTCCTTGTTTGGCATTACATTTAATTTTCATTTTAAAAATTTTGAAACTTAAAAATCCAACCATTCTGTATATCTCTATATCTCTTTATCTCTATATCTCTATATCTCTATATCGCTTTATCTCTATGTCTCTATCTCTTTATCTCTATATCTCTATATCTCTATATCTCTATATCTCTATATATCTATATCTCTTTATCTTTATATATATATGTCTCTATATCTTTATATCTCTTTATCTCTATATCTCTATATCTCTATATCTCTATATCTCTATATCTCTATATCTCTATATCTCTATATCTCTATATCTCTATATCTCTATATCTCTATATCTCTATATCTCTATATCTCTATATCTCTATATCTCTATATCTCTATATCTCTATATCTCTATATCTCTATATCTCTATATCTCTTTATCTCTTTATCTCTATATCTCTATAATTTTGTATCTCTATATCTCTATATCTCTGTATCTCTATATCTCTATATCTCTATATCTCTATATCTCTATATCTCTATATCTCTATATCTCTATATCTCTATATCTCTATATCTCTATATCTCTATTATCTCTTTATCTCTATATCTCTATATCTCTATATCTCTATATCTCTATATCTCTATATCTCTACATCTCTATATCTCTATATCTCTATACTCTATATCTCTATATCTCTATATCTCTTTATCTTTATATGTCTACATATTTTTATCTCTATATTTCTCTATATAAATTATAAATTTAGACAATTTACATGCAATAAGCACCCCCCCTATCACCTTTGCATACGCCCTTGACTCTTGAATACTTAACAAAAAAAATTAGAAAAATATTTTTGATTAGGGGTGCGAATGCCCCTTTACCCCTCCTTGCGCACGCCCTTGTGTTGCATTTAATTTAATCTTTATTTTAAAACTCTAAACCTTTAAGATCCGACCGTTAGAATTCAAGTTCTAAATTTTGCAGATTTTCATGTACTAAGCACCCCCTACCAATTTTACGTACATACGCTCTTGATTGCGTAATTATGTATCAAAAAAAAATTAGAAAAACAAAATTAATAGGAAATGCAAAATCTGAAAATAAAAAAAAAGATTTACCGAAATTTAAGAATTTTCCGACCATCTTTTCTAAATACCGAATTTGTATGACCAAATCCATTGGATTTTTGCTAGTTTTGGCATTTAATAATATTCAAAAATTCGTATCTCAGCTTGTAGTTCACGTAGAAAAATAATATATATACCAAAATAATTGCTAAATAGTCAAAAAAATAAATAAATTATAATCTTGAAAATCGATTGGAAAATCGGTGTTAAATTATCAATTTAGTTGAAAACTTGCCTTATTCTTGACGGGAGCCTCTAAGGTATTGAAATTATTTAGTTATTTATATTTTTTTATAATTTAAATATTTGTGATGATTTTATCTATCAATTGACATTTAAATTATAAAAATCGAAGTATTATTTCTCGACTTATAGCCGATTTTCCACAGCTGCATCGTTAATTTCGCAATTTTTCATGCATTTGCCTTAGAAATATTAGAAAATTTCATTAGCATAAATTTTTAAATTTTTTTATGGGGCTTGTAAAAAACACACCGCTATTTTTTATATGTTAAAATATTGAATGACATTTGAAAAATGCAATTCTGAAAAAAATTAACCCATAAAGTGATCGTGGTTAAAAAGGTAAGGGTGGTAAGCTCAGAAAATTCAACTTAAAATAATTATTTTTGAATTTTTAGGTTTATTTTTTTATGTTAAATTTTTTTTTGTGGAACATTTTATGTAAATACTGCGTCACGTATGAGTATGTTTTATGCATAAAAATAAAGCGCTTATTTACTCTTAAGTGAAAAAAAGTTATTTGAATTAAATCCGTGAATTAAATAAAAAGTAATGAACGATTTAATCAGGCAAGCGCTGACCTAAAAAACCAAGTGTTGAAAAAATTTAATTCAAAAAATAATTATTAACGGCTCCTCTGTTGCATGAATGGCTTTGTTGTGTTCTACATATATTTAAAGAATATATTTCCCAATGATATTTTAATAATTTTTTTTCACTACGATCAAGTTTACATATAGTTTTTAATTTTTTAATCAATTAAGTGGGTAAAAAAAAAACACTATTTCAATTTGTTTTTACATTTTTTTCAAATTTGTAATGCAATTATATACATTGTTTTTTATGCATTTTATACCTATTTTAATGACAGTATTTTAAGATATTAACATTTAAGGTCCGTTAAGTAGTTTAAAAGAAAAAAAATAATATATGAAGCCGTGTCTATTGCATTTTTTGACTAAAATCGTAAAAACCGCGTAAAACGAATTTTAGTAATTTTCCTGTTGAATTAACCTTAAAACATAGTTTGGCATTATTTTAGAGAATGTTTTAACCTATATATATATTATATTTATTTTTCAAAATTTTTAAATTTTTCATCAACTTTTGAATTTAAAAAAATTAAAATCGAATAGATTTTGGACTAAATCACGTTTTTAGTATGACTTTGTTTATTGTATTGCAATAATTTTTTTATATATATGTAAATAAACATTTCTTCTTTCTATATTTATACATGAAGAAGAAACTAATAGCGAAGTTATTAGCTTTATAAGATGACCAAGTCGGTGATTTTATTTACTTTTTATAATTAAAATGCCGTTTTTTGGCTTTAAACGAATTAAATGGCCCCTGGCTCGTCTCGTGTCGTATTTACATTTATACAACCACTAACATTTTTGTAGAGAATTGTTGGGGCTATAACTTTGTAGTATATTTTTTTTCGATATTTTGAAATTTTTCATCATGTTTTGCATTTTGAAAAATGAAAATCGATTTGATGACGGCTTTTCACCCCCCTTTTGTATAGAATGCTTCCCCTCCCTGAAATTATTTTTACATAAAATTAAAGCTTGACATTTTGTGATTGTTTTAAGACCTTAACCTAATCGATCGGACATATAGTATAGAAGTAATGAATTTTTTAATCAAACACTATCAATTGAATTTTACGATTTTGATAAAATAACAGTTATCTCCCACTGGTGCATGGTGGTTGACAACGAACGAAACAGGCAATTTTAGTGCATTTTTATTGATTTTTTGATTAGATTTTAATTAAGATTGTGAAGCTTGTAGAGGGCGTACATATGCAAATGAGGTATCAAAATTTTTGTTGTTAAACGGAGATGCGAACTAAAGAAAAACGAAATTAATCGATGCACGCAGTGATGCGTAATTAACAGATATGTCAAAGAAGTCAATATTTACCGCTATTTCCGGTAAAATGTTAAAATTAAATAAAATTGAAATGCAATTGCATTAAACTCAATGAATTCTATTATGTGTAAAAATTTCAACTCCCTACTACTTACCAATAAAAAGATATTTGTAAAAAACTATACAAAATTGATTTGCCCATTTTTTCAAACTTAATTATCTCAGCTCAACTTTACTTTAGAAATCAGAAATTTTGCAAATATGTCAGGATCAACAATCCCTACAACACTTATAAATTTCAAATTTTTAACATTCTCCGTTAAAAAGATAAAAAATAAAATGTGTGAAAAAATTGAAAAAAAAAATTATGAGTTTTCAAAAATTCCTAACGCCCACAATAACCACGCCCACAAAAAATTTCTTAAACATGGATAACTTTATTTTTAATTTCCTAATAGAAAATGTAATTAAAAAAATTTTAAAAAATACACCTGATTTATAAGAATTATTTAAAAAAATTACGATTTTGGTGTTTTTGAATTTTAACCAAGTTTGTAGGGTAAAAAAAAATGTTTATAATTTTTTAATTAACTTTGCCATTCTAATATGATAAAATTCAATTGAATGTATTTGGTTTGAAAATTCTAAAAAATCACATTTAGAAAATAGAAAACCGACTTTACCCTACATTTACCCAAATTTACCCTATTAACACGTGAAAAAAAACGATCTAAATAGAAAAAATAATATTTTTTGTTAAAAAAGCGTTAGAAATGGGAACTCCTCGGATTATATTGTAAAAACATTATATCTATCTAATTAAATTGATAAATGAGCTGGAACTCGTAAAAAAGTATCAGCATATCAAGGTCGTTTACCAAAACACGTGAAAAAAAACGATCTAAATAAAAAAAATCATATTTTTTGTTAGAAAAGCGTTAGAAATGGGAACTCCTCGGATTATATTGTAGGAACATTTGGTCTATCTGATTAAATCAATAAATGAGCTGGAACTCGTAAAAAAGTATCAGCATATCAAGATCGTTTACCAAAACACGTGAAAAAAACGATCTAAATAGAAAAAATCATATTTTTTGTTAGAAAAACGTTAGAAATGGGAACTCCTCGGATTATATTGTAAGAACATTAGGTCTATCTGATTAAATTGATAAATGATCTAAGACTCGTAAAAAAGTATCATCATATCAAGGTCGTTTACCAAAACACGTGAAAAAAAATGATCTAAATGGAAAAAATCATATTTTTTGTTAGAAAAGCGTTAGAAATGGGAACTCCTCGGATTATATTGTAAGAACATTAGGTCTATCTGTTTAAATTAATAAATGAGCTGGAAGTCGTAAAAAAGTATCAGCATATCAAGGTCGTTTACCAAAACACGTGAAAAAAACGATATAAATAGAAAAAATCAAATTTTTTGTTAGAAAAGCGTTAGAAATGGGAACTCCTCGGATTATATTGTAAGAATATTAGGTCTATCCGACTAAATTGACAAATGAGCTGGAACTCGTAAAAAAGTATCTGCATATTAAGGTCGTTTACCAAAACACGTGAAAAAAACGATCTAAATAGAAAAAATCATATTTTTTGTTAGAAAAGCGTTAGAAATGGGAACTCCTCGGATTATATTGTAAAAACATTATTTCTATCTGATTAAATTGGTAAATGAGCTGGAACTCGTAAAAAAGTATCAGCATATCAAGGTCGTTTACCATAACACGTGCAAAAAAAACGATCTAAATGGAAAAAATCATATTTTTTGTTAGAAAAGCGTTAGAAATGGGAACTTCTCGGATTATATTGTAAAAACATTAGGTCTATCTGATTAAATTGATAAATGAGCTGGAACTCGTAAAAAAGTATCAGCATATCAAGGTCGTTTACCAAAACACGTGAAAAAAACGATCTAAATAGAAAACATCATATTTTTTGTTAGAAAAGCGTTAGAAATGGGAACTCCTCGGATTATATTGTAAAAACATTATATCTATCTAATTAAATTGATAAATGAGCTGAAACTCGTAAAAAAGTATCAGCATATCAAGGTCGTTTACCAAAACACGTGCAAAAAAAACGATCTAAATGGAAAAAATCATATTTTTTGTTAGAAAAGCGTTAGAAATGGGAACTTCTCGGATTATATTGTAAAAACATTAGGTCTATCTGATTAAATTGATAAATGAGCTGAAACTCTTAAAAAAGTACCAGCATATCAAGGTCGTTTTCCAAAATACGTGAAAAAAAAACGATGTAATTAGAAAAAATCTTACTTTTTGTTAGAAAAGTGTTAGAAATGGGAACTTCTCGGATTATATTGTAAGAACATTGGGTCTATCTGATTAAATTGATAAATGAGCTGGAACTCGTAAAAAAGTACCAGCTTATCAATGTAGTAGGAAAAATTCTAGAAAGTTGGATCTTAAACAATTAGAAAAATATTATTATATATATAGTAGAAATGTATTAGAAAGGAAAATTCTTTGAATTATACTCTAGACACATTGTGCCTATGTTTGTGCATCGATGAACCGGATTATTTTCCGTGATTTCTGAAATTCTGTTGTTTTTTCCATAACAAGTCTTTTTTTTGTGTATTAAAATTAATTTTTTTGTTTTTTTTTTTTTTAGGCCCTAATGTAACGGAACCTTTGTTTTTAGGTATGAGGAACTCTTAAGGGATGTTTCTTACATCTAAAAAAAATATTTTCATTTAAGATTTCAACAATTGATATGCTACGTGAAGTTAGCATATCATTTTTTAAAATCCGTTTTTACGGGGAAATCGAACAGAACTATTTTGGAAAACTATCAGGAACTATAGAACTATGGTGCATGCGACCAGAACTCCAAAAAAAAATTGATATGCTGACACTTGATATGCTAACTTCACACACATCTTAAGTACTGGGAAAATTGAATAGTACAAAATTCCAACCGTTTGGTGAGTTTTGTTTATAGCTTCGCTCACAGTAAAAAAAAAACATTTTTGTTCTCTTAAATCCTCTCTCTGCGCAACCGACCGTTGGCCAAGTGAATTGGTTCAAGCTATACCAGTTTGACAACATAAGGTCCACAGACAGGAATATACACTTATATCCGAAATCGTACTCAATTCGCCTCGAAAAAAATTACATTTTAGGCAGAAATCTAAACTTACCAAAGAAAAACCCCATTATTCAAAGCCGGAATAACTCGACGAATCAAACTTTTGTTTTGTTGTTTCATATCTATACTAGAAAAACACCCGCCCCCTTTGCAGGGCGTTACAAAAAAAATAGTTTTTTTTATTTGTTTCATAATTATTAATTAATATTTTAATGATTGCGCTACTTTATCATTGACGCAATAAAAGTCATTTTATGTAAAATACAAATGAAGAACTGTTCAAAATAAACGGTTAAAATTTTCAATTATCGTTTTTTCGAGTACCTGATGCTCAACTGTGATATAAGTGTCGTTGTTAACCTTGATTATGATAGTTTTTTGCCTATTTGTTCTTAATTTATTATTGTATTTGCTTTTTTTTTGTTCAATTTTGTGTCAGTGCCGTCTACGGGAAGGATGCAATAGTAGCAATAAGAGACAAAGATTTTCGGAAAAATCGAAAAATATTCCCACTAAAATCCCGTTATTTTATTTTTCCTCAACATCCACAGTTGGGGATATTTCTGAAACGTATAATTGTATTAGGTATAATATATGTTAGTAGTAGCCGTGGCGTGATGGTTAGTGCGATGGACTGTCATGCCGGAGGTCTAAGGTTCGATCCCCAGCCTCGCCACCTATTTATTTAAAAAGAAAAAACGGTAGCAAATTTTTCTAAAAAAATGACTTAAAACAGAAAAAAATTAATAAAAACAAACTTTCACCACTATATAACGACATGCTATACTTTTTTGTAAAGCCAGAAATCTCTTTTTTTATTTCGTTTTTAAATTAAGTTGTTTGAGTGAACAGTTTTTCAAAAATTAATTTTCAAAGTTAAATTTCTGAAAAAAAAAAAATAATGATTTTGTTCAACATTTTACGTTATTGTGTAATAATTCTGTTTTGTATATTCAATGCTCTCATCAATTTTCAGTCAAGCACTAAAAACTAGCTTACAAAACATATTCTAATTTTTGATAAAATTGAAAATAACAAAACTAAGTTTCCCTTAAATTCGACTTCCATCCGTTATTTTGTTGCTCCAAAGCTCATATTTCCAGCATAATTAATTACATAATAAAGTGGATTTCGTTATTTTAAATTTTGTCAAAAACTAAAAGACGTTTTAAGATTCAGTTTTTAGTGTTTGAAATCGATAGGAGCATAGAATATTAAAAACAAAAATATTAGTTAACAACGTAAAATTTTGAAAAAAAAAAAAAAATTAGTTTGAACACAATTTTTTTCATTATTTTTTCAAAATTTTTATTTTGAAAATTAATTTTTTGATTTTTTTAGAAAATTGCTCGCCTAAACAGGGGGAAAGAGACTCCACTCCCATACGATTTTTTTCTTGTCTCAACTAAACCTTCACGCTCTAGCTTTTTCTCACACCTTATGTGAATCATCCTACTGCCGAACTACATGCTTTTCTATTTAATTAATTAAAAAAAAAAAATAATTTTAATAAAAATGGAAAATTTTCTAGAGAAGTAGGTAGGTACCATAAAGTGATCTTTTTGAGTTATATTATGTACGAGCAAAGCACTTTCTGTTTTTTATATGAAATTTAGTTACGTTCAAATATTGTTTTTGGTTCACTCCACCAAGGTTTATATTTTATGTATTCCTCAAGGTTCACTGTACTGTATCTACCTACTAATCTTAGAATTACAAATTATTATAAATTATAAATTCACACTCAAAACAAGAAAGCAAACAAAAGTAACAACAGCAGCAATAATAAGTTTTCACATTTCATATTCTTCTTATAATCATTAGATACTTACTTACATACTGAGCCCTCCTACCACACCACCCTTCGATCGCATTGTGTAAAGCTCTCAAATACACACAAAATCTATTCTCATTATCCTTTACATTTTACTTACGTGTTGTTATTTCTGACCTCTGTTTTTCGATCGATCGAAGTCTATTATCACATCACCCACACCACCCTCAGCAACCTTTGTGTAAAGCTTGCCACTGCCATTACACATATACTTATCCTTATGCCTTATAGGACCAAATAACGACAAAAAAAAAAAAAAATACAACAAAAATATTCTCGTCGCCCACCCCCTTCTAAGCAGTTCAATATATTGGCTTCTATGTTGCAACTCATAAATAATATTCCTTGGTTTTCCTCTCTTTTGACAATAATTACACATACATAAATAGATCTTCGAACTAAAATGTTGAACTATTTGAAAATAACGACTTTTTATTAAAAAAAAGACTTTTATAAAACGTATTATTTTTTAATAAAAAGAAGCTTTTTATGCTTGTTTTTTTTTTTTTATGGAATTATATTGTTAGAATATGTATATCATTTTGAAAAAGTTTTGTACTATTCGTATCATATTTAGTTATTGAAAAAAACTATTAAAAATTAGAAAATTTACTTGTTTTCAAAAGCTTATAATTCAAAAATGGTGACTAAGTTCAAAAATCAGTCACGAACAAATAGAAGCCCTATTTATTACCTTTAAAAATATATATATATTATACGACTACCCCTCTATTTTCAGATCGGTCTGAAAGCATTTGGCAGTTTTTCGTAATTTCTCGAAACCTGTCATCAGAATTTTTGAATAAAGCAAACAAAACCCAAAATCAAAAACAAAAAAGCTTGAACATTTGGAAGCCAAGATATCAGTCTCTCATATGCAGTTTAAATTTTGGCAATACGTGGTTCCAGGGCTAAGATCTTTATGCAACAGTTTTGCCAATTTTCTATTTTTATCGACTCTTAAGTTATTATAGTTTAACTTAGAGCGCCCGCATAAGTTATTGATAAGTAGGCTAGTTTTTATGAATTTTTGTATAGCTTTAAGATAGTTATAAGTTTAATGCAAAATAAAAATGAATTAACAAAAAAAAAAAAAAGATCTCCGTCTCAGGTTCGATTACTGTCACCGGCAACGGTTTTTTTTTTTTTTTTTATTTTTAATAATTTTCTATTCTTTTCAACACATTCGCTGCAATTTAGAATGCATGGCCTAACCAATGTTTTGGTTAGAAAATGACAAGCAATGCAGTATATTTGTTTATACATTTTTTTTGATATTTTTTATCAAAATATAGCAACAAAATAGTTATTTGATTTATAGTTTCTTTTGATTAAATTTTAAAAAAAAATATATTTTTTGCATTTTTACGATAAAAATATTCAAAATGAAACACACATAGATATATCGATTCAAGAAATTGCTACTAGGTAGCTAAATGGAATATTCGTTTTTCCTCCAGTGTTATCATTTTTTTTTAAACCGCATCCGTCGAGTCAGTCATGTATGGGTCGGTTCTCAAATAACGTGTGTGTGGTATTTTATCGAGCTGTAAGTTAAATCCGTTGCATCCCTTACGTAACGGATTCTATGGGTTGGGAGAGAATTGAGATTTCTTTCACACCAATACATGCAAGCACATTTACATATAGTTTGAGTTCGATGGTTTGGGGACTTGATATTTGTATTCGATAACTCCTTGGCATATAGAATAGTTCTTGAGATAGGTAAATGCATGAAGAATGATTCAGTTTTGAGAAGATTTTATATTTGTTCTCTCCTTGGCATTGCATTTTATGAAGGCGTAGTACCATACGCTTCGATAAATTTCAATTATCGTAATAATTATGTTCTGGATAAGTATCACTCTCTGACCTATGAAATTGTAAAATAACTCCTAGGCATTTTTTAATTTAATTTTATTTTTCACTGAGTACACATACTAAAATACTATTAAACTAAACAATAAAGAGAGAAACATTAAAAAATTAAAACTTTTTTTTATTTAAAATTTCAAAATTCAATTTGTGGTCATAAGAGCTAAAATCCGCTGGTGGAGAAGTTATGATTTATGTGTTATTGGTGTAAGGCAAGGGTGTTGATTCTTCTCTTGACTATCAACTTTACATAAATAACTTTTCTACAAAAATAAAGTCTACAAATTTAATATAAAAATTATTTTGATAGTGAAAAAGTGCGCACTACAGAACACTCTTCATTATTGAGATTTTTTTTATGTCAATTTACAGAATTTTCAAATACAGAATTGGGAGGATAGAAAACTGTTTTTATGCCTCAATTTTTGACATTTTTTTCAAAAAAATTTAATTAGATAGAAAACTGTTTTTATTCCTCAATTTTTGACATTTTTTTCAAAAAAAAAAATTAAGTATCACTGAATGAAATTGCACAATTTTGGATCTTCAAAATTGCACAATTTCCCATACAATGACGAAATTTCAAAGTTTTCTCAAATCACCTCAATTTTAACGAAATTGCTTACAAAATAACCTTTTATAACAGTTTATTATAACTTCCCAATTTAGTGAACGAACAGAACTATAAAGTAAAAGTAAAAATAAATAACTAATAATACATTTATTTTCTTTTTATTTATTTTAACTAATAATAAATTTATTTTCTGGAAGAAAATCATCTCATCTCATTTTAAAATAGTAATTGTTGTTGAAAATGATACAATTTACGTTCAATTTAGAAAATTTTTGACAAAATTCTTTATTTACTTCTTTTATAATAAAACTAGCCGATAAAACCCGGCGTTGCCCGGGTCTTCTTTAGTAAAACCTTATGACAACCAAATATCGACCAAAAAGATGATTTAAAATCAGCACTCGAAAAATGTTCAGCTTAAAGAGCCCTACACACCATCCATGTTACTTGTCAGGTAACATTGACGTTTTTTTTTGTCAGGTAACATTGAAAATAAGCCTACACACGTATCAATGAACATTGACAATTATTTTTCTAAAATTATGTGTGTGGGTTGTGTGGGCTTGCATTTGAACAAAAATGTAATGTACCTAATTATGTACCTACCTGCCTGCCTATAGTGTAATTTTTAGACAACTTTGAAAATCAGACTATTTGTATGTTATGTTATACCTACCTCCCATAACCCCCTAAGGAACGAACGACCGTGACTTTTGTTAGTAACCACATGACAAAGAGATTAATAATTTATCAATGAAAAGTTAAATTTTTTCTTCTTCTCTACCATATACCTACCATATTCTTAAAACGAAGCATTTTTTCCCAGCAAGGGTTATTGCCGTCTATGAAGAATAATTCCGTGCCAAAAAACCGGAATACATTTTTTACCACCCCACCTTATCAACATCAAAAAAATTGTACCACTTGTACTACCTAAATAAAGAAGGTACCTACCTATTAAAATAAGAATACATATGTAGGTAGGTATTACCTAAAAAAAAAAATTTTTGAGCCGATTCTGGAAACCAGATCCCTCCTTGCGCACGTTCTTGTCTTCTTGTGTTCCCACATTACATTTAATCTTCATTTAAAATCTCGAACCTTGAAAATCCGATCATTAGAACTCAAGGTGTAAATTTTGCTGATTTGAACGGTAATAAGCACCCCCACATCACCTTTGCTTACCTACGCCCTTGACTGTGTAGTTACTCAACAAAAAGAATTAGAAAAACAAATGTATTAGTGATTCAAGTGCCCCCTTACTCCTTATTGTGCACGCTCTTGCCACTAAATAAGCTCGTTTCCATTCACCATCACCAACCACCAACCGCCAAACCAACAAAAATTTCAGTCTTACCTTAAAATCCAACAATTAGAACTCACGTTGTTAATTTAGCATGTAATAAGCACCCCCCATCCTATTTATGTACGTTCGCCCTTGATTGTGTACTTAGAAAAAAAAAATTGAAAAATAATTTGTATTGGATGCAAATGCCCCCTGCCCTTACCCCTCCTTGTGCACGCCTCTGCCTCTAAATAAGTTCGTTTTCATTATACCACACCAACCAACACCACCAAACCAACCAATTTCAGTAGATACAAACATTTATTTCTGCTGCAAATATTATACCTACCTTACCTACTCATATACATACCCTACTCCACTCATTTCTTACTAATTCCCTACCGTTGATGTTTTTTTTTATATGAACTTTTACTATTACACAAAAATATCACCACGATTCGTCGCCGGCGAAACGTTAAAACAACTCTTACTCATTATCTCGCTCCCACCTACCAAGGCACATTGCACATGGTTTGAATTATTTTTTTTTTTTCGATGAAGATTTTTACTACCCATCACTTTTATCTCATCAAAAATGTTCCCTAAAAACAAAAAAACAAAAGTATTACCTACCTAAAAATAAAAAACAACTTTTTTTTGAGACGATTCCAGAAATCAGCCCAACAAAAATATTGATTTGACGAACCGGATAGTTACCGGAACCAGTCAAATCCGCCACAGGCCAGGCCACAAAAGGCAATTTTGCATGGCAAAACAACTCTTCCTAATAAGTAATTGAGCTTGAAGTAAATGTAAACTGAAAATCTATAAAACAGAATTTTGCAAGGAAAATACCTACATGCTTGATTTAAGAAAATTTCCATACGATTTTTTTTGTGGTAAGTTTTTAATTTTTTTATTATTCTGTATTTAACAAAAATTTTCTTTTCTGCTGTATCCTATAGCATACCAGATAAGTGAAATTTGTATTATATCTATTTTTTAAAAGAGTTTTTTGGTTTGTTTGTGAGTTTAGTGCATACATACAGCCAAACTGAAAAACAAAAAAAGTTACTCTTTTATATAATAGAATAGATTGCATAATTTTGGATTTGATTTCTACTGTATTCTTGAAACTAATTCTTTATTTCATATACTAATCAAGACCAAAAGTAATTCTTAAATTTCAAATGTTTTCCAGAACTTTAGATTTACAGAATTGTAATATACAGAATTTTGGAATACTGAATATAGGATTTACAGAACAATGGAATAGAAATATATGTTCATATAGGGTTAACAATTAATTTGGAGAATTTTGGTCATACAGAATTTTGGAATACAGAATAACCACCCGTTCCCTTTTAGACTTTTTTTTTACAAATAAAACTCCAGTTTTTATTCAATTTTCTTTCACCTATGTCTTTTGGAAAATGAGATTTGTTGAGTTGGACACAATTTTTAAATATTTACTGATTGGTTTTAATAAGTAAACATTTTGGCCAAGTTTTAAGAGCAGACTATCATTATTTAGCCGATGCTCTTATAACCGATGTTCTTATAAAAAGTTTTTTTTTTTTTTTTAATATACATGGGAACCTAAATATACATATTATGTTATTGATAAAAAAAAATAATAAATAATGCTGTTATTTTTGCAAGGTTTTCGGTAGTATTTTTACCAGAAAAAAAGAAAAATCAGTAATCAGTACAATTTTGATGCAATATGAAGCTTAGGACTTAATTTATATGTCTTGGCTAAAAAAAATCAATTTTCCACATAAACTGAATTTTATTATTTCAATGAATGCACCATTTTACCAATCATCATTGTGACACAATGAAAGTAATTTCACTAGAAAGGTTGGGCCGGTATTTTTTCTAACTAGATATAATAATATTAAACCACAAGCTTTTTTTGGCATCAAAATAATCACAGATTTTGCTTTCAAAACTTCCCAAAACTAAACTAAACTAACTTAAATTTTAAATGATGAGTTTTCATTGAAAACGTTAATGTTCAAAAAAACGATGCTTGAAAATGTTAACCATTTATTTTGAACAGTTCTTCATTTGTATTCCAAAATAAAGGCTGACTCACTTATTATTTTTTGCCAAAAAAAATCATTATGCCCAAACATTCTACATAAAATGACTTTTATTCCGTCAATGATAAGGCAGTGCAATCATTAAAATATTAAAAATCAATGTGCATAATATACAAATACCTACCTATATATTATGGAAAGTTGGACCCAAATAATTTTTTTTTCAAAAAAATAATGATTGCGTATATTGCTATCAAAAACAAAAAGGCATTGGAATATAAAATTATAAAACAAATAATAAAAAACTGTTTTTTTAACGCCCTGCAAAGCGGGCGGGGGTTTTGCTAGTTTCAAATTAAACGTATTGACATTGTATCTAGCGTATTTTCGGCCTAACTTGGGTTGATTCGTTTATTTCGAACACAAAAAATATTTCAAGGAATTTTCCTCAAATAATATTAATAAATTATAAACCAAAAATAATTTTACAAACATTTTATTTTAGATAATTTGTGTTCTTCCACCAACAGTTCAAACAAAATAAAAAAGGTAAAATTGAATTCAACTTATTAATAACCATATTGTATGCTTATTTTGTTACTTTCAGGAAAAATTGGCCGTAGATTCCATTTCATGGGTTAAAGTCAAAATTATAGATTTTGCACACGTTTTTGAATCGGAAAATGGAACATGCGATGCAAACTACTTATTTGGGCTGCAGAACCTCATTTATATGTTACAAGAAATACTTATTAATAATTGGTAGATTTATAAAGGGTATTAATGGCATTTATTTGTACTTATGATTAAATTGCGTATATATAATAGCCGCTTTTTGCTATCGTTTATGTTATTAATATTAATAGACCCAGACAGTCTATTACAGTTTCATGTGATTGTCAATTTCATGTGTTGGTTTTGCTCCCACACCTTTATCAATTATCAATTCTTTTTTTTTTGTACAAGAGAATAATAAGAAATTAAGTTATCTACCAGCTATTGAAGTCGCATCACCACCTCCACCTGCTTCCCAACAACCTAATACTACGTTTTCACCGCAAGTTAATCTCGTTTAGATTTGATAAAGTATTTTCACCAGACAAAACGATTAAAAAGTAGATTAATTTTGACAGAATCTTTTAAAATGCGGTGGGTCATTTTTCTTATCAAGTGGATGTGAGATGGCAAGTTTGCTTTGTGTCAAACGATAAAAAATCAGATTGTATTGTTTATTATTTTTTTTAAATTTCAATTCGTTAAATGCTAACGGTAGTTACAAATTAAATTTCATTTTATATACAACCTTAAATCTATGTAATTACGTTATTATTGTGGTATTGTAAAAAAATATATTTTGTAAGTTATTCGATTCAACATTGTCGTTAATGGAATTAATAAAATATATACCGCAAATACCGCATGATGTGTAGAAAGTTTTTCAAATAAAATTGGATTAAAGCTCAGCACCACTATAAAGGAAACTGATGATAGGGCTTGGCACCCCTTGAAATAGCTATATCTCTAGCCAAACAAAAATAAAACGAATTAAAATACCTAAAATTAATTCGTAATTGTTGTTGCTCAAAAATGCAATCACTTATTTATTTATTTAGCTTATAGCAAGCGAGAAATTATCAATTAAAAAATATACAATATCAAAAATACAATATAAAAATACAATATAATAATAAAATAAATAAATAAAAAAATAAATAAAGAAAATTAAGAAAAAAATTAAATTAACTAATTAAAAAGGAGAGAAAATAAGGAAGAAAAATAAAACACTTAGTTATGGATTTGAGGGGGAGGACTGAGTGAAAAATCAAAGATATCCTGGACTGTGTTGGCTGAACGTAGCATTCTACCCATTGGGTTGGAGAGGCCGTAGTTGGTGCGGTGGGTGAGGAGGCGAAAGAAAGGGACAGATCTTAGGTTTCTTGGATTAGTATTTAAGATTATTAATTCAAATAATGCAGGAGAATCAATGATACCAGTGATAAGTTGGTGGATAAATATTATGTCAGCGAAACGACGAAATCATCATTTAAGTTTAGTTAAGTTTAAGTTGACTCTTTATTTCATTAGCTTCATAATTTACAATTTGTGTACATTATATAATATATATAATACGCAAAATTTTACTTAAGTCCTTATGGTTTGGCCTATGGCCGTCTACCAGACTGACATTTTTGAATTTAAATACATTATTATTGCAAAAAAAAAATTGAAAAATTCATAATATATATTAATACAATTTTCTAACATCAACATATCCCACAACAACAACAAGGAAGCTGCTATATTGCTGAAAGGTATCAGAACCGCCGCCAACCTCTCCATCCCTCAGACCGTCCCAAATACGAAGCGCATACAGGTAGTAGCATGGTGGAACCCCGAATTGTCAATCCTACGCAAAGAAAAAATGATTGCACTAAAAAATTTTCAAAAAAACCTATCAACTCAAAACATGATACTCTACAAAAAGTCAAATGCAAAATTTAGACGGCTTCTAAAAATAAGCAAAGCCAAAAGTTTTGTGGAAATGACATCTAAAATCAACCCAAACACCCCTACTGCAAAAATATGGCAAAATATCCGTGTCCTCACCGGTGACTTCACCCCACTCTCTATAAATAATATAGACAGCAACAACAATACTATTATAAATCCAGTAAGCATTGCAAATCTTTTCGCCCAAAATTGGTCAAACGCTTCAGAAAATATAAACTTTTCTAACCAATTCTTAGAAGAAAAAACGAGCGCCTTACAGCTCTCTCAAGCACTACAGCCAGCCAACACAACAGCCCTGAGAATTAAAGACCCAATAACTTTCATTGAATTTGAAAGTTGTCTCAATAAAATAAAGGGAAAGACTCCAAGTAGAGACAGGATCTCTTACCCAATGTTGAAAAACCTACCAATCGAAATCAAACACAGAATCATAACCCTCTACAACAGAATCCTCAGCAACCATGAAATCCCCCAATCCTGGAAATCTGCAACAGTCATTCCTATTCCAAAACCTAATAAAGATAAAAATAAAATTGAAGGATACCGCCCCATCTCGCTTATCCCATGTCTGTCCAAAATAATGGAAAAGATAGTCTCAAAACTTTTGTTGTGGTTCGTTGAAACGAATAACCTTATTAGCCTCAATCAAGTTGCGTTTAAGGCCCAAAGAGGTTGCATTGATGCTTTGCTTCACATCGACTATGCCAATTCAAATGCTCTTTCAACCAAAAAACATATTTCTATACTCTCTCTTGACTTCGAAAAAGCTTTCGATCGTATTGGTTCTCATATTATATTAAATAAGCTGATAAAATGGGGTGTTAGAAGCAGAATATACGGATACATAAAATCATTTTTAACAAATAGAAAACTTTGGGTAAAAACCAATAACGTCTACTCTTTCAGCTACCCACTTCATAACGGTATTCCCCAGGGATCACCTCTCTCGGTAACACTGTTTATTATTGCTTTCGATGATATAAACTCAATTCTACTCAAGAATCATCTTTTAGATCATTGCAGTTACGCAGATGATATTTATATTCTATGTAAAATCAATGACCTAAATAAATGTAAATCATTATTTCAAATCGCATTAGAAGACATAATTGAATGGTCAAAAAAATCAGGTGCAAAACTTTCAGTTGAAAAATGTAAACTAATTCATATATGTCGCAAAAAAAAATTGTCAACAACTCAACCTTAATATAAACAGCACTATGATAAATAATGTTAGCAACTTAAGTATTTTAGGATTGATATTAAACTGTGAATATTCTTGAAAAGAACATTGTTTAGAACTTAAGAAATCCCTAGCTGCACGAATGTTCAAAGGGTAGACAACGCGGTGCATTCAAGAGGACACAAGCGTCCACAATCAACCTCTGTCTATCAACTCCTACTCTCACCTCCCCGTGGTGAACATCGGGTGCCTAGTACCTTTGACTGAAGATGGGGATCCAATCCCTGTGGACGGTTTAAGGTGGCAGCAGACGAGAGAGGGGGGGAGGAGTGTTTCCACTAAGGCACTTCTCCTTTTTTCAAGCGGCAGCGGAGGAATTCCCCAGATGGAATCAACGGTGGCGTCTACAGTTCTAGTCAGTTTGAACTACTTAGTGAACACCTTATATGGGCTACTACGACGTATTCGTAGCTCAGGCCTATAAGGAGCGGTTTATCCGGCTCCCCGTCCTTGGAGTTATAAAAAGGATCTGGTCCTCCAGGCTAGGGGGTTGTGCGTCGGGGTGACTTCCCTACCACGTAAAAAATTATCGGTTCCGAAACAACAACAAGCCTCGGATATGGATGATTTTAATGTTGACGACCCCAGCAAACGAAACAAGGACAATGAATTTCGGATCTGCACGTGGAATGTACAGACCCTAAACAGGCCACGTGCAGCCGAACAACTAGTGGAGAACCTGGATAGGCTAAGGGCTGATGTAACAGCCATCCAGGAAGTGCGATGGGATGGAGAGGGCATCCGAAGGATGAAAACGTGTGACATCTACTTCGGCGAGTGCTGCAAGGAGCAAGGTCAGCGGCTCTTTGGTTGTGGTTTTGTGGTAAGGGGAAGACTTAGGCAAGAAGTCTTGGGCTTCAGAAATGTAAGCGAGCGCCTGGTCACAATCCGCATCAAAGCAAAGTTCAAAAACATCACGTTGATCTGTGCCCATGCCCCAACAGAAGAAAAGGATGACTCAACCAAAGAAGAATTCTACGATCTCCTCGAGGATACGTATGATAGGTGCCCCAAGTACGACGTCAAGATTATTCTTGGCGACTTCAACGCCAAGATTGGAAAGGAGGGCATATTTGGTTCGATAGTCGGAGGACACAGCCTGCACGACAACACTTCCGGTAACGGACTCAGGCTCATCGATTTCGCGGCGGGGCGAAATGCCATCATAGCAAGCACTCTATTCCCACACCTCAATATACACAAAGGGACCTGGCGGTCTCCGGATCAACGAACCGTCAACCAGATTGATCATGTTGCGATAGACGCCAGATATCCTCTCAGTATCCTGGATGTCCGAACGTTCCGAGGTGCCAACATAGACTCGGATCACTACCTGGTGGTAGCGCAAGTACGTATGCGGATATCTATGGCGCCACAACGACGAGCGGATGCTGTAAAACGATTTAACGTCGCGAAGCTAAAATCGCAAGAGATAGCCAGGACTTTTGCAGACCACGTCTCTCTTAAACTCTCAACAAGCCCCCCACAAGCATCATCTGTAGTGGACCAATGGAAACACTGCCAAAATGCCATCAAAAGTGCCGCTACTGATGTGCTGGGTTTCACTAGGCCACCACAACGAAACCCCTGGTTCGATGAAGAATGCAGATTGGCACATGAAGCAAAGAACGAGGCCTACCAAGCAATGCTGCAGACTAGAACCAGAGCTGCTGAGAGAGCAGCCCGGGAGCTCTACGGGCAAAAGCGAAGGGAGGAACGCCGACTTCTCAGGAGGAAAAAGAGAGAGCATGCGAAGCGGGCGGTCGAGTCTATTGAGGACTGTAGCGGCAGGGGGGATGTTCGAAAGTTCTACCGAAGGGTGAGGCAAACTACCCAGGGTTACAAGGCCAGAACGGAAGCCTGCCGAGACGAGAGTGGGAATATGGTGGTAGACACACAGTCGGTGCTGAGGATCTGGAAACAACACTTTTCTAGACTGCTAAACGGCGAAGATGGCCAAAATTCCGCTGTAAGACAGAACACTCCATTCAACCTGGACGATGATGGTCAAAATTTCCGTCCACCCGACCCAAATGAAGTGCGGTTAGCGATAGCCAAGCTTAAAACGTACAAGGCTGCTGGTGCGGATGGCCTGCCAGCCGAGCTATTCAAAGCAGGGGGAGATGACTTGGTAGGGAGTATACACCAGCTTATCTCCAAAATTTGGTCGGAGGAAAGTATGCCCGATGAATGGAACCTCGGTATAGTGTGCCCCATCCACAAGAAAGGAGATGCTCTGACCTGTTCCAACTACAGAGGTATAAGTCTCCTCAACGTCGCATACAAAATCTTGTCATCTGTACTGTGTGATCGCTTAAAACCGTTTGTCAACGATCCGATCGGCCCCTATCAGTGTGGTTTTAGGCCCGGCAAATCAACCGTCGATCAAATGTTCACACTCCGACAGATTTAGGAAAAAACCCAGGAGTTTCAAATCGATACACACCACCTCTTTATCGATTTTAAAGTCGCATATGATAGCGTAGACAGAGACGAGCTATTCAGAGCCATGGCGCATCTCGGCATCCCTGCCAAACTCGTCCGCTTGTGCAGGATGACGATGGAGAAATCTCGCTGCTCCGTCAAAGTCGGCAAGAACACCACCGAACCCTTTGATGTCGAGAAAGGTTTGAGGCAAGGCGACGCGTTATCATGCAACCTGTTTAACATCGTTCTTGAAGTAATTGTACGCAACTCGCAAGTCAACAACAGAGGTACAATTTTTCAAAAGTCTGTTCAACTACTTGCTTATGCAGATGATATTGACATCATTGGGAGAACGAAGCGAGCTGTTACCGGCGCGTTTGCAAGTATTAAATCGGAGGCGGCGAAAATGGGTTTGGCTGTTAATGAAAACAAGACAAAGTATATGCTATCATCGAGAAAGGAATCTCAACATCGTCGGCTCGGGCAAAACGTCACGATGGATAGATACAACTTCGAAGTCTTCAAGGACTATGTCTACCTGGGCTCCACTGTAACATCGCAAAATGACATCAGCGCAGAGATCAAACGAAGAATTACTCTTGCCAATCGCTGTTTCTTCGGGCTAAGAAGGCATCTAAGTAATAAAGCCCTCTCTCAGAGAACCAAGGAGACCTTATATAAGACCCTAATCATCCCGGTCCTGCTATATGGGGCAGAGGCATGGACCCTGTCAAAAACGGATGAGAATCTGCTTGGGTGCTTTGAAAGGAAGATTCTTCGGGTGATTTTCGGTCCAGTCTGTATCGATGGAGTATGGAGGAGAAGATTTAATAACGAGCTTTACGGGCTTTAAAGCGACGTCGACCTGGTCAAGAAGCTGAAAATTCAGCGGCTGAGATGGCTGGGACACGTGGAGCGTATGGACACCAACGCACCAGCCCGACGAGTCTTCGAATCTACCCCTGACGGTCTGCGCAGCAGAGGAAGACCCCACCTTAGGTGGCGCACACAAGTGGAAAACGACCTCAACCAACTTGGAGTGCGTAACTGGAGGCAGCTAGCTAGGGACCGAGCTGGCTGGAGGGGCTTGTTGGTTGAGGCCGTAGTCCATTCTGGGCTGTGAGCGTCATCTAAAGTAAAGTAAAGTAAGTAAGCTGCACGAACTAATATAGTAAGATATTTAGCATCAAATAAAAGCAATGTACATATAAACACCCTTTCATACATAACCAAAACTTTAGTTCTAAGTAAAATTGATTATGGGCTGTGTATATATGGTCACTGCCCAAAGTATGTTTTAAACATCATAAAACCCATCTACCACACAGCAGCTAGAAGAAGCATTAACGCCTCTGCAACAACTCCGACAAAAAATATCCTACTTGAAGCAGGACTCCCCAGCATCGAAGAACGAAGAGACATATTAAAATTAAGAATGCTCGCAAAACTTGTATTCTCCAATAACTCTATCATCGACAACGACATCAAAAAAATAACAAATCAAAAATTAACAAAACGAATTCCATCCGCCATCACCAAGGCTTAACAATCTGCCAACCAAAAGAGAACGGCTCATCACCCCACGATACCCACCATGATTTTGCCTCGGTCTTTACAGCAGAAGCATTTGCCATACTCCAAGCGACTAAAGCTGCAGCCAATACCTCTCAAAAATGAATTATATGCTCCGACAGCATCTCAGTAATCAATGCAATTCACAACGCAAACAACAACACCGAAATCATATCAGCAATAAGATATCACCTCATTAAACTGAAAGACATTAAACTAATGTGGGCTCCTGGCCATGTTGAAATATGCGGAAATGAATATGCCGACAGTGCAGCGAAGTCAGCCAAAAACGCACCTGTATTCACCTTCAACACACCTGTATTCCTCAAGCATACCGAAAAGATATCTCTTGCAAAAAATAGCCACGACTGGAGCCTATATCTCCATCACTACAATGATATAAACCCCTTAAAATCTACGCCAATGTACCCTACTAACTGTTCGAAACAAAAAATAACCAACTTCGCCTTGGACACACCACTGCGTCCCATCAACACCTAAACAAAAACGACCCCTCGACCTGCTCCGCCTGCAACACCCGCCTTGGTTTAAAGCATATTTTGGAGCATTGTCCGTTGTCTCAGCCGATACTTAACAAAATTTTCAAAAACACTTCCATATATGAAATCCTCAAAAATCCCAGCTTAACAAATATAAATGATATCACTGAGTTTCTCAAAAAAGCAAAAATTGTAACTTGAATTCCCAAGCACAAAAAGCCAATAGTTTCTGCAGCTAGGCTTGTTAAATTTTATATTAGCTTGTAATTTAATTTTAATTGCTTGTTAATAAATATTAATAATAATAATAAAATTTTCAGTAACAAGTATCTTATCTCAAATTTATATCTTAAAAATCTTCATTTATGATACAACTCCTATAACGAAAAATAGTGACAATATAACTAAAGGGAATTCCATCCAAAATTTCCGTTAAGTATGTCGAAAAGTTCGTCTTCATTAAGTATTTGTTTGCCAAAATATCTCATTCTAAACTCTTTCATGATTGGACAGATCGCAATGAAATGATGAGTATCTTCACGTACGTTCAAGTTGCACAGGCTGCAAAGCAAAAGTAAATCAGGGCGGTGAGGCATGAAGTTCAGGTTAAAATACTAATTGTAATACTATTTCTATTTATTAATTTAAAATCATCTTGATATATTTGCAGTACATCTTTTTAAACCTTAACTTCATTATTATCTAATTGTTGTTCAATTGTAGGTACATATGTCACACTTGTCTTAATTCAATAATTACATATATGTTATCATTGTTATTTAAACTTCTTATGCTTATCAATTGCTCTTTTTTCTGTAATGGTCAAAGGTGTTGATTCAATTTATATAAACTTTCTCGCGCTGCACAGTATACTCTGATACAGAGGTGAACTCTCTGAGTCTGCATTCAGTGTAAGTTGGTGGTATGATCTTTTCAAATTTTAGATTACTCGTTCACTTGTAAAAGTAGATAAGTATACGCATTACACAAAATTGATTTTTATTGCATTAAATACCTTCTTAATTTATTGACTTGGTTCGTTTTTCATTTGGTTTGATTCTCGTTTGGTTGGGAAATAAATTCTTTGTGTGGTATTTAATGCAATCAAAACACTATTGTGTTATTAACTAGCTGAATAGAACAGAATGGTGAAGGAGACGGAACTGGAGCCGGAGCTGGAATAGCTGTCAAAATATTGAATACACGCAAATTCAATCTTGCGAACACAACGGAACGCAGCCACATACGGAGCTGCAGCCTAACGTGAAAAGTTAAAAGTTGGTGAACTCTTCCGTCTGCGTCTGCAGTTCCGTATGCGTCTACGTTCCGTTGTGTTCGCATCATTGAATTTGCGTGTATTCAATATTTTGATAGCTATTCCAGCTCTGGCTCCGTCTGCGTCACCGTTCTGTTCAGCCAGTAAAGACTTCACCAACTTTAAACTTTTCACGTACGACACTTTTGACGTTTCAATTTGTATGAAGAAAGAAAAAAAATTATTTATTAAAAGGAAACATATTGGAAGCAAAAAATGTAAATTCTGAGCTTGTACACAAGAATATACTTTTGTTTTTCTATAAAATACTTTCAAAACTGTACAGCTGCATTGTGGGCACGTAAAAAAAATAACGTACGACACTTTTTGACAGCTCTTCGAAATCCGTCTGCGGCTCCAGTTCCAGCATTCTATTCTGTTCAGGCAGTAAGAAGTGTTACGTAGCCCGTCGCATACAAACAAAAGAAAAATAAATATAAGAATGTGCAATTCCATCTCACTTACTAGCAAAAGACACGAGATAAGAAAACATCCATTGAAAATCAAATTCTCATCAATGTAAATGAGACCCAAAACGAATGCAACCATTCCCATTTATAACTAATTGTTTTGCACTCAATTGCAATTCTTGGGTTTCACAATCTTGACCTGCCTTCAGGTATACAAAACTATATTTGCCTATATGTAGGTCCCATGATGATGCACATTGTACATTGTACCTGCAGTAAAAAGAAAAAAAAAATGTCTATAAAAAAAAAAAAAAAAACAATTGAAGAGATATCGCTTTAGAGTGGTTCTAGGAATGTTTTCTAATCAGAATACATCTCAAGAATCACACTAAGCGACAAATAATTAACTGCCCTGTTAATAAATCACAGCGGTGCATGTTGTGTGTTTTGAAGGAAGGATAACTAGAAAAAAAGGAATCAAATAAATATAAGTTATATTCTAGTTATAAATACACAAAACTTACCGGCGATCAATGGTTGTTTCCTTCCAAGCCACATGCAGTAGGCACATACACACATCTTTTATTTAAGGGATACTTCGTCTTGTTTTGGTTGGGTCGTAATATATTTATAGTTACGTACATAGATGTACTTCTTATCCCTTATATTTTTTATTGTTACTTAATGAGTTTGTATTATAAATTTCTCTAATCTCACTTTCAGACATTGTTTTGTTTAAGAAAAAAATCAATTTTGAAGTGAGTTGACACTGGAAAATTTCAATTTCATTCAACGAGGTACTTTTGACGATGATATATGGATGTGAAAATATTTTGTGCAATAAAAAGTGCGATCTGTTGACGGCACTGATCTTTATATAGTATACTGGATAGCGTATCCATACAAGAAAGTTGACCCCATTTGAAGAACTGTTATAGTGGAGCTGCCTACTTTTGTGTATAAGACGCTGATTACACGATTCTTTTTTTCGGTTGTTTCGTCTTTCGTTATTTTGACAGATATGGTGAGGGGTGTAGAAATGTAAGGGGAATGAAGTAACGAAAGCAGGAATGAAAATTTCAAGACTTTTTCTGGTTGAACATTTGACGTTCTGGTTTGACAACCGATTAGTGATGAGTGATGATGGCAATCGATGTAACCGGGATTTGTTATTCAAAGTAAAACATCGATCGATACATATTTCAGTATCGATTTTTTGATAAATTATATCGACCATACAAGAAAATAGAAACATGCAAACAAAACAGTTTGTTTAAATCAAATGCAAAGAGAGAAAGTTCACAAAAATATTTGTTGTTTTCTATCAAGTTGTGTGTTCTTTCTTTATCATGTGAAAGCATATTGTAATTTTATTAATTTGTTATAATTTATTGAATTTGATGGATTTTAAAAAAATTGACAAAAGTTCATTAGGTACTATTTCATGGAAAGGGAATAAGGATAATTTCAATACCCAAAGGAGTTAGCAAAGAGTTCAGCAAAGAGGGTGCGTAACAACTAGTTATAAATCAGGTACAAATTCCAAATTATGTTAATACTTTTTAACCACGACAATAAATGTTCACACCAAAGTTAGTCTAAAAATGTTTTTTTAATAAAACGAGTGTGACTTTTCCCAATTGGTTGAAAAAAAACCACAACACAGGTTGGCGAAGTCGACAATTCACATAGGTTTCAATACAAACAATCGATAACAAGCATGAAATTCACGTCTATTCTTCGCGCTTAGATAAGAAGTCGAAAATTCTCTGGGCTTTTGTAAAAGTACTTAGCTGTTATCGCATTAAACACGTTAACTGTTAAGTCGTGTTTTTTTTTTTATAAAATTTCCTTTGGGGATTGGGGAAAACATACGTGGTGTGGTAAAATCATTTTTCAGGTTATGATGGTATATTTTATGAGTTACTGAAGAAGTAAATGTTTTGATAGCTTTTTGTTGGTGTGATTTACATGTAAGAACTTAGCTTAATATGAAAAATGTCTACATTTGTACAAAGAAGAAGCCTATGCTTTAGTAGCTTTATTTTTTTAACTTTCCAAAATGTTATCAAATCATTTTTTTTATTAATTAAAATATTGAAGATTTAATGGAGGAAAGTAGTTTATAAATTTTGAAAGACACCAATATTATTTTACGTTTTAAATCAAAAACACGTTTTGATGTGAAATTTTAACATATTTGGTCTTTAAAATAGAAAAGGAACAAGTATTTCCTTTGTTTTCAAGTATCGATTTCGAAAAATACCGATGTTTCGGTTCGATAAATGTGTGTGCCGATTAATCGATGAGAATTTTTCAATATGGCTCATCCCTAAAATCAAAGCATTATGCGAGGAACTTTTAAACTTTAAATTATAAGTTTTAACATTGCTTTTCTTTGCTAAATAGGGTACACATTTGAACAAGAAGTGATTAAACCCCTTTTTTAATTATTATTAATGTTTATTTTCCAATAAATCCACCGCGGAGATTCTGAATGTCAAAATAACGAAACAAGTCTCACGAATGTAAAAAAGAATCGTGAAATCACGAGGATACGTATCTGTCAAAAAGACGAATAACGAAACGAACGAAAAAAAGAATCGTGTAATCAGGCTCTAACAGTATAACTTTATAGAATATAATAAGTGAAGAAGCCAAAAGTCAAAGAAGTGGAAAATGTGAAACGATATTGTTCTGGATTTACTAAATCTTTGTTAAAAAAAATAAACTCCAATAGCCAAGCAATTGATTCACCAATAATTCTGGATCGTAAATGCATTTGTTTAGCAATATTTGGCGATGAACAATCAACGCATACTTGCTTTTTAATGCATTGCGGTTGCTGGACTCCGTTTTTGAACAAAACTCCATGAATTTTCAAATAATAATTTCAAATTGCATAAAATGAATATATTTAAAACGATCGATATAAAATAAATTTTTATAAGATTACAAAATGCATTTTAAACACAATTACCGCACAAATAAATTGAAAACAAGAATTTTACTCAGTGTTTACTAGTGTTGCTTAAACATCGATAGTATCGATAGTAAAAAACTATCACGTATATCGATAGTTTTAAAAAACTCAAAAACTATCGATAGTTTCAATAATTTCAAATTCGAGGGGGCCGATTTGCTTTAAATTTGGTCCAGAGCATTTTTATGTGATTTTTTAGGGGGTAAATTCGAATTTTTTTATTTAACTCATCAAGTATGTATATGTGAAAAACAGAAACCAAAGATAGGTACCTGGAAATGCTCACAGCCACAAAAAAAAATTAATCGAAACTCGTTTGCAATGGGCTATGGTAATCGCATTATAACGAGTGCATAATGTTATACACTCTTTATAATACCTCTGAACGCCAAAATGTTATTCAGAAAACTTATGCAACGTTGCATAGAGGCATTAAAAGCTAAACGCGTTTGGAGGTTGAATAGTGCCTACATAAGGATATTTTTGTACCGAAATGTCACTTTGATTCACATACAATAATAAAACACAAAGATTTAGGGTGGCGCATATTTTTTTTTTTAGTCTAAAAGTGAGCAAGCTACATAATTATTTATTTGAATAAAACAAAAAATTGGGTAATTTATTTCAAATTCGACTATCGTTTTATCGATACTTTTTTTTCCAAAACTATCGAAAATGGAAACTATCGATGTTTAAGCATCACTAGTTCTTACGTCAAAATGATTTTTTTTTGTGCTCAGAAGATGTCAGAGAGTGGAGCTGCCGTCCCAAATGTCATCTTCAATTGGAGTCAAAAAAACTGTTATGCTTTGTAGGGAATACACTATCCAGTGTATTATAGAGATCAGTGGTTGACGGATAGAGATATGAAAGGGGAGAAGGTGCAATAGGAAGTAGTAGATAGAAGGAAGTAGGTTTTAAGTAGAGGTGCAATATTTTTATAGTTATTAGATTATTATAAGGATAAAAGAGATTCAAGACTGATTAGAATAATTATAAGATAGGTTTATTTTATTTATTGAATATTTATTAAGATTATATTTAGTTTTAATATTATGAAACAGAGATTGGCTTAAGTAGTCAATACTAATGTACGTACTCTCTTATGACAAAACCTGAGATATGTTCAATGGCAATACCGATTAGCTCTAGAGATTCCAAGTAGGCGAATGGAAAGAAAATTGGAATAAGTTGAGATAACTGGGTCACGAGGGCAACGACCGAAGGTGATTTAATGACTAGTTTTTTGCCATTTGGAAATTGAAAGTGCGTGAGCAAGGAATTACCTACCGAATTAACAGTGCTGTGCAAAAGAAGCAAACTTAGAACAAAGGAATCATTTTTTTTATTGAATTTTTCCTTTTTTTTGCCGCTTAAGACAAAAAAATATAAAGACTATTCATAAAATCTAATAGAATTCGAATATGTAATAATATACACTATCGGAAATTAATTAACATCCAATTCGATTAATTCTAAAATCGAATTTAAAGGTAGGATTAATTTGCTAAACTTTTAAGTGAAATTGAGAATGAGATACAGGTGATTTTTTTTTTAGAATCTGAACTTTGTGAAGATAGTGCTATCGAATTTTATAGTAGGAGGCCAAAAGTAAAACCATTGTAAAATACATTTCAAAGAAAAAAGCAAAGGTAATTAGAAAAAAAAAGGCTCAGATTGAAGTTTTGAATATCCCATAGGTTGGGGTTTGGAAAGAGGGTTCTTTCTGTCTCTACCGAATGACCTGGGACCGTATAAATATATGTAGTATAGCTACCGATATATATAGCTATATACGCTGGTGTTCACGGACATAAATGGGGTATTTAATGCTACCTACGTGCCTATATAAGCCGAACAGTAACGAACTCCAGCCTCTGCGGAACTTCCAGGAAGCATCCCTGAAATAAGGATTTTTCTGGACACTCAATAATCGAAGACAACAAAAAAAAAAACCAATGCCAAATACAGAAACAAAGAGTGAATCATTTTCTTTTTGAAATTAGGAAGCTAAATTTTTAAAATACAAGCACGAGGTGTTCCTAAAGGTTACATTTTGATACCATCATATTTTTTTTGTATACAACTTTCATTCTGGGTATCATTTTTTTTTTAGATTAATTTTTTTTAAAGGAGGTTTAATTTTCTTATTTGCCTAATACCTTTTCTTATTACTTTTGAGTAATACTGAATTCTTTTATTTTTTTTACATAATTTTTTTTTCTTTTATTAACTGTCTTTACATTAATTGAGATTAAATTTTTCTTATCATTCCTGAATTAACTAATATCTGTTCATAAAATAGTTAAAAAAAAAGAATAGATGTGAATTAATAGCATAGTAATAATTGAGACCCAGTAAATTGATAATTTTTATTATATATATACATATATCCTAAATTATAAAGTGCGCGATATAAACAAAAGAATGGGGCCCTTTTTTTTGTTTATATCGCGCACTTTATAATTTAGGATATATGTATATATCAAGTTGGGGGTAAAATCAGAGAGGAAGATGGCATGAAAGGACGACACGAACGTTGAACAGACTAGGGATGTAACGGATTAGTATTGCAACAATTTTTGGTGACTAAGATTGTGTCTGGAAGTGGCGTTTAGGGGTCTCCTCCACGAACATAGCCACGGAGGGTGACTAAGGTTGTATCTTAGATATAAGGGTGGGTAGGCAAGCCAATGACAACAACATCTGTCAGTGCTTTTGCGGTTTGGCGAACAGTGGGCGTGTGCTGATTTTTAGAATTAGTATAGATATAATTTAGGCTTAGTTTAAGTTTAAGCTAATTATAATGGAGTTTCATTATAAATTCTGGAGGGCAAATCCTAGTTTTAGCCAGATTTAGTTAGGGTTTAGGGTTATAATATTTTCTTTTTTTTTCTTTTCTTCCATTTATCAGACGCACATGACCCATTCTTTCTTTCAGTCAGTGGCATAGGTCAATCAATTTGTGCATATCCTTTTTTTCAATTTATCCTGATCCTGATTTTTGGTCCTGATCCTTTACCTACTTCCTTTCCTATCCCGATATAATAGCATGAATTTTTTGTTTGTTCGCTGAGTGGAAGATGTTATGGGAGGGGCAAAAACCACCCCAATCCTTTGAGCTGAGCCGCGCTGACAACTAGCATGCGAGCCCCTGCCCAGCATCAAAGCGTACCCCTGTGGTTTTCCAACTCGCAACAGAAAGGTATTAAGTTGGTTGAAATCGGCCTTACGAAAATTGAAGTAAGAAGAGTTTTCAGACACCATAGTTGAAATGGGTTCATTGAGACAGATTATAAGAGATTAGGGAGGATGAAAGTGATCAAGGGTGGAGAGAAGGTGGAGGCTTCTGGAAACAGCGGAATTAAACGGGTCAAGGTGGAGGCTTCTGGAAACAGCGGAATTAAACGGGTCAGAGGAGAAGACGAGTTCAAGTTGTCGATGTCGCCTGAAATTGTTACAGATGCCACTTACTTGGAAAAGGTGTGATTCGACTAATCTATCAGTGAACGTACATTCTTTTTTTGACGAAGGATTAGAGGGAACAAAATATGATTCATCTTCAAATGTGGCCCATTTTAAATCGGGTAAGTTATAATCACCGATGACGATAAAGTCATCGCTGGAAGTTGCACTTTCAGTCAATAAAATAAGTGAATCAACAAATTGTTGATAGACAGGACTTGGTTGTGAAGGACGAATATAACAACAAAGGAGATAAAAACAACGTTTACAAATGGATTATTTTATACATACGAATTTAAAAAGCGTTGATTTTGAGATTTGAACAAGTGATGCATTGAGACGATTATGGACAGCAAGAAGAATTCGACGTCTAGGGAAGCGAGATTACAAGTTTGACCATCCGCACGAAAGACAGCGAAATCAGACGTAAATAATTCACTATCCAGAAAATCAGAACGAAGGTTGGTTTCCGTTAAAGCAAAGATGTCAAAAGGAAGATTTTGGGAATTGAGATATATACTAGAAGTTTTTGTACGAAGACATCTAACGTTCTGATAATAAAGAGAAAGGGTAGTTATAGATACGGGTTTTAAAACTGAATCACAGTTAAAGACTTGGCTTAAGAGCTAGATCCTTCGAAATCGTTGAAGCAGAAATATTTAAAGTTTCATGGAAACATACATAAATTTTATTAAGAGCAATAGGATCCGTTGGAAGGCCTTCCTTTTGTATTGATACTAATGTCCAAAACAGATGTGCGGCTTTAAGCCGAAAGCAGATGTGCAGCTTTTTCCCCATGCAGCAAATTTAGAAATAGAGATATCATGCAGAAAAGGCTGCATGCAGAGCCTGGAATATGTCAGCCTTCATAAGAACCTGTGTAAATTTATTTTCGCTGCATTAGAAAAAGCTGCACATCTGTTTTGGGCATAAGACATTCGTTTTGGTCTTGCCGCTAATA
Organism: Epistrophella euchroma; assembly: GCA_947049315.1. Lineage (NCBI taxonomy): Eukaryota > Metazoa > Arthropoda > Insecta > Diptera > Syrphidae > Epistrophella > Epistrophella euchroma. The sequence goes on along the minus strand of OX346245.1, from coordinate 82,448,240 downwards.
CAAATAGAGTCAGACTTGTTATAAAGATAGGAGAGGTAGAGGCGAACATTATCGTATAGTTTACTGTCGTGTTGTCTAGCCATCATATATCGACCATCAAACTCGTCACTAGTGATCTTAGGGGCAGCAAATTTAGATGGCAGTTTAGCAATGGGTGGGAACATTGGGTCAAAAACGGGAATTCTAGAAGCGTCAAAGATTGCGGTGTCGGGTTTATGGTGTGGGAATGGATAAAATTTTGATAAGGTACGCTATAATATATTTTATTCAGAGACTTAGGTGAAGTAATATAAGTTGAGACTCGTTTGCGTTGCGGAATCAAGGACTTTTGGATGGAATTATTACTGGAAAGGTTGGGCTTAGATCTAGTTACAATATTATTTTTTTATTAGGCAAATTCGTTAGGGTTGCATTAGGATGTTTCTTAATTTTTCTGGGCAACTATTTGGAAATTTTCATTTAATCGGTCAAATATATGGGTTTATGAGTTGAACAAAATATCCATTGGTATTTATGTGGCATAAAGATTTTAAAACTGGTTTCATTAATTTTACGGCATTCTCCAAAGCGATCTTAAATTTACGCATAAAAAGATTTTGTATCCATGTACTGTCAATGTTTTTTGGCGTATTATTTAGAAAAAAAGGGTCTAACTCGTTAAGATATGTTTTATTTTATTCACACTTCAAAATATAATCACGCTAAAAATTAAATAATTCACCTACCGCCTTTTGCAAATGATGAACACAGCTATGTTTTTTATCGACTTTTCAGGTATATTTTGTTATAAAGATAAATTTCTACATCACATTTTACAAAAATTTTGAAAGTATTTGAGGTCTGAATTTTGACTTGGAGTCAATTTTTTGCAATTGCAACGAATTTTCTCCTTTGAATGAAGGAGTGCACTAATTAGATAAGAAGTGAAGGACACTTTTAAAGAACAAATTAAACGTCTCAATCATTTCCGTACGATAATGGATTGTGAATTGATTGATAAAGAAGCAAATAAAAGAAAATTTCCCATACAATTTGTATGGAAATAAAACGCACGACTGGATCGCACAAACTTGCTCTTGTAGTAAAAGTTTCTTCGAATTCTAAAGATTGAGTGTATTATAAGTAAATAATTTTTATGGGAGCCTTAAGTTTAAACCACTGATCTCTATAATATACTGGATAGCGTATCCATACAAGAAAGTTGACCCCATTTGAAAAACTGTTATAGTGGAGCTGCCTACTTTTTTGTATAACAGTATAACTTTATAACATATAAAAAGTAAAGAAGTAACACGTCAAAGAAGTGGAAAATGTGAGACGATTTTGTTCTGAATTTACTGAATCTTTGTTAAAAAAAAATAAACTCCAACAGCCGAGTAATTGATTCACTAATAATGGTACAATGTCCAAAGTGCATTTGTTTAGCAATATTTGACGATAAAAAATCAACGGATACTCGCTTTCCAGCACTGCAACCGCAATGCATTAATTGCGGTTGTAGTGCTGGATTCCGTTTTTGAACAAAACTTCAATTGCTTTAACTGCATATATTCTGAAATAATAATTTCAAATTGCATAAAATGTACTTAAAGCGATCGATATAAAATAAATTTTTATAAGATTACGAAATGCATTTTAGACACAATTACCGCACGCCACAAAAATAAATTAGAAACACGACTTTTACGAGAGGACTGTTTTTCTTTAAATTTGGTCCAGAGCATTTTTATGTGATTATTTAAGGGGTAAGTTTGAATTTTTTATTTAAAGGCTTAAATACATTCAAGACATTTGCAAAAAGCGCAAAAGTAAAAAACTATAACATGCGTTTAAAGTGCCTGTGTGCAAAAGAGCCTGCAAAAATAGTGTTTGATATGTCATTTCAGACTGATACTACAGACAAAACACAATTTTTTCGCACACAAGCATCTCTAAGCATATTTTTGCTCATCAGTTTTCACTTTTTGCCCTACTTTTTGCAAAAAGTGTTGAATGTAGTTAAGCCTTAACTCATCTAGAAGAGGTAGCTGCCGTACAACTATTTCGGTTTAAGCCTTAACTACGTTGGCCACTTTTTGCAAAATTACAACAGTAAAAATATTTTTTTTTCCTTAGCGCAGTTGTTTTGTGAAAAGAATATACACATTTTATTTTTAAATCAAAATTTAAACTTTCTGCATCATTTTTATAAGTTTTACAGCGAAAAACACTATCCCAAAATGAGTTTGAAATGTTTACTTTTGTACTTTTTTAGCTAATGTAGTTATAAATAAATATATAAATTTTCTTATATAAATTTTCTCAAAAGCAGCTCTAAAGATTTTGATTACACCTTGTACCTGTAATGACTGTAATGTGATTGTAAGAAAACTGCGTTTCAGATTTTTGCTAAAAAATTCGCATTATGACAACATGGTTTTGACGTTTTTTGAGAAAATTGTTTTGTTTTTTAGTTATTGGCTTTTAAATGGCTCGATTGATTTTGTTATAATTTTACAATCTGTAAAATTATATTAAGTAATTCAAACAATAGCTTTGTTCGAGTACTGTCTAAAACTACGAATTTTCAACGAAAATACTTCAAATTTCATATAAAAAAAATTGTGTAGAAATTCGTAGTTTTGTAGTACACGAGTAAATATGATATTGTGTTTACTAATTTTGGAAACATTGTTTGGGAAAAATGAAATTAAACAAAAATATTTTGTTTATTACTTTTTTAATTTTTTTGTCATTAAATTAATTGTTACATTATTTAACCATTAAAATACAGCTTTTGAAGTATAGCTACAAGAGCATGTTCGTGTAATCCAGCTGTGCATATTTTAATAGCAAAATCCTGACTTGTTCTCTTTGTCAAGACCTATAAAAGATCAAATATGTAAAAAATAGGAACCAAAGATAGGTACATACTTGGAATTGCTCACAGCCACAAAAAAATAAATTAAACGAAACTCGTTTGGAATGCGTTATGGTTAAATACTTAGAGCCTAATTCATAATCGCATTATAAAGAGTGCATAATGTTGTTATACACTCTTTATAACGCCTCTAAACGCCAAAATGTTATTCAGAAAACGTATGCAACGTTAAATAGAGGCATTACCAGCTAACTGCGTTGTATCGATAGTTTTTTTTTTTCCAAAACTATTGAAAATGTAAACTATCGATGTTTAAGCATTACTAGTGTTCACATTAAAATGATTTTTTTGGGCTGAGAAGATTTCAGAGAAGGGAGCTTCTTCAATTGGAGTCAAAAAAAACTGTTATACTTTGTAGAGCATACACTATCCAGTGTATTATAGAGATCAGTGGCTTAAACTAGTATTATACATGTAACTTACACGCCGACCCCACAGGAAATACAGATGCCCAAGATCCAAACCACAATCCAATCAACAATCAGCTTGTTATTTCGCACTGGGCACTTTATGTCATGTCGATAGTTATGTCGATAAATTCCACTAATAAGTCAGAGCAAGAGGATCACACAAAAATTCCTTTCAGTACTACTTCTACCTCTCTCACACACATGGAACGTCAAATCTCATGGCCAAGCTTTGAACAGAGCTCATGTCTTGTTCAAAAATTAGTTTTCGTCGATATGTTCTTGACATGGACACGGATTTTTGTGTCTCCATTTGATTTTTTGTAGACATGTTCATAATCCTGCCATCGTTCATTGCCTGTGGAGGCGGCATGTTAGAGTTAAAATTGAAAAATTATTAAAAATGAAAATAATTCGAAATAAATTTATTAAAAAAAAACTTCTTAAATTGCTTTGAGAGCTAAAAACAGTACATCTTTCATTAACTAATCTTAGTTTTGGAAAAAAAAATTTAAATTCGTAGGAGCGATTTTTTTTTAAATCAATTTTTTATAGACAAAATTTTGTAAAAATTTTTAAGAAAAAAAATTGGTACACAATTTTGTAGTCTTTATTTATGTTGAATTAAAAATTAAATTTCGAAAAAAATTATCTACCCGTTTCTGAATTTAAAAATCCAAAATTTGTTTTTTTTACTGGTGTATTTGAAAGCACGCTAAATGTAATTTGTACTGTCAGCTATTATTCTTCTATAAAGTTCTGTGATTTACTGATTTTGCTAGACTTTTCCTATAAAATAGAAAAATTTCGTTCACAACTTAGTAAACAAAAATAAATTTTCAAAATTTGACAAGGCGTATTGCACCGAATCGTAAAGACGTGAACCTCTAGTGCCTGCGTGAAAAATTGGATGACAATATTTGTACATGATATAATTATTAACTAATATACCAGAAAATTTGAACAAAAAAAATCTTTGCTTGTCAAGTTCCGATTCTAGATGCGCTAGAACAAAAATTCGATATTTAGCTTTAGGCAATTGGAAAAAAATGTGAACCTACTATATTTCAAGCAAATCAACCCACCCATTTGGGTGGTAATATAATATTCACTTTCACAACATCGGAACTTTTGTTTGCATTAAATTTTATGAGCAAATGTATTATATTAGGTGTTTAATTTTTTCAATCCCAGAGGGAATTGGTTGAAAAAATCGACATCGGGGATGATCGACGCAATCACAGAAAAAAAGGTGGATTTTTCATAAAAACTTCATGCCGGTAACACAGTTTTTCTCCGATTTTTTTGCAAACAACATTTAAATAATTGACAAATCCATTTTTTTCACTGTGTATTTGACTGCAACACTGAAAAATCTTTGCAACCTCATTTATTTTTGTGTAAAAATTGTTACAATTTATTTTTGCACTCTATTCGTATCTCCACAAATTGACTTATTATTGGGTGCCGTGACTTAAGGCCAAGTGACATAAGGCCAAATTTGGGTGTTTGGCCTTTTGTCACTTTACAAAAGCGACATAAGACCAAATTTACACATTTGGCCTTATGTCGCTTTTTTAAAGTGACATAACCAACTATAATTATCTAACATTCCCAAAAGCTCCCCTTACAGTAAAAGAGGTTTCGGACATCTTTCAAACGGAAACTATATTGAATAAATTCAGCATGTCGCCACGTATATGTATATATTACTGTAAAAAGCCGAAATAATGAAATTCTCAGCACTCAGCATTACGGCGTATAAATAGTGAGGTATGTATGGGGGGGCATGCTGCCCCCCTGCAACCCCCTGCTTGGCCCACTATAGGTATTGGGGTAGGTGCGAGGTTGGGTGTATGCAAAGTTTTTTTGTATTTTAAGAATCTGAATTTAAAAAAATTTTGAATTTATCCTATGTATAAACAGTGAGGTAGGATTTACCGGTAAATTCTGCAAAAGAAACTTTGCATACACCCCAACCTCGCACCTACCCCAAATCCTATAGTGGGCTGAGCAGGGGGGTTGCAGGGGGCAGCATGCCCCCCCTATATATACCTCATTGTTTATACGCCGCCGTAATGCTGGGTGCTCTTGGATTTACTGGTAAATTCTAGAATTTATTATTTCGGGTTTTTACAGTAACGTACATACATATTCATATACCTATGTACGTGGCGACATGCGGAATTTATTCAATATAGTTTCGGTTTTAAAGAAAACAGTTCAAAGTGACATAAGGCCCAATTGGCCTTACGTCACTTTTCAAAAGTGACATAAGGCCAACTCTTAAAATTTGGCCTTATGTCGCTATTGAAAAGTGACATAAGGCCAAACACCCAAATTGGGTCTTATGTCACTTGGCCTTAAGTCACGGCACCTTATTATTGTTTTTATTATTTAAGTATACAAAAACCATGCTCACCAAATAGGTAAACAAATATACCATAAGTCGAACCCTCTTGTTTTAAGAATTTTTTAAGGAGCCAACAATTCTCTTTCTTGTTCAAATTTATAAAATATTTATAAATTGTAGAGAATTTAATTTTCTACACAAACGTGGTAAAATTTTGTTTGTGCGATGTATGGTTCTCTAGATATCATGAAGAACTTTTCACGCCCCCTTTTCCAAAATGGCGGCCAAATGGGGGGAGTTCAACCCCGAAAACTCGTATTTACACTCTATGATCCCTCCTAAATATCCACCAATAAATGTTTTGTCCTATACAAAATGCAAGGTTCGGCCAAAATTTTGTAACATTTCAATGGACTATTACAAATGAAACATAAAGTATCTTAAGGACATAAGAATCATGTAATTCCCGAGCAAATCTTTTTAAAAAAAACCAAGTGTCTTATTAGCTTTTTTAATTATAAAATCGAAGTGCTCACGAAATGTTAGTTTAGAGTCTAACACGATTCTAAGATCAGTAAAGCTGGAATGTGTAAAACGCATTGTCTTACACTTGTCAATATTTAAAAATAGACTGCTAGTATACCACCACTCCCCAAACCTTTGCAGATCTTCTTGTAAAAGATCACAGAGTTAATTTTTCGAAAGATTTTCAGGTAATCAGCATAAATAAGAGACATAGAGTTTAAGAGGCATCCACCCAACATTTTAAGAAAAACGTGAAATTGGGTAAATGGCCGTAAAGTGTGATAAGTAAATACAACACGTATTGTAAAAAAACTAAATTGTTTTTGAAAGAATGATATTTTAGCTTGAAAAGCGTCGAGCCACTTTGTTATTTTTTTTATTTTATTATTTTTAATATTCTAGTTGCCTCTTTCTCTAAATTTCACAAAACTGCTCAGAGGACTACAAAGTTTGTGAGAAATTGAAATGGGAAATACATATTATTTTAACGGCATTTTATAGGTAATAAGCAGAACTTGAAATCCGTTCAAAGTTAATCAAAAGGTAACTATTATTCCAAAATAAAACATTTTAAAAAAGTCTTATTTTTGTACAAAAGTCGTTACTTTATTTTAACGGCCATTTTTGGTTCATCTTTTTGCGACGTGGAAGTTTTATTCGAAGATCCCTTTTTTGTTGGAATATAAACACCTATTCGTCATAATAGGAAATTCTATTGGGTGGTGGTGTGTATGAGAAGTTCAGACAAGAGGTGGTGTAGAAGGGGAATAAATAGAAGAGAGCAGAACCACGGTGACGGTTGTTGATCATGAATGAAAGAATACAAGATTGCGCCATTTATTAGGCGTGTCCTACCAAATAAAATCTCACTGAGCGCTCAATGTCAATTTGACGGAGGCGAAATCATTTCGTGGGACAACATTCTTCGCTCAATTGTAAAAAACTCAGGTGTTATAATTCCGTACTGAACTTCTGAAAAATCACTTTCAACTTTTGCTTGAAATATTTAATTTTTGAAGCAGAAAACTTATTGAATTGAATGAGAAATAATAAAAAGTTCAAATTATTTTAGTTTTTATTAACATTCCGTCTTTATTTTATATTTATTTACCACTTTTGCACTTGCGCACCACAAAAAAATTTCAATTTGATTGTCAAAAGAACAGCTGTTTTGGCTGAGAAAGAAAACTGAGAAATAAATCCAAAAAATTTTCATCTCACTTATCTCTGCAAAATAACTCAGCGCTCAGGTGAGATTTTTTGTCCCACTCGTGGGACTGGCCTATTATCTCATTGGTGACAAATGATATGTAAACAAATATGGCCGCCAGTAGTTTGTTTATTTAGTTAATCGATTGTTCGGTTGTGTTCCTTGCGCGCGTTTAGTAGTTAAAAAAAAAAAGTTTTCGTTTAGAAATACGATTATAAATACCGAATTGATATTCATTTGAAATAAAGGTTTTTTCATTTAAATTAAATCGCCAAAAAGCAAATAAAGCGGTAATGTGTAAAGTAGAATAGATAATTCAGAACTTGTGCACTTTTATTACACTACACTTCACTTTTAATTGATTGAAATTAGAACAATGAAATAAAAATTCAAGTTAAAAAGTTTTCCCGGCCTTATCCAGTAGGAAAAAATTATATTTTTATCTCCGATTGCGCCATACGAACTGTCAAAAATTACAACAACAAAGCGAAAAAAATGAAATGGCGTAATCTTGTATTCTTTCATTCATGGTGGTTGACAGTGTTTGCAGGTAATTTGGGTTGGTAACTGGCGAGTATGTATGTGGTGGGATATCTGCTGTATATGAAGCAATAATGGCCGCGTTCGGGGGGCAAGCCAAACCTATCCGGATAGGTTTGTGTTGTTGTAATCCCTTGTTGAAAAACTTCTGATTTCAGCTGATGCAACAACTCAAGGTATCTGAAAATTTTTGGGATAGGTGGATACAGGGTTCCCAGGTCCCCAAAACATTTTTCCCCTTTTTTGACACCAGAATAGTTATTTTTCACTATTTTTCTAATAAAAATCCCTTTTTTTCCCCTAAGTAAATTACGTTTAAATTTTTGAAGAAAACATTGAAAATATATTGTTTTGAATTTATCTTGTAACATTTTTGTATTGTACATAGTGTACCTAACTTATATAATAGTGTGTCAATCAAAATATTTTATGAATTTAGTCATTCTGTCCTTTGTTCCGCTATGAGAAAGACAAAAACTAAAAGATTAAGCTTTTTCTGTTTCATTACGAAATATAATGCTAACAGCCTTTTTCTTAAAATCTTTGTCGGTTTCCTTTTCACTGAAAACTATTCAAGATAAAAATTCTTTGCATTTGTTTTCTTTCTTCTCACAAAAAAATTGTAACTGCATGCAGGAAAAGGTTAAGTAAGGCCGTGTTCGAATTGGTTTAAAATGTCCATTGAATTTTGACGCTTCTACAATCTATACGAGATTCACCTAACTAGTGTCAAAACTGAACATTCTGATAAAATTTGGCGAAATTTTGATTTAATTTGCACACGAAATTTTCACTAATAGATTCTTTTATAGATTTTCACATTAAAATTTGAAAATTTATGAAAAAATTTAAGAAATATCATGTTTCCAACTAGACCTTATGTAGTAAAAAAAAATGAGTGAAGGTGTTGCACGGTTGTATTTGCATGCATATGATTTGCATTTAATAAAATGCAAAGAATAGAACATTTATTTTTCCCCTTTTCAGATTTGTTTACCCTTTTTTTAGGCTCTCCCCTTTTTTTCCCCTTTTGTATTATAAAATCGGCAAGAGTGGTGCTTTTCCCTCAATCTGGGGACACTGGGTGGATAGCCTATCTCATCTCACTACCACCCGAACGCAAGCAATGGGTAGTTGTATTTTGTTGTATTTTTGTCAGAGATTATTAATTATAAAGATCGGAATCTTTCATACGTTTCACCCTCCAAAACCCTTTTGCTTACATTGTTTTTGTAATTTAATTTCGTGTTCATGAATGACGGTGTTCACATTGGACTTACTCCTCGGATTTATTTTGACGTCTATATACTTTTTCTCGTTCCCACTTTGTGGTGAGAAAGAGATGGGCAAGTGAGGCAGGATTTTTTAAATTTATCAATTTTGTGATTGAAAAAGTTCTAATCAATTGTCCGACGAGAATTTTAATGACTGCTGAACGTCAGAGTGAATCGGTTGTATTCACATTACTTGTGTCTGAACACGAGCTGACCACTGATCTCTATAAAACACTGGATAGTGGATTCTCTATATGTATAACAGTTCTTTTTGAAGCAAATAGAGATCTCTACCAAATTGTCAGTTTCAAATGACAGAAAAAACTTGGCACAATGACAGATGAAATTGGAAAGAAAAAAAAGGCGGGCTAATTTTAATTACAAAAATCTAGCCATTTTGTGACATAAAAAGATTAAAATATCTTATAAGTATGAAAACATTTTTACTTGCAGTTTTCAATAAAAAAAGGAAAAAAAACAATTCCAAATATTTATTTGCCTCCAAAATAAAACAAACAAATGTCTGCCACTTAAATGTCATTGTGCCAAGAATTTGAGTTTTTTCATTTTAAAATGAACGAGACAGAGATATATTGCTGTTTGTTAAAAAGCTCTATTGAATTTGACGGCGTGTACTTCCTCACAGGGACTGTCTCTTTTTTAAACTAAAGGAATGAAAGAGATAGATGTTAGTCATCAGAAAAAAAAAAACAAACAAAACGTTCACTTTCAATGGCTGCGCTCAATAGAAAATCTGAAATTTCATCCAAAATTCACTGTGTTAAATTCTTGTATTTACTTATAGAATTTTCATTAAAACGAAATAAAATAGAGCTTTAATTATATTTTACAATTTATGGTAAGAGCTCTGAAGATGAAATTTTATGTAAAAAAATTAGTAAAAAGTTTTATTAAATTTCATTAAAACTGCTTGTTTTTCTGCATTAAATTTTGTGTCTGGTTTGCAAAGGTTTTGGATTACAAAAAGTTTTTTATTTAAATAAGTAAGTATTACAATTCAACTTATTATCAACAACTCATGAGCACAAATCCACCACTAAGTGGTGGTTGCACTTATATGTACTTATATGTATATACTTCAGCTCTTTTGGCACTTCTCCCAACACAAACAATTTTCCTCTGAATTTTCAAAGAGATTTTTTTGTCTGAAGTTTCAGATGAAATGTAACTAAACGTTACTAAAAGTCACTTAAAGTCATTTAACCTTTTATGACAGCTGGCCAATCAGAAGCTCCAAAAATCTGAAATATTAGATGTAAAACGTAATGCATTGAACGCGGCCATTGTTGATGTGAGTCTGTGAGGTAGATAAAGAAAAAACAAAAATATTGGAAACAAGTATTCATTAGGTACAATAACAGAAAATTCAAAGCACCTAAGTAGAAATTTAATATATAATACGTATATTAATATAATTTACTCGCGAAAAAATGCAAACGAAAAAAATATGCAAACCGAACAAGAAATACATAACTGTAATAAGAAAACGGTCAAAAAGAATCTGAAGTTGTACCTCCTCACAGTTATAATATTCCTTCAATTCGCTTCAAACTTTTTATATGAATCCACTCTGGAGGGTGTGCTCTAGCGGGAAATTGGAGCAACAAGATAACAACATTAAATGAAACAAACAGTCATAATTCGTATGAGATTTCGGTAGTGTTTATTTTTAGTAATTTATTTAAAACATAAAAATATTTTAAACAAAACCAAAAATTTGTTTTTGGTAAAAAGAAAATGTGAAACTTTTAATTGAAAACAAATTTCTTCTCAATCAATTCGTAAAGTGTATTAAAAGTGAATGCCATTTCGTGACTCGTGAGTGTTCTTGCTTGTAAGTAATTCTTTTTTATCAGTCTAGGTTTGCAAAATACAGGGAGGCGACAGGATTGTTGCTCTAATGGGTTCAGCTGGTGATGGTGTTAGTGTGGGAGTTCCCAATTAATTAATGGCCCCACTTACTTATTTTATGGTTCCTAAAAAACTTACACACATGATTGTCGGTTTGTATAAAAACCATTAAGGAAAATTTTAATTAAATAAATTTTACTGTCTAGTTGGAAGATAGTTGAGAACTATGCAGTTCATAACAATCAACGTTTTGTGATTGTTGCACTATTTTCAGTTCCACCAGCACGAGAAGTGATCGGATTCGTTGTGCGGATATGGACAACCAGATAAAGACAACTTCCAAAACAAGGAATATTGACACTTTCAAAACCATTAATGTTTATTGTACGAGATTTAATTTTTCTTCAATTTCAACAAAGTATCAGTACTAATTTTTACAATTGTTTCCAGTTCTCAATTCCCAGAGTGATATGACGTCTTGTAATTACAACATAAATGAATCATTTATACCTGTATACCTGTGATTTTCCAATCACAGGTATACCTGTGACTGTGATTAATGAATCACTGTGAGTTTAACCTGTGATTGTGATTGGTAAATTTAAAATATTTTTGGGGCCCAACAAAATTTTTCTCAGTCAAATAATAAAAATCAATTAAATAAAAACAACTTGATTTATATACCTCTTGGGACTTGGGACATTACCTCGAATTCCAAGTTATCGAATCGCAAAATAACGAATGTCTTATATATCAAATGATTAAAATTATGATCATTCGAGATCGATACGTTTTTAAATACACTTTTAGTAAAATTTCAATATCTATAGGACAAGCATTGCGGATTCATATGTCGAACAAAAATTTCTAGGTTGTCGTTAAATCTTACACTACCTAAATTTTAATGGAGAAATCCAAAAAATTAGTCTGGCCCATGCCGTTCGCTATTTTCCAAAATTCCTTATCAACGGCTTAGCTGATTTAAAAAAAACTTTCTTAGGGCCAGTTGTACAACCATGGTTCAGCAATTTTAACTCGCTGATCAACGATGGTTCAAGGGTATGTGATAATAGCCAATGATTTATTTGAACCGTTGGTTGGTGGAACCTCAGTTAATCCACCAAAATCGGTGAATTAAAATTCCTGAACCAAAAGATCAATATTTAAATCGCGATTGTAAAACTGCCACTTTGAAAATATTTCTACACTGTTACATGCCGATTTGTAAGTTAACCATAAACAAAAACGAACTTTGTCATTGCTTACGGCCATATTCTTGAATTTCTTCAAAACTAGTTTTGCCAAAAAACTAGATCTATAGCGGTTTCGAGTTTTAAAATTATCACAAATTTTTATTACTTTGACATCTAAATAAAAATATTCATACCTAGTTTGACATCAAAATCAAATCAATAATATTTTTTGAGAAACTTAAAACTCGAAACCCATATAGAACTAGTTTTTCAGTAAAACTAGTTTTGAAGAAAGTCAATAATATAGCCGTTAATCTTTCAGGAATGTCATTTTGGATTTTTGAGTAAGAAATCTTTTTTATGAAGAATTAAGCAATGCTTTAAATTACAACCTACATGTGAGGTTGATAGCGGAAAGAAAATGTTATGAAAACAACATTTTCTACATATATGTATATAGTTTTATTTTTGTATAATGTATGGCGATTCAAAAGTATTAACTTTTGCCATAGAGAGTTTACTTACAAAAATTCAGTTTTCTATCACCTTTCAATAAAAAGAAAATTTAATTTCAATAAAAGACCTACTCAATGCTTTAGAGAGTTCATAAACAACTTTCAGCAGCTTTGAATAAAGAGAAAATCGATTTTTTTAAAAAATTTTGGCGTGGCAGGAGCCGGATTCAAGAATACGTACTCAATTCTTTAGAGAGTTCATATACGAAATTTCAGCTTGCTTACTTACTTACTTTACTTTAGATGGCGCTCACAGCCCAGGATGGACTACGGCCTCAACCAACAACGGCCTCAGCTTCCTAACGCCTTTAAATAAAGAGAAAATTGATTTTTTATAAAATGTGGGCGTGGCAGGAGGCGGATTCAAGAATACGTACTCAATTCTTTAGAGAGTTCATATACGAAATTTCAGCTTGCTAACGCCTTTAAATAAAGAGAAAATTGAATTTTAATAAAAACTGGGCGTGGCAGGAGGCGGATTCAAAAGTACTTACTTAATTCTTTTTAGAGTGCATAAACAAAATCCTAGCTTTATAGCGCCTTTGAATAAAGAGAAAATTGAATTTTAATAAAAGTAGGCGTGGTAGGAGGCGGATTCCAAAATACGTAGTCAATTTTTTAGAGAGTTCATATACAAAATTTCAGCTTGCTAGCGCCTTTGAATAAAGAGAAAATTGAATTTAAATAAAAAGTGGGCCTGGCAGGAGGCGGATTCCAAAATACGTAGTCAATTATTTACAGAGTTCATGTACAAAATTTCAACTTTCTTTCGTCTTTAAATACAGAGTAAACTCAATTCACCTTTCCTTTTTCTTGTGTAAAATACCTCCACAGTACCACATTTCACAGTTCAGTTCTACCTTAGCTTGTTAACTAAAAATGAAACTATTCTTCATATTTCAGTCGCTAAAATAATAAAAAAAAATAAATCACGACTACAGTTCTCATTCTCATTTAATTCATTGTTGTGACTTTTCTCTGGTTGTGCTTTTGTTCACAGTTCATAAAGTAATCACGACCACAGTTCATTTTCCGTTTGTCGTGATTTGTGAATCGTTTCTGTTTGTTGTGATTTTGAAACCCTAGTTGTGAAGTTGTGATTTTCAGGCAAAAAAAAAAATCACATTTAAGGCACTCACAGGTTAAAAGTGAGTCGCTCACAGGTAGTGATTGTGATATTTGAATCACAGGTCGAAAATCACAGGTCGTGATTTTTTGCTCTTCTCTATAAATGATCATGTGCACGATATTCTGTTTTTTTTCACCGCAAAACCCAGGCTCTTAGTGAGAATACCCTAGAGAAAATACCCAATATAAAATTTTTAAAAAAATATGTGGATTCTACGCGTGATGGTCCTAAGGCTTCTCTTCATAGCATAGCGCAGTTTATTCAATTGAAACTTCTGTCTTCTGTGTAATGAATGTATTGTTGGACGATTAATCAAACCATTTACATTGGCATCTATTTTTCCTTCACAGAACATGACTACCTAATTAAAACCTTTGTTTTAAGCTGATTTTCCACCTGGATGAATATTTCTCATACCATGTGTTATGTTGAATTTTCTTTAAAAGAATCACCATTACAGACACTTCGTACGAAACTCCTCCATTGCTGAATTTTTCCTCAATCGGAGAGTTCTTTTTTTTGTTTATTAACAAACAAATGCGTTGAAGATGAGACAAAACTGGAAATATATAAAAACAAAAAGTAATGTAATTATTAATAACTAGAGGATCAGAATGTTTTTCTATAAAAAATACTGAAGTTAGGTACTTACGGCTGTCGCTGATAATAAATTGGATTTTATTTTCATTCCTTTTGTGCGCCTTCCCTCTTGTTTTTTTTGAAGATCTGAAATGATATCGAAAGAAATAATGTTAATAAAGTAAACTACGTTAATTTTGTATGAAAAAAACTCGATTTTCATTAATAAATTAATATTTTTTTATGAATGTAAACACACGCATTTCTTATGGCAGCCAATTTGCTATGTTGTTATCCTGTTGTGTTTTTTTGCCACCAGGTATCGCATTTTGACTTTTAAGTCGTCAATAGAGATCAGTGGATCTGACTGACTTCTGTCAAAAAAAAATCGTAAATTTATGTCTGTTCCTTTACTTTGAAACTCTGAGATTTTCTGTGCATTTTACTGCCATTTTATTTTTTTTATATGAACTTTGACAGAACGTTGGACTGAAATTCACACAAATGCACAGAAAATGGGTACGTTCTAAGCAAAAAAAATCTGAAATTTCAGTCAAAAGCCACTGTGTCAAATTCCCGTATTAACTTATTGAATTTGCATAAAATCGAAATAAAAGAGAACTTTACATATTCGTAAATTGTTAATTTAGCATGAGCTTTGTAGATGAAATTTTATGTAAAAAGATTAGCAACAGGTTTGTTTGTTATTGTGTAGTAAATTTATTATAACTTCAATGCAAAATTGTTCCACAATAATCCGATGGACAATTATGGGAATACTTTTCTAAGACAAATCATTCCTTTTATTCAAAGAGTCACTAAACAATTAACAAAAAGTTCTTTTAATTAAATAAGTAAATATTACAATTTTATTATTAAAACTTATAAGCACACATCAACCACTAACCACACCGAAAATCATAAAGTTCAATTTTGATGTGTAGCACTTCAGCTCTTTTTACACTTCCCCCACCACAAGCAACTGTATTTTCAAGGGATCCCAACAATACCGTGCATTGACCGTACCTGAGTTGACACAACAGATATTCCATGCCAAAAACATGATGGCTGCCTGCGATCCAAGACACGGTCGTTATCTGACTGTTGCTGCCATCTTCCATGGACGCATGTCAATGAAAGAAGTCGATGAACAAATGCTCAATGCTGTCGTAAGGCTTTCTTACATTGGTACACCGGAGAATGTATGGATGAGATGGAGTTCACTGAAGCCGAAAGCAACATGAGCGATTTGGTGTCCAGCATTACCAAGAGGCCACCGCTAACGAAGACGCCGAGTTTGAGGAAGAACAAAAAGCCGAAGCTGATGAAAACTAAGTAAACGAAAACTAAAAAAAAAATTCCGAAAAGAAGACACCCGATATTATTTTTCATAAGAAAATTACCACTTAAAAATCTGCAAAAAACTTATCAGTTGTACAATAAAGGAAAGACCAAAGTAAATAAATGCTCTATATATATGCAACACAAAAACTTTTAGCAATTTCTTTTGCAGTTTTTTTGGTCTAGAAAAAATATGTATTAAAAAAAATTGACCCGTAATTAATATCTATATGTCATCTCAAGATTCGATATTTTTTAACAATTTTTAATTATTATTAAACTTTATTATTAAAGTTTATTATTAAACTTTACTACATTACTGAGCTTAACAATATGCAAAGAAAGCTTCGTGATATGAATTATTGCAATTCTATTGAAATGTTTTATATTTTCAATACAAAAATAATTATTTATGTTAATAGTTAAGTTTAATTTAAACTATTTACATTTACAATGATTAATATTTTGCTTACATAATTGTTTTCTTATTATATTCTATTTTTATACTAATAATTTGATTTTACAAAATCTATAACATTTCTTTTATATATATTTAAGTTGGTTTCATTTTTTATTTCAGTGTTTAAACTATTGAATAACTGGAATCCCTTATATATAAGTGAATTTTGTGTATTTGTATTAAGAAAATTAGGAAGTCTCAGATCGTTTCTGTTTCTTAAGGTACAGATACCAGAAATGGAACTGGTTCTGATTCTGAAACGCAATCTAAATAAAAAATTGAGTCAGCTTGTGTACCCGCAGGCCATTTACACCTTAGATCAGCTTCGAAGGGCTTGTAAGGACGCTGAATATGCGTTTCCAGATAGGGATAGAGAAGCTCCTAAAGCCTTCAAGCCACCAACTCGGTATGTGGCCAATGAAATAGAACTGGAAGCAGAGCCGGTTACCTACAACAGTGAACAGCTCGCGGCATTCCAACAAACTGGGGCTCGGCCTAAAGTATCTCGTGGGTTGGCTGATCCAAGATCTTTGACGTGCTGGAACTGCAAAGTGCAGGGCCACTCGTTCATGGACTGTCCCTCGACCACGAGAAACCTCTTTTGTTTCCGGTGTGGGTTGGACGGGGTCATTACTCCTAAATGCCCGAAGTGCAATCCGGGAAACAAATTCGGGAATATGAAGTCGATGGGGGAGTCGTGTTCCACTCAAACACCCCCATTCAAAGAATAGATCTGCCTAGTAAAGAAAAAAATATTAAAATTTTAGCAAGAGATAGGAAAGATGTAGAGAAAGTGGATGAAAAAAATATAAAGAAAACAACTCAGATCCAAGGCCGTACGCGAAGGTGATGATTGGTAATAAAGAAATATTGGGATTGCTGGACAGTGGAGCCAGCGTGAGCATTCTGGGTAAGGGGTGTATAGATTTAGTAAATGCGTCAGATTTTAGGATTATTCCATACAAGGCGGGTGCTAGAACAGCCGATGGGAACAATCAGTCGATAACGAGTAAAATTGAAAAGGAAATTATTTTTAAAAACGACAAGAAAACTTTAACTTTGTACCTTGTTCCCAGTTTGGAACAAGAGTTATACCTGGGAGTAGATTTTTGGAAGATGTTTAAAATTGCACCGAACGTCATTAGTGCTGTTTCGATTCCGGAGGAGGAAGCGGACCTAGTAGACGCTCACCAGTTAACGCCAGAACAGCGGTCTGAATTAGAGACGGTCAGGATGAAATTTCTGGACTATGACCGCCACGGCCTCGGAAAAACGTCGTTGATGGAACATGTCATCGATACGGGAGATGCGGAGCCTGTTAAGCAGCGGCACTACCCTGTTTCTCCAGCGGTACAAGCCTTATTGTACCAGGAAATAGACCGAATGCTTAAGCTCGGCGTTATAGAGGAGAGCGAGAGTCCTTGGTGCTCGCCTGTCGTCTTTATCAAGAAACCAGCAGTAGACGGTACAGTAAAGTATCGCTTTTGCCTGGATTCGCGTAAGGTCAATGCGTTAAGCAAAAAGGACGCTAACCCTTTTCCTCATATCGAAGGGCTTATCAGTCGGCTACCCAATACCTACTTTATAAGTAGTGTAGACCTTAAGGAAGCATTTTGGCAAATACCGTTGGAAAAGCAGAGTAGAGAGAATACTGCGTTTGCGGTACCGGGGAGACCCTTATACCAGTTTAAAGTAATGCCTTTCGGGTTGTGTAACGCAGCCCAAAGACTTTGCCGTTTAATGGATAAGGTTATTCCTGCACGACTCAGGGACAACGTCTTCGTGTATTTAGACGACCTGTTGATAATCGCGGCCGATTTCGAGACCCATATCGCCATGCTGGGCGAGGTAGCCGAGTGTTAGAGAAAGGCAAATCTCACCATCAACCTTAAAAAATCAAAGTTTTGCTTTAAAGAGCTAAAATGTTTGGGCTTTATTGTTGGTGGTGGGAAGTTGAAAACCGACCCAGCGAAGGTCGAAGCGGTTGTAAATTTTCCGATGCCGAAGAATGCCAGACAAGTCCGCCGGCTGCTGGGCCTAGCAGGGTGGTATAGGCGGTTTATCAAAGATTTTTCTACCCTGACCGCTCCTTTAACAGACACGCTGAAGAAAAAAGATGTAAAGTTTAAAATGACGGATGAGGCGTTGTTAGCGTTTGAAGAGCTGAAACGGGTTTTGACAACCGCACCTGTGTTGACTCACCCCGATTTCAAAAAACGCTTTTATATCCAGTGTGATGCTTCCGACTCTGGAATCGGAGCAGTACTGTTTTAGAAAAATGACGATGGAGCAGAGGTGCCGATCTTATACTTCTCTCAAAAGCTGAACACCTGTCAACGTAATTACAGTGTGACCGAGAGAGAGTGTATGGCGGCGGTACTGGCAGTTAAAAAGTTCAGGCCCTATGTCGAGGGTATGGACTTTACAGTCATAACCGACCACTCCAGCCTCAAATGGTTAATGACCATGAAAGATCTGAATGGGAGGCTGGCTAGGTGGAGTTTAGACTTACAGGCCTATACCTTCGACATAGAGCACCGAAAAGGCACGCTGAACGTCGTACCAGACACCCTCTCTCGGGCTCACGTGGACAGCATTGAGATCGGGGACATCGCTCCGTTGATAGATCTGTCTTCAGAAGAGTTCAAGTCAACCGAATATAAAGATCTAATTGAAACGATTCGTGCAAACCAAGATAAACTGCCTGACCTAAAAATAGAAGACGATTTTGTCTACAAGCGTTCTTTCGCGGTAGAAAACGAGGTACCGAATTATGAGCATAATTGGCGTTTGTGGGTACCTTCGGGTTTGACAGAAGGAGTTATTGAGCGGGCCCATGATCCACCTCAGGCCGCCCATGGGGGAGTGACAAAAACCCTTCATCGTATTCGACAATACTTTTATTGGCCAAATATGACCATTCAAATAAGGGAATTCGTTACGAAATGTGCAATATGTAAACAGTGTAAACCTTCTAGTCAAACTTTGCGTCCCCCTATTTCTAGTACTCTCAGTGTAGATCGTCCGTTCCAAAAACTATACGTGGATTTCTTGGGTCCGTACCCAAGGTCCAAGTCTGGTAATGCATATGTGTTTGTGGTGTTAGAGCATTTGACGAAATTTGTTTTTTTTTTGAACCTTTACGGTCAGCGAATACCAGTAGTATTATAAGGTTTTTGCGGGATGAAATTTTCAATACCTTTGGAGTGCCACAAATAATACATTCCGATAATGGTAAACAATTTGTGGCCAAAGATTTTCAGAATCTCCTGCAAAAATATGGTATTCGGCATTTTCGAACGGCAAATTATGCACCGCAATCCAACGCCTCTGAAAGGGTCAACAGAACGCTACTGGCTGCTATACGCTCGTATTTAAAGGAAGACCAACGCAACTGGGATATGCACCTCAGTGATATCGCAGGAGCGTTGAGGAGTTCAGTTCATTCGGCTACCGGTGTGTCACCATATTTTGCACTATTTGGTGTAAACATGATGACTCACGGTAGTGGATATGAACTGACTCAGAAGCTAAGTAAAGTTGATGATGGTGAGCTGTTGACTCTTCCTAGACTTAACAGATTGCAGTGCATTCGCGAAAAAATTAAAGACGGAATACTAAAAGCCAAAGAAAAGAGCGATAAAACCTACAACTTGCGTACTCGAAATGTAAAATACGTCCCAGGACAAGAAGTTTACAGACGAAATTTCATCCTAAGCGACACGTCCAAGTATTTATCCGCGAAATTATGTCCTAAATTCGTCAAATGTCGGATAGTCAAAGCAGTAGGGAAGAATAATTACGAACTTGAAAATCTAGCAGGCAAGAAGATAGGGATATTCCACGCAAAGGATATCAAGCAATAACACCAAAAACGCTTAGTTCTGTGATATAATACCTAAATCTGTGATATGAATGTAGTCCGATCCTACCATCCCCAAGTAAATGTCTCCTAATTGTCAGTAGAGTTTATTTATTTATTTACCTGAGTTTATTTATTAGAGTTTTCTTAATTTATTTATATATTTATTAGAGTTTATTTATTTAGAGTAATTATTGGAGTTGCTTATTAATTTAATTTCATGTTAGTTTTTGTTTTGCTTGTTAAGTGTTATTTGTTTATATTTTCCGATTTTTCGCGTAACTCAATAATTTTTTTTATCGATTTATTTTTTTTTGTTCAGTGTAGGGACATTTATTTTCATTATTTATTTTATTTTTTTTTTAATTTATATATTTTGCGCTACTAGTCTCAGTCAGTGTATTCGAGTTCAAAAGTTTTTGTTTGTAGTTTCTAAGTTGTTTTTTTTTATTTTTTTTTGTTTTTTTTGTTAAGGTTAGAGTTTTATAAAAATTGTCAATGCTAGGTTTATATGCAAACACCTAACGAATTAAATTAGATAGAATGTCATTTTGAAATATCGTACCTACTAAGAAGTGTCCTTTTGTTATCAAACCCCAAATCTAAATTTCCCAAGGTACGATTCAGAAACCAGAGTGCGAAAACAGAATTTAATATACCTATGTATATCGCTATAGGAAATCTAATATCCAATGTGCAATTACCTAACGTGCAATAAAAACCTAACCAACTCTGTGATATCTTTGATGTCCAATGTGTGTGTTAGTAATTGTTAATTGTTTTCCATCCTGTAGGAAGAAACAAAACAAAATACCATACCGAACACTTAACGGATTCAAAATGACTCAATCATTTTTCTTTGGGAAAATCGATCCCTTGAAGTCAATTGAGTCAAGAAAAGTGAGAACTCTATTTCCATCTGTGATATACAAAGAAAAGTTGTTAAGTTTTTACTGGAAGTTCGATAGGGAGAAAGAAGTATAAGCACATATATACTTATAGGCACATAGGCACGAGACACCGAAGTGAAAATGAAAAAGGAAAATGAAAAAAAGAGGGTAGGATTTAGGAAAGCAACTAAGAATGTAAAAGTGTAGGATTTGCCCGGCTTGGTTAATGTGGGTTCATCCCCAACGTTTTTTTTTTTGTAAAGGCTACCTGTCACCGTCTTTGTAGGGCTCGCCACACTAGCAAATCCGGAGGTTTGTTACGGTCGCCTACGACGGATTATGTATCCAACACCAAAACAATAAAAGAACTAAAAGATAACTTACGTTCTCATAGCGACATTTTATTGCCTTCTCACTATCTAAATTGTCCGGTATAGTTAATGGATAAATACAATAATGCCATTGATTTATGCTGGTGCTAGGGAGTTTGAAAAGCAGGGTAGCTCTGTTTAACTTGGGTTGGAATCAAATTAGATGTAATCGTTTTATAGCTCCGGTACGACTCACATCACCCAACGTTTAAGAATCGCCAGAAGTCCAAGGTAGGCGAGCGGTTCACGCGACAAGAGCAAACCTATGAAATGCAAACAGAATTAGCAAAAATAATTCACTTTATATAAAACTCTGGGCTACAGAGCTACCTTAGAACGTAACAAATGTTGCATTCTGGCCAATTTGACCAGTTCAGATTCCTTAAGCTCTCTTAGGACTGAGAGGCATCAGGAAAATCAGAGATATGAACGCTACTCATCAGTAAAATTCCCTCGCTTATGCTGTCAAAAAAAGCTTATAATGATCATTTTGGATTCGCTGGTTCAATTATTTTCTTTGTCGCAATGGGTTGACAAATAAAAGATAAAATTGCTTCGACTTAAGCGGAGTAAATATGCCCAGGGGAGCTGATAGTTTGCTCGATGAGATCTCAGAAGCATGAACCGGCAAATCTGATAGGCTGCAGGCTGTGGTGTTCTGGCTCCGATTCGTTCTCGGTTGGGTATCTTGGGCCGGCACTTCCTTTTTTTGTTGTCGCATCGGTGTTCCATAGGTGTTCTCTTCCATTATATTCTGTATCTGAAATATAAAAAGATTTAGTAAGGGAGAGAATTATAAATAAATTATAAATATGAAGGCAACCATTCATCCAAGAGTTTTTTATTTTGATTTCGACTTTTCGGATGACAGCTGGTGAAGTTCGAAAGGGTGAAACCATTCAGGAACCAACCGAACGAAAAAGTAGTTAGGTTCGGATATGAGATATGCGTTTGAGGAGTGGACACACTATGGTAGATTTTTCATAAGCTTTACGCTATTTATAAAGGGGAGGACATGAAGAGGGGGCTTCTGTATATTGATGCGGTAGCTCCAAACGGGTCCCATATACCTCACCGAACAAACGGTTAGCGGTGGTGAGAATTTGGACCGAGCAATAGGGTTTAGTTCGAAATAAACTGTCGTCAAGCCTGGTCCAAGACCTACATGTTATAAAGTCCGGTATAACTAAATTTTGAAAGCAAAATAAGATAGAGTGTGTTAATTTAATAATTTTATTTTTGTTTTAGTTGTTTGAAAATTTTTCATTTAATTGCCAAGGCAAGGAAGGAGTTTGTTTAGAAATTCAATTTGTAAATCTGGTGTTGTGGTTGTGAGGTGAGTGAATTTCATGGTTTTGTGTTAAGATAAAAAAAAAAATAAGAAATATATAAGATGTTAACCGCTATCGATTTAGGGTTCGGTAGGAAAGGCGGGCGGTCACCGATAGAGGTCAAAGTCGGTGCCGCCATATTTTTGGTGGCAGATTTGCAAACGATAATAATCACCGACGAAGGATTTTCCGCCTCAAAATAAACAATACCTAAAAAGAAGAGGCTCACAAAAGAGGAAAAATCAGCATCACAGGACCGGCACGATAAGTACCTTTTTTTTATGAACATTTTACTTTTTATTTCGAACAAAAAAAATAACCTACCGGACGATACCCTATGTGCAAAACACATAGAAAAAAAATTAGTTTCGAACATCACATACCACAACCGCTCAACGAATCTTCAAATTTTTAGTCAACGAAAAGTAATAAGTTTAATTACACAATACCGAAATTCGGCGAAACCAAATCCACGAACCTAAAGCGAAAACTCGAACCGAATGGGAAACGGTTCAGATGGTTGTTGCAGATTTCCGGAATTTGAATTTTAAGCGTTGGCATTTTAAATATTTTTTTTTTCTATTAATGTTTTTTTTATTCTTTTAAATTTTTTTATTATTTTTTTTGATAATTTTTATTTACCTTTGTGGTGAAGAAGTGCAAAGGGTGGTAAAGGGGAAGCGATCGTTGGCGCACTGTTTCGATAGTCGAAACTGGTCTCTCCCGACGACAATTGGTAGCGGCGATAGTGGCACATACATTATTGTGCATACCCCTTAGAGCGCTCTTAGGCAGGTTCGGGTGCATAAAAGACCGATTGGGTTATATTAGAGTGTATGAAGGGCGAGACTGGGCTCGATCCCCAATTTTACTGTCGAGAAGTAGCGTAGGGTGTTCGACACCTTTCTGGTGCTCTATCGAGTTACCAGTGACGTGCCATTCCCGAGGGATAAAAAGGTCCCACAACGGGTGGAGCTACCTTTTTACTTACGTTTTTGTCCTTTTTCATTAATTGATGTATTTTGTAATACCTTATTTTTTTTTATCTTTTTGTTTCCTTTAATATTTTCTTATTATAAATGATTTTAATTTCGATTGTTTTTTTTTGAAATATCAACTCGAATCCATATTCTATGTACCTTTTTTTTGTATTAGCTTTTGTTGGCCTGTTAAAAATTAATACTTTATGGTTAAATTACTCATTAAATAAAATTTCATTGTAAGCCATGCTTATGAAATGCCTTTTTGTGGAACTCGGAAGTTCTAACCAAATGACTTGCTAAAGGTGTAAATTTTCAGGGGGTGTGAGATGGCGTGCGAGCCGTGAACGGTATGAAGTGATGTTGTAGTCCGGGTGAGTATCACCTAAGGGGAATCTGAAGTCGAATAGCCGTGCGGATTCCACGGAGAGGAGTGGGTAGGCCCGTTTGCATACCATCTGCAGACGCATTGAGGGCAGCAGCTTTAAAATTAATTAGAGATCAATGAAGCTTTGGCATGAAAGTTTTTTTTTGTAGCGAGGTGAGGTTCAGCGGAGGTGCAAGATCCCCCCCTACTTCCGGCGAGCTAAGCCGTGCTCCGCCAGCATGCCACTGCACCCTTCCTTTCCCTTTTTTTTCATTTTTCCTAACAACGAAATTAGTGGTGAGTCGCCCTATAGACAACCGACTACCTTTTCCGCTTCCATTATGAACCCAATGTCCTTTCCTATTTCCTTTTCATTCTCAATTCCTAACTCCTACCCCCCGGTCCTCATCCTTTTGCCCCGTTACAACCACTCGTTACGATAAGATTTTGCGATTTTATTTGTAATAAATACAGAAACACTTTTATTTGTTTTTTGCCAAAAATTCATTAGCTAACAAATTCATATCATATAAACATAGCGAATTTGCTAAATTTGTTTCTAAAACCTGTCCAAACAAATTCTTTTTGTATTTAAAATAAGGAAATACTCTATTCTGCCTCGTAGTTTTACCACAATTTATATAAATCACAATTGTTTCATGATCATCTTATCTTAAGGTCTTTTACCGTTCTTGCTTTTATCAACGGTAAAGTAATTCTTGTCGGTTCATCTATAATTTGTATACACGCATTATCTTTTATAATTTTTTCGACATCTTTTTTATAAATATTAGTAAGGGAAAACAAATCGATATTAAAATCACCGACTATTACAATGTCTTTATTTAAGTCATAAAGTTCATCCATCAATGCACCGAACTCACTACAAAAATCTCTACAACTTGAACTTGGAGATCTGTACATACCAATAATAATACACGAAAAGTTTTTAAAATAAATAGTGTTTACTGACCACCATAAATCCATGTTTTTGACAAATTTTTTGACATTTGAAGCCCTGTGTTCACTTCGTGTATATATTAAATATCCCACCGGTATGGGTTGATTCGGTGTCATATCTATCGACCAGTATAAAATTATCTAGACTCAATTCACTACTTTGAACTTCTTTTGTCACATGGGTTTCTGATAACACTAAAACATCTAAATCATTTTTATCTATTATAACTTGTAGTTCCACAAGATTATTTAAAAACCCACATATATTAAAATAATAAACACGTACAGATTTTGATTGCTGGAAAGAAGTTCTATTTTTTTGAATTTCAATTTTCTTTTTAAACACTTCGCACTCATCACTTCTACAATCATGATTTATTGAGAGGATTAAACCCAGCCTCGAGTTAGCCAAAACACAGTTATTACATTTAAATAATAAACTCTTACAACAATCTCGCGAAGTGTTGTGGGGTACACACGTAAACGAGAGAAGCTAAAGTTGTCACAAAAAAAAAAAAAAAAAAGTTTGATAGTGAAAAAAAAAAAACAAAACACAAAAATCTAATAAACAATCATCAGTGCAAGAAAAAAGCTGATAGAAGTAGTGATAGAATTGACTGTTGTATCTGCAAAAATCTTTTTCATGGGAGTTGTGTTAGCATTTTACCCGATGATCTCGAATTAATAAAAAAAAACAAAAATTGGAGATGCACTAAATGTACAGGCTCTCCAGCTAAAGAAAGTGTTTCTATCTCTCTTGCTCATACAAATAAAAGTGCAAATCATGATGAAAATGATCTCGACCTACAAATACCAGAGAATGAATCAATTGATCTGAAACTTATATACAGTGAAATTCTCGAATTAAAAAATTTAAATAAAGATTTTCTATCCCAAATATCCAATCTGCAATCTAAAAACACTGAACTCAAATCTAAAGTCAGCGTATTACAAGAGAGGCTGCATTTCTTAGAGCAGTCAAATCTTTCCAATGTAATGGAAATCGTAAACATACCGAGTGTTAACAATTCAAATGAAACACAAGTAGCTATAGGCTTTGTTCGCGATGGAGTAGGAGTGCAAATATGCGAAACAGATATAGACAATTGCTATGTTAAAGAAATAAGAAAAAACAAAAAAAGTTCTCAAATAATTAATGCCGCCAGTTCCAGTGCTCCAGGCAATCCAAAACCGACTAAAGAAGACTTCACAAACATTCTGGTTATTAAATTGAGACAGACAAAGGAAAGCATAATGAGAGCGAAAAACAATGTTAAACTCACTAACAAATTTTTTGGTGAGAGTTTTGATAATACCAACATCTATATCAATGACAGCCTCACTCCACATGTACGAGAACTCTTTAATGCAACGAAGAAGATATGTAAAGGAAACGAAGAAATACAAATTTATATGGGTTAGGAATAATGTTATATTTTTACGTAAAAAAGAAGGGGGTGATGCTATCAAAGTTAAGTGTTTTAGTGATATTTTAAATTTATAAATTTATAAACTAAATTCTATATATTTTAAATTTAAAATAATTAATAAAAATGAATTATTACTCTTCTAGCAATCTTATAAATCCAAATCCAATTGTATTAATACACCAAAATATCCGCAGCATGAGAAAAAACTATGATTCTTTTATTGCTCATATTGATTATTTAAACTTGTTAGCTAATTTTATTATATTATCTGAAATCTGGTTGTACGACGAAGAAATATCTAATCATAATATTCCCGGTTATGAATTATATGGTAATTGTAATAATTCTTATAGTGCAGGTGGTGTGGCAGTATTTATTAAGGAACCACACAAATGCAAGGAAATTATTAAATATATATGATGTTGTAAAAATAACGTTCAACTTAAATAACGAACTTTTTACAATTTTATGTATCTATCGCTTGTATAGAAACGGTTTGAGCCTTAATGTTTTTATGGATGATTTGAATGATCTTTTGAAGAATATAAAGTCGAGGAATTTCATGGTATTAGGAGACATAAATATTGATATCTTAAGTAATAGTAATGATTCTGATAAATATTTGTTTTTGATGTCATCATATGGCTTAAAGTCGTTAATTAATGAACCAACCCGTATAACTGCTGAAACACAAACTTGCATTGATCACATTTTTGTAAGATTTTTAAAAAATCCAAAGGTCTCAAGCGAAGTTCTTGATTTTAAAATTACTGACCATTGCATGCTTAGCCTCGAAATATCTCTATTAAATAAAAATCAATTCGATAAATACATTCCGTTTTCAGTTAAAAAAAAGATAGATTATTTAAGTTTGGTAAATGCTCTCAAATTCGAGTTTTGGGAGCCGGTATATGCCGATGACAACCCCTCATCAGCTTATGATACATTTTTAAAAATATTAGATCAACACATAAATAATTCCACCACAATACAGTCGCGTAATAAAACTAAGCTCAAACGGTTGAAACCTTGGGTTGGGAAAGACTTGTTAAGACTTATAAACAAAAAAAACTTGCTTCGAAAAAAATGTAAAACAAAACCGCAAAATACCAATATAAGCAGACGTTATACTAAATTGATCAAGGAAGTAAAAACGAATAGCTTTGACTAGAAATCAATTTTATTCAGTTAAGTTTGAAAACTGCAGAGGGAATGTTAAAGAAGAATGGAAAGTTGTTAATAAAATTCTAGGTGATGAAAAGAGTACCCAAAGCATATGTGAAATTGAAGTGGACAGTGTATTATACTCTGATCCCACATATATTGCAAATATTTTTAACAACTACTTCGCTTCCATTGGAACGAGCTCTCAACCTAAACCTTTTCAGACTGGTTGCAGCTGTAACTCATATCCGCACATAATAAATGATGATTTTCAAACACATACTTTTGTTTTCCAACCTTTTACCGCACTAGAACTTTATAAACGAATTATGGATCTTAACAATAAAAACTCTTGCACTTCCGATGGTATAACTCCTTTTAAAACGCATTTCTCTTTTCATTGTTGATATATTATGTTATATATTTAATATGAGTGTTAATTGTGGAATTTTTCCAACAGCTCTTAAAACTGCCGAGGTTATTCCTCTTTTTAAAAAAGGATGTAAAAAAAAGTAGCAACTATAGACCAATATCATTACTACCTACTTTCTCTAAAGTTTTTGAAAAATGTATGAAGGAGCGTATTATGTCGTTTTTTCATAAAAATAATTACTTATATAATCAGCAGTTTGGTTTTAGGGAGGGCAAATCTTCAGAGGATGCCATTTTAAAATTATCTAGTGAAATATACGATGGTTTTAATAAAGGTTCTTGTCCTATAGCCCTATTTATCGACATGACTAAAGCCTTTGACATGGTGAACCATACAATTCTTTTGGATAAACTTTACAAAGCTGGATTCAGAAACTATGTGTTGGATTGGTTTAAATCTTATTTATCTGATAGATTTCAAAGTGTAAAACTGAATGGAGTTTTTAGCAATAAGTTACGGTTACGAATTGGTGTACCTCAAGGTTCGGTTTTAGGTCCCATTCTCTTTTTAGTCTACATAAATTCCATCTTCAGACAAAACTTTAAGAGTAATATTACAGCTTTTGCCGATGACATGACTCTTTCTTATTTAAACAACTCCTTATTTGAATCGATGGCAGAACTAGAGAATGATGTGAAGTTATTAAGACAGTGGTTCGCAAAACATGAACTCATTGTGAGTGAAAAAACTAAACTTATGTGCTTCAACTTAAAAAAATCAAGTTTGCTTGAAAGGAATGTTGTTTTTCACTCCGCTGCATGTTCTAAGCTTTCAATGTCCTCACATTCTTGTGGAAAAGTAAACTTCTGTAGGGATGTACCCTGCTGTCCAAATTGTTTTAGAATTGAATCTGTGGATTTCTTTAAGTATCTAGGCCAGTGCTGGGGGGCATTTTTAACAGAATTCCCTCCACGCAGTCGGTAAATTCCCTTTTTGTCCCACAAATATTTTCTTTTTTCCCTTTTTATTTCCAACAGAAGAAAATGTTGAAAAGTGCACTCAAGATATATTATCTAGTCGTTAATAGTACCTACTATATTCACGATCGCGATTTGTACTTATTTTGTAATTTATCAGGTGTTATAAAATCTTCTAAGAAATAATTCTGACATTTCTTGAACTTTATTTTCACTTGTTTCGAATCAATCTAAAATAAATTGATTAAAACTTTGTTGATGTGCTCTTTTCCGGGTAAAATTTCAAATATCAAAGAATTCACACAAAATGTGTCGGTTTTCCCTTTGCCCCTTTAGATGTCAAAATTCCCACAAAAAGGGATTTTTCCCACGATCCCCCAGCACTGATCTAGGCGTATCTTTTGATCGTAGCTTGAGTTGGAAAACCCACGCAGCTAACTTAAAAAGCTATATGCGGTGTGCGACTCGTAAAATATTTTTGTTACAACCATACTGTTCTAAAAAACTTCTTACGGTTATTTACTATGGCATTGTACATTCAAAACTACAGTATGGTTTAACAAGTTGGGGTGGTGCTTATAACAATGTAATTGAACCACTACAAATTGCACAAAAGCATATTGTAAGAATTATTTGTAAAAAAGGTAGATTAACAAGTAGCTGGCCATTGTTTTCCAGTCTTTATATCCTACCAATTACACATCTATATATCTATAAGGTTCTAAAAGTTTTCTTCATGCGTAGTGGATATAGTACATTGCTTAAAAGTTCAAATGAACACGAATTAAGAGTTAACTATCAGCAACTTGTTAATATACCTGTATCAAACAGAACTCAATTTTCAAATTTGTATACTGTATCAGCACCTGCATTGTTTAATCGATAACCATATGAAATAAGAATAAAACGTATTAGTAATATATTTTTAAAAAAGATAAAACTATGGCTACTTACTATGGATATTTCTCAAGTCAAAAATTTGTTTATAAGAATTTTTTGATATATTTGTTTATTCTTTTTTTTCATTCTGTACTAAAATTAATAATTCAATAATTCAATAATTCAAAATAAAAAAAAAAAAATATTGTTATAAACACTTGTTAACCCCACAACTTGTGTATCATTATTTAGTTGATGGGTCATTCGCCTCTAGTCTTTATAAGGCTATAGAATGACACCTTTTTCTTTAATTCCTAAACTATTTTCTCTTTATTATTATTGTAAAGCATCATTCCTGGAATAAAGATTGAATTAATAATAAAAAAAAAAAAAAAAGTCTTTGCATCATGATTATCGCCACATTTGGACACATAACTTCGTTTCTGTAGTCTTTCGCTTTATGGTTATATCTCCAACATTTATAGCACCGTTTAACAGAAACAAAATCGTATACAACACATCTATCCCAACCTAAGTTAATTCGCTTCCTTTCAATAATATTTCTATATCCTTCCTTTTCAATTGAGATTATAACACTATAACTTTTTTTGTTATCTTTTTCAACACTGTACATTTTCAAAAATTTAAGCTCACAACTAATATTATTTTGTTTTTTAATAGCCGACAATAGCCCTTCTTCACTCCACTTTTCATTAATTCCACATATCTTCACACATGGGTTTTGCAGATTTGGTACTGAAACTTCGTATTCACTTCCTAATTTCTCTTTAATTTCTTTTTCTATTATTTTCCTAGAACTATCGAAACAACAGGTTGTTCTCTTCTTACAGACTCAGCATATGATATCTTTTGTTCACTTCTACACACTCTTCTTACTTTACTCAACACTAATTCTTTTTCTTCACTTAATTTGTTGACATTATTCAAAATTTGCTCAATATTAGCATTTTGGTTTTCACTACTACATGCCTTTTTTACTTCACTCAAAACTATTTCCTTTTCTTCACTTCATTTGTTTACATTACACAATATTTTCTCAATATTAGCATTTTGATTTTCCAGTTGTTGTTAATTTTCTTGTATGGCATTTGCCAACTGCCCGACTTTTTCAAACATGATTTTTATATAATCTCTACATACACTGCACATATAAAGAACCGCTGCTTTCTCACTTATTAGCTTTCCGTCATATTCAGACAATTTAACACACTTAAAATGAAAGAAGGTTCCACAGATTCCGTTGCATGGTAAATAACAGACTTGTAAAGTACTTAAGTATTTCAGGACTTCAGTCCTCTCAAGTACAAGTACTAGGTACTGGTACTTGTACTTCAGTACCGTGATACTGATACTTAAAAAAGGCAAGTACCAGTATTTTTCAAGTATTTGGGTACTTAAGTACTTGAGTGGTACTTCAAGTACTTTGACAAGTACTTTCAAGTACTTCAAGTACTTTCAAGTACTTTCAAGTAC
Source organism: Epistrophella euchroma (assembly GCA_947049315.1). Lineage (NCBI taxonomy): Eukaryota > Metazoa > Arthropoda > Insecta > Diptera > Syrphidae > Epistrophella > Epistrophella euchroma. The sequence continues at coordinate 82,416,844 of OX346245.1, read as the reverse complement.
TTCAAGTACTTTCAAGTACTTTCAAGTACTTTCAAGTACTTTCAAGTACTTTCAAGTACTTTCAAGTACTTGACCAGTATTTTGAAGTAATTTATCAGTTCTTCGATTCAACGTCATTTATTTTAGCCTTTTGGACCTTGTATAAGAAAGAAAAAAACAAAAAGGTACCCTAGGCTCTTTGAACAAGCGCAAATTATAAAAAAAAAAAAAAATTTAAACTTTGTGACTCGAAATAGAATCATCCCGAATTTACATATACATACATAAGTTCAATGAATTTTTTTTTAATTTCTACTTCATTGCTAGGGCAACGAAAAATATTCCCTTAAAAACTAATTTTAAGCGCTTATACTCAACCCTTCAAAATCAATTATATGCTCCAAAAAAATGATTATATGCCCTAAAACTATGTTCAATAGATGTTAAATATTTCTTGCAAAAATATAATCTTTCATAAATTTTTTTGGAAAATGCATTAAAAAGATCGACCCCATCATAAAAAAGGAAAAACAACAACAAAATAACACACATAAATTCCAAGTGAGATTGTCAGAACGAAACGCCAATTTTTGTTGACAAAAGATTGAGGATTGAAGTCGTTATCACGACAGGTTTGTCGGCAAGAGAAGTTCGGCTAACTTGCCAACAAACCTGTCGTGATACCGGCCTCAGTCTTTCCAATCTAAACAGGGCCAAAAGCCATTAAAAATATATGCATGTTTTTATTTAATGGTAAATCCTTTAAATTAACATATATTTAACAAACACAACGATGGCATCAAAAATAAAACACAAAATATATACGAGTGAGTCGCATTTTATTGAAACAAAAATGTTAAAAAAGCAAAAAGTACTAAGAAAATGATAACATTTTGTTCATTGTAAAAATCAATATTGATCGAAATATTTAGAAGCACTAGATTGCAAACTATAGTAGCCATGGACGGTGTTCACATTGGACTCAAATTTACGATTTTTTTTGACAGAAGTCAGTCAGCTCGTGTTCAGACACACACAACCGATTCACTCTGAAGTTCAGTAGTCGTTAAAATAAAACACACATTTTTATTCGCCGGAGAATTTAAATAGAAATTTTTCAATCACAAAATTAATATTTCACTAAAAAACTATTTTTCCAATCGAAAAAACTTCGATTCTTTAGTATTTAAGTGCCAAACAAAAACTTAATACTAACAAAACACATGTCACAAAAGGTAACGTCAAAAAGAAATCCACAAATTTTTAAAATTTTTAAAAATAAAACGGCTACTGCCTCTTGCGAGGAATTGACAAAACCTCCAAGAGTATCTCTTGTCATAGAAAAGTGCCGCTCAAATTAGCCGTTCGGATTCGGCAATAAACTGAAGGTCCCCTCCATTACTGCATTGAGAGTTGTAAGTCACTAGGCCCTAGTTCTGCATGAGCTGTTGTGCCATCATATTTCTTTTTTTTATTTTTAGAGTATGCTTTAAACGTAAATATGCAAAAATATGCATTTTCGAGGAAAAATACAAAAATATGCCCTTACAAATGGGGCTCAAAAGACAGTATTTTTCATAAAACGGATTTCTAACAAGATATCGTCTTTAGGATTGATAGAAAAATATGCTCAGCATATTTTCGGTTGCTCTTTCATTGCCAACTGCCACATTAAGTAGACCGGGGTAAATTGTAACAAACATATTATTATTGTTTTTTTTTTTACGAATACTTTCAATTTATAAAGAAGATAAATAAGAAAAAAATATAGCACCATCAATAAAATATACAAAAGGAATATAAAAGTCTAAAAATTATTATATTATTTCAATAATAATTTATTTAATTAAATAATTTTTAATGTTTTCAAAAAAAAAGGACCAAAATCACTTTTAATTTTTTGAAAAAAAAAAACTGAAGTTAGTCATGACAAGAGATACTTTTGGCGTGTTTGAAAATGAGTATAATACATAAACTTAACTAAAACCAGGCACGTAGTCAGAGGGGGGACTTGAGGGGCTGAAGCCCCTTCCGAAAGGATTTTAGTATAAGGAAATCCTTATTTTTCTTAATAAAATAAGACAAAATTCCGAAGATGTTTTCAGAAATGTTTTTTAATCCACATCGCAACTTGACTTATTTAAAATTTAATTTTGTTAAACAAACAACACGTTATAACCCGGAAACGGAATTTACTAAGGCATTTTATATTAGAAAAAGATGCCCTGCAATTTTCCCTAAGCCTAAAGATTAATAGAACACAAGATATAAGCATTTTATTTATTTATTTATTTATTTATTTATTTATCTAACAAGTACATAGACTTTCGTAGAAAATGAGTTTACATAATTAAACTTAAAACTAAAATAATTACACAGCATTTAAAAGAATAGCCTTGCATTCAGTTCTACTCAAATGGAGATCTAATAACTCTTCAAATTGATTGTAACATACTGCAGCATTATCCACAGGATTATTCAAACCTTAATTAGTTGAATGTCTAGAGATATAAAAGAAGGCGTTTTGTCTAGGTCTTAGGGAACGCGACGGTGCATAAATATTAAATAAAGACAGTAAATGTGAGCAATCGATATGTCCACATAAAATATCCCTTGCAAACATAGTGAAATAGTAAACTCTTCTTTTATGAAGAGGTTTTAAATCAATAAGTTGACATCTGATATCATATGAAGGCATATCAGATTTCGAATAAATTTTACGCAGAGCATACTTAGTAAACCTCTTTTGAATTCTTTCAATGCGTAGCGAATTTTTGTTATAGTATGGTGACCATATTATACAACAGTATTCGAGATTAGAGCGAACCAAGGAGATGAACAAAGATTTGAGGGTATAAGGATCACTAAAATCCTTAGAGTTGCGAAAAAGAAACCAGCTTTGAATGGTCTTTATTCCTTAAAATTCAGGATGAAACGCCAAGTTTTGGTTAAGGCTATGAAGCAAGCCCCCTCCAAAACAAAATGCTGGCTACGGGCCCGACTAAAACATAAATACGTACTTACAAAAACAACTAGCACTGTATCTGTTCCGAGTGAAGAGAAATACCAAAAATACAAAGAAAAAATAAAATTACAAACGTATCAGTTTTGGGCACTACACTCATAACTTATTTTTTATTGATTGAAAAGCTATTGACCAAGTTGTTGAATTATTATAATGTGTTTGAGAAATTATTTCTCATTCGGCTTTTTTGGTCGTAATGTTGATAAATGAAAATAACTATTTCATTTCGTTTCCCAACGTTTCGACGGTTGTTGCCGTCTTCTTCAGGGGATCTTTTTATTAACAAAAAAGAAATGAACATTTAAAACATATGTTTGAACATTTAAGGCAGAACATGATTATGATTGGAAACTTACGTTACAATTTGTTAAGTTTATCTAGACATTAAATATTGCATTAATTTGTAACAGAAAACTGTAAAACGATTTAAACAATTTAGCAAACTATTTTAAAAGGAATGTTATGAAATTTACTTCTAAATTTTTGTATATAATAAAACACTTCAAATGAAGATTAGTCAGCGTTTCTTCCCAGTCACCAGAGAGCAGTACACAGATGAAATATTTTGGGTGTCTTGTTTGCGGTTCGTGTTATTTTTGTTGTTTATTATGTGGAGCGTTTCCAAAGTGTATCGTTTTGAAGTATGTCTCTCTGTTTCCAGAATTTCAACTCCGTCAAAGTCAGGTTTATGTCTGCGTTCTATACTATGGTGCGCCAGTGCTGTCTTTCCAGTATTTTTCAGATTTATGTCGGATTTATGATTGGAAATTCTTTGACGCAGAAGTTGTTTTGTGGTACCGACATAACAAAGACCTTCCTTCACGCGTTTCTTAATTTTCAGGGGAACCATTTAATTCTTAGCTGTTACTTTTTACCCCTGTTACTTCTAGCCCCGCTCTCTCACAGATTCGCACCGAATGTTTTGTGCCGGTTTGGCAGAGCCTTTAATCAAAAATAATTAATAAAAAATTGAAACATTATGATTCGTTAAAAAAATTTTAACATTTATATTCATAGCTACATACCTATATACAAATTGTGCAAAAGACTAAAATGAATGACGTTGAATCGAAGAACTGATAAATTACTTCAAAATACTGGTCAAGTACTTGAAGTACTTGTCAAAGTACTTGAAGTACCACTCAAGTACTTAAGTACCCAAATACTTGAAAAATACTGGTACTTGCCTTTTTTTGAGTACCAGTACCAGGGTACTGAAGTACAAGTACAAGTACAAGTCCCGGTACTGGTACTGTACTGGTACTGTACTGGTACTTGTACTTGAAATTTTACAGCTCTGGTAAATAAGTTCCCCCTTTCAGGGATCCATCACACTCCTTGCACCGTCCACTCATCGCACTCTTTTCACTTATTTAACTCAATAACGGATTTCTGCCGCTATTTTTCGATTTAAATTTATTTTTATTTATTTATTTGTTTTTATATTTTGCACGATTTCTTTATGTTTTATTATTCCAATAATTACTTTAGCAATAAATGCAAGTTAGATAAATAAATTGGACCACTAAAACTTTGTTAAAATCAATTACTTTTTAGCACTTCTAAAGACACGTCCGAACAGTTCAATAATCACTCAATAATTTATGTGTGCTCCTTTGTTTGCATGTCGTTCTTAGCTGACCTGCCGCTGCTAAATGCATTTGTGCATATGATGGTTGGTGCAAATGCGATTGTGTAGTTGCTGCAGCTCCATTATATGCTGCCGCCGCTGCTGCCGAATAATGATGCATCCACAGAGGATTTCGAAGTGCAACCAATGTCGATACATATGGGTGGTAATATGGATTTAATTGCGGAATGTTTGACGATGATGATGACGGCGATGGAGAGGAATGATGCGGACTTGTTGATACATTTGGTGGCGGGTACATGTAGTAAAGTGATGATGCACTATCAACACCAAGTGGTGAGGAGCGTTGCATCATTGCTGCTGCACCTTGCTGATGGTATTTAATTACCGCAACGGCTGCAGCGGCAGCAGCTGAGACTTGAGTTGGCGTTCGTCTGTTGTCCGTTGACATTGCAGTTCGCTCTTCTTTACTATTGCTGCTGCCGGCATTTTTTAAATGCTCACTCATTCCGGGACTTGGCGATGAAGACGATGGCGACGCAAATTGTCTACGTATGGACACAGTCTTTCTTGGTACAGTTCTGAGAGTGGACGTTGACGATGAAGTTGTCATGCCTGCTCCTGAGCCACCTCCACCAGGAGACGGCGAAGATTGCAATCCAATGGGAGATGATTCCCGAGGAATGCCACATTGATTTGTGGTAGCTTGCGGCGAATGAGTGCGGAAAATTCCTCCATACAAGTTCTGCTGCTGCTGACTGCTGGACGACCTCGCTCCCTTCAGCTTCGGGTGGTACGTGTCATCTGCATTATTGGGTGACATTGCATTCGGTGGCGGCACATATTTTGGCGACATCATATAGGGCGAATAGAAATGATGGTTGGGCAAAGAATTAGTTAAATTCTCTGACTATTGATAGTCATCCATCATCAATGTTGGCTACGTAGCCATACGTTAAATTGAATATTTACTTTTAAGAAGTTCTAATTCAACTCATTTTCAATTTTCTCAAAAACAGAAATACATTTCAGCATCCAGTTTTTAACTTTTGACTAGAAATAAAGAGGAGCATCGAATATACAACAAAAATATTACTCAATAACGTAATTTTGAAGAAAATTACTTTGAACACAATTTTTTTCAATATATTTTTTTAATTTTGAGTTGAAAATTCATTTTTCAAAATCTATCTCTTAAATAATTTGAATTGAAATAAAAGAATAAAAGAACGGACTTCTATGGCTTTGAAAACAAGTACTTATTATAGCATGACATTGTAAGCCGCCTATGTTTTGTCGGTGTTTTTTTTTTCTATTTCAAGTCGATTTTTTAGAAAATTGCCCCTCCTGCCTAAATGGGGGAAATGACGCTCCCCCATCCTGTTTGATTGTACCTAATATTTGAGCCCTTTTTTTTTGAAAGTGGAATAAGTCCACTTTTGGAAAAGAAAATGAGTTAATGATCAATTAAGTAAGATATTTGCATGCTCTATTTATATAATGAATCATATACCGAAAAGAGCATGATGTCTTCCCTAGTTAAACAAATGAAGTTCTTTATTAACATAGTTGCACAGTTGCTTAAACTGTCAAATTGCAGTTATTATTGGTTGGATTTATTTCAGTGGGAATTATACCACAGTAGGCATCAGTTTGTACTGTAAGAACAACATCATAGACAAGATAACAACATTTTTGGTCCGGGAATTGCAATAAGAAGTCATTTTACTAATTTTGTTTAGTTTACTTTCACAAGCCTAGCTGTTTGGTTAATTTATTACTTATGCTCGACTTTCCGTGAAAAATGCATATTTTTTCCTGCAGATATAAAAAATTAAGACCAAAATTATCTTTACAAATCATGAAATTGTCTTTTAAATTGCATTCTACCAATGGGGAATATTTAACATTTTTCGCAATAATAAAGGCATATTTTTATAATAAATGCATTTTAAGTGCATATTTTTCATTTTTATTTTTTAATAAACTGTGTTTTATTTTCGAAAAGAGTCAAGATCGTGTAATAGTCGACAAATGTATCGCAGCCAATGAAAACAAATATCCTTCTCACTCAGTGTAAATTTTAAATTGTTGACGTTTTGGAAACTTTCGCTTTGACAAGCAGCTTCTCTTCCAAAATTCACATTAATTATTAAAAATGTTTGATGACTGATTTTTTTTAAGTAAAACTGAATGAATTTTTTTTTTAATTATTTTTTGGGAGAAATAAGGTAAACTAATGGTCTAAAGTGCATTTTTTTTCTATTCTAAGAGCATATTTTAAGCGCATATTTCGATTTTCATTCATTACTAATAAGTTTTAATTTTGAAGATTACTCTTCTTCGGCTTTTGTTTGGCCAAATTGAAGAAAAATCTTCATTTTAGTTTTCCCGATGTTTCGATTGAGTTTTAAGTCTTCTTCAAGGGCAAATAAGGTTGAACATTATTTAAAATATTTAAAAAAAAATACATACGTAAAACATTGTTTTTTGATTTTTTTTAATAGAAATTGGGCTCATGAATGTTCGCAAAAGACGAGTAAATAAAGTTCATTATAAACTTGGTGGATATTAATGAAAATAAGTTTTTGTTTCATTTATTTTCACTTTATAAACTTAAAAAAAGACTGACTTGACATCTGTCAAATAAATTGAGAAGTTTATCTATTTATCTATCCAGTTTAAGTATAAAATGTCCTTTAATTTTTTTAAAAATAAAAGCGTTAAAGCATTGTGAACGTGAAGATAAAGACTCGTACTACCCAAAACACTAGAATTTCAAGTGAGTTATATAAATTTAAGGTATTCTTAATCACCACAAAAATAAGCGAAGCACGCATAACCTCAATAACCCAATCATATGAACAAGAGAAGAGTGCAAGAAATTTCTCCAGAGACCCCCATATCAAAAAAAACACAACCATCTCTAAAAATGTCATCTGAATTGGTTGGAAGTATGTCTAAAAATGATCTTTTAAATATGCTGGGAATGCTCTTAGATTCTAAAATGGCAGAAGTTGCAAAAAAGAGCGACATCGAAGCAATTACTATTGTCAACCAACAAATAATCGCAACGAACACTCATCTGGCAAAAAAACTCGATCTATTAGGAAAAAAATACGAACAATTGGAGAGAAAAATGGAGGAGATGGAGAAGAAAAACACAGAAAACAATCTACTGCTACGGGTAGCAACCCGAGAAAACCAGGATGAGAAAGAACTCGCAAAAAACATATGTACTAATGTGATTAACCCGCCACCATCTATTGAAAACTTGCAAATTCGTGAAATTCGATCCAGAAACGATAACGTTAAGAACTTTCTTGTCAGACTTGACTCGAAGCAACAAGTTATCTCTGCACTCAAATCATTTAGCACAACACGTAACACCGGAATCATAATGTCAAAGGATCTTCCAGCCTCGGTTCGACAAAAAAAATACAAATTGATGTGCATCAAAAGGCGGCTTAACGAACTTAACTCGCAAATAAAAGTGCTTGTGAGGGATGATAGGATGTTCATCAATAAAAATGTTTTCCGCTGGAGTCCTACGCTTGGTTTGATTCATATTAATCAAAACATTCGTTTTGGTTTCAATTCAACACATCACATAGGCTGCGTTCAACAGCACATTTGACAGTTCTGAACTGTCATTTTTAGAGCTTCTGATTGGCCAGCAGTCATAAAAATTCAGTTGACGTCGATTGACATTTAGTTACGTTTCTTACGTTTTTTTCTGAATTTTCAGATGGAAAATTCTATCTGAAAATTCAGATGACGGCTAAAAGCAACAAAAACACAGTTCTTGATCCAGTTTTTTTTTGGTGTGTGGTCTGAACGTCTGGGTCTCGTATTGCTTTTCGGATTTTGATTTCAAAGTGCAAAAAATAATAAAAACAGAATAAATAATTTCAGACTTTTTTGTGCGTTCAGTGTTACGTTTTTCAGAACTGAATTTTTAGATCTGTCAAAAACGTGGTGATGAACGTGGCCAACACCGATGGAGCGAATGTTCTAAATGGCATTTACAATGCAGATGTGGTTCAACAGCTGGGTTCGCTTATTGAGGTTGAGACAGTTGAAACGTCAAGCCCAAGTGTTGCCAGCACAAATAAAGCTGATCATGCGCCATCTAGTTGTCAGGATAAAAGCGGCTTAGCTGATCCACCAACCAGCAGTAATTATTCTAGAGTAAGGGTGAAGCTGCCGTCAGCAAAAATAGTTATGAAAAAAATAATTAATTTAAAACTTTTAAAATAATTAGCTACAATATATCAGGATTAAGCAATAAATCTTTATTTTTGAATTTTTTTAAACTTATAAACAACCATGATTTTGTGTTTTTATACGAAACATTTATAGTTGAAAATGAACATTATCTCTATGAAAATAGCTTTGTTAATTTCAAGTTTATATGGATTCCGGCAACAAGATTAAATACAAGAGGACGAGCCAGTGGAGGCTGCTACTTTGGGTACAAAAAATCTCTCAAAAACATTACATGTGAATTTAAAGTGGAAGATAGAATTAACCTGTTGGAAATAAAAATAGGAGCAATGAAGTTGATCATAATTCCATCGTATATTAATTGTAATCACTGGGATCGAGACTTCAAAGCCCTAAATAGTTTCATTGAACAAAATAATAGTGATGAAGTTATGATAATTGGGGATCTAAACGCAAGAATAGGAAATAATGACGGAGTAGAAAACAGATATGCAGGAAAAATAAGAAATTCAAAAGACACTACAACTAATGCGCGAGGAATTAAACTACTAAACCTTTGTGATGCTTTTGGATTTCGAATATTAAATGGCGTTTCTGATTCTGATAAGTGTGGAGAGTATACTTTCATAGGTAAGCAAGGATGTTCAGTGGTGGATTACTGCCTAATAAGAGGAAATTGGATTCCAATAATCTCGGATTTCAAGGTCACAAGTGTTCCATATTCCGATCACCTGCCTTTAATAGTAGAATTCCAAACTAATTGTACAGACCAAGACAATACAACCGTTCTAAAGATGCCGCCAAAACTAAAATGGAAAGAAGACAGAGCGTAACCTGGAGCGGAATCTCCCAAATGACACTCAACTAACACTAGGCGACATTGAAAAAATTATAAAGCAATCATGTCCAGACTCCAGTAAATACCAGGGAAAAATCCTCAATAAAAAAGATATTTGGTTTGATGTGGAATGCGATAAGGCACGTCAAAAATCATTTGGATGGCTGCAAGTTTTCAGGAAATTCAGCTGCAACTACTTCAAAAAAATGTATTTAGAAGCAAGCGGGAAGTTTAAGAAAATATGCAGAGAAAAGAAAACAAAATTTTATGAAAACGAGGCTCTTAAACTAACAAACTGCAAGGACTCCAAGCAATTCTGGATCGCGATTAACAAATTAAATGGAACAAAACTAAAAATGAGTTCTAAACTGAACAATGACGTACTGCATGACCACTTTAAGTCACTTTTAAATCCAGATAGTTTAACACCTCCTATCCAATACGCTAAACCTGCTTATTCAAGCGATATTTTAGATAGTGCCATTACTTATGACGAAGTTAAAAACGTATTAGAAAAAATGAAAGACGGAAAAGCTTCAGGACCTGATAGTATTCCACTGGAGTTCTTTAAATATGGAACAGAAGAGCTAACCTTGAAATTAACATCTGCTTTCAATATTATTTTGGAAACTGGAGAACTACCAGATCAGCTAAAAACTTCTTTCATTTTTCCCATACATAAAAAGGGTAACATAGATAATCCATCCAATTATCGCGGGATATCCTTCCTTAACGCCTCCTACAAGATACTCGCAACATTATTGAACGACGATCACTATTTTATAAAAAAAAAAAAAATAAATTTGATGGCACAACAGCTCATGAAGAAACTAGGGCCTAGTGACTTACAACTCTCAACCATTCCTGTGTGCGTGTCTGCAGGAACGGGTACTACGTATTTTATTTTACTATTACTATTTTATTTTACTACTACTATTTTATAAGCTCTACAATTTTGCCTTGTTCATAGAAGATTTAATTGAGTTTTTGCCAGGTGGAATTGAAATTGCGAGGGTGCTCATTAAAGCCCTGTTATTTGCGGATGACGTCATTCTGTTTGCCTATTTACCCGAAACTCTACAGCTTATGATTAACCGACTAGTAGTGTACTGCCGATTATGGAACCTGAGAGTCAATTTGAGCAAATCAAAAGTGATGATATTTCGAAATGGTGCTGGCAGAACAGCCAGGAACGAGAAATGGCACTTTGATAGAGAGCCAATTGAGATCGTGAAATCTTACAAATATCTGGGGTTTACCATAACCAGCAACCTAAGTATGGAAACGCACCTCAAAGAAAAGCTGACTAAAGCCAAAAGTGCAATATCCGCAACATGGAAGAAATGCTTCTCAAATCAGTTAATACCACATAACATCAAGTATAAGGTCTTTGTAGCAGTAGCTGAATCTATTTTGATGTATGGAGCACAGGTCTGGGGTGGTGAAAAATTTGAAACGGTCGAAAAACTCCAAAGGTTCTTCATAAAAAGATGCTTTCGTTTACCAAAGAACACCCCAAACTATATGATCACAATTGAGACAGGACTGTCACCACTTTTCATTAAAACTCTTAAGTGCCATATTGAGTATATCACAAAAGTATTAAATATGGCTGGTGGAAGACTTCCAAAAATTCTGGCACTACAAACAATCGAGAAGAAAAACCTATGGTATGAGAAATTAAAAGAACATGCTGCTTATTGCAGAACTAACTTCCAAATGCTGGATGAAAATGGAAGATTCTATGATGAAGACCTCCATAATCTTATCTCCAAGGTAGATGAACAGTTAAGAGTGGACTCTATAAATGAGGCTACATCGTCGGTGCATAGATCAATATACAACCATCTTAACCACAATTTATGCGAGCATAACTACTTTCGTGTCGGAAATAAAAGGGAACTTATATCAGCGATCTTCAAAATGAGAGGAGAGCTGATAAGTATTAATTATGTACCACATCGAGAGGATCTGCCCACCTACTGCAGCTTATGTAATTTAAGGGAACGGGAAGATGTCATACACTTCATAGGAAAATGTCCAGTTTTATGTGAAATACGCAGAAATTTCCTCGGTAGCAACGTGATGTCATCGGAGGAAGTAGTCGCCCTCCTCAACTGCGAAGGGAACATCAATCAACTGTTCAAGTATTTTCAAACTGCGATGTCATATCGTAATAAAATTATTAACGAATCCTTTTAAAAATATAAAATTAGTTATTAATTTGCCTAAATGCTAAATTTTTTAACAAAAACTTCATTTTGATAATTCATTGTTATTAATTTTTTATAAACGGATGTCAATTGGGCAGACGGCAAAAGCCAAGCCTAACGATTTTATTGAATTTTTTTTTTTGTATTCAATGTATCGAAATTAATGAGAATAAATCGAATTATCTATCTATCTATCTAAACTTAAAAAAACTATTTAGTAAAAAATGTTATATAAAAATATGGACTTAAATTTTCTCGATTTTAATTTTTTTTAATTTGTTATTATTGAAAGTGAAATAAAGTCCATTTGGGGCTGAAAAACTGGTAACTCTCTTTGAGAATTTTAATAAATTTGATTGCATTTTAAAATTTAACATTTTTATAATCTTAAATACATCATCTGAATTCTTTAACGTTTGCCTATATTGTTAAAACGCAAACCCTTAAATATCTCGAAACACGAAAAAATGGACTTACACCCCTTTCAAAAAACAACAGCTCATTTGTTAGATAAATATTTTTATTTTAATAAAAAAAAGATAAAATCTTCCGTTACATACCCAAGGAATAAACAATCGAATAACCTTTTTCCATCGAAAAAAAAAACCATACCTAGAATATTATAATTTTAACGTCAATTCTATTTACTCTTGTATTAGTTTTTAATATTTTTATATTTACATATATCGTTTTTCCAATTTCAAAAAATTTATCACTTCTCTTTTATATTTTGATTTTTAATAGTTTTTTGGTAAACTCATGTTCCAAGATCAATTTCTTCAAAAATCTTATCAGATTTGCAATCAAGACAAGATCAAAGTTGAACTGTTTGGTATTGATTTTTTTTTCAAACTCTATCAGTTGTTATTTATTATGGCATTATTTGTAGAATAAAATTATCCCGGAGTCGGTATCATTGTTTGTTCTAGAGATATTCAAGCCGAAAAACATTTTTTTTAATTTTTAGTAGGTTATTGTAATTTTTTTTACAGATTCTACCAATTATCAACTTTGGCATTGTGGATAGAATAAAATTAACCCGAAGTTAATATCTTTGTGTGTTCTTAAGATATTTGAGCCGAAAATCATTTTTTTTTTTACAATTTTCAGCAGTTTTTTTTTTATTTAAAAACCAGCTTGATTTTTTTTAAGTCTTACCAACTATTCACTACGTCATTATGTATAGAATGAAATCAGGCCAAAGTCGATAGGCTTATTTGGCCTCGAGATATTCAAGAAACAAGCCATTTTACAACTTCTTTTTTTTTAATACTTAAAGAAAACCGCTTATTGAATTTTTCGTTTTGCGTGTTCTCTCTTTTGATTGTGAACTCCCACGTGAATGAAAATTAAAGTTAATTTAATTTTATATAACAAATAATTGATAAAATGCAACCACAAATTATTCAATTGAAAGAAGGCACCGGCAGCCTCTGAATCGCGCAGGCAGACGTGCAAATCCGTGCTCAGCTATTCTGAATCAATCGTGTACCGATGACCGAATGCTGGCGAATTTTTTTTTTCTTGCACAACCACTTATCAGAAATATATCCCCAAAGATGGAAACACAAGAAGCATAGATTTATTGGAAAGATGTGTAATAAAGCATAATTTTGTATTGCCCCCCTATAAAATGAAATTGCCCCACGTTGGGAAACACTGGTCTAGTCTGTACTAAAGTAAGACTAACAAAGGTTTGCTAGTTATACATTACTAATATTTATAAGGCTCATACCATAAAAATGAATCATTGGATTTTATTTTGGAAAAAAATGTTCCATTTATACTCAGTGAATGTTTAACTTGGTAGTATTCAAAACTGCTAAAAACTAACGAATAAAGAAAATAACATTTAAGCCTTGGATCGTATTTTGTATTTTGGGCTTCTGAGAATAAAGAATAAATAAGGTGTAACAATGCAGTTGACGGTCGAACTGCATTGTTACACCTTCGGATAGTGCTAATTTGGCTCTAACAAGAATCGTAACAACACCTAATGTGCCTATATCAAAGAAAAATTTAGAAAAGTTACCCTTCTATTTTTGTGTTTGATCGGCAACTGTAATCTCCAAGTCCTCCATATATTTCTCATCATAACCTTCTTCGGAATCTGGTTCACCAGTTGTAGGATCACAATCTTTGACAACAAACCGAAGTGCTGCACAAAAGTAGCTGAAATTACATAATTTCTTTAACTCACTTGCAAAGTTTTCGAAATCTAATTGTCGTGTTCAGGAAAATGAGATATCTGAGATTTCTCTACTTCAAAAAGTAAGTAAACCAATCCCAAATTTTATTTTGCTGAGTTTTGACAGCAGAACTGAAAAATTTTGCCGAGGAATCCTGTTCACGTAACTGAGATTGCTGAGAGATCTGAGATATCATATCAGTAGAGCTTCCAATGTCTGTGATATTATTTGGAATACCAAATGGATTTTTAAAATGTGTTTGACACATTGCACAGTATATTCGCTCTCACTTCCGTATGTTAAATCGGCGTCTTGGTTCTGTGGATGGGGCCTAGCACTTGAATGCCAGGAGGCTGTGCCAATCAGGCACACTTTTTTATTGGCGTGTTATTTTGGGTACTCGAAGACTTGAGGAAATAAAATGTATTGGAAAGGTTAATCTAGAATTATCTTTTTCTTGAACTTTACCATTTGAAATCAACATAGTTTCATTAGAAACTTCTTTAATGATGGTTGCCTTGGGTATAATGGTCACATCAAATTGTTCTATCAAGTCACCATTCAAGTGACTAATCAAAGCTTTCTCAAGCAATGTTCGCGAACACTTTTGGGCTTATTCCTGCCTTATTTCAGAAAGAAGAAAGCTAGGTTTTCTGCCAATGACCACCAGCTGTGGCATTTTTTTTATTAGTTCATCTTTTGGGTTGCTGCTTTCAAAGCTATAGTCTATCATCAACTATTTCAATTCATATCGAGGAGATGAGTTGGAAAAAGTTACAAAAAGTTACTTTTTGACACTTTTACTTTGGAATTTAGGAACGATTTTATGACGTCATAAAGTTACTCGAAGTAACTTTTCTGAATTAAAGGAACGACCGAAGTTAACTATAGTTGACTATAGTTAACCACATAAAGAACGCACCACTCCTTGATATGAGTTGAAATAGTTGATCTGTCAAACACAGCTGAAATGCAATGGTGGATGTTTTGTTTACTTTTTGCCCTCTTAATTTGGAATTGTTTTCAATATTTAAAATATGTTCTTATCAATTTAATCGATTTTTTTTTTCGAATTTGATTTTTGGAATAGTTTTCTTTTATTTTCTGATGCATTTTCTTTCTGTCGGCATTTTCTTCTTCATATTTGGTTAATTTTTCATCAAAAAATTCTGTGCCATAAGCAATGAAGAAAATTGCACTTATTTCTGTTCGATTTATACAAAACTGAGTGTAAAGAAATTTAATTTGGAAATATTACACATGTTATTTTGAATTCCTAATAATTATTTTTGCAATAAATTTAATGCAATCACATTTTTTCTTGGTTATTCATTCCAAATATACAATTCAATTTTTTTTTTCAACCCCTTTCGTTTGACAGATTAACTATTGTTAACTCTGGTCGTTCCTAAATGAAAAAGTTACCAAGAGTAACTTTCTTAAATATGGCAGGTCAATTTTTGTTTTTGACACATTAACTATAGTTAACCACAGTAACATAAAAGAACGCAGCACAGTGCAAAAAAACAAGCTGATTGTTGATTGGATTGTTGTTTGGATCTTGGGCATCTGTATGTCTGTTCCTTTACTTTGAAACTCTGTGATTTTCTGTGCACATTACTGCTATTTTATTTTTTTATATGAACTTTGACAGACTGTTGGACTGAAAATCACACAAATGCACAGAAAATCACAGAGTTTCAAAGTAAAGCCAGGTACGCAGTTCAAGCTAAACTTAATTTTATCTCTACAATTTGTATTTCTACAATCGTTTGCTAAAAGCTTCGATAAATTTTGGAGTTGGAGAGATAAACGAAATGTCAACTGTGTGACAACAGCAATTATTCAATTTTGCATCATCGTATTTCGATTTAATTTCTATTAAAACATTTTAAAATGGATGCCAATAAAATCCAAGATTTGATTATTGTATGTGTTACAGTGCTGATAAATGTTATAGCTGCTAAGAAAAGCAGCAAAAAACCATCTTTTCGGGTTAACCCCTACCTGAAAGAAAGAAAAACCAAAGAGCGCTTCGGAAAAGACGTAAGAAATGAGCTATATTTCTTGTCATCGACATGTTTTAGTGTTTTCTATTTAGTTTCAGGACATGATGAATAATATTCCGGTTTTCAAAGAAAACTTTCACATGACGCCGGAATCAAATTTTAAATCAAATTTTTAAAATGGTAGAACCATTGCTGCGTCCCAAGAAAAATACCAGACCTTCGGATAAAATTTCACCTCTGGAGAAGTTTGCGGTAGCTATAGAGTACGTTTATAAGATATGTTCTTAAGAAAATCAGCCATATATATAATATACTAGCCGATAAAACCCGGCGTTGCCCGGGTCTTCTTTAGTAAAACCTTATGACAACCAAATATCGACCAAAAAGATGATTTAAAATCAGCACTCGAAAAATGTTCAGCTTAAAGAGCCCTACACACCATCCATGTTACTTGTCAGGTAACATTGACGTTTTTTTTTGTCAGGTAACATTGAAAATAAGCCTCCTTACGTATCAGTGACGTTGACAATTATTTTGAATAAAAATGTAATGCACCTAATTATGTCAGGATGAAGAGGCGGAAAAGGGGTCCTTTCACTTTCTATGTGAATGCCCCAGCCTAGCCAGAGCCAGAAAGACAGCCCTCGGGGAATACTTTTTTGACGAATTGGGTGATATCTCATGTTTGCCACTAAAAAAACATTTTGAAATTCGTTCAGAACTCAAAATGGTTTAGCGAGGCTCCCATACGTTCACCTTGCCCCTAAGCTCCACTAACTCCTCTCCTTACCCGTCCTTAAACCTACCTTACATATGTCCTGGGGAGCACAATGAATCCACTGAGATCCGAGTGAGATAATGCGGCTTGTCGTATTATCACTCCTCCAAACCTAACCTAACCTAACCTAATTATGTACCTACCTGCCTGCCTATAGTGTAATTTTAAGACAACTTTGAAAATCAGACTATTTGTATGTTATGTTATACCTACCTCCCATTACCCCCTAAGGAACGAACGACCGTGAATTTTGTTAGTAACCACATGACAAAGAAATTAATAATTTATCAATGAAAAGTTGAATTTTTCCTTCTTCTCTGCCATACCTACCATATTCTTAAAACGAAGCATTTTTTCCCAGCAAGGGTTATTGCCGTCTATGAAGAATAATTCCGTGCCAAAAAACCGGAATACATTTTTTACCACCCCACCTTATCAACATCAAAAAAATTTTACCACTTGTACTACCTAAATAAATAAGAATACATATGTAGGTAGGTATTACCTAAAAAAAAAAAATTTTGAGCCGATTCTGGAAACCAGATCCCTCCTTGCGCACGTTCTTGTCTTCTTGTGTTCCCACATTACATTTAATCTTCATTTAAAATCTCGAACCTTGAAAATCCGATCATTAGAACTCAAGGTGTAAATTTTGCTGATTTGAACGGTAATAAGCACCCCCATATCACCTTTGCTTACCTACGCCCTTGACTGTGTAGTTACTCAACAAAAAGAATTAGAAAAACAAATGTATTAGTGATTCAAGTGCCCCCTTACCCCTTATTGTGCACGCTCTTGCCACTAAATAAGTTCGTTTTCATTCACCATCACCAACCACCAACCGCCAAACCAACAAAAATTCCAGTCTTACCTTAAAATCCAACAATTAGAACTCACGTTGTAAATTTAGTCGATTTTTATGTAATAAGCATACCCCTATCCTATTTACGTGCGCCCTTGATTGTGTAATTACTCAGAAAAAAAAATTAAAAATAATTTGTATAAGGGGCACAAATGCCCCCTTACCCCTCCTTGTGCACGGCTTTGCCTCTAAATAAGTTCGATTCCATTCACCATCACCAACCACCCACCACTAAACCAACCAATTTTAGTAGATTAGATAGAAACATTTTTTTTCTGCTGCAAATACCTATTATACCTACCTACTCATACCTATACCTACTCCACTAATTTCTTACTACACTATAGAGAATACCTACCGACTGTTTATGTTTTGTTTTGTTTTACCATACCTTCCTATACACAAAAATATCACCACGATTCGTCGACGGCGAAACGCGAAAACAGTCAACTCTACTCACTATCTCGCTCCCTTGAATTGTTTTTTTTTTTGACAAGAAGAATAATTCGCTGCCAAAAAACCTGCATACATATTTTTACCACCCCACCATCGCTTATCCTTATGAAAAAATTTGTACCTAACCTAAATAAAGTATTAAAAAACCAACCACCCACCGCCAAACCAACCAGTTTCAGTCTTACCTTAAAATCCAACAATTAGAACTCAAGTTGTGAATTAACTAAGCCGATTTACATGTAATAAGCACCCCCATCCTATTTACGTGCGCCCTTGATTGTGTAATTTACTCAGAAAAATAAAATAAAAATAATTTGTATTAGGGGTGCATAAATGCCCATTACCCCTCCTTGCGCACGCCCCTTGCCTATAAAATAAGTTCGTTTCCATTTACCATCCAGCAAACACCCACCACCAAACCAACCAATTTCAGTAGATACAAACATTTATTTCTGCTGCAAATATCATACCTACCTTACCTACTCATATACATACCCTACTCCACTCATTTCTTACTAATTCCCTACCGTTGATGTTTTTTTTTATATGAACTTTTACTATTACACAAAAATATCACCACGATTCGTCGCCGGCGAAACGTTAAAACAACTCTTACTCATTATCTCGCTCCCACCTACCAAGGCACATTGCACATGGTTTGAATTGTTTTTTTTTCGATGAAGATTTTTATTACCCATCACTTTTCTCATCAAAAATTTTCCCTAAAAATAAAAAAACAAAAGTATTACCTACCAAACAACTTTTTTTTGAGCCGATTCCAGAAATCAGCCCAACAAAAATATGGATTTGAATTTAACGAACCGGATAGTTACCGGAACCAGTCAAATCCCTATCCCTGCTCTGCCGCAAAAGGCAATTTTCCATGGCAAACAACTCTTCTTTATAAATAATTGAGCTTGAAGTAAATGTGAATTAAAGATCTATAAAACAGAATTTTGCAAGGAAAATACCTACATGCTTGATTTTAGAAAATTTCCATACGATTTTTTTTGTGGTAAGTTTTTAATTTGTTTATTATTCTGTATTTAACAAAAATGTTCTTTTCTGCTGTATCCTATAGTATACTAGATAAGTGAAATTTGTATTATATCTATTTTTTAAAAGGGTTTTTTTGTTTGTTTGTGAGTTTAGTGCATACATACAGCCAAACTGACAAACAAAAAAAGTTACTATTTTATATAATAGTATAGATAACGTTTCTTTAGATATTTAGCAAGTGGAACCATCCAACGGCATGTGGCATCAATATACCGGATAAGTAAACAACATTTTGGGACCAATATGGACGAAGTTTGTGGAGCGAGGTATTGAAGGATGAAATCCCTGCTTTGGATGAAAGAGAGTTCACTAGGATTGCCAATGAGTTCAACGCGTTTTGGAACTTGCCAAACTGTGTTGGGGCAATTGACGGAAAACACGTTGCTATAAAGTGTCCATCCAATGCCGGGAGTTTATTTTATAATTACAAAGTAAGCATCCTACTCCCTGCACCAATAGCTCTCGGGCACTTACTTTGTTTTTATTCTTTTTAAGGGCTTTCACAGCATCGTTTTAATGGCTATTGCTGATGCAAATTGCAAGTTCATTCACATTGATGTGGGGCCATATGGCAGTGAGGGAGATGCAAATGTTTTTGCATCAACACAAATTGGGAAGCAAATTTTGCAAGACCAACTTCATCTTCCTCCAGATATGCGAGTTGGAACGGAGAAGCTTCCATACTTTTTCGTAGCAGATGATGCGTTCCCTCTCAATAAGCGTATCGTAAAACCATATGCCCCCAGAAAACCTAAAAGGTTAGAGGATGATGAGCGAATTGCCAACTACCGCATTAGCAGAGCAAGGCGTTGTATTGAAAACAAAACGAAGTTTATTTGTCTTGCAAGAACTATGTTTTGTAATCTAGACAGAGCACAAAAAATTGTTAGCGCCTGTTGTTATTTGCACAACTTCCTTATTCGAACAAATAGACCATCTTACTGCCCAGCTAATTACTCAGACTACTACGATGACTGTGGCATTCTAGTAATGGGTGAGTGGAGAAAGAAAGTTTCGACAGACTCCTTGTCAGAGTCAACATTCAAACCGATTGCTGGAAGACCGAACGATTTCGGAAAGCACGTTCGAGAAAAATTAAAAGAGTTCGTCAACTCTCCCTGCGGTTCCCTTCTTTGGCAAAACGAGGCTGCTTTCGTCCATGGTAATCTAAATTATTTGCAATTTTTGATCAATTAATAACAATTTTTAAATTATTTGCAGACCCAATAATTCATAATATAACTTCACCCTTCGTGTAGAAAAATTCGCCGTGATTCAATTACTCATGTCCTGAATCCTGATCAATTTTGGTAAGAAATGACTAATATTCGTATCTTAACTGTTATACAAATTTAAATGTAATCAATTATTAATTAATTCTACTTATCGTTTTTCTTTTACAGAGATTCTAAACATTTCATTCATCCATCTTTGCAACGGATGCATTTTTTAACTGTATGTACGATTTTATGTTTGTTTCTGTATAGTATGTAAGTTGTAAATAACTTTATTTTGTATAGTTGTATTCAAGTCATGAATTATTTATATTAATAGAATAGATTGATTTCAAAAATTAAAATGTAAATGATCTCAAAAAATATTGACAACAAAATGAAATTATAATGCATTTATCATAAGAAAACAATAAATGAATATAAAATTTTAATAGAAAATGCAAAAAACAGCATATGACTTTATGTTTTCTTGAAAAATCGAGCGAAAAAAATTAATAGAAAGTATTCAAATCAAGTATGTAAGTATATGTAATTCAACCGGTGAAACTGCAAAAGGGATTTAAAGAAAAACAGAAGACATAACTTAATATTTTACAGAGTACCTAATTTATTTTTCTGTAGACTCAATAGTCACTTAAGTTTTTATAAAAAAAGACCTTCAGTCGTATTTATGACGGCCATATTATTCACATTGGATATGAATTAGATTTAAGTGATTTTTAGATACAACCCTCCGTCCGGATTTATTGACTCTGAAAATTTAAATTTATATCCATATTATTAACTCTAAACATGCAATAAATCCCTAAAATTTATTTAAAATGCTTTTAATCCAAATGTAAAATTTTTTTTTAAATCCAGATGTAATGTATTTAAACAGAATTCCATCCTTCTAAAAAAAGATATCGCAAAAGATAGCTAATGGAATTTAACTTACGAGAAACCTTACAGGCATGTTTTCAGTACTCTTTTTGTATAAAGGGAAAAATAAATAATTTTCGCATCGAGGAGTAGGTATATAAATAATGAATCATATTTCAGATATCTAAATAATTATGTACGTACATATACTCCTATTGCACGATGCATGGTCAAATTTACTTTTGGTATTCGGTACCTTATTTTGATTTATCCTCAACAGTAAGCTGATTCGTTCCAATCAGGAATAACTGCTTCACAAACTTCCATAATTTTTATTTTGTTTTTGTTGTTTTCAATGGACGAAGAGTAGCGACATTAGTATTCAATTTTACTAAGGGAAACTTATGGAAATAAAGGAATTTTCTGAGGAAAACTATATGCAGCCCAATTCCGCTATTCGATCCGATCGAAACTTTCGATTCACGTGAAAGTTTCATTTTGCATTTAATTATTTTTTTTTTTTTTTTTAATCTTCAGTCTTTATAGTGCAAATTTTAATTGATATTAAGTTTTGAAATTCTTAAAAGAACCGAATTGTTTAAATCCAGTTTTTATCACATTTCAAAAATAATCACTGTTGTAGATTATGAAATCAAAAGTAGCCTATGTCCACATTGGTATTCTAAGCTCTCGCTTTACCAATTCTCATTAAAATCAATTATGTATTTTCGGAGATTAAAAGTTTTAAAACCTTTTACAATCTTACAAAGACGTATTTTCGGCAGGGTCCCAAGACCACGGTCGGACAAATCTAATAAAGCACACTATAGATACCGGCAATTCAAAGCCAATTAAAGTACCAGCTTGCAGAATCCCATTGGCTAAACGAGAAGAAGTTACTCAACTGGTGAAAGAAATGGAAAACAAAAATATAATAGAACCCTACAATGGCCCCTGGGAATCGCCAATCGTGCTAGTAAAAAAAAAAGATGGCACATACCGCCTCTACCTACCCACTACCGAGGATGGATGACCTATTTTCAACGTTAGCCGGGGCAAAGTGGTTCTCTACGATGAACTTACAGAGTGGGTACTGGCAAGTAGAGATGGAAGAACGAGATAAAGTGAAGACGGCATTCTCCACCGGAGACGGGCTGTGGCACTTCAATGTCATGCCTTTTGGGCTTTGCAATGCCCCTGCCACTTTTGATTGAAAGGTTATGGACAAAATATTTAGAGGAATGTCCTGGCAAACTAAGCTGATCTACTTGGATGACATCATTGCTTACGCACGTACCTTCGACGAACACCTTCTTGTCTTAGAAAAAATTTTCCAGCGTCTTCGAACAGCTAATCTAAAGCTCAATCCTACAAAATGCCACTTCTTGAAAAAAAAGTGTGAACTACTTAGGACACATTGTGTCAGAAAATGGTCTCGTTACCGATCCCGAAAAAATCAAAGCTGTTCAGCTATGGCCAATTCCTCGAAATAAAAAGCAAGTTTGTTGCGAGCAAGAGGAGGGGGAAGAAGTGGACAATGGTAGGGCAGGAACAAGGAAAGGTTAGGAAATTAGATTAGGAAGAGTTTGGAAAGGAGGGAGTTGAATGTCAAGTTCTGGGGGACGCGGCCTGCTTGCAATGCGCGGCAGTTAGCTCGCCGGAATAGGGGGGATCTTGCCCCCGAAACTCAACCTCACCTGCAACAAATACACACATCAGGCCAGAAAAAAAAAACGTAAAAGACGACAGACGGACCATCACCACACCAAGGGGCTGCTGATGACTTTGCAGCGTGGCCTTAACCCACCCAACCTGGAAATCTGCGGCTAGGTTTAGATTTCACCAAAGATGGTGGATGATCGCGTTCAGATCATACTATCTTCACCAAAGTCCTTCAGCTACCGTCAGCACCCCTGAAAATTAAACTTTAAATCTTTATGGTTTCTCTTAAGAAACCAAGAAAACACATTCTTTCAACTATAGGAGACGTTGTATGAAGTTTTATTCAGATTAACATGGGAAATGGAACTTAGCTTAATTTTACTTAGGATACCAATGATACTTACTAAAAAAAAGAAAATGAAAACTTTATCTTTACAAACACTTTAAGCCAAAAATTTTTAACTTGTTTCAGATCAAACATAAAGAAAACTGAAAGGAAGGAAAACAACGTGAGACGTATATTGATCTCTAAAGGACTATCATAAGACTCCGGATAGTGTCGACCGTAAAAATAACTCCCTACCTTCTAAGAGCTCTTTGGAGGTGAAATGTGAAACTAAATCAACAAACAAAAAAAAGGAGTCAACCAAAATGACAGGCCTTGAACACCAAAACGTTCCACTTACAATATGAGTTACTTAACCTGGAAAAACAATCTTTAAACAAAAAAAAATTGTAAAGAGAAAGAAATGAAGCTAATAATAGTATTTACTAAATAAATCAATAATTTTTAAATAAGAAAACTTCAACGTCTCGTAGAAATCTATTAAAATCAACAAAAAAAAAACAGGAACGAAACGATGACCGGAACGAGATGAAAATCTGGCTGTGAGAAGTCTGTGGTACGTAACCTCTCCACTCAATTTTACTCCAAAAAAAACAAGGGGTACTCGGTGTTGCGTCTCATCAATACATATATCTCTTTCTTAAATGATTTTTTTTCAACTCACTTTGTAGGCTTACAAACAGTAACTTATAGTGGGATCACACAGTTGAAAAAGCGGATAAATGAAACTGGCCTCCGACGACCGCTTTTAGGACCAAAGCCGCCAGAAAAATCTGTTTTCCCCGGAACTGGTTTCTTGGAGGCGCTTTGACGGACACAATATTGGATTTCCAAGAATCAGCACCTTGTTTTAGACTGGGGGTGTGGCGGAGTCAAATCTTCACCGGTACGCAGTCCACTTGATGATAGTGGAACACAAAAATAAATGAGGGGGCGGCCCAGCGCTCCGCTGGCAAACTGGGTCCGCCAAAAACTCTCAAAATGTGGGGGGTATAGTAACCTGTATAAAGTACCTTTGAAAATACTATTTTTTCAATAAAAACACTCTCATAAAACTCACCCTATGATTTTAAATTCACAAGAATTATCCAAGTAACGGTTTGGCAATGACGCACTTTTTGTGTAAGTATAACTGTTCTGAACGGTAGTAAAAATTATTTTATTATTAAAAAAACTAAATCTTTAAGAAGAAGGGTTACACTCATTAATTTTTAATTTTTTACTTCACCGAGTTTCTAATAATTTTTTTCACACAAAATAAGGCATAACCGAACAGAGTCGTCTGAATGGTTAGCACAAGGGGAAGGATTAATTTGACAGTTGAATCGTGGTTTTGACTGGCGAACACGACACTTGTTTTCTAACAAATTTCTCCTCCCACACATTCAAAGATCATCCGATCACAACATCAGCTAGCTCCCGTTCCCATGCAGATGTCAATGTATTGGTTCAATTTTTGCCAGTCATCTTTCTCTGACATTTTTACAACCTCCTCTACTACTATTGCTTTTGACGGCTTCCTCTACTACTATTTCCTATAACCTTCCTTTCCCGATAGATGGCTCTAGGTAAACTGGACTTAAGATCCCGTTGCACTTGAATAAAACTAACGTCTTCCATAATGCAACTAAAGTCACCCATCGTACTCTGAAGTTAAGTCACCTTTTTTTTTTTTGACGTTTCTCATTTTCTTAAGGCAAATTCATCCTTTATTCGGATAAACTCCAATTAAAGGATGACTGTGACGAATTACACAGCCAATCAAATCTTCCATCCGCCTGACAGCCGGCCGAAATTTTCTTTTATTGTGTTTACAGACCGTACGAGTTTAAACTCCCGACCCACTTTTTCGACTCACTCGCCCTAATCCATACCGATCTTTTCCATCTCTGTCATTAAATTATCTTTCTTTCTATTCTTAATATTTCCAACTAATCTATAAGTAAGGTATTTGTTGTTTAGAGTCTTTGGTTATTCGCTTAAACACTACAAATAAGGCCGTGTCAAACAGAGCGCGGTCCGGCGGTCTTTGTAAGAAATTACAAACAAAATTTGCCCGCCGCGTTCTTTCCTTCCATGTTGAAGTATTGACCGTCCCGTCGGCCCGCGTTCTGTTTGACCAGGCCTATAGACTTCAACCTTGCAGTTTGACTCAACTCGTTTATGCACGGTTTCAACCGCCTTCTTTCAAGCGCGTACATACGAATTACAGGTTGAGTGGTTGAAAATCAAGCCACAATAGTTTTGCTATCTCTTTATGACTTATCTATGTCATTATTCATTTACATTTCACGATCGCCACGTAGTTAATGTTAATTAATTTCCTAAAAACTGATTGTTTTCGTTTTATTACACTTCCGTTTGTTTACTGTAGACATTCTTATGGGAAGTGCGTTGTTACCAACCCAACCGAAGGCCACTCAAAGGTGAGTTAATTTTTTTTCTATTTTTTTTTTTGGTGACTATTTTGTTCTTCGGATTTAATTCTTAATTTTTTCAAAGGCTGGACGCTAACGAAGAGTGAATCTTTTAGGGCCGGATACTACTCCTGGTTGGATTATAGGCCAAAGCAAAGATATACCCCAAGAGGTCACTCAAAGTTTGGTATTCTCTTCTGTTTACTAGGGGGTGTGGGGAGTTGCTACTGCAAGCCGGGCATATAGCAGAAGGTTATGCCGTTATAATTATTGTTCTACCAGCTTGGATTATTTTATCCTATCAAGCCAAGCCATGGAGGCAAAGCAGAAAGTAGGCGTTATAAGAAACTTGATAGACAGAACTTTACTAAATTTTAACTTTTTTTTTTTTTTTTAGATGAGAAAACATATGGAAACAAAGGATGCCCATGGAATTAGATTGAAATTTCACCGAGCACTTCTAATCAAATGGTCTTCGAATTCACGCAAATCATCAACATTCGGTGAGCCTTTTTTACAGTAGTGACTAAACTTAGCGTCAGGATATGAGTGCGTTAATAAATTACCAACAAATTAATAACTTAAAACACAACAACCATACTATAATATCACAGTTTCTTATTACTAACTAATTTGTAAATATCACCTACATAGTTTTTAATCATCGCGGATCGTTGAAGCTTTAAAATATCACAGTTTACTAATCATCACAGAATAGTTTTAGTTTTTAATCATTGCGGATTAATATATCACAGTTAGTATTAATAAATAAATAAATAAGTGGTTGTTAGTAAATAAGTACCTAATAAAATAAATAAATAAAAGCATGCAGTAACTACTTACATGCTAAACAAAAACTAACGAATTTGGTTTGACTAGATAGGTTTTCAGGTACTTTTTGTCGAACATTAAATAGTGTTTACCAACGAACAGCTACGAACTACGAAAAACTAAATTAAATAAACTATTCAAGTACAATGTGGGAAGAATTTTTAGAAGATAGATACAAAACGTGATGCGAAATCAAACTCAAGTAATTTAGTTATCAGGTACTACGTGAAAATAAATTAAAAGAAAATTGCGTGTGCTAAAAAAAAAATATTCCCATTAAAGAATCTCGACGGGTTTATACACATAGTGATATGAAGTTTTTCTTTTTCTTCAATGACATGGATTAATTATTGTTTGAGATCCTTTGCATGAAATATGCCGATCTTTTTGCCGCTAAGGTTTTCGAGCTCATACATATGATTTCCTATTTGTTTAAAAACTCTACATTTAACATATTTCGGTGATAATTTCGCAGAAAGGTATTTTGAGGAATCACTCAAAATGAAATTCCTTCTATACACTTCCTGTCCGGGCATATATTGAACTTTTTTGGTGCGAGTGTTATACATTTCCGCAGATTTATCGTTGGCCTCTAAAATGTTTTCACGAATCTGATTTCTTAAGCACTGCAGTCGACCTTGTCGGGGAATAGTCAACAGCTCATTGTCGTCTATCGCGTTCAGTTTTCGTGCCAATTCATAGCTGCTACCATGCGTCATCATATTAGTCCCAAATAAGGCATAATATGGTGACACGCCAGTAGAGCTATGAACGGAACTTCTTAGAACACACGCGATATCGCTGAGGTGCACATCCCATTCTCTTTGGTCATTTTTAAGATACGAACGAATAGCAGCTAACAATGAGCTAACACTTGAAGTGTTTGCATGTCGTAAGGCCTTCAATAAAACAAATTTAGATAAATGATCTAAGACTACAAACACGTAAGCATAACCGGACTTTGACCTTGGATAAGGCCCTAAAAAGTCGACATATAATTTCTCAAAAGGACGATTAGAACAATAAGACGTAACGATAGGTGGACGAGAAACTTGGTTGGACGCTTTACTTTGTTTACATATATCACAATTAGAAACGTACTGTCGTATTTGAACGGTCATATTGGGCCAATAAAAGTATTGCCGAACTTTATATAGCGTCTTACCAATACCACCGTGAGCGGAAAGTGGAGGATCATGTGCCTTACCTATAATTTCTTCTGTGAGACCCGATGGTATCCACAAAAGCCAATTATGTTCGGTCATGATCTCATCGCCTCCACTAAATGCCCGTTTGTAAACAAAACCATCCTCGATTTTTAAATCGGGAAGTTCTTTCGCATTAGCTTCTATAGTTTCAATCAAACTGGTATATTCCTCGTATTGGAATTCTTTGGAGTTTATATCGATTAGGGGCGCTACTTCTTCTAAGTCCAGAGAATCTACATGTACCCGAGAAAGAGTGTCTGGAACTACATTCAGCGTGCCTTTTCGGTGCTGTATGTCGAAGGCATAAGATTGCAGCAACAGACTCCACCTGGCGAGCTTACCACTGAGGTCTTTCATGCTCATAAGCCATTTAAGACTGGAGTGGTCGGTGATTACTGTAAAATCCATGCCCTCGACATACGGCCTGAATTTCTGCACAGCCATCACAGCTGCCATGCACTCTTTCTCGGTGACACTGTAATTTCTCTGGCTCTTATTAAATTTTTGAGAGAAGTACGCGATAGGAACTTCCTCATCATCCTTGTTCCTTTGGAACAGTACGGCACCGATTCCAGCATCCGACGCATCGCATTGGATATAGAATCTTTTTGTGAAGTCCGGATGCGAAAGAACCGGCGCCGTAGTTAACGCTTTCTGTAATTCATCGAACGCTCTCAGCGCTGCTTCAGTCAGTAAACTTGTCGCTCCTCTTTTTCAGCAGGTCAGTTAGGGGGGCTGTCAGACTAGAGAAATTCTTTATGAATTTCCGATACCACCCTGCTAAGCCAAGTAACCGCCGAACCTGCCGTGGGGTTTTGGGGACTGGAAAGTCCACAATTGCCTTCACCTTAGCAGGGTCGGTTTTAAGCTGTCTGCCACCAACTATGAAACCCAAATACTTCAGCTCTTTGAAGCAAAATTTAGATTTCTTCATGTTGATGGTAAGGTTAGCCCTGCGTAAGCAGTCGGCTACTTCGCTTAACAGGGCGATATGCGTCTCGAAATCCGGCGCCATGACAAGCAGGTCATCGAGGTACACGAAGACACGATCTCTAAGTCGTGCAGGAATTACCTTGTCCATCAACTGGCATAACCTTTGGGCTGCATTACACAACCCAAAGGGCATAACAGTGAATTGGTACAAGGGTCTCCCCGGTACCGCAAAGGCAGTCTTTTCCCTACTCTGTTTCTTCAGCGGTATTTTCCAGAACGCTTCTTTGAGATCTATACTACTAATGTAGTAAGTATCCGGTAGCCGGCTGAGGAGCCCCTCGATATGGGGGAGAGGATTCGCATTTTTCTTCGTCAGTGAGTTCACCTTGCGAGAATCCAAGCAAAGTCGATTTTTGCCTGGTTTTCGCAAGAGAACCACTGGCGAACACCATGGACTTTCGCTCTCCTCGATAACGCCGAGGCTCAACATCCGGTCTAGCTCTTTATACAAAATGGCTTGTACCGCTGGGGAGACAAGATAGTGACGCTGTTTCACAGGGAGTGCATCTCCTGTATCAATGACATGCTCCATGAGCGTCGTCTTTCCAAGACCATCACGGTCAAAACATAAAAATCTCTGCCTGACCGCATCCAGTCTGGCCTGCTGATCAGAGTTCAACTGATGAGCGTTTGATGAATCTAATTCGTCGTCAACAGAGATACTACTTATAATGCTTGGGGCTAACTGGAAAGCTCTCCAGAAGTCTACCCCAAGGTAGATCTCCTGATCCAAATTTGGAACGAGATAAAAAGTTAGTCCCTCTGTCTTGTCCTTGTATTGAACTTTCATGTTCACTTTACTCACTATAGATTGGCTTTTCCCGTCAGCGGTTTTAACAGCAGATAAGTAAGGAATTACTTTACATTGGAGTTCCTTAGCTAACAGCACGCAATTTTTTCCCAGTATGCTAACGCTTGCTCCGCTGTCAAGTAACCCTACAACTTCTTTCCCTTCTAACTGTATTTTAGCATAGGGTCTACAATCTGAAGCTACATTCACCACTGTTGAAGAAATTCGCTTTCGAGTTTCTTTCCTTGTATTGAAACGGGACCTAGCTTTAAAT
Organism: Epistrophella euchroma; assembly: GCA_947049315.1. Lineage (NCBI taxonomy): Eukaryota > Metazoa > Arthropoda > Insecta > Diptera > Syrphidae > Epistrophella > Epistrophella euchroma. Next base: position 82,387,001 of record OX346245.1, on the reverse strand, counting down.
ATTTTCTTGGAGGGTAGGTAAATCTCACTATTGAAAATTCTCTTTCTAGCTTTCTTGTACTCTTCTAGACGGACATGTAACGGCTTGATTTTAAACTGATTTTGTTTTATTATATTTTTATTTATTTCTATACTTAATTCTGGTTTTAAAATTTTGATTTTTCTTTCGCCCTCTTTAGTAAGAGGATTCTCAATTATATCTGTTTTAGATTTAAATGGGAATTTAAAAATTACAGGGGGTTCTGACTTAGGTTGGCACGCGAATCCCCCGAGGCCTTCGCGTCCCGCGATCGGTTTCCCGGATTACATCGCGTGCAACGTGGAGTTATCATGCCCTCTTGGCCACATTTGTAGCAGAACACGTTTCGCACCTCTGACTCGCAGTCAAAGTATGTATGGCCCTGCACCTTGCAGTTCCAGCACACTAGGTTTGTAGCGTCCGCATATTTCCGAGGAGGGATCTTCGGCCGCGCACCGCCAAACTGATAGGCGGCAAGCTGCTCGTCAGTTGGCTGGTACGCCTCTTCTTCACACTCCAGCTCGTTGGCTTTTTAACCGGAGGTTTTAAATTCGTCTTATCTCTCCTCGGAAAGGCTGCTTCAGCATCCTTGCATGCGGTCCTCAGCTGATCCAAGGAGAAAATCGATTGTGGATACACTAAATTTCCAATTTTTTCGTTTAGGTTCCGTTTTAGTATTTTCACCATATCGCCCTCCGGAATCTTAATTTTTAGCTGATACCTCATCTTATTTATTGCCGCAAAGAAATCTTCACTGCTCTCCCAGGAATTCTGCCGACGATCCATAATGTCCCGGACAATTTCAAAATCTGAACGAGTGTTTTTAAATTGGCGCATCAGAGCGTCTTTTAATGTTGGCCAATCGGGCCGATAATTATTCCTTTGAAATTGCCAGAACCAGTCATGGGCATTTCCTGAGAGAAGCAAATGAAAATCCCTTAAGATTTCGGACCACGGACAACAATATTGGCCCTGCAAGATTTCCAGCCGAAAAACAAAGTCTTCAACCGTCATTGTATTCGGCTGGCCATCAAACTTCAGACCCCACTTGTCTACCTTAATTGGAGCTTTAAACCCTGACGGTTGATATGGGCAATGGTGGCTGTACTGCTGGTGCAGGGTCCCACAAACTTGCTGCCGGCCTTGGTATCTGGTCGGTGGATGAATTTGAAGGACCTAGATTAAAGCCCCTGAGGAATTCTCCAAGTTGGCTTTGGATTTCATTCCTTAAGGTACTTGTGACTTCTCTTTGTAAAGCCTGTTTGGTTGTAGAAAATCCTTCTACTATGGCCAAGTTTATATAGGCCTTCAAATCTTCAGAAATAACCCTTTTATCTTTTGGTTTGATTGCAGATGGTCTTTGCGCTAAACTTTCTAAGATGTCCCTAGAACTTGCAAAGTTTACTGGATTATCCGAATTCGGTCTAGATTCAGGTTCCCTACGAAGATTTTGCCGAACCGTATCGTTTAAGGAACCAAAACTTTCCCTAGAAGGTGCTATTCCTGCTCCAGGTGAAATTATTTTTTCCACAACACAAAACAAAAAAAAAATATAAAAAAAACGTAGAAAAACCAATAGGGATTTCTTAAAACAACTATAACTTTAAAGAAAAAAAGATTAACTTTAAACAAAAGTTTTTCTAAAAAAATTGTTTTAGAAAACTTTGTTTTCTGATCTTTACTTGGCTTTCTTAAAAATTGAAGTATTTTTTTCTTGTTAAGAAAAATAACTAAATTTCTTAGAAAACTAGAACAGCTAACGATATAACAAAACAAATTTAACTTAGTTTTTTGAACGTAAACGTATAATTTAGTTCGACCAAATAAGTAACAAAAAAAATAACTGAAATGAACTTAACGAAACTTAGAATTAAGTAGCTATATATAAGTACTAGCCTAAGAAACAATGGATTAATAAACGTAATTTCGTTTGTTTTATCTTTCGAAATGAAACGAAGTTTTTACTAAACAAATAACGATGTGGTTTTTTTCTTTTCACTAAAACGAAATATTTTTGTTTGTAGATAGCTTGGATTTGGTTTTTATTAGCATACAGGGTGCTTCAGGTAGCATCTTCGGTGGTTACTTTTCGGAATAGTATGATCCTACTAACGACATCACTATATAATAAGACTTCAGACGGACAAACTATTTCCCTTGGTGTGGTGAGATTAAAAGGAGAAAAAGTACAAACACTAACAATGACGTTACTCAGATTCCCTCACCGTTCCCGCAATTCTAGACGGTCCCTAGGACTTAGCTAAAAGACTTGAAATGGTGAGGTAATCTAGACACAAAGAGAATGTCCGACAACTCGTCAAACATGGATAAGAAATTGAAAATAGAATTAGAAAAGTAAAAGAAAATAGTAAGGAAATTAATAGGGAAAAACAAGACAAACGACGTTACCTGTTGCTACTGCAAGTTTCCAAACATACGTCGCAATACGACTAGGTTCGTCTAAGACCTTCCTGTCGCAGACATACGTATGCTGAAAACCTTGCAGCAACTTGAGATAAACGCCAAACAAACAGTAACCGCAGTCGCTTTGAATTTTCAAGAAATCGTCGGGATACGACTAGGTGCGCCTGAGACCTTCCTGTCGCAGACATACGGTTCTTGAAAATCCACAGCAAGTTTAGTTGAGGACTTTCACACATGAATAACTGAAACTAAGACTACACATAATCTTCGCTAAAAAGCTCAGACGTTGGGCGCCAATTTGTTGCGAGCAAGAGGAGGGGGAAGAAGTGGACAATGGTAGGGCAGGAACAAGGAAAGGTTAGGAAATTAGATTAGGAAGAGTTTGGAAAGGAGGGAGTTGAATGTCAAGTTCCGGGGGACGCGGCCTGCTTGCAATGCGCGGCAGTTAGCTCGCCGGAATGGGGGGGATCTTGCCCCCGAAACTCAACCTCACCTGCAACAAATACACACATCAGGCCAGAAAAAAAAAACGTAAAAGACGACGGACGGACCATCACCACACCAAGGGGCTGCTGATGACTTTGCAGCGTGGCCTTAACCCACCCAACCTGGAAATCTGCGGCCAGGTTTAGATTTTTCCAAAGATGGTGGATGATCGCGTTCAGATCATACTATCTTCACCAAAGTCCTTCAGCTACCGTCAGCACCCCTGAAAATTAAACTTTAAACCTTCATGGTTTCTCTTAAGAAACCAAGAAAACACATTATTTCAACCATAGGAGACGTTGTATGAAGTTTTATTCAGATTAACATGGGAAATGGAACTTAGCTTAATTTTTCTTAGGATACCAATGATATTTACTAAAAAAAAGAAAATGAAAACTTTATCTTTACAAACACTTTAAGCCAAAATTTTTTAACTTGTTTCAGATCAAACATAAAGAAAACTGAAAGGAAGGAAAACAACGTGAGACGGATATGGATCTCTAAAGGACTATCATAAGACTCCGGATAGTGTCGACCGTAAAAATAACTCCCTACCTTCTAAGAGCTCTTTGGAGGTGGAATGTGAAACTAAATCAACAAACAAAAAAAAAAGGAGTCAACCAAAATGACAGGCCTTGAACACCAAAACGTTCCACTTACAATATGAGTTACTTAACCTAGAAAAACAATCTTTAAACAAAAAAAAATTGTAAAGAGAAAGAAATGAAGCTAATAATAGTATTTACTAAATAAATCAATAATTTTTAAATAAGAAAACTTCAACGTCTCGTAGAAAAGAAATCTATTAAAATCAACAAAAAAAAAAACAGGAACGGTACGTAACCTCTCCACTCAATTTTACTCCAAAAAAAACAAGGGGTACTCGGTGTTGCGTCTCATCAATACATATATCTTTTTCTTAAATGATTTTTTTTTCAACTCACTTTGTAGGCTTACAAACAGTTACTTATAGTGGGATCACACAGTTGAAAAAGCGGATAAATGAAACTGGCCTCCGACGACCGCTTTTAGGACCAAAGCCGCTAGAAAAATTTGTTTTCCCCGGAACTGGTTTCTCGGAGGCGCTTTGACGGACACAATATTGGATTTCCAAGAATCAGCACCTTGTTTTAGACTGGGGGTGTGGCGGAGTCAAATCTTCACCGGTACGCAGTCCACTTGATGATAGTGGAACACAAAAATAAATGAGGGGGCGGCCCAGCGCTCCGCTGGCAAACTGGGTCCGCCAAAAACTCTCAAAATGTGGGGGGTATAGTAACCTGTATAAAGTACCTTTGAAAACACTATTTTTTTCAATAAAAACACTCTCATAAAACTCACCCTATGATTTTAAATTCACAAGAATTATTCGAACGATATTTATCCAAGTAACGGTTTGGCAATGACGCACTTTTTGCGTAAGTATAACTGTTCTGAACGGTAGTAAAAATTATTTTATTATTAAAAAAACTAAATCTTTAAGAAGAAGGGTTACACTCATTAATTTTTAATTTTTTACTTCACCGAGTTTCTAATAATTTTTTTCACACAAAATAAGGCATAACCGAACAGAGTCGTCTGACTGGTTAGCACAAGGGGAAGGATTAATTTGACAGTTGAATCGTGGTTTTGACTGGCGAACACGACACTTGTTTTCTAACAAATTTTTCCTCCCACACATTCAAAGATCATCCGATCACAACATCAGCTAGCTCCCGTTCCCATGCAGATGTCAATGTATTGGTTCAATTTTTGCCAGTCATCTTTCTCTGACATTTTGACAACCTCCTCTACTACTATTGCTTTTGACGGCTTCCTCTACTACTATTTCCTATAACCTTCCTTTCCCGATAGATGGCTCTAGGTAAACTGCACTTAAGACCCCTTTGCACTTGAATAAAACTAACGTCTTCCATAATGCAACTAAAGTCACCCATCGTACTCTGAAGTTAAGTCACCTTTTTTTTTTTTGACGTTTCTCATTTTCTTAAGGCGTTCGGGCGTCCGTAACAAGTTAGGAGCGTTTTAGGACTTTGTTCTTATTACCGCCGATTTATAAAGGTATTTTCAACAATTGCCAAGCCTCTCTCTGAACTGACGGAGGAGAATCGACGTTTTTCCTAGAGCCCCAGCTGTGAGGATGCATTTAATGAACTAAAAGCAAAGCTAACCACGGCACCTATTTTAGCTTTTCCTACTCCCACTGATGAATTCATACTTGACACTGATGCTTCAAATTTTGGCATTGGATCAGTTCTTAGCCAAAAACAAGGAGATACAGAAGTGGTCATTGAATATTTTAGCAAGACACTCAGCCGAACGGAACGAAACTATTGCGTTACAAGGAGGGAACTTCTAGCAGTAGTTCTCGCCGTCCGTCATTTTCACCATTATCTTTTTGGTCGTCAGTTTATCCTACGAACCGATCATGCTTGCTTACGCTGGTTGTGCAACTTCAAACATCCAGAAGGACAGATGGCACGATGGTTAGAAAGCCTGCAGCAATACCATTTCACCATCCAACATCGACCTGGGCCACGGCATGGAAATGCAGATGCACTCTCTAGAGGAGTGTGTGGTAGTTGCAAACACTGTACGAGGGCGGAAGAGGTGGAAGAGGAATCGTCAAAACGCGCCCTCATTACATCCATATCAGGAGGCCTTAATCAGGAAAAGAGGCAAGACCCTACCCTCCAATAGTTTATGAAATGGATAGAAGAAGGCAGGCGACCTAATAAAGCCGATATTCTAGGCCATAATGAGGATGTAAAATCTTACTAGTATCTTTGATCTACTCCGCCTGGAAAATGAAACTCTCGTTCGACTTTGGGAAGAAACATCAGGTAACTTCACTAAACTTTTAGTGATTCCGAAAACGTCCGTACCCGCCATACTTACCTCACTACATGATAGTCCTAGTGGCGGCCATTTAGGCCAAAAAAAGACTCTTTCTAAAGTGAAACGCAGATATTTCTGGTTTGGTAGAACAATAGATGTCAAAGTGTGGTGCTTGACATGCGAAGTTTGTGCCGCTCGACGTGGCCCACAACGAAAAACCCGTGGGGCTTTACAGCCCAGTCGACCAGGATGCCCATTTGAAAGAATAGCCATCTACATCCTCGGCCCACTTCCCCGCAATGTCGATGGAAACCGATATATAGTTGTCGTCATGGACTACTTTACCAAATTGCCGGAATTTTTTGCTATCCCCAACCAAACAGCAGAGGTGGTACTTGGCCCCTTAGTGGACCAAGTGTTTGTCGCTTTGGAGTGCCGCAGATCATACACTCTGATCAGGGTCGCAATTTCGAAGCAGATGTATTCCAAGCCGTTTTAAAAATACTGGGTGTTGAAAAAACCAGAACAACCCCCCTACACCCACAGTCAGATGGCATGGTTGAGAGATTTAACAGAACGCTGTTAGATTATCTTTCGAAATTCGTAAGCCATCATCAAACAGACTGGGATCAACTTTTGCAGCCCGCTCTTCTGGCTTATAGATCTGCGGAACATGAGGCTACAGGATTTTCACCCGCTTATCTTAATCTCGGGCGAGAAGTTAAACTCCCAGCTGACTTGGCGTTTGGAACGCCAAATAACGATAACTGGGACGCACCCTCATACGCTCTTGAAATCAGTAAACGCCTGCAGAAGACTCATGAAACAGCTCGAGAAAACCTGCATCTGGCAGCAAATGCCATGAAAACAAGGTATGACATTAAAAAAAACCAAATTTATTTTGTTGCAGGTGACGAGGCGTGGTTTCATAACCCTAAACGCAAAAAAGGGATATCACCAAAATTACAGAGCGATTGGGAAGGCCCAGTTCTAATAAAAGCACGATTGTCAGATTTGGTTTACCGGATACAATGTAAAGGCAAACGTAAACCGAAAGTGGTACACATTGTTCGATTAGCTCCATTTAAAACACGGACAGGACTCTGCAGGAGCCAAGAGTCTTAAGAGGGAGGCAATGTGGCGAAATTACACCTCCCAAAGTTGCTCCGAACCGACAAAATTGCATAAGCTGGCTTTTTGATCATCGGGTGCTGCTCAGCGTTTGTGCAGATTGATGAACAAGGTTGTTCCCTACATGTTAAGACAGAATATCTTCGTTTATTTGGACGACCTCTTGATAATTTCGGGGATATTTGAAGAACACATCGCGATTCTCAAGGAATTAGCTTCACTTTTAAGTTCAGCAGGGCTAACAATAAGTCTTGCAAAATCGAAATTTTGCTTTATGCAATTAAAATATTTAGGATTCATCGTAGGAGGAGGATGCCTGATAACTGATCCTGATAAAGTCTCAGCCATTAAAGAATTTCCCATCCCGAAAACACCTCGATAAGTACGGAGATTTTTAGGATTATCGGGATGGTACAGGCGCTTCGTGAAAGATTATTCTTCCATTGCCACACCTATTACCTATACCTTGAAAAAAGGAAAATCCTTCGTATTTGGTCCAGAAGCAATTGCAGCATTTGAAGAGCTGAAAACGACGTTAACCACTGCTCCGATTTTAATAAACCCGGATTTTAAAAAACCCTTTGTCATTTTGTGCGATGCGTCGACATCGGGGATAGGTTCAGTCTTATGCCAAAAAGATGAAGAGGGCATAGAAAGGCCTATCTAATACTTTTCTCACAAACTTAACGCTGTTCAACGCAACTGCAGTGTAACTGAGTTGGAATGACTAGCGGCGGTCATGGGAGTTGAAAAGTTTCGGTCTTATGTGAAAGGCCAAGAATTTAAAATAGTGACTGATCATGCGAGCTTGAAGTGGCTCATGAATCAGAAAGATCTAAGCGGACGGTTAGCTCGTTGGAATGTTCGACTTCAACGATACTCTTTTGAGATAGAACACCGGAAGGGAACGCAAAATGTTGTTCCAGATGCTCTGGAAAACAAAGAACAGTTACCTGAACTTTGTGTCTCAGATATTTTTGTGTACAAAAAGGTTAAATGTTGCACAGGGGATCCTAAAGCTGACGACCTCGTCTGGATGCTCTGGATGCTCCATCCACCCTGACCAACCAATTAGTTCTTCTGGCACATGATCCACCAAAAGCATCGCATGGTGGGGTCGCTAAAACACTATACCGTTTGCGTGACCGTTTTTACTGGCCTAATATGGCGTCTCAAGTAAAAACTTTCATTGCGAGCTGTATAGTATATAAATCTTCAAAAGCTCTTAATTCGACTCTCAGGCCGCCAATGGGTAAAGCATTTGTGGTAGAAAGACCTTTCCAGCACCTCTTTGTTGATTTCCTTGGTCCTTACCCAAGATCAAAGTCTGGGAATACGTTCATAATAGTAGGTATGTCTCGACCGTTAAGAAAAGCTACTAGGGATTTGGCCATAAAGTTTATCGAAGAAGAAGTTTTTGCAACATTTGGGGTACCAGAGTCATTATTATCAGACAATGGAAAGCAATTTACTGGAAAGGAGTTTGCAAAATTTCTCTCGAGCTATGGAGTTAAGCACATAAAAACTGCTGCCTACTCACCACAGCAAATGCTAGTGAGCGCGTTAATAGGTCCATTCTTTCAGCGATTCGGGCATATATAGGGACGCATCATACGAATTGGGATAAGCAATTAGTATCTATCACATTTGCTCTTCTTTCGTCAGTTCATTCGGTCATCGGCATGTCGCCACACGAAGCCTTATTCGGGCATTCAAAAATCGAACATGGATCAGACTATGCCTTGCTGCGAAGGCTCAATGGTCTAAACAACCCTGAGTATGATATTTTACCCAAGCCCTCAAAAATCTGAAAGAATCTTTGTCAAAAGCCATAGTCAATACGAGCATTCCTATAGCACCAGAAGCAAGAACGTCACATTTAAAGTAGGACAGGTAGTTATGAAGCGGAATTTCGTGCTCAGTGACGCTGCAAAAAAGTTTAACGCAAATTTAGCCCAAAGTTCGTGCAAACCAGAATAAAGGCTATTGTTGGTAACAGTCTATACGAACTTGAGGGTATACATGGCAAATCCCTAGGAATATTTCACACAAAAGATATTAGGCAGTAAAAAAAAAGCTGATCGTTTCCAGAGATAAGAAGACTTCAAATCGCCAGGTCCTTTTCATTCAACAGCCTTTGCCTTGCGTCAAAGCTATTGAGATGCTTTGTTGGGGACCAATTAATCCGAAGCATTTTTTTAAACCAACCTACGTCTATATTTGATTTATCGCGAAAGAAAGAATGCACTTCTGAACACTACCCTCACGAAATTCAATAGGTACTTAATCTCCTCTCCCTGTGTTGTCAAATGACAATCGAAACATACTTGAACCAAAGCCAGTTCCTCTTTTGAGGAAAATTATGAAATGAAACCCCAGGTGGAGGTCTGACAGTTCCTCGTGGTAAACGTGATCGTTCTTTTTACTTTCAATACTCCCCGGTGGTAGAACCCCTCAACAAATTAATTTTTTTTTACTTCAAAGGTACATATATTAATTTTAGCAAGCACTTTATAAAGAATAAAGAAATAATAAATCCATTTAATTTAACTTGAAGTTTGATTAGAAAACCTTACAAAACAAAGTCGTGTTAAAGGCCACCAACTTAGAATCGTTCAATTAAAAACGTCATAGGTAAAATATTTCTTTTCATTCCCTGAAAAATACTGGTATCTCATTACAATCCTTGCTCAGGCCAACCAATATTGCTTTTCCAAAAAGAAAAAAAAGGAAAAGTGGGCGATCTAAATAAACCGAGCTTTAACAGCTGTAATCCATTAATTACAAGAGGAATAGTATCCCCACCGGCAGCACGATATCATTTATCGATCATATCAATAGTCAAACCGAAGCACAACTGTACCAAATCAGCTTTTACCGAGGGTTTTTCTTACAGTGCCAGCACACGTGGCCGTGCCTATCCGAAACGAAAACCTTGATATCACTTTCGAATTCGCTCCAAAGCCCCCACATCTGGGATTGCACCTTTGCACGTTAAAACACCTTGCAAACAGACTTCAGTGAAAAACTCTCATCATCAAATTGAAAAATTCGATTCGTCATATATCTCGAATAAGATTATACCAGATCTTTGTTGAAGGGTTGTCAGATCACAACAGTAGTGCCTCTCCTCGTACGCGTTACAATTTTTGGACTTCAAGCAGTCGTCTATGAAGCTATATAAAGTCTCATACTGAATCCAGAAAATATTATTGACAGAGAGACCTACCAAATCACTGTGCTTCAAAAAAAAAAAAAAGGGGAATAGTAATAAGTCAATTCGACTTCCTTCATATAAGACATTATTTTGGTTGCATACAGCAATTTACCCGCCAATTAGATCCACGTCATCATCCTTCAATAGACCTCATCTCAACGAGAGTCAACCTACCATCCAACAACAATCCTACCTTTATGATAAAACTACAAAAAACTAAGCTCAGATCTTTGAGTATCATCATCACGAGCAGCATCACTCTCAGCATCAAGGCATCATCTTTTTCATCATCTCACAGCCAATATCAATAATCAATATTCTCTTCAATCAAGTTTTTTTTTGTTTATTTGCTTGCTTTTTAAACTTAGTAGAGAATTTTCGAATTCCGAAAATACTCTGAAGGTTGAGTATTTCTCTTTTCTATTTTGTTTGCTTTTGTAAAGATCGTTCATTTGTTTTTAAATTTACCTTTTTTTTATTTTTTTTTGAAACATTTAGCTAGAGCATCGGTTATTCAAACCGCTGCTGCGCTAATGATTTATGGTAACGCATTCTTTTTTTTTAATTGCATACAATTTTAATTGGTGAGTAAATATTATTACATACATATACAATTGAACGAACTATAATTTGAAAAATTTATTATTGTGAAATCTGAGAACTTTCATTTTAACTACGTCACAGTTCTCAAGGATTTCCATTAAAGGGAGATTTCTTTATCAAAGCGAATGCTTGTCAAATTTACTAGATAATTCGGAGTAATTTTTATTATTTATATTTATAAAAGAAAAGGGGAAGACATTTTTATGAAGTTTATATATACAAATTGGATTCCTGCTATAAAAACATCTATCAAAGGACGTGCAAGTGGAGGTTGTGTATTTGGTATAAAGACATCTCATCTTCAATTATACGATTTTATTGTTATGCAAGAAACAACTGTAATTAAACTTTTAAAAACTAACAACATGTATATAATGCCTCTCTATTTAAATTGTAATAAGTGGACCGAAGATTTTGAGCAACTAAATAATAATCTATCTGTTCTTGCAAATAAGAGTATACTATTAATTGGAGATTTCAATGCTAGAACTAGTAGCAATCAAATAACTACCCTGAGAAACATCAACAATGATTGTTTGAACGTTAACTCTAGAACATCCAAAGACTTAACATGTAATAGTAATGGTAATGCACTACTCGATATGCTTCAACTGTATGATTTTATTCTTTTGAATGGATGTACCGAGGGTGACCTAGATGGTCAATATACGTTTTTAGGAGGATCAGGCAAATCAGTGATTGATTACTGTATGGTGAATAATGATTGGATTGAACTCATAAGTAAGTTTGAGGTTCCATACAGACATTTCTCTGATCATATGCCAATCACCGTAGAATGAAAAGCAGAACCCGACTCTCATCAAACAAATCTTAAGTTGTTACCCCGACTTAAATGGAGAGAAGACGAAGCTGAAACTTTTCAACACAAACTAGACATCTGTCTCTCAAGAATCCCAACTGACATCGAGTCTTCAGATACTATATCAAATGAAATAATAACATGCATAAGAAATGTCGTGAACAAATCAAGCGAAAATGTTAAGAAAGCGTTCAAACAAAATGGTTTGATAAAGAGTGTATGAGAGCAAGACAAAAATCATTTGCTCTTTTAAAAACTGACATCGAGTCTTCAGATACTATATCAAATGAAATAATAACATGCATAAGAAATGTCGTGAACAAATCAAGCGAAAATGTTAAGAAAGCGTTCAAACAAAATGGTTTGATAAAGAGTGTATGAGAGCAAGACAAAAATCATTTGCTCTTTTAAAAGCATTTAAGAGATCCGACAATGAAGAATTTCGTAAATGGTACATGCAATCGAATTCTCAATATAAACGTCTATGCTATGCAAAGAAACTTGGTTTTGAAAATGAACAAGCACAATCATTAGGCAAAACAAAAAATACAAGGGAATTTTGGAAACTTGCGAAGGAAGGAAGGAATGGTACTCAACATATAATTGGCACTGGTGTATCCGCCGCTGATCTTTCCTCTCATTTTTCGAACCTTCTCCAAGCAAACTCTAACTTAGTCTTTACTTATGCTGAACCTCTCATCACCGATGATATATTGGACACCGAGCTATCTTTATTTGAGATAGAAGCAGTTTTACGAAAAGCTAAAAATAATAAAGCACCAGATGAAGATGGTGTACCTTATGAAGTTTTTAAGAATTCATCTCAAAGTTTTAAGTTGCAACTTGTTGTGCTTTTTAACAAAATTCTTACGAATGCGGAAGTTCCTTACTCGTTCAAAAAGTCGGTTATCTTCCCAATACATAAAAAAGGTTCCCTAAATGACGTTTCTAACTACAGAGGTATATCTTTTATGAATATCATAGCTAAGGTATTTTGTGGAGTTCTTGTTGACCGTTTGAAAAAGTGGGTAGAAGAGAAAAAGATACTATCAGACTTCCAGGCTGGATTTAGGAAAAATTATTCCACTGTTGACCAAATCTTTACTCTGTCATCGATAGTCAAAGCATTTGAAGCAAGAAATAAGAAGGTTTACTCGATGTTTATCGACTTCAAAGCAGCGTTTAATTTGGTAAATCGCAATGCTTTAATATACAAACTTTCGCAGATGGGTGTTTCAAAAATGTCATTAAGAATTATGTATACAAACACAGAAGCTAAAGTCTGGGATGGAGCGCACTATTCTGAATGGTTTAGTACTGATTCTGGTACTAAAGTACTGATTCTGGTGTCAAACAAGGATGTCCGCTTAGTGCACTTTTATTTTCACTCTTCATAAATGACATTGTTAACCACCTACCTGGAGGAATTAGAATGGCCGGAATCCAGATAAATGTGTTACTATATGCTGACGACATGGTTATATTATCGGAATCGATTCAATTGATGATAAGCCGGCTGTCTACATACTGCGATAAATGGGGATTAGAAATCAATACTGATAAATCAAAAATAATGATCTTTTCGCGATCCAATCGGACTGAAGTTGGAAATAATTGGAAGTTCAACGGAAGAAGTTTGGAAGTGACAAACGGATATAGATATCTTGGAGTGAACCTCAACCCGCGGCTGAATTTTAGTAAGCAGTAAGCACCTTGACATTAAAGCCAAAACATCTCAAAGTCTAATAAACTTAACATGGAGAAAGATTTTCTCGAACAACCTTTATATTTGTCTACCAAATACCAAATTTTCAATTCAGTTGTAAAGTCCACTCTATGTTATGCAGCGCAAGTTTGGGGAATGGAAGAGTATGAGGAAATTGAAAAATTTCAGAGGAGCTTCATCAAAAAAATCTTCAACCTACCAATCAACACGCCGAATTATGCCATCTACTTAGAAACTGGCTTACCAAAGATATTTACTAGCACTTTGAAACTACAAGCTGATTATATTATTAAAGTCTTAGGCTACCCAGTTGAGCGATTGAGCAAAATGATGCTTCTATACGAAATAAGGAACAAAGACTGGTGGTATGATAAATGGCAACGAATTGCCAATTCATTTTGTGAAGATATGCAGATTGATACAAGTAACATTCTTGATGTACAGGAAAAAATGTATAAAATTATCCAGCTTAATGAAGACTCGGTTCGGAATCAACTTGTAAAAACAGCTATTGAGTCAGAAAGTCGAATACTATATAGCCAGTTACAATTTAATCTGAGTGACAATAACTTCTTTAATGATTCTTTAAGCTACAAAGATGTTTCTTTAATATTCAAAGCAAGATGCGAAGTCTTATGTCTTAACGGTAGATCATACAATGGGAGTTTCAACCAGTTCTGTACACTCTGCAATAATAAATCCAAAGAAGACTGCTTCCATTTTATAAGCGTATGTCCAATTTTAAAATACAAGAGATTCTCCTATTTTGGAAAATTCTCTCTCACTCTACAAGAGACAATTCTTATATTGGATGGACCAGATTGGACAAATCTTGTCAACTATCTGAAGGAAATTTGCAGATTTAGAAAACTGATTATGAGTGAATACGATTAAGCTAGTAGATGTATATATTTATATATGTATGTATGTAAAAATCAATATATAATTAAAACTGAAATTTAAAACAAAGTAAAACCATTTAAACAAAAAATTAAAGTTGCTAGTCGAGCTGACGGCAAAGCCAAAGGTTTAAAATTCAAAAACAAATGTATATATTGTATTTATTTTAAAAACTGTTAATAAAATGAATTACTTACTTACTTACTTACTTATATACAAATTTAAATTTGATTGAAATTTTTCTTTCACTAAATACGGGAATCGTTAATATTAATAAAGTAATCGAATAGTTAAATTAATAACTTTAACAGAAAGAAATGCTTCTGTATGAATAAAGTTGCTATTGCTTGTGAATTCCAAAAATGAATTTGTTACACCTTTTTATTTAAAGCGGCTAGTGATTTTAGTTCACTTGAGATGAGTATCTAAGTTTTGGGTTTGTGTGGGGATGTGAAGCGATGTTAGTGTAGTGATGACAATGTGATCCAATAAAGGGTCATTTTGTTTTACTTCAGGGGCTTTTGCCAGAATAGAGTGGAGCAGAAGCCAAGGTTTACCACATATCTCTAGATATGTGGGTAGTGGGAGGGCAACACTCGAGGGAACTACAACTAATAACATCTTCCGGTTTCCTAGGATTTAAGGTTTAGATTCACTGTTTATTTGATTTTGTTCCCGTTTGATTTAGGAAAGTCTGGTCAATTTATTTTAGGCATGTTAACACGTACGGACACTCAGTAGCCTGCGCAAGATCCCACCCCACCGACGAGCTGGTTTTTCGTGCATTACGCAAGCATGCCTTCCCGCGCATTGCTAACTGAGCAACCTATCACATTACCCTTAGATTCCTGCAAGGATTCATGTGTCCTTGGATATCTTTGGGATTGCTTAAGAACGCATTTTGGGTGTAATAGGACCAACTACCGTTACACAGGTGGCGCCCAACGTGGGGCAAAGAAAAGACAAACCGATAGTTTGTATTAGTTGATATTTGAGCAAAATTAAGGTACCAAACTTTCGATGTCCGGAAGAGATCTGCTCATGAAACATTTTCTTTGTCGTTGCATTGAATATTTTGTATGAAATCCGGCTAGAGCTTTGATTCTTTTAAGATCTTGTCAGAAATGTATGAAAAAACTAAAAAAGGCTTTTCCATTTATTTTTCGAATTGTCATTTTATATTTAAATAAAAAAAATTAATTAATTCGTGTCAAACACAAATACGCATTAGAAATGTTTTCCATTCTTCTTTATCGTGTTTTACGTTGGGAAAAATGTCAACATTAACGTCCACCGCATTGCGTCTTCCAAACATTCCTTGAACGATTTGTTGCGAGTTTAATTCTTCTTGATCTGGTTGCAGTTCCGCGTCGGTCATTTATTCGGGTCCAATATCTATCATATTATATTAAGCAAGATGGCAACTAAATACCATCAACCTAACAGCAATACCGCAGCCCAAACACCTCCATAATGCACATATAAAATGCAACACAATTTTTTTAACCGCTCCAAATTTTATATCTGTCCAAACTGAATTTCATTGGTCTGGCAGCGATACCGTGAACATTACACTACCATTATGCACTTTCCTAACAAAAAAATAGTATTAGCATTTTGAAAGTGCATTGTAGTAGTGCTAGGTATGTTACTATTATATTACTGTCAAGTTGATGAAATTGAGTGTTGACAGTAATCACGAGCTATTTTTGGTTGCATTTTGAAAGTGCATTATACAGGTGTTAGGGCCACGGTATTGCTGCCAGACCGATGGCACTTAATTTGGACACATAAAACATTATGATCACAAAATTTGGAGCGGTATAATACACATAAACTTCACTCAATTTTTTGAATTTTGAAAGTGCATTACGGTGATCTTAGGTCCGCGTATCGGTAAAAGGTCTATGGCATGTAGTTTGCACTAGTACAAATGCCATGCCCACAAGTTCTGGAGCGGTATAACACTTTGAGCAAATCGTTTACCAGCTCTCGGTCTATAAGCCTTTTCTGTTTAATTGGTCAACTCTACCCCGATGTGTGAATAACGTGCACAAAAATGATTTGTTCGGATAGCCAGCATCGCAGAAAATCACATATGATTGAATATTTTGCACTGTCTGAATAAACCAATAAAATGTTGAATATTAGCTAAAACCATTTAAACCGTATCTAAACGACACGAAAATGCCTCGTTTAAGTTGGAGTCGGTTAATCGTAGTTAAACCGATCATTCGGTTTAAAATTTTGGTTAACGTCGGTTTAAGTGAGTGAATATTACCGATTAGTCGGTTTAAAAATTTTAAACCGACTTCTGAATCTAAACCGATTTTAAACGAAGTGAATATTATGGGCATAACTATTTTTTTTTATTGTTTTTCTTTGGGTTTTTATTTCCTACGTTTTTTTATAGTTACTCATCTGAAAGTTTTTTTTTGTTTGAAAAGGCACTATTTGGTACATTTACATCTTTTTTTTTTGAAATTCTCTTCGTTTAATTTATATATCTTGAATTTTGAACATGACGATTTCATCTTTCGGCTTAGCAGGTTGAAAGAGAGTTATGGAGCTGCATGGGAAGATGTATTCCTTCACTTTCACTTGTTTGTGTCAGGTCGAGTCGAAGATTGGTACTGGATGTACCTAAAATCTTATCCAAACTTGAACTGGGAAAGCCTTCAATTCGCTTTAATCGAGCAATATCGAAGCTTAGAATCAGATTCAGAGCTTTCAAGAAAGATGTTTGACAGGTCAGAACGAAAGCTTTGATGACTTTTACAATGCTATACTTATAATGAACACCCACCTACGAATCCCCAAAACATCTAAGGAAATAATAGACTTAGTAAAGCAAAACGTAAAGCGTCGCATCGGGGAACTAATGATTACATATAAAACAAATAGCTTACCTGAGATGCTATACGTATGTAAGACAATAGAAAAGTATGTTCTTCAAAGCGGCAGTATACGCAATAAGCAATTCGCTCAGTCAAATTTTAAAAGACAGGTCAATGAACTCGAATTTGTACAAGATGATGTACAAGAGTTCAAGGTTGACGCACTTAAAACTTTATTACCCAAACGAGATCAGTCATTTGGAATCTTTTTTGTTATATATGTGGACAGGAGAATACGACCACACCCCAATGTGTCAAGTGTTCGGGAAACCAAACACAGGGCGAATCGAGGAACGGGGAGTTTTGTCCTGTAGTAAAGAACCCGACGAAATATTAAATTCTCAATCACTTATTTCAAACCAACCTGCTTTTACAGAACCCCCTGACATAAAGAAAACTCCGAATTTGAAAATTTTACCCACTATACCTTGCAAACCTTATGAATTAGAAAACTCAAAAAACTCAATTAGCTACCAATATAAAAATATATTCAAAATGTTCCAGAACCAGTAATCTTAAAAGAACCTATAGTAGATATTTTAAAAAATCCAGACAATCCAACTATCCCGACTTCTGCTAAAACTCAACCAAATCTCTTCACGAAAAGTTACTTAATTATCACGAGATTCGCTGCAGGATATTCAATTGTAAACCTCCCAATCATATAGTCAAGCTTCGAGAGCGCTTTAGAAAAAAAGAAAGATGCCCATAATCTGATAAAAATGTCGAGCCTTTGCAATGTCGAGGATCCGAGACCGTACGCAAATGTTACTGTCTTTGGAAAACAAATACTTGGACTTCTTGACAGTGGTGTAAGATTAAAAACTGTTAAGTATCAAAAAAGGTAAAAAGTAAAAATTTGATATTTTTTAAAAAATCGAAATAAATACAAAAAAAAAATGTTTACATACATTTTAAAGTATGTTTTTTTTAAAAGAACTATTAATATGCAAGAAACAATAAAAAAAATTGAAACAGCTACCGTAGTTGAGGAAAAAAATTAATTAGCTCAAAAAACGGGGAAGAAATTTAAATATTTAATAATTTAAAAAATTAAAATAAATTATAAGACTTTGTTTTTCAGAATTTTTGATTTTTTTTTTATTAAAAGCTTTATTATTTTATAAGAATCAAAAAACAAAATTGGGATAGCTTGTTTTGTTTCAGAGAAAAAAAAAATAAAAGCTGAAAAGGTGAAAAGTACAAATTGGTGGAATTTTTAAAATTCCAATTAAATTATAAATTTTTCTTTCTATACATAGATTTTTGGATTTGGTTTTTTAAAGGAGTAGTTGAAAAACAATAATCAGAACAAAAAATTAAGAATAGCTACATTATTTCGAGAGAATAAAAATAAAACGTAAAAAGTGCAAAATCTCCATACAAATTTGTATGGGAAATGTATGGCTTTGCAGGCACAGGTTAATGACATCGGACAAAATTTTTTTTGGTCAATAAATTTTTCGTAGCGCATAAACTTTCGATTTATAACTTGGCCGATCCAAAAAAATAACGGACACCCTAATATACATGGACGAAACGTTGTGGCAAAAAGAAAATATTTGTTTCATTTGACCTGAAGCCCATTCAACAACAGCACATTTAATGTGTATATTTTGAAGACATGTATGTGACCTCCGTTTTTATGTAAAGTGGTTTAAGCTCTGATTTTGCAGCAGTATCATTCATGGTTGTTTCGGATTCATCCAAACACTATCCACAAATTATCTATCTCCGTTTAACTCCTACGAACCAATTTGAAAAAAAAAAGTCACTGTCGGTATTTAAATTTATTTGTTTTAGTATATATTATATTATTTATTTTAGTAGATTTAGCTTTAACGAATATTAATATTATTATTGTTTGTGTGTAAATTCCCTAAAACTGTTGATCCTTTAAGTTTTTGTATATTGGTCTTTTTCAGAAAAAATTTTCCTAGTTTATATACAAGAACCTTAACGTACATTAAATTACCCGTAACCATTTTTCCTATTTTTATCCAGTAACAACAATTATTTTTTTTAATAATATACTTTTAACATTTTTGACAACAATAAAGGATTTTAGTACATACATATGTATGTAGATAATGTACATGTATGTGCATATAATATAATGTCTATTTGATTACTCATTCCATCGCAATTTTATTAATAATTAAATGTTTTGATCTTGCTTTAGATTAACAATTGTCTTTCAAAAGAATATATACAGTTATAAGTACTCTTTTAGTTTTCCCAGTAAATTTGTTCCAGATTAAAAAATACATTTCCGATAAAAATATTTTCAGTTATTATTGTTATCCTGTTATTGTCCCGTTCTATACTGTTCAAATATTTATTTACTATTTACTAAGTTAAGGAACTCTTCACGAGTTTTTGGATCATCGCGAAAAACTCCGAGCATTGTAGAGGTAACGGTTTTACTGTTGATTTTTTGTACTCCTCTCATAACCATACACATATGCCTGGAAAGATAAAAATGACAGAAACCAATTTGAGACAGTTAATAAATTTAGCTGGAAATATATTTTAAATTGAGGACATTTCTTTATTTACTTCAATTTCTTACTGTACACAATCCGAAGTTTGGTTAAAACTTGTCGTTTTTGGCTTTTAAATGTACAAACTTGGTTGTGATACATTTTTCAATAATACTCTTGGTGTATATAATATTTCCATAAAATAAGGAAGTGACTAAAAAAATTTTAAATAATGTTCAGATGCAAGGTCTAATATAAAATGTATTTGCCGCGATTCGACTTTGAACACAGTCATACAATTTGTAAACTATACAATTTTTTGACTCCAAAAACTTTTGATGTACAAACCTTTTGGCTAATTTACAAGAAGCAATTTCAAGCAGCTGTAGCAAGAAACGGCTGGGATGAAAATTTATAGCTCTGCTCTGACCAGTACCGTAACCAGGATTTTGTTTTGGGGGGGGTTTGCTTGCAAATCTTATTTTGAAAATTAAGTTTTCAAAAACTAGTCTCGAATTAAAAACAAAATTAAAGCATGGATTTCTGGCTTTAATAAAAGGATAGCATGACATTGTAAGTTTGTGCTGGCGTTGTTTTTTATTTTATTTCTATTTCAAGTCGATTTTTTTTAGAAAATTACCTTTACCACCTTAAAGGGGAGAAGTAGAGCCCCCCTCCCATACGATTTTTTCTTAACTTGACTGAACCTACACGCCCTAGCTTTTAATGAGCTATTTCGTGGTCTTTATATTTTAAGATATTGATTGAAATTCAAATTTGCATACAATTTTATGTTACCTATTTTGATAAATAAGATTTATGAGTTGTGTCGTTTTTTGAGTGGTCCGGACCACACATAAGTTATGAGCGCTCTCACCAAAAATTGTTCGAAAAAATTCGAAATTTAAATGACACTTTTCCCAAATGTCACTGTCTTGTCTTTTCATTAGTTTTTTTTTATTGTGTACAAAAAAAAAAATATTTTTCTTCCGTCGCGAATTTTAGGAAAAAGCAAAACATATTTTCTGTAATAAATTTCGCGAGTTAAATAAATAAATACCCGATATATAGTGTTCAAAAACAGTTTATTGTAAGAGGAACTTGAATGTGATTCGTTTTCTGTTGCTCAAACTTG
The DNA here is from genome assembly GCA_947049315.1 of Epistrophella euchroma. NCBI lineage: Eukaryota > Metazoa > Arthropoda > Insecta > Diptera > Syrphidae > Epistrophella > Epistrophella euchroma. The sequence continues at coordinate 82,366,323 of OX346245.1, read as the reverse complement.
TTTAAGTCAAGTTCTTTTGAATTATTTTTTTTGACTTGCTTGACGACTTAACTGCGATTCGCAATCCTCTAGAAAATATTAATACGTTCCTTTTGTTTGTTTAAATATTGTATAACTTGTTTCTTTTGTAAAAAACACTGATGGCTCATAGACCAACTCTAGCGAAGAATCGCTAATAGGCTTGTGTAGTTCGTGAACGAACTAGTTCAATGAACTAGTTCACTTTAGTGAACTACTGAACTAAGTTCACGTTTCTAGTTGAATAGTTCACTAGTTCAATTAGTTGTCAGCAAATTTGACTTTTTCACTAGTTTATCTCTACTTATATTTTCTTTGGATGAAAGGAGTTAAGATTAATTTTGACCGAACATTTTAAAATGCAGATGGTGGGTCATTTTTCTTATGAAGTGAAAGTGAGATGGCAAGTTTGCTTTAGCAGCTTGTATTGCGCTGAATAGGGGAATAGGTCTGTTCGAATTTTACCTATGAAGGTTTAAATGAGATTTATTTTAAATCTTGATCTGAGGAGATTAAAATTTGTATGTTAAATCACGGGATTTGTGAAGAGATTTGTGGTAAATCTACCCAAATCTCGGTTTAGTGGTCGGTTGAAAACGTAGTATTAGAGGCTGATTACACGAATCATTTTTTTATTCGTTTCTTCTTTCGTTATTTTGACAGATATGGTGAGGGGTGTAGAAACGTAGATAAATTCCCCTCACATTTCTTTACCTTTCAACCGGTCTGTCAAAAAGACGAAACAACCGAAAAAAAAAGAATCTTGTAGTCAGGCTCTTACCAGTGTCTGTCTATGTCTATATTTAAATTTCTAAATTCCACTGGCATGTAAAAGAGATACACGATTTGATCTCTTCTGCCTTGTCATGATTGACTTTTTTGTTCTCCACCAAAAAGCACAGTGACAGTTCGCGAAACTATCTTACAACTAATTTGGTCAGTTTATATTTCAGAGCGATCATTAGTTTTTCTCCGTCACTTTAAAAGAGCAGGAGCATTAAATATAAACAAGATTCCTCAAAAACACTTGCTTTTCCTTTATTTCTATTTGATTTACTGCGACAGAAAATAATTGAGCAACGAATCCAAAAAAACCCTTCCTCAGTTTTTTTTCAGCAAAACTGAGGAATTTTTGTGATTGTGTATATATTTCTGAGAATATTTCCGAGATCTCTGAAGTAACGACACAGCTACTTTTAGGAATAATTGAAAAGGTTAGATTTGCTTGCAGTTTTTAAATTTTCTGCAAAGTGAACTAAATTGAACTAAAATGAACGAACTAGTTCATTTATACGATTCGAACTAAATTGATCGATCACTCAAGTGAACTAAATCGCACAACTCTAATCGCTAAACCTGCTATTAGACACTCACTTTCCAGGTAGCTCCGTATTGTTAAATAACAACGACCATATAAGGTCCACACAAAAGTTCAATTATCCACAAGATCTGATTACACGGGACAAACTCAAATGGGCAATCAACAGCTTCGAACCCTACAAATCCCCTGGACCAGACGTCATTATACCAGCCGAACTCCAAATGACTATCGAATTCATTCTGCCAATCTTGGAGGTACTGTTCAATAGTTGTTTAAATCTGGTCCACATACCCAAATTGTGGAGGGAAGTTAAAGTTGTTTTCATACCCAAAGCTGGTAAATGCTCCCATGTAAACCCGAAAGATCTCCGTCCTATCAGTCTTTCTTCATTCCTTCTTAAAACCTTTGAAAGATTGATTGATATCCATTTAAGAACAAGCATTGATACGAGACTCATGTCTACGGCTCAACATGCTTACTGCAAAGGGAAATCTGTAGACACAGCTCTACACACACTGGTGCAAACCATCGAATACTCCCTCCATCATAAGGAATATACTTTGGTTGCCTTCTTAGATATAGAAGGTGCTTTTAACAACGTCGACACATACGCAATCACGTCAGCATTGTCATCCCTGAATGTAGATGGTTCGCTTGTAGAACTGATTAATAGAATGCTAACCAGCAGGATTATTAACTCAGGAATGGGCGGATTCTCTGCAAGAAGATGTGTCAGTAAAGGTACGCCGCAAGGCGGTGTTCTTTCCCCCCTTCTTTGGAACTTGGTAGTCAATAAGCTACTAATCACCCTGGAAGGGCAGGGCTACAGGGTGATTGCCTACGCGGACGACGTTGCTATAGCCGTATCGGGAAACACCCTAATACGTTGAAAGAACTCCTACAAAACGCTTTAAACCTGCTTACAAACTGGGCAGATCAGTGTGGACTGGGAGTCAACCCTCATAAGACTGATCTTGTTCTCTTTTCTAGGAAATACAAAATCCCTCATATAGACCCACCTACTATCAAAGGTGTACCACTAACTTTTTCAGATGAAGCGAAATATTTGGGTCTTATTTTAGATAAGGAGTTAAGCTGGAAACCTAATTTAAATGAAAGGGTCAAAAAGGCCACAGTAGCACTCTTCTCATATAAAAAGGCCATTGGGAATAAATGGGGTCTGCTACCCCGAATTACTCATTGGCTATACACTTCGGTAATCAGACCGATCCTAACATTGTGGTGTGACAGTATGGTGGACCGCCTTAGACAAAACTACTAACAAAGAAAAACTAAACAAGGTCCAACGGTCAGCCTGCAAGTGCATAGGTGGTGTTCTTCGTACAACCCCCTCTGCTGCACTTGATATTCTATTCCATCTCACACCACTCGATATCTTTGGCAAATAAACAGCTGCAAGTACAGCCATTCGTCTTAAAGCTTCCTCCCAGTGGACCAATAATGGCATTGGCCACTCCACTATTCTGAATTCATTCAGCTCTATACCAAGCAACACAGACTACACCATTCCTCAATTACAGTTTGATAAAAACTTCGAGGTTAACATCCCCTCCAGATCCATCTGGGAGGACCCGACATTCTTAGAAGATGAATCAATTCATTTTTACATGGATGGATCAAAAACTGATGACGGGATTGGTGCAGGTGTGTACTTCGACAGACTCAATTTAAGTCTCTCCTTTCGTCTTCCTAACCATTGTAGCGTGTTCCAGGCGGAACTTTTGGCGATAAAAGAAGTCCTGTCTTGGCTGAGAGAAAACGTGATATCAAACAGTGATATACGTATCTTCTCAGATAGCCAAGCCGCTATCAAAACCCTGAACTCTGTCTCTACAAACTCTAAAACAGCCCTTAGCTGCCGATCATCTCTTATGGAGATGGCACAGCAGTTCAATATTCACCTATGCTGGGTGCCGGGCCATGGGGACATTTCAGGTAACTGTAAAGCTCATGAACTCGCCAGAAGAGGAACAACACTATCTATTTTGCCTCACAGAGCAAATATAGGTATACCTATCGCTACATGCAAACTTATGCTGAAATTAGAACAGTATCACCACCTGTGTGGCGACAAAACAAATCTGGCCACAACTAGATCTGAAGCGCTCTAATGGTTTGTTATCTCTAAGTAGATCATAAATCGGCTCCATAATAGGTGTCATAACTGGACACTGTCTAATAGGCAAACATGCGACGAGGCTTGGGTTACTCTCGAACAGTTTCTGCAGAAGCTGTATGGACGAAAAAGAGGAAGAATCCATCCCTCATCTTCTCTGTACATGTCCCGCTCTCTCTCAAAGACGTAGGCTCCATCTAGGAAAAATCTACTATAATGATCTTAGCGGTTTGGCAAACATAGACATCAATCGTCTCGCACGCTTCGTAAGAAGCTCTAAGTGGTTCAATGAGTAGGAAGAAATTCTACTTGATTCATGTGGTATCACAATGGACCAACTCATGGTCTAGGGCGGTATTCACCGAGCGCTCATAAACTGCTCATAAGTCTATGAGGCTCATAACTTGAAAATTATTTGTGCTATTCACCAACCACTAATGAGTACTATTCGAAGTCCGAAACTGAGAGCCACTCTCTCTCAACCAGGCATGCTCAAACTGTGAGTTCAAACTGTTTTCGAACATGATTGACAGCTGCCAAGTAAAATGTCAAACTTATTTAAAGGTAAACAAAATTGAAAACAAATTGTGTTAGACATTTGTGTGTTATAACAATTTATATTTTTAATAAATTTAGGAACTACTCTCTCCTGTATTGGAGTCTTCCACCATGGCAAGTCATCACAAACGATCAGGGCGATCAAACACACCCCAGCTGTATGTGGTTCCAAGAATCGAAACTCATCGGTGAAGTGGGTGATAAGATTTGGGTAGGCCAAATAATAGTCTTTACTTTTTGTGGACTTATTATAACCCACCCAAGCTACTGGTCAAAGATTAGTGACTATCAAATTCAAAAACTATGTTTCATTTGCGTTTAACCTCCCAGGTTCATTCTAATTACAAGCGTTCGAGAACGGAAAGAAATCTTCGGGGGCCCGGTGGTTCATTTTTGAGATACGTCTACGAAAAGAATATCTGTGAAAAAACACAAGGTTTAATTTAGCCAATTCAGATTGGCTCAAGATCACTGAGATAAGATCACTGAGATATGAGGTACCTCAGAAATCTCAGAAATATGAACGGTAATTCCTCAACGAGATTATATTTGTACATTTGTTGTAAATAAAGTTTAGTTAGTTAAATTAAAAAGACATTTAACAATAGTTGTTTATAATCCCTTAGGTTTTGTAAAGAATCATGATCTGCATTTTGTCACTTGGGTAAATGCGGCATAAATGAGGAATTTATGGCATTCATGGCTCATTCCCCTCAGCGGAAGAAACAAATAAAAGCAAATGTGCATTTTATTTAATATAATATATTTTATTTTAAACACATATATGAATATATATATATATATATTTATATCACGATAATTTCTTTGAAATATCTTCAAATTTTATTATCATTTCATTTTGTTTTACATAATTCGTTACATATTAAGGATTTTATTAAATAAAATAATTTTTGATATTTTTCTAGTATCTATACATATATGAACACACATTCACATGTTTCTTTTATTAAGAGAACAAGTACATAATAAGTGCAGTGCATCAAGGATTTCCCTCCGAAATAGTGAATGGAATGGAAAAACTATAAAAAAATTACATTTGAGAATGAGATAAAGCTTATTCCATACCACAAATAATTTTCTTATTGGGGTTATGAATAGTAAATGTTTTTGTTTTTAATTCAACCAAAATCCCTCTTATTATTAAAAACTTTTCAAAACCGTAGTTTAGGCTTCGCCTGTACCGATGAACCAACAGAAAACAAAATTTGACGGACATTTATATTTATTTAGGGATCACAGCAGTGCGAAACCAAATCATAAAAAATATTCCAAAACAAGTGCTGAATTCTGCGCAAGAAACTATTATGAGCTGAGTAAGAAATTATTTCGTCCCTTTATGGTAAAAAAAATCAATTACTCGCATTTTCGATTTCTTTTGAATCATAGTTTATGATATTCAGTTTTTATGTCTTAAAACTATTTTTTTAAGAAAAAAATATACAATGTTAAAATTTATTTCCGCTATGTTCTGGAAATAAATGAATTCATTGTTTTTGTTAAAATTTTCAAAAACCACACCGATTTTTTTCTTGTTTGCAGTTTATTTACTTAACCTCTTAATATCTTCGAATCCTCTTTTTCTGACTTGGTTTGTTTCAGCAGTGAACCCTCCATATTACAATCATCGTTTAATTATTTTGGAAGCGTCTACATAAGGTATTCAAGAAACAAGAAAATTATTGAACTCGATCTACAGGTAATTAGCGTTTCCACTAAAAAATCGACTATCTGGAAACTTAGCTTTATCGACAATTTTCTTTGATTTTGAGTTTGATTTTTTGTCGTTCTTGTTGAGTTGTAAGTCAACGTCCCTACTAAATGGACGTCGGTCTGGCTTGCCATTGACTTCCTTTTCCTAAAGTAAAACACAAACAGTAATTGAACATAATTCTTAATTTTGTAGATCTTCCTTCTTGTCCCTTTTAAGTTTTTTTTTATGGATTTCATACAAAGACTCATCACGTTTGTGTTTCTTTTTTAATTTATTTGCGATTTTCTTTTGTGGAGCATCACGTTGTGCCTGGAACTTTTTTCTGCTTTTGATTTAGTTGACTCTGTGACTTTCGATGAGGTTGGAACATTACTTGAATTAGGCGTTTTTGTCCAAGAAGATCTAAAAATATAGTTTTAAACATTTATATATTAATTATGTATACAAATTACTCTACCTATCACTAAAATCAGGACATTCCTTCGTGTGGAGTCCTTTTTAAGCTAGCCAAACCAGTTTTCAAACTGACATCAGGTAACTCTAACATTCACTCTTCGCGGGCATTAGATTCTTCCTTATTTGCATTTGGATCTAGCAGGACCAATTTCATTTCCAAAGCTCGCTCTTCGAGCTTTATTTGGGCAGTTGTCATTTTTGCAAATGACCTGCTATCTGTAGGAAGAGGACCAAATAGCTCTTCTCCATCTTCATCTTCACTTTTATGATCCGACTCATGTTCTGTTTGAATGATTATTCCATCAGGCAGATATGGTCCTATAATTGAAACTTTGTCCTTCTTATCCGCAGAAAAGTTTTCCTCGAAAAGATGCGGAGGTAAAGCCGGTCTAAATGATTCGTCTGTAATTTCTGTGTTTTTATCAACAGGCGCAGTCTTTGTTATCAAGATATTTTCAGGTATTTTCGAAATATTTCCAGCAAAACAATCACCTCTACAGCCGATGCTTCTGGCAATAAATGTAATATCACAGAACTTCGTGCTCTTAAAGAAGTTATTTATTTTATTCATGATGCCATGGAAATATTCAATGGATTTGCATGTTTCCTTGGATGGTGTTTTGGTTTTTAAGTTCAAGCTTGAGTTACGAAAAACGAATCACATTAGTTTCTCTTATAATTCCACTGTTTTTAAACACTATAGACCGGGTATTTATATATTTAACTCGCGAAATTTATTAAAGAAAATATGTTTTATTTTTTTCTCAAATTCGCGACGGAATTTTTCACAATAAAAAAAAGACAGTGACATTGGGTACGTTCAATAAAAAATCTGAAATTTCAGAATCTGAAAAATATATCAGAATAAAAATCTGAATCAGTCAAAAGCTATTGTGTCAAATTGCGTATTTACTTATTGAATTTGCATTGAAGCGAAATAAAATAGAACTTTATAATTCCTTAAATTGTTAATTTAGCATGAGCTTTGTAGATGAAATTTTATATAAAAAGATGAGCAGCAAGTTTGTTTCTTATCAAGGCTCTCCCAAACCAACGCGATTATTCGCCGCGACAAAAGAAAACAACAATACCAATACGTGGTTGTCAAACAAAACAACACGTTGTTGTTATGGTTTTCTATTGTCGCGGGGATTAATCGCGTTGGTTTGGGAGAGCCTTTATGCAGTAAATTTGTTTTAACTTCAATGAAAAATTGTTCCACAATAACACGATGGAGAATGATGGGAATACTTTTGTGAGACAAATCAACTAAACAATTAACAGAAAGTTCTTTTAATAAAATAAGTAAGTATTAATGTTTTATTATAAAAACTTATAAGCACAAATCAACCACTAACCATACCGAAAATCACCAAAAATCATAAGGTTCAACTTTAATGTGTAGCACTTCATCACTTTTTACACTTCCCCCACCACAAACAACTGTCATCTGAATTTTCAGATGAAATTTTCTTGTCTGAAATTTCAGTATAAACGTAACTAAAAGTCATCTAACTTTTTATGACAGCTGGCCTTCTGATTGAGAAATCTGAAATTTCAGATGTAAAACGTATTGGATTGAACGCGGCCATTGACAGTTTGGGAGAAGTGTCATATTTGTTTCGAATGTTTTCGAACAAGTTTTTGGTGAGAGCGCTCATAACTTATGAGTGGTCGGGACCACTCATAAGTCTTATGAGCGCTCATAAATATTCACTATTATTGCTTGGTGAATAGTTTTATGAGCCTCATAAGTTGTGAGCGCTGGGTGAATACCGCCCTAGTGTGTCAAGCACTTGTGCTGACAGCCACAATAACCTCTATTGTAAAGAATTTACTGAAAAATTACTGATTCCACTCCTAATAGAGCTCCGAACTTAAAAACCGAAACACATTCCAAGGAAACATGCAAATCCATTTGAATACTTGTTTCTATTGTAAAGAAACATGGCATCAAGAATAAAAAACATGGCTTCACATTAAAAATGTCTTTTTCTGTCTTCTCGTATAAGCTTGGTGAATAGGTTTATGAGCGTCATAAGTTGTGAGCGCTCGATGAATACCGCCCTTTAATAATGCCTTATGCTGGATTTACATGTATCTTCATGCAAGTTCTGCAAAAAATAAGGGATACAAAATATAAAATGCGTGTTTGTTGGATAGAGAGAGAAGAACAAAATGCAGAGATCTTGATTATAGGAACGCAGACGAAGATTATAACGAAGACGAACATGTTCATCTTCATGGTGGTGCTCTTTCACACATTCGATTTTTTGGTATCACTCTATCCCGCTCTACTTTTCTTGATGTTTGCAGATGAAGATACATGTAAATCCATCATTAATCACTATGAGCCTAATTACATAACCCAGGGGACGAATTGCGTCCTCCGTGAACGAGTAGCTCGTTCACGGAATGTTGGGATCGTGATTACGTGATCGTATGTTCGTTAACGTATAGCAAACGTAATTTGGTTCTACGTGAACGAGTGCGCGATCGTGTACGTTCACTCGATTTGTCATCCGTCAAGTCTGGCCTTAACGGAATTGTATTTAAATTGAATTAATTTTGGAAGAATGTGATTAAAAAGTTAACATTTGAATAAATAAGTATATTTTAGCATTTGATTAATATATTTACATAATAATTAATTAAATTGAATGAATAATTCAACAAGTTCAATTAAATATTGTCTTCTACTTGGCTGATTTATTTCAGTAGTATACAAAATTTGTATTATTAAAAGGGTTCATAATAATCAATATTGTGATTTTGTATTTATTCATTCAATGTTGACAGTTTCAAATTCGGAGTTTTGGATTTTCTCAGCTCCCTAAAAAAGGAGAAATTGGCTGAGTAAACTTGAGATTTTACATGAGAATTAAGTTTTTTAAAAATCCGCTTTTGCTTTCAATATGCAGAATACCTAAACTAATTTAAAACTACAATGTTTGGAGGAATTTAATTTTGGGAAACTGGTTTGGGAAGCAAGCGGGCGGTGCAAAATCGTATCGTCACCTCCTCGTGGTGCCCGCTGGATAGCCGATAGGTGAACTAACGACGAACGTTGGATCCATCGGATCCAGAGCTGTGACACCTGAGTTACCTTCTCAGGAAGTAGGAGCAAAAGACCAGATATCGCTCTGAAGAACCAGCTCCAACGATCTCAGTCATGCGCAGGCCTCACAAGCCGGCCATGAAAGGAAAAATTAAACCGTGATGAAAACACAAGTAATAGCCTCGGATGAACGGACTGATAATGTTGACAACCCCCCCCCGCAAACGAAAAACGGACAACGATTTACGTGTATGTACATGGAATGTGCGTACACTCAACCGGCCACGCAAAGCAGAGCAGCTTGCCGATGCCCTCGCCGAAATCAAAGCTGATGTGACAGCCCTCCAGGAAATGCGATGGAATGGACCAGGCAGTAGGAAGATTGAAGGCTGCGACTTCTACTATGGGAAGTGTTTACTTGATGGGAGGAATCGATTATTTGGATGTGGTTTTGCTGTCAGAGGAAAACTAAGGCAAAGAGTTGTAAGCTTTCGGGAAATAAACGAAAGATTGACGACAATCCGCATTAAGGCCAAATTCCACCACCTGAGCCTTATCAGCGCGCATGCCCCGACGGAAGAGAAGGATGACAATACTAAAGAAGAATTCTACGAGCTCCTCGCCAAAACCTATGAGCAGTTTCCCAAAAACGACGTAAAAATTCTCCTGGGAGATTTTAACGCCAAAATTGGAAAAGAAGGCATCTTTGGTAGGTCAATCGGAAGACATAGCCTGCACGACATCACGTCTGGAAACGGATTCAGGCTTATCGACTTCCTAGCCGAGAAAAACATGGTGTTGAGTAGCACTAGATTCCCTCGTCCGGATATCCACAAAGGAACTTGGCGGTCCCCCGATGATCGAATCTGCAACCAAATCGATCATGTTGCTATCGACGGAAGACACTCCTCTAGCATACTTGGAGTTCGTACGTACAGATCAGCCAACATCGACTCCGACCACTACCTAGTTGGTGGTAAACTGCGCGTGCGAATATCCATGGAAGCTCTTAGGCGAACAACAAACGCGAGGAGAAGATTCAACGTTGGAAGACTGCAGCATGAAGATACCGCCAATGCCTTTGCCGACCGAGTATCCCTAGAGCTTGCGAGAAACCCTACAACGGATGAGATGTGTCCGGAGACCCACTGGCAGCTTTGCAAACAATCCATCAGGAATGCTGCAGAAGAGGTACTCGGGTTCTCACAGCCGCCACCGAGGAACCCCTGGTTTGACTCCGAATGTGCTCAGGCAAACAAAGCTAAAACGGAGGCATACAGATTGTGGCAGCAAAGGAGGACACGACTTTCCCGTCAGCTCTACGTCGACAAGAGAAGGGAGGAGAACCGCTTGCTCAGAAGAAAGAAGAAGGCCCATGAGCAGCGTGAAGTCGAGGAGATCAGGGATGTTTTAACAGAAAACAGGTGCGAAGCTTTTATAGAAGAGTCAAAAAGAAAACAACGGGATTCACTAGCCGCCCTGGAGTCTGTAAAGATAAGGAGGGAAACACCGTAGTCGAGACGCAGTCAATGCTAAAAATCTGGAGAGATCATTTCAACCAGCTGCTTAATGGCGATGAAGTCAACGATTCCGCCAACGAGCAGCCACGTGAAGTCCATTTGGTTGACGATCTGGAATTCCGCCCACCCGACCAGAGTGAGATCAAATTAGCCATCACCAGGCTGAAGTCGAACAAAGCGGCCGGTGATGACGGGCTGCAGGCGGAGCTTTTTAAGTACGCTGGAGCTGATCTGGTAAGGAGCATGCACCAACTCGTAACCAAAATTTGGTCGGAAGAAAGCATGCCCGACGAGTGGAACTTAAGCACCATCTGCCCGATCCATAAAAAAGGTGACCGCCTTCTCTGCGCCAACTACAGAGGCATTAGCCTTTTAAACATCGCCTACAAGATCCTGTCAAGCGTATTATGTGAACGCCTGAAGCCATTTACTGACGAACTAATTGGCCCCTACCAGTGTGGCTTCAGGCCTGGAAAATCTACCATCGACCAAATCTTCACTCTACGCCAAATCCTGGAGAAGACCCAAGAATACAACATCGACACACACCATCTTTTCATCGATTTTAAGGCAGCCTATGACAGTGTAGACAGGAACGAATTATACCGTGCCATGTCGAGTTTTGATATCCCTGCCAAACTGATACGACTTATCAGGATGATGTTGGAGAATGCTCGTTGCTGCGTCAAAATTGGAAGAGACTCGACCGAAACCTTCGAAACCACCAGAGGACTTCGACAAGGCGATGCGCTGTCATGTAGCTGCTTCAATATTGTTCTTGAAAGAGTGGTGCGCAACACCAACGTCAATACAAATGGTACCATCTTTCAAAAATCCACACAATATCTTGGATATGCAGATGACTTCGACATTATGGGAAGAACCAAACGAGCAGTGGCGGGTGCCTTCTCTAGTATCGAGTCTGAGGCGAACAAAATGGGTCTTGTCATTAACGAGGACAAAACGAAGTATTTACTATCATCAAATAGAGTCGACTCACACCGCAGACTTGGTCAAAATGTGACAATTGATAGGTATAACTTCGAGGTGGTAAACGAATTTATCTACCTGGGCACTGCTGTTAACTCTGCAAATGACATCAGCGCTGAGATTAAACGTAGAATCACCCTTGCTAATCGCTGTTTTTTTGGCCTAAGCAAGCAGTTGAGGAATAAGGCCCTATCGCGAAGTACCAAAGAGACACTCTACAAAACCTTAATCATCCCAGTCTTGCTGTATGGTGCAGAAGCATGGACCCTCTCCCAGGCGGATGAAGGATCTCTTGGTATCTTCGAGAGGAAGGTTCTGCGTACGATCTATGGTCCGGTTTGTGTCGACAGGCAAAACAACATCTGGCGGAGGCGATATAACCATGAGCTATACGAGCTGTACAACGACTTGCCACTGGTCAAAAAAATGCGTGTTCAACGGTTAAGATGGCTAGGACATGTTGAGCGAATGAACATCGAAGCTCCAGCCCGTAAGGTACTCAACGCCAAGCCTGAGGGAACAAGAAGCAGAGGCAGACCTCATCTCCGGTGGAGTGATCAAGTTGAGGCCGATGCACGTCAACTTGGTATTCGAAACTGGAGGCAGCAAGCTAGAGATCGAGTTAGCTGGCGAAAGTTATTACTTGAGGCCCAGGAGCACAATGCGCTGTAGCGCCAACCAAAGTAAGTAAAGTAAGGTTTGGGAAGCGAAGATTTTTTTATTTTTGAAAGAAAAATTATAAGATGCTCTCGATTAAACACATTTGAGTATTATTTTTTGATTAACTATTTTAAATTCAAATTAACAATTATTTTGAATAAACTTTTAAAAGGACAAATGTAAATATTCAACTCCCGAGCTAGGAATTACGGTAGTACTTGTCCCTCGATTTTGTAGTTTGGAGTTTTCAGCATGTTGTACCTACAATTTTTTCAACTAAATTTATTTTCTCTTTCACCGAACTTAAAAAAATCAATTTCGCATCTATTTTTAATTATTGTTGTATTTTTTGTATTCTTATTTAAACAAAACAATCAAAATGACATAATATGGGTGCGTTCAGAACTTGATTTGTTACAATTTTGCACATGAATCTACTACACTGATTTTTTTCATTTTATAAACTACGCTCCGTCAGCAAACGTAGGTCACGATCCCAATACGTTCACTCGATTGACGGCTGACGTAATTTTTATTTGCTCGATCGCTCATCCGTTCACGGAGGATGCGATTCGGCCCCAGTTTTTCGGTTGTTTCGTCTCACTGGGAAATTTCCGAGCAACTTCCTGCAACTTTTCGGAATTTTCCAAAATTTTTGCCAAATGAGAGGCTTTTAACCCGAAAAACAAGTTTTATTTTCACATTAAACGAATTTTGTACCGTCACTAATCCAAAATAACAGGTCAATTTAACATTTCAATTTAAAATATTGAACACAAAAGTTGCTCGGAAATTGCCTAATGAGCGATGGCAAGCAAGTCTGAGCAACTTTTAGTTGGGCAACAAAAAGTTGCGCAACTAAAAGTTGCCTATTGGGCGATGGGCCTAAAGCCTACCTTACAACATTTTTCGTGAATTTATTTACGCCTATTAAAACCTTATATCTTATAGACCTTGGCCAAACCTACAATACCCAACCAAATGTGTTTTTGTTTTAGTTGTACACGACGATTTTTGTACTAATGCGACGGTGCAAGCTGCCAACTCCACTATGACTTTGTATTTTATCTCGCTCCCACTTTTACCTATCTACCCAAACCAAACCCATGCACAATAATTGTGTTGCATTGTTTTTATTTTTTATTTTTTCTTTCTCTTTTAAGTAGGTGTATTTGGTGATGATTCTCTGCTGAAGCTCATCCGTGGACGATGAACAACCACCTCATTGAGTTTTTTTTACAAATATTCTCTCTCGCTTGCTTCTCACTCCCTCTTAATACAAATTTTTCTTTTGTTAATTAAACTTATTTGCGGTTTAATAATTTAATTAATTTGTATTTTGTGCACTTCTGTGGCACAAAACCTTTCAAACGGTATATAATTTATATGCCTTCGACTTTTCTAGACCGCGTAAATTGTACCACAAAATTAGTGTTTGCCGTTTTATAATTAATTAATTTGTATTTTGTGCACTTCTGTGGCACAAAACCTTTCAAACGGTATATAATTTATATGCCTTCGACTTTTCTAGACCGCGTAAATTGTACCACAAAATTAGTGTTTGCCGTTTTATAATATGATGATGATGATTTTTTTTGTTAAGAATTAGGGTATGATGATTAAATTTTTTTTATGTAATGAGTTTGATTAGGAAGTTTTTAACGAATTAGGTTATAATAAAAATAATTATTTTCTTATTATATATGCGTATATATATTAAAAATATATACATTATATCTATACTTTAAATATTATAAATGAAAGAAACGGTCACTCACTGACTCATTCATTCATTTGACTTATCATTGTACAGCTTACCTATACTGTAAATGATATAAATATATAATAAATTTTAGTGAAAAGTGCACTAAGACGAGACTTTTTGAAATTCCAATCTTAAGTTGCATTCCCCCCTTAAACAATTCAACCGTAATACTCGCGCTTCGAGGAAGGCCCATCAGTTTACCCTTGAGCCCAATTTCGGGCGTACTTTCAAATACAGATTTTCGTTCTTTAGCCGTACTACGCGAATGTGGAATGCTCTTCCAAGCTCTGTTTTTCCCTCTCATTTTGATATTCAGAAATTCAAGATCAGTACGACATCTCCTTTTAAATCCCCTCCTCCATACCTAATGCTCGCACTGTGTCTCTGACATATTAAGGGTACCGAGAAACCCCTTGTGTGCGCGCAAATTATAAAAAAAAAGTAGGGTAAAATAGGGGTTTTTCCGATTCAAGGTCGAGAAACTATTTTCTAAACGGGAAGGGTACCAGTGTTCATTTTAATTTTAGACGATAAATATTTTTCAATACAAGAAAGATGTAGAAAAAAAAATTTCTATAAAATCGACGAAGCGAGTTATAAAATGTTGAAAGTTGAATTTTGAAAAATAGACGTTTGACAAATAATTCGCCAAAAATCGAGGGTTTCAGTTAAGGACATAGGTTTTATACTATTAGAAAGGTAATGAAACCAAAAATTATCTTTATTCCAGGAATTTTCAATGGGAATTTTTTTTTACGTACTTTTTGATTTTTGAAAAACACAATTTTTTTTGCCCATTTTTTTGTGGTTTTTGATTTTTTATATTTTTTGGGGTGATTCTAATAATCTGAATCTTCTACACCTGATGGACACTATTGATTTATAATTATTTTAAAAATTTTAAATTTTTTCAGCACCCCCACCTCGAGATATTTACAAAATTAATGCCTTTTTAAGTCCTCACAACTTTTTACTGGGGGGAAAGGCCTAATCGAAAAAATTTTCGGTTTGGCAAAACATGATACAAAATTTCAAAAAAAATATACTACAAAGTTATAGCCCTAACCCTAATCTAAGAAAATAACAGTATTCATATAGGTGTAAATTTAACAGGATATATAGATAGAATATATTTTAATTATAAAAACGAAATAAAATCATCGATTTGGCTATTTTATTAAGCTAATAACTTCGCTAATAATGATTGGATCTTCTTGAAGTAACTAAATATTGAAAGAATATGCCAAGCTATATTTCTGTACAAAAATTATTTCAAAATCATAAAAAAAGTCATACTTAAAAGCTGATTTAGTCTGAAATCAATTCGATTCTTATCATTTTAAAGTCAAAAGTTGAAGAAAAATTTCAGATTTGAGAAAAATTATTACCATATCTATATTAATTTAAAAATCTTTTTCTACAATAATGCTGAACAATGTTTTAATGTTAATTCAACAGGGAGGCACTAAAATTAATTTTATGGGATTTTAGCTATTTTAATTAAAAAATGCAATAGACATGTCTTAATAAATTATTTTTTTTCTTTCAAAATACTTAACGGATATTTGAAGTTTAAGATCATAACTTTAAATATCCTTTAAGTATGTTGGAAGAAAAAAAAATAATTTATACTGTCATTAAAATGGATATAAAATGCATAGAAATTTTTTTTATATAACTGAATTAAAAGTTTGAAAAAAAATGTAAAAACAAATCGAGTTAGTGTTTTTTTTAATCTACTTAATTGATTAAAAAAAATTAAAATGGTGTACAGGGTGATCGGTAAAAGATGCACCAAACTGCTGGATCGAGTTGGTTGAGTTAAGACAAGGTAGGGTAGGTAAAACATATTTGTTTTTTTTTTTATTTGGTATAGGTAATCCTTTTTATTTGGGTAACAGGTAGACATGCAGGTCAATTTTGTTAAATTAAACACATTCCTCTATAAAAAAGGTTTATTTTTTTTTTAGTATTTGCTCAAAACTAGATGGTATGCAATAAAAAATAAAAAATGGGTTATCCACTAATTTAATAATTGACTTGAGCAGATCAAACTTGGGAAAACCAAAAAAAGTGTTTTTCTTGGAAAAAAGTACTTTTTATTTTTTTTTTCAATTTCTCAAAAACTGAGATACATTTTAACATCTGGTTTTCAGTTTTTTATTGAACATTAATAAGAGCATTGAATTTTGAAAACAAAAATTATACTTAATTACATAAAATTTTGAAAAAAAAATTAGTTTGAAACTTTTTTTTAAATTTTTTTTTCAAAATTTCGAGTTTGGAAAAATAAAATTTTTCAAAAATTATTCACTAACACAATTTAATTTAAGATGAAAATCAAAGAAGAGATTTCTGTTTTTCAAAAAAAGGTATAGCATGGCATTTAAAATTGTACCGTTGTTTTTAAATATTTTTTTTTCTGTTTTAAGTAAATTTTTTAGAAAATAGACCCTCCTGCCTAAACGGGAGAAATAGACCCCCCCCTCCCATACGATTTTTTTCTTATCTTAACCCAATCTACTCGCTCCAGCAGATTGGTGCATCTTATACCGATCACCCTGTATAAGTGTATATACGTAATATTGATTGTAGAATAAAAGAATTAACAAAATATTATTGGTTGATATTTTCTTTAAATATTATGTGGAATATAATGAAACCATTTATTCAATATGAGAGCTGAGATTAAATATTTTTTGAATTAAATTTATTTAAAACTGGCTTTTTCGCCACAGCCAGCGCTTGCTTAAGAACATTTCGTCCTTTCTTATGTTTATAGTACAGTACCTAACCCATCAAAATTTATTTGGAACAAAATCTTATAATATTTTCAGGATCGGAATAAGGTTTGAAAAGTTCTGGTTTTTTTTATGTTTTAAGTACCTATGAATGCATTAGCTAAGTTCATAAATTAACGCGAAGTGAAATTTTAAATAAAAAGTTACTTTTTCCCTGCGCTTCGGCATTAAAAAATAAAATGCACGACTGGGTCGCAGGGGACTTGCTCTTGTAGCAAAAGGTTCTTCGAATTTTAAAGATTGAGTGTAATATGAAACACATAGTTAATATTTATGTGTAGGTATATGTATTTATCCATTTAATAAATTGAAGAATGGAAATTTGAATATGGAAAAAAGCATGAAACAAGTTCTTTAAATTTATAAAACATGTACTTAAAATGTTTTAATCTCAGAATGAAGAACGCCATCTCGATTCATGAAAAAATATGAATGTATGCAGAAAAAAAATTTTAAATTCGTTGGAGCGGTTTTCTTAAATAAATAATTTTATAAATATAAAATTTGTTAAAATTTTTTAGAAAAAAAATTTGGTATGCCATTTTTCAGAATATAATAAAATTCAACTGAAACCGAAATTTCAAAAAAATTCATAAACTAGTTTTCAAAAAAAATGATTTTTCAAAAAAAAAAAACTGCTAATAATTTTTGAAATTTTTCGTGTCGCATATATTAAGAGCAAACAGACTTCCCTTGATTGCACAACTCATAAGTTTTTCGAAGATTTTTAATTGGTAATTTTCTTATAAAAAGTAACGTCGGGTGTCGAGTTTCAAAGAGAACCAATGGGAAGTTATCAGTGTGGGTCAAACCCAGCCTCTTTTTTATTCTAAATGTACACTATTCCGACACTATTTTTTAGTGTATGTACCTACATTAGGAAAAACTACATACATTGATATATATAAAGATTAAAGTTAATTTGATATATATAAAGAATACAGATACTTATACAAATTTTACAATAGTAGTTCAGAGAGAATAGTTAGTGACATTGGTATTTTATAAAAATAGAGGTAATGCCACTTCGAAGTAAAAAATTCATTGTGAGGTGTACAATTTTATGAAAATATACGTTTAAAAATGCAAGTTAAAAAAAGATTGAAAATTGATATGTGAAAGAAAATCAAAGTGTCTTTTAGAAATTCATATTCATTTCTATTATAAAAATAAACTAAACAATGTGGCTCAACAAAACTTCAATTTCATCATGGTTGAAATCAAGAAGCCAGAGTTTTACTTTTTTCAAAAACGAGAATAGAGTTGTTATGGCTCGTATGCTAGCAGGGAGGCGATTAAACAGTTTACGGGATACAACATGATAAGAATTTCTAAAACTTGTAGTACGAAAGGTAGGAACTGCAACTAAGGATTGGTAATTACTGCGTAAATAATATGCTTCAGATATTGGACTCTGCAAGTACCCATCTCTCATAAAAAACAATCATAATACCCAAGTATTTAACACAGTTAACGTTTTCAATTTTGAAGCATTTGTCGTCGCAAGTAATATTAGAATTAAAACAAACATATGTATTTTGAATAGAACCCATATAAAGATTAAACCTTGCACAACTAGATGAATGAAAAATAACATCAATATCTGTAGTCTCATTAGAATTGAGGGACAAAAAACATAAGTTTTGTCTTACTGCTTACTATAAGTTTATGTTCATGAAACCAAACTCTCAAAAGGTGCACATCATGATTTAAATCAGCCACTAAGTTTTCAGAACTGTACGCGATTCCCAAATCATCTGCAAAAGCCCTTACTTCTCCAAAAAGTGGTTGTTAAAAAACAGAATTAATATAAATTAAAAAAAGGATCGGCCCAAGAACCGACCCCTGAGGAACTCTTAGATTGATTATCCTGGAGTTACTCAAATTGCTGTCGATTTTGACCTTTTGCTCCCTGTTTTTCAGATAGGATACAAACCAGTCATATATAATCCACGGAAGCCCGCATAATATAGTTTATTTAACAGAATATTGTGATCTACCATATCAAAGGCTTTCGTTATATCTACAAAAAGTCCGCTACAAAACCTTTGATCATCCAATCCTTTATAAACAAAGGAGCAAAAGTCCAATAGAGCATCTTCAGTTGAGAGCCGAGTCCTAAACCCAAACTGTTTCGAACTTAAAAAAATGATTTTTTTGAGAAACTTTAAAACCCTGCATTTAATTATTTTTTCAAATATTTTGGATAAAGAAGGCAACAACGAAATTGGTCTATAATTATTTCTGTCTTTTTTGCTCCCTTTTTTAAAAAGAGGTATTACAATGGCATATTTAAGTTCATCTGGAAAGATACCAGAGAAAATACTCAAACTAAAAAGATATGCCAAAATATCAACAATGTTCGATGCAATTTTTTTTAATACAATGTTAGAAATACCATCATTACCGTAGGAGCTAGAGTTGTTCAGATCATTAATATCTCAAAGTCAGTGATTGATTCAAAACAAAAACTATTTATTTGAAAAGTAGAGCTAACTATAGAACTGGACCCATTGAAAGAATAACATTGATGTGAATTGTCACTCGAAAACGGCTCCTGTCCAACTGAAATATAGAATTCATTGAATGCGTTAGCTACTGCTGTAGGCTCAGAAATAATTTCGTCACCGTTGTTCAATGTTATCGAATGTTTTTGATCGCTTACATTTCGAGTAATAATACTATTTACCACTTTCCATTCTTTTTTTAAGTTTCCTTGAGACATTCTTATCTGATTATGATAATAATTATTATCCCTACATATTCGGATTTCCTTGTTAATTTTACGACTAATTTGACTATAGCGATTTTTTAAACTCGAATTTTGTGGGTGTTTATTACATTTAATTCGAAGTCTATGTTTCTGTTTAATTTTTTTGAGAAAAAAACGGCTTAATCCGTTTTTCAGACTTACTGAGCACAATGGTGTAACTAGAAGTGGCAATCTAGACGCTAGAATAGGTTCAAGTCAAATTAGTCTTGCAAATATTTACCCCCTTTTACTATCTTCAGAGATCCTTGAAACCCGCTCTTCTAAAGACACTATTACAAACAAAAATGGTCGTTTATTCTTAGATTTATGCCAAACCTATGATCTTTATATTCTTAACGGTTGCTGTAAACATGACATCGGTGGGGAGTTTACCTTTATAGGTGGAGCGGGAAAATCTGTTATTGACTTTTGTGCCGTATCAGCGGAATGGAGGAATCTCATTACAACTTTTAAAGTTGACCATCAGATTTTCTCCGATCATATGCCTTTGGTAGTACAGTGTACGTTAGATAACCCTTCAGGTTTAAACTATTATGAAATAACCCTTCCACCCAAAATTACATGGAAAGAAAACCAAAAAGAAAACTATCAAACGAAAATCTCGAATGAGCTTCGGAATAAAAACGATATTTGTTTAGACTCTGATACAAGAACAGAATTAGAATTTCTAGTTAATTGTGTAAAAGCTGCCACTACTACCCTGAGACACAAAATAAAAACTGATAACTTCAAACAAAAATGGTTTGATAAAGATTGCTTAACTGCAAGAAATGTATCTTTCGCCCTTTTGAAGAAAGTCAAACGCCAAACAAATTTAAATGAAACCATTACTAAACAATATATCACTGCAAACAAATCTTACAAAAATCTGTGTAAATCCAAACGCCACGAATATTATAAATCAGTAGCGTTTGAGCTCTCAAATATTAAAGATAGTAAAAGTTTTTTGAACAATATCAAACAAATCAGAGGATCTAGGTTAATCTGCGGATCAAATTTGAAGGCATCTAGCCTTGCTGAATATTTCAAAAACTTACTTAACCCGGAACCAATTTCAGTTATGTTCTCCTATGCGGAACCATTAATAAAAGATCAAACACTTGATGCCAAAATAACAATAATAGAAATAAAAACTGCACTTTATAATGCGGCAAACAATAAAGCACCAGGCGCCGATAGAATTGGAAATGAGTTTTACAAAAATGCACCTTTAGACTTTTTACATAAACTTCTTCACCTTTTTAATAACATCTTTGATACCGGAAAGGTTCCTCAAGCTTTTCAAGACTCATTGGTCTATCCAATACACAAAAAAAGGCGATCTAAATCTAGCAAGTAACTACAGAGGGATATCTTTTATGAACTCTATAGCGAAACTATTTGCATCTATCCTTCTAAGTCGTATTAACGTGTGGGTAACTAATAATGAAGTACTGAGCGAATACCAATCCGGTTTTTGCAAAGGATACTCCACAGTTGATAATATTTTCACCCTAACCTCAATTTCTCAGTATTTTCTTAGGCAAAACAGAAATTTGTACATGTTTTTCGTGGACTTTAAAGCTGCCTTCGATTCGATAGACCGACAAGCTTTATTTTACAAACTATCACAGAAAGGAATGTCGACTAAGTTACTTATGGTCCTGAGAAATATGTACAAAAACACTCGTTCTGCGGTATGGGATGGGAAAAATATGTCCGAATGGTTTGAGACAACTTTTGGCGTTAAGCAGGGTTGCCTTTTAAGTGCAATGCTTTTTGCTATATTTCTTGACGATATTGCAATATATTTACCAGCTGGAATAAGATTTGCAGGTTTAAACGTAAAAGTTCTTATGTATGCAGATGACATCGTGCTACTAGCAGAATCACCACAAAGCTTACAACTTATGATAAATAAGCTGGTAGTTTTTGTAAAGTATGGAATTTAACGGTTAACCTTGAAAAATCAAAAGTAATGATAGTAAGAAAAACACAATCAAAACTTAAAACAAATGAAAAGTGGTTCTTTAATAGTGAGGTTAAAGAAATAGTGACGGAATACAAATACCTTGGTATCATTTTAAAACCCAATATGAAATTTTCCGAACATCTCGAAAAAAAACTCAACGCTGCAAAAATCATGATTAACGCATCATGGAAAGAAGTTATTAACCGCAAGGAAGTTCCCACCTCAGCCAAATATAAAATCTTTGATGCAGTGATGCGTTCCGTTATGTGCTATAGTTGCCAATCGTGGGGATACCAGTCATATGAACAAGTAGAAAAACTCCAACGCTACTTTCTTAAAAGACTCTTCTTTTTACCATCCAACACACCTAACTATGTTCTACTACTGGAAACAGGTCTACCGACACTTTTTATTCATACACTTAAACTTCATCTCGATTACATTCTGAAGGTACTTGCATATCCACCTAATAGAATTCAACTGACAATCGCTAAATATGTTATTGATAACAGAGTGGAGTGGTTTAGAGAATGGGAACTTTGGTCAATGAAGTGCGATATCGAACTGAATGTTCAATATACAAATCTAATTTTGCTAAAAGAACAACTTTATGGGCTATTGCAGGCTGTAGATGCCTTCCAGCGGAAAGAACACTTGCATAAAATGTCATCTTCAATCAACAGAGTTATTTACCCCGATTTAAAACACGATCTTACTAATAACAATTTTAGTGATATATACAGTATAAGGGCTATTTTCCTTATTTGTAAAGCGAGAAGTGAGCAACTAAACTTAAACGGTTCACCCTACAACAGTTCCCCCATAAGCCACTGCACCCTTTGTAATTTAAAATCAAAAGAAGATATCTTTCATTTCTTGTCAATTTGCCCAATTTATAAAGAATTAAGATTACAATACATTGGAAAATAAAGAATTAAGATTACAATACATTGGAAAATCAACACTAACAATGGAGCAAACTATAACAATTTTAAATGGTGAAAACTGGAGTAATTTGATCTTCTTCCAATCACGTACAGGGGTATGATTATATCCGAATACCGTTAATACATATATACATATATCATGTTTTTTCCGTATTATTATTTTTTATAATATGCTTATATCAATTTTTCACTCAACATATTCATTTTTTTATAACGAAACTAAAAGACTCTTATTAAATAAATAGCTTTTAGGTATATCCAATTTCATTTACTTTTTCCTTGAGTTAATTTTGTTTTTTGTTTTAGCTAAACTGAAAGCTCTAATGACATTTTTAGTATTTTGATTTGTACAAGATCTTGTAAAATTGAATTGTATTTGTTCTTTTACATTTAATTATAGTATAATTTCTCTTACATTAATATTTTGAAACATAAGTCAATCTGGCAGACGGCAATGCCACCGCCAAAACACTTTTTATTACTTTATATACAATCCAAATGTAATTAAAGTTAATGTAATTATGAATTTTTGTAATAAAAACCATCTATCTATCATCTATCATACCTATCTATCAAAAGAAATTTTCGAAAATTAAAAAAAAAACGAGCGCTTTCTTAGTCTACTGTTACACGATGACTCTTTTCAAAAGTAATGAGTGCGAAAGAGAAAAAGAATGAGATGGAAAATCTTTGAACCGGAGAGTCGTGGGCCAAATTTTCGGCGACTTTTTTTGACGTTTTCCTTTTCTCTTGTTCGTTATTTTACCATGTCGCTTCATTTCTGTTCATTTCTTGTCGAGGGCTCATGTATACTTGTATGGTGCGGAGACAAAGAGCATTAACACGGACAACAAAACTAAAAGAGAACTGTCAAATTTGAGTCATGAATCGAGAGTCAACGTGTAATAGCACGCGACTCACAGAATAATTTTTAAAGAGGAATTCGAAAAAAGAGTCATGACTCTTGAGTCAACGTGTAATAGCTGACTTACAATTTCAAAACTATTTTCTGTTTCATTATGTATACATACATGAATACATGTATACCTATTTACAAAATAATCGATCACTGACCATTAAAAGAATAAGTCTTTGCAAAAAAAATAAAATCTACTTACATTTACTATATACAGTGGCGAGCAAAACTGGATACATAATTTAACTTTTCCTGGTTTTTCTTAAATAAAACAACTTACACTAAATCAAATAGATTTAAAGTTTAAAATTAAATTTTCTTTTTATTTTTTTAAGAAATGATAACAAAAAAAGCAAAAAAAAAAAGCTGAAGAAAAAACAAAAGTCTTAATTCTCCAAAAATGTGTAAAAACTGAAAATATCAACTTTTGCACGTTATGGAAATTATCCATTTTAGGCAATATTAATATTTGGTCCATAATCCTTTATTCTTTATAACACTTTTTACTCGCTTTGTCATACTTTCTACCAATTTCTGAATTATTTCATTAGGAATATTTGCCCATTCAGCCTTCACTCTCCCCCAAAGCTCTTCCATATTGGTTGGTGCTATATCGTGCTCTGCCATCTTCCTTTTTACGATAGCCCATACATTTTCTATCGGATTTAAATCTGGGCTTTGAGCTGGCCATTTCAGTGTTTGAAAAACTTGACGGTCGAGCCAGTTTCGTACAATTTTGGAAGTGTGCTTGAGGTCCCCGTCTTGTTGGAAAATTATTTGCCCATTCAGCCTTCACTCTCCCCCACAGCTCTTCCATATTGTTTGGTGCTCTATCGTGCTCTGCCATCTTCCTTTTTACGATAGCCCATAAATTTTCTATCGGATTTAAATCTGGGCTTTGAGCTGGCCATTTCATTGTTTGAAAAACTTGACGGTCGAGCCAGTTTCGTACAATTTTGGAAGTGTGCTTGAGGTCCCCATCTTGTTGGAAAATTATTTGCCCATTCAGCCTTCACTCTCCCCCACAGCTCTTCCATATTGTTTGGTGCTCTATCGTGCTCTGCCATCTTCCTTTTTACGATAGCCCATAAATTTTCTATCGGATTTAAATCTGGGCTTTGAGCTGGCCATTTCATTGTTTGAAAAATTTGACGGTCGAGTCCGTTTCGTACAATTTTGGAAGTGTGCTTGAGGTCCCCATCTTGTTGGAAAATGATTTCCTCTGCTGAATACGCACTATCTTCGATGAATCTGGGTAGATTGGTTTGTAATATATGGAGATAATCTTCTTTTCGCATTATCCCATTGATTTTAACTAATGGCACAACATGCCACCAAGTAAAACAACCCCAGACCATAAGGCTTCCTCCACCATGTTTTACTGTCTGCCTGACTTGTTGCTTTTGAATATTTTCGTGGGGCCGGTGCCAAAAGTACTCCTTTCCATCAGACTGAAAATGATTTATTTTTGTTTCATCGGACCAAATAACTCGTTTCCAGTCATCAACATTCCAGTTCTTATGTTCTTTACAGAACTTAAGTCTAGCTTTGATGTTCTTATCTGATAAAGCCGGTTTTTTTTTGTTTTACTGCCGATACTAAGCCGATCTTCCGAAGCTCTCTTCGGGCTGTCCACTCACTGACGTCCTTATGGATAGCTTTTGCTGCTGCCTTGGGGGTCCTTGTATCCTTTTTTTTCATCAGGCGCTCCATTAAGCGCGCACCTCCATCGGTTAAAAGTCGTGGCCGACCTCCGGCGTTTTGAGCACACTTTATATTTTTTCGTTTCCTGACTGTAAGTACGGTGCAGTGGCAAATATTAAGAGATTTTGCAATTTGTCGTGCGCTATGACCATTTTTACTCATCGAAACGATACTGTTTTCGGTATCAATTGTAATTTTTCGCATTTTTCTTTGTTTTCCGTTTTGTTAAAAAATTATAAGAGATAGCCCAAAAAATTAACAAATTAAGCAAATCGCACAAAGTACGATAAGAGAAACGAATCTGAATGGTAAACAAGAAGAAAATAAAACATAAACTCAAAAGGGCAAAAGAGGATAAATGGGGTTATTGCATAATTAGGGAGAATTAAGAGTTTGTTTTTATTTTCATTTGTTTTTTTTTGTTATCATTCCTTAAATGATTAATTAATTTTTAAATGTAAATGTATTTGATTTAGGAAGAGTTGTTTTATTTACAAAAAAACTATGAAATATAAAATTATGTATCCAGTTTTGCTCGCCACTGTATATACAAACCTTTTCAGTTTTCCATGCCAATACACTTGACCCGCACCAATTTAATCGGAGAATAAATACCTACATATGAAAAAAATTCTTACCTCCAAACCATAGAGTACCTATATTATTTAGGGAACCGACTTAAGGTGGTTTTTCTCTTCCACCCTACAAGCTCTACTGATTTTGTATGGGCTAGTTGTCCCGTGCATTTTAAATGGAACTTCAACCACAATATGTATACAGTTTGCCCTATATTCTGAGCATGCATTAGTGGTTATGTGCATTTGAAGTGTAAAATAAGAGAGCTTTCTCTTAATCAAATAAAATAAAATTTGCGGGTGTTTCAGGCAAGAGGGGTACGAGTCGGTTCTCTAGATAATATAGGTACTCTATGCTCCAAACCATAGAGTACCTATATTATCTAGAGAACCGACTTGGGTTCGTTCTCTTTCACCCTACAAGCTACAAGTGTAGTGAGAGAATGGGACCATTTTGTCGACTATTTGTTCAGGGGTCACGTGCATTTTAAATGGGAGCCCAGCTGCCATTGCTGTAACAAAGAGTATACACGTTTTGCTCCACTATGAAGGGTTCCTGCGCTCAGATATTTTAAATAAGAACACCGTAAATTCAAAAATTAAAATTTAAAAACAAAATTTCAATAAAAGTACTTTAAACAACTGTTTAATTGACCGAAACAAATTTGTTTAGTGTTGTCTTGCTTTTAGCATTTAAATCTAGTAATATCCATGTTGAAAACGCGACTCTATAAAAAAAAATAACTGAGCTAATGCGGCCATTTTGTGTTTGAATCCACGAATCACACTGATTCAAGAACAGGAAAAAAAGAGTAAAATAAGAGTATTTTCTCTTATACTACGTTTTCACCGAGCACTAAACCGAGATTTAGGTAGATTTACCACAAATCTCCTCACAAATCCCGTGATTTACCATACAAATTTAAATCTCCTCAAACCAAGATTTAAAATAAATCTCATTTAAATCTTCATAGGTAAAATTCGAACAGACCTATTCCCCTATTCAGCGCAATACAAGCTGCGGGAAACCATCTTTTTTTTATCGTTTGACACAAGGCAAACTTGCCATCTCACTTCCACTTCATAAAAAAAATGACCCATCATCTGCATTTTGAAAGGTTCTGTCAAAATTAATCTATTTTTTAATCTTTTTTTCTGGTGAAAACACTGTTTGGGATTTATGAAATCTAAACGAGATTAACTTGCGGTGAAAACGCAGTATTACTCATCTCAAATACATTTTGCGGGTGTCTTAGGCAAGAGGGGTACGAGTCGGTTCTTTAGATAATATATAGGTACTCTATGAACATCACGATTGAAATTTTTGAGGCAGACGGATGGAAAATAATGAAATTTTTTTCAGATAATCTGCCATCTTTTGTGTAAAGATGGTATATATATATGTATATACAAACAAATCACCCCAAAATTTATTATATACCATAAAACCCATTTTTTCGCTTTTCTCTTAAATGTTTACTCTACGAGAATTTTTTCCGAATGAAAAAATTAACTAGGCTTGACCAACATCTGTTCACAAATTCCAAATAAAATTTCTTTACACTTAGTTTTCGTACAATTTGAACAAAAATAATGTGCAGTATTTTTAATTCCTTATGGCTAGTATAAAATTTCGAAAGAAAATAAAAGAAAACTATTCCAAAAATTAAAATCAGTAAAAAAAAAACAATAAAATTGATAAAAACATATTTTCAAAATTGAAAACAATTCTAAATCAAAAGGACCAAAAGTAAACAAAAGATCCACACAGTGAAAACATTGGTTTTCAGCTATGTTTGACAGATTAACTATTTCAACTACTCATATCATGAAGATGAATTGAAAAATGTAACAAAAAGTTACTTTCTGAAACTTTTACTTTGAATTTAGGAACCACTTAATGACGTCATAAAGTTAACTCGAAGCAACTTGTTGAAAAAAAAGAAACAACCGAAGTTAACTATAGTTAACTTTGGTTAGAAAAAGAACGCACCACTCACAGAGCAAAATATAAAAAAAAATTGAAATGCACAGCCGGTTGATCGACGGTCGTAAAATGTATGTGAAAAAAAAAATTAAATATGTAAAATACAATCTTTAGATTTGAAAAAAAGCTATAGCATACAACTTAAGTGTTGGCGTTAGTTGTAATTATTTGTATGCTATTCTAAGTCAATGAAAAAATAGACTGCACGGAGATAAAGACCTTCTTTTTCCCCTTCTTATTCGCCTGACAAAAATGGTTATGTATTTGATTTCAGAATCAAAACCAAATAGCTAAAATTCTTTATCCAATTTTAATTGACCTTGTATTATGTCAAGTAATTTTAAAAATTTTGCAGAGAAAAAATACTTCATTAATAAAAAAAAAACGATAATTTATAACTTACACTCCCTCCACAACAACAGCTACACCTGCTGGCTGAACAGCTTGAGTAACTGCTACGGCAATCTGCTTAGTAAGACGCTCCTGGACTTGTAATCGCCTTGAGAATATTTCTACAATTCTAAATAAAATTCCAATAAGATAAGAAACTGAATTGCTTGAACTTACTATGTACAACAATTTTAATTACCTTGCAAGCTTGCTGAGACCAAGAATTTTGTTGCATGGCAGGTAACCAATAGAAACTTTGCCATAAAATGGAACCAAATGATGTTCACACATGGAAAACATTTCAATATCTTTGACAACAACCATTTCATCGTGGTCTTCATCAAATACGGCACCATTCAGGATATCTAATAATAAAATATTTTAATAGTGATTAAAAAATTGAACAATTTTTAGTCTATGAGATATTCCAGTTACTATTTAGGTCAGACCTTGCGTCAGATCCCGGGTGTTCTGATTTTAGGCTATGTTCCATCAGATGAATTACCTAATTCAAATTGTTGGTTACTCATTAATTCAAGTTTTAGACCTGGACTCCCGAATGCATCACTAGGTGTGTTTTAGGTATTTCTAATTTTCGTGACCTTTTTCTTTAAATCTTAATTCCTCTTGCGGGCTGTATGCATAGGTATGTGACGTTTCATATCTTTAAAATTTTATATAACTTGTCTGAAGAAGGGTGTAATCACGCCCGAAACGTCACATACATGTATAAAAAAGAAAAGATTACTGACCTAAAGCCCACAAGAGGTATTAAGGTGTGTTTTAAGTTCATTGATATTCATAAAATACTACTTATAGACCCTGTTTAGATTGGGAATATTGAGGCCGGTATCGCGACAGGTTTGTTGGTACGTGAAGTGAAGGGAGTTCCCCATGGGAAGTTTTCACACTTCTCTAAACAAAGCCCTGTCGTGATACCGGTCTCAATCTTTCAATATTAATAGGGTCATACACCAACAGTGCTGAACAAACATTCACATTTTGCAGCGATATTATTGACTTGTTTCAAAACTAGTTTCATTTTTGTAGCAAATCAATAATAATTAATAGCTCTTATAGTACAGCCATATTTTGATTTAGATGTTTGAATAATAGGTTAACAATTATCATAATATCTTTGAATAATAACTATTTGTGAAAAAAATTAATGCGGCATAATATAAACTATGCAAATCCATGTCATGGATGTGAGAGTAAATTAGTGAAAATAATAGACGTATATACTGCAGGTAAGCTTGAAGCAAAATCGAAATGTTTGGATTTTTGTTCAATCATAATAATACATTTATATAAAAAAACGAAACCCCTGTTGAACTAGTTGGACGTAAAACTGGTTTTGAAGTAAAAGTCAACAATATTGCTGTTATTTTTTTGAAAATCTATATTTAGAAAGCTATTGGTTCTACAGAGGCGGCTCTAGACTCAAATTGGAGCAAATTTCTTAGTTGGAATTAGTTAAAAGTTAACATTCTTAAGTTCGAAAACTTATTCACCAGGCCATCATCTTAACTACGAGTTCCGACGCAAGCCCCATTCCCTTTTAGGTGATAAGGTTACTGGACTATATATGAATTCACCTTCAAGTGATTGATCATAACCCTTTGTGAAAAAAAGCATCGCTTTTGCTGCACGCTCCGGTGTTTTGATCAATCCTTGGCGATCTGGATCTTCACCAAGACCTCCAAGTAAAAGACGATAAGATTGAGCCATATCAGGGAGTAAAGCTTCACGTGTAGGTGGTTTATGATCGAGCTCCAAATCATGATGGAATGTGCACTTTTCATGTCCTGAAATAAAAAAAGAAAGACTGTTAAAAATTGTTATTTAATGTCTCCAAAGCTGCTGATTACATCTTGGGAATAAGGCTCATTAATTTGTATTACAATACCAGCAGAGCCCCGCAAAATAATGTTTTTGG
Source organism: Epistrophella euchroma (assembly GCA_947049315.1). Taxonomy (NCBI): domain Eukaryota; kingdom Metazoa; phylum Arthropoda; class Insecta; order Diptera; family Syrphidae; genus Epistrophella; species Epistrophella euchroma. The sequence goes on along the minus strand of OX346245.1, from coordinate 82,336,125 downwards.
CGTATTTGTTGCAAGCGCTATTCATGCTTGCATTGCATTCTTCGTTTACCCCATAGGCTAGGCAATAAAGACATCGTAGGTCATGAAAAATAGCCCAACTCTGATTTTTTGGGAAGTTGTTAGGATAGATACCAGTAGTCTGAAACCAATTTTGCAGCTTCGAAAATGTTAACTGCGTAATGCTCCAAAAACTTTGAGATTTTCGTTTTTTTTTGTAAGTTTTTGGCCTATAGCTTTTAAAACATTTATCCTTTAGAAAAATAACCTTTACAAACTCTATTTCCAAACGGAAATATCTCAAAAACGTGACGTGATAGAATATTTCTGACTTTGGATTTGGGCTCAGCATACAAAAAACCTTCGCCAAAAGAAAAACTTAATTATGTTGTACAGTAAATTTAGAAATTATAAGAAATAAAAACACTCTTATTGACGTAACTTTTCAAAAAACTTTTTATTAAAATTATTTAATTTAAAGCTTTAAAGGCGATGTGCGCATTTCGGTCAATTACCATCATCAGTCGCGTTTTTCACAAAGCTTTTTTAAGAGAAGTTTTAAGTAGAAGAGATTTGAGTTCACAGGGCCGCCTTCGTTGTTCATAAGGTTCTGAGCTTGATGTATGTATAAGCTCTCGTAGGCGTCTAATTTGTTATTGTCATTCACTTATTTTAAAAGTTTTAAATTTTCGCGCATGTCATTTTTATTCTCTTTAATTATTTTTGGTTTTGTTCTTTAGTTGAGAAAAAAGTTGATCTCTCTTCTCTTCTCATTCGACTCATTCACTCCATTTCAGCACAAAATCGCATCATACAACAGCATGATATTCAGCTCTCGTAGGCGTCTAATTTTTTGTTGTCATTCACTTATTTTAAAAGTTTTAAATTTTCGCGCATGTCATTTTTATTCTCTTTAATTATTTTTGGTTTTGTTCTTTAGTTGAAAAAAAAGTTGATCTCTCTTCTCTTCTCATTCGACTCATTCACTCCATTTCAGCACAAATTCAGATTATGCAGACTCCCTTTAAGTATTAAATACTACATGACAGAATTAGAATACAGAAAAAACACAGCAAAAATCAACGGATATTCAGCTATTATAGAAACAATGATGGCAAAACATATGAGGAAAACAAGAAGAGAACAGATATCAACTATTTTTTAACTAAAGAACAAAACCAAAAACAATTTAAGAGAATAAAAATGACATACGCGCCCAACATCAGCAACAAGTTTAATGGCCGATTGCACCAATATTTAAAAGGTATTTTAATTTTTTAAATGACTTATTTTGTATGGAACAAACGTTATTTAAAGATTTGAAAGCCCTGTTAAATATTGGTGCAATCGGCCATAAATCTATTTTCAAAAAACACGGCATAGATTTGGTTTACACAAATGAGAATAAAATGAAACTTATCTTGCCAGGGATCTACCAAATTACATGCTCCCATAATGCAAGAACAAATACATCGGACAGACGAAGAGGAGAATCCTTCAACGATACAAAGAGCACATATCGCACTGTAACGAAGCGTTACACTTCAACAATCCAACCTACGTACACCGAATCCAAATTATTTACTTACCGACCACGGCCGAACCATCAACTAAAACTAACAGCAACAACAACCAACATGCACCAGTACCTTAAATACAACTAACAACAACCGACATACACCAGTACCTTAACTAAATAATCAACCGCAGAATAACAACAACCGACACCCTTCTTCATACGATCGACTAACAGCGTTCATAAGTACCCACCAGCAGAGTACAACATCAACGACCAATATGTACCAAGCACCTAACACCTCACCTACCTTTCTTAGTATTATTTAAGGGAGCACCTTTTTATTAGAAATTTGTTGATTTCCCTCGGAATAGCCTTGGGCTCCAGAATAGTGTTGATCTCCCTCGGCGTAGCCGTGGGCTGTAGAAAAGTGATCATTTTCCCTTGGGTTGGCCTTGGGCTGGAATTAGATTCCTATACACCGTTGATTTCCCTACTGTCTCCGTCAGAGTTAGTATGGGCTAAGTAACATTCCCTCGGGTCAGCCTTGGGCTGGAATTTAGATTCCTAAAATCGTTTTTGTCCCAGGTTCACTTCTTCTAAGTGAATATCGCGGGCTGAGTTTATTCCTGTAACTCAAATTCACCGCTTTGCTATATATGAAATACCGTGTTAGTTATATTAAGTTTTCAACCATTGTACGAATATTAATTCACAATAAAGAAATTATTAATGTAATAAAACTGGTAATTGGTGAGTCCTCCCTTCTTAACCCGAGTTTTACTGTGCTTACTTCGGGTAAACCCTGGATTACGACGAGCTTACCTCAGCCTTAGGAAAAAAGCATCACATTTTGGCGCCCGAGCAGGGACTTTTAGAAGGTTCACCGAACTCCAACCGCCGACCGTCCAAGAATATTCTAAAGTTTCCACCGACCGCCGTATACCGATCACCGCATACCGACCGCCGCCGCCCTTCGATTGCCACACATTACGCATCGACTGCCGCTACTGACCGCTGTAAATCAACAGCTTACACCGACCGCCCCCTCTGTTACCACCGAATACCAATAACCAGGTTTATCAACGTATTAAAATGTCCGACTCCGAGGAATCCCATTCGGGTGAATATAACCCGTACAGAAACCTCAGGTTGAGTCAACACTTCAATGATCTTCGAACTCAAAAATCAACGCAAAACCTGTGCGACGAATGGGAAGAGCTTGTGGCGAAAAGGAACAACGCTGATCCGGACGATAATCCAGCAGATCAGACTCACAAGGGTACAATAAGCACCCAAATTCTACCCGCTCAACCGTCAAAACTTTTAACTGTTCCCGGAAATAATAAACCGGCGACCGCTCCTGTTCAATCGCCCCTGACCACCAGTACCTCTGCGGTTCTACTTTATTCGCCTCAGTATGCAGCAGCAGGCCTGCTTCCTCAACCTGACCCCCTACCGTCATTAAATTTAGGATAACCCGCCCGGAATGGGGTTTAAAATGCGATTCCTCAGGCAACAACCTGGAACGTTTGGCATAGCTGACGCGGTGCTATAATATTCCGCCTAATAATATGCTACGCACGCTGCCGGTTATGACCTCCGAACACTAGATTTGTCGTATATGGCACCGAATGGACGGGAGAGGTCACACTCCTTCCCACGCTTTCAGAGGATGCCATTCTTGGTATGTACTTTATGAGTCAGCAAAGTCAGGAGAGTATTCTTGGCAAATAAACAGATCACCGGAAGAAAGCAATGAAAATACATCCACTTACCTGGCAATGAGCCACCTTCCGAGTCAGCAACAGGGCACCCTCGAAGAATTCCTAAAAACCGAATTACCGAAATTCAATGAAGAATTTCTAATGTACCCCCGCATCACATTTGACTCAAAACCGAGAAGCCTTTAAAGCAACGCTATTATCCTCGCAACCCTGCGATACAGAAAATAATAGACGAAGAAATCGACGACTTGTAAAAACCGGAAAAATCAGCCCTCAAAAAGTCCCTACAGTTCGCCGATAGTTTCGTTGCGAAAAAAAAAAGAATCGTGGAGGGTGTGCGTTGACTTTCGCCAACTAATAGAGGCATCATTCAAAGACGCATATCGATTACCTTACATAGTGTCTATATTGGATAAGTTACGTGGAGCCAAATTTATGTGTACAATCTGAGTTTATATACATAGAGGAAGCACTTCGATAGAACGAAAATCTTACGTTAAGCCGCTGAATATATGCCGCCCTAACTCAACCTAAGACGTAAACTGTTTGTAGAAATGTGGAGTCTATTATTCACTTTTTGTCTGTTTCCACATACCAACACCAAGTACTCTGAGCAGCACAGACACAGAGAACTATTTATTAGCAGGTAGGTATTGGCGCAAAATTTTAAACAGCTTGATGTTAAGGTATTAGCATGATATAACAATTTTCTAACTATCTTTTTTTTTCTAAAACTCTTTACTAAAATATTCTTAGTTTTAAACATTTTCTAACTAGTATCATACTAAACCTATTTTTCTAACTGAACACGCCTAGAACAGTGACAGTTCAACCCATTTTTGCAATTTTAGCTGGCAAAGAGACACTTGGTAAGATAAAATAAACATTTTGCGACTTTAACTTTAGTAAAATGTTTAAAAGATAATACGACTCTAACTCGTTTTGGAAAAGCATAATTTTAACCTAGCATCATACTAAAAATGTTTTAACATCAGACTAAATCGTCTAAAATTTTGCGCCATTGTTTTTATTTTTTTTGGGATATGGGAATTTTTTTGTTGGGTTATCTTTCGATGCACATAGAAACATGTTGGAGTTAACTTTATGAGTTCATTAAGTTGTTCCTAAATTCAAAGTAAAAGTGTCAAAAAGTAACTTTGTTAAGAAAAGTTGCGACACCAACACCAAAGATACAAAAGTAGCAGCCCTTAAAATTACGCATCAATGACAACACTGGTGAACTTCGAAAGCAAAAGATACATCGAATTCCAGAATATTCCTGTCAATTTTAAAATGAAGGACAGCTGCAATATTTTTTAACGGCGAGGAGAAGTAATTTAGCGACGTAGAAGAAAGCACTAAAATTTTTTGATTGTCTCTTTAAATCTCTGTAAATGTAAATTAAATACTTTAAATAATATTAAATATTGCCTTTTAAGTAAGAATAAAGAAAAGAGTTTATAAGCACTTCAAGAGTTTAGTATTTTAATAGTTTTTTTTGCTTCTCCCAAAAATAAATTCTCAACATTCTCAAAAAATTTTATAAAAATGTCTACGACAAACACTGTGGTAGGAGAAAGGTGTCCTATCTGTAATGCAAAATATACAAAGGACAGGATGGTGGAATGCACATAGTGCAAAAAATGGATTCACTACCAATGCGCGAAGGTAGGCGATGAGGTAGCCGATGTCGATGACTGGAAATGCGTTTTTTGACAGCAATCGCTAAACGCACAACAACCAGAAAGGAAAACAACTACATCAACTAATTCTAAAGCACGATCAGAAAGGATTCGGCTGAAGATGCGAATGCTGGAGGCAGAAGAAGTTCTTCTACAAAAACAACGGGAGTTGCTTGCAAAACGCCAGGCTCTTTTAGACGAAATGTCAGACGACGATTTGGAAACGACTGCCCAACAGGAAATTATAATTCAACCGTGCGGTAAGTCAAAATTAAACTTATTTAATAAAACCGTCGCCGAAAAGAACCTGGACAAATTACAAACAAATAAAAAAGAAGAACTGAACACTTTCAAAACGTATGAGCAACCAGCATCCGGCGAAAGTATTTGTTTATCATTGCATCAAATTGCTTCAAGACAGGTGGTGGCCAAGGACCCACCAATTTTCTGTGGCAAACCAGGTGAATGGCCTGTTTTTATTAGCAGTTTCCAACAAACAACTGAAGCGTGTGGCTTCACAAAAAATGAAAATAATACGACTGCAACGCTGCCTGAGAGGGAAAGCTAGAGACGTCGTCGAAGCTTTATTAACATCGGCTGGTTGTGTTCCTGAAATCATTGAAACACTCACACAATATTTTAGTAGACCAGAGATTATTATGAAGCATTACATGGACAAAATTCAAAAAATGATGTCACCCAAAATAGAACGTATGGAAACTATTATTGAATATGCTGTGGCTGTAAGAAATCTGTGTGCTACAATGGAACAAGCAGGGCTGCAGAACTATATGCGAAATCCGAATCTGATGACAGAGATTGTCGACAAGTTGCCGCCTACGCTACAGCTGAGTTGGGCTACTCATAAACAAAACGAAGTAGATACAGATAACATCTGTGTGCTTGGTGACTGGCTCAAAGATTTAGCTTCAGACATATGCAATGCAAAGCCATCGACATCGTGGTTTAGTAACAAAGATCCTCACAGTAAAGCACGAAATAAAAAAGAAGAGTTGTACGTCCACGACGATAATTCAGCAGGAACGACGAAACAAAAACCAATGAACAATATTTTTAAGAAGTGTCCTGTATGTGAAGAAGATTGTAAAGCTGTTTCAGTCTGCAAACAATTTTTTGAATGCGATGTTGCTGATAGATGGGATTTAGTAAGAAAAAATAATCTTTGTAGACAGTGCCTGAAACGACATCAGTTCAAGTGCTGGGCACCGATTGCATGTACAGAAACACATTGTGACAGAAAACATCACCCTTTATTGCACAATCCCCTCCAACATCAACCTAGCAACAGTAACAACAATGAAATAAGTATGAATCATTCGGAACTTGCCTCCGTTCATTTTAGAATTTTACCAGTATTACTGTCTCACAACGGCAACCAAGTTAACACCTATGCATTCCTGGATGAAGGATCTTCTAGTTCCTTGTTGAATGAAGAGATTGCAAACCGATTGGGACTTCAGGGAGAAAATGCACCGCTGTGTTTAAGATGGAGTGGCACTATTACTAGACAAGAGCAGTATTCGAGAATGGTCAAAGTAAATATTTGTGGAATTTACAAAAATGCACAAAGTTACAATTTAGAAAATGTAAGAACCGTCCAAGCACTTAACCTGCCAAAACAATCTTTGGATTATGGGAATTTATCAAACAAATATTCACATCTAAAGAATTTGCCAGTGACATCTTACGTAAATGCGAATCCAGGCATACTTATTGGGCTGCGAAATTGGCATGTTGCGGTTCCAATAAAAATAAAAGAAGCGGCTGAAAATGATCCCATTGCAGCGAAGTGTCGACTAGGTTGGACAATATTTTCAATATGCGTAAAAAAGGAATATTGCAAAGCAAATAACTTTGATCATAATTTCCAAATTTGTGAATGCCAAGAAGCTGCCGACTTAAAGCTTCACGAGATGGTAAAGGAGTTCATTTCGGTGGACAACTTGGGAATAGTAGAGCCTAGCAATTTTAAAAACATCCAAGAACAAGATCGAGTTAAAACTATACTGAGTAATACTACAATGCAATTAAAAGACCGATATGAAACTGGACTCTTGTGGCGATACGAAAAGTTTAAATTGCCAGATAGCAGACCCATGGCGTTTCGACGGATGAGATGTCTTGAAAAACGTTTAGATTGTGACAAAGAGTTAAAAGAAATTTTGAAAGAACAAATAAAAGATTACGAACAGAAAAAATATATTCGAAAGCTAAATAGTGAAGAGCTAAAACAAAATCACGAGAGAGTATGGTATCTACCGATTTTTCCGGTCCGCAATCCAAATAAACCGGAAAAGATACGTCTGGTGTGGGTTATAGGCTGGGTAAAGGGAAATCCTCATCGATACAACAAGTTTGTTGCATTCAGAGTAGCAAGAATACAGGACAGCGATAAAGGCGGATTCTGGCGATATATACCATCAAAACTAAATGTTGCTGACGATGTCACAAAGTGGACAAGACCACCTAAATTGCAGTTTGAAGACCGTTGGTTCCAAGGACCGGATTTTTTATTGAGCAATGAAGAAAAGTGGCCACAGGATGTAGTATCAATGACGGAAGAAGCCGAAGAACTTTTATATGTTCACCAAATCACACAACCGCTGATCAATTTAAAGCGATTCTCTAAATGGAACAGACTATTACGAACTACCGCATACGTTTTTCGATATTTAAATATAAAGCTGAAATTACAACCTGACTATACGACTAATGGAATTCTATCATGCGATGAACTAAAAGAAGCTGAGATAATATTATTCAAAACTGCTCAAACGGACATGTATAACGAGGAAATAACAAGTCTCAAGAAACATAATGCAAAATCAGATAATCTTATGCCACGAGTTCATGCTTCAAGTTCCATAAGACGATTTTCACCGTATCTGGACGAACATCAACTTCTACGTGTAAAAGGAAGGCTAGATGCAGCTACCTTTATTGACAACGAAACAAAACGGCCAATAATACTTCCAAGAAACCATCGTATTATGCATCTTCTAGTTCAGCGCTGCCACGAAGACTTTCAACACGCCAATAATGAGAGTGTGGTCAATCAACTCAGACAAAGGTACGCTATTCCTAAATTAAGATGTTTGTTAAAATTAGTTTGCAAAGATTGTCAGTGGTGTAAAGTACATAAAGCAAACCCGAGTATACCAGAAATGGCCGCGCTTCCTCGTGCCAGAGTTTCACCGTATTGCAATCCATTCACGTTCACTGGGGTGGATTATTTTGGTCCATTGACGGTAGCGATTGGTCGACGCCAGGAAAAAAGATGGGGGGTAATATTCACCTGTCTTACTACGAGGGCTGTACATGTGGAGGTGGCCTACAAACTTGATTCTGATTCGTTCATTCTATGCTTTCAAGACTTTATTCAACGAAGAGGACCACCACGAGAAATCTACTGTGATCGAGGTACCAATTTTGTTTGTGCAGAGAGACTTTTGCGCCAAGAGCTAGAAGCAGTGCATCCTGATCACATTGCAAAACAATTTGTGAGTCCATTAGTGAAGTGGTGTTTTAACCCACCAGCATCACCACACATGGGAGGAGCATGGGAGCGACTAGTTCGCTCATTCAAGACAGCGTTATACAATTCTTTGCCAACAAGAACTCCAACCGACCCACTGTTGAGAAGTTGCTTAGTTGCTGCCGAAAATATGATAAATTCCAGACCACTTACGTATATACCATTAAATGATGACCTGGCAGAAGCCCTTACCCCAAATCACTTTTTGAGACTGACTTCCGGAGGTGCTCAACCTATTGGACAACTAAATGATAATGCTAAGATCCTGAAATATACATTCCAATATAAAGAACGTTTTGCAAACAAATGTTGGGAACGATTTATCGTCGAATATGCTAGGGAGCTTACACTACGTTCAAAATGGTTCGATCCAGTGCAACCGTTAAAGATTGGAGACATTGTCATCATTATTGATAAAGACCTTCCAAGAAATAATTATCCGAAAGGAAAGGTGATTGCTGTTAAGACATCACCAGATGGACAAGTTCGCAGCGCTACAGTACAAACCAACATAGGAATTTTTGAGCGACCTGCAGTGAAGTTGGCGAAGCTAGAAGTTCATAAAGGAGATGGTACAACAACAACCCAACTGGGACTTGTCGTACCGGGGGGAACTGTTAAGAAAAGTTGCGACACCAACACCAAAGATACAAAAGTAGCAGCCCTTAAAATTACGCATCAATGACAACACTGGTGAACTTCGAAAGCAAAAGATACATCGAATTCCAGAATATTCCTGTCAATTTTAAAATGAAGGACAGCTGCAATATTTTTTAACGGCGAGGAGAAGTAATTTAGCGACGTAGAAGCCCAAAAATTTTTTGATTGTCTCTTTAAATCTCTGTAAATTAAATACTTTAAATAATATTAAATATTGCCTTTTAAGTAAGAATAAAGAAAAGAGTTTATAAGCACTTCAAGAGTTTAGTATTTTAATAGTTTTTTTGCTTCTCCCAAAAATAAATTCTCAACAAACTTTCTGTAACTTTTTCCAACTCATCTCCTTGATATGAGTTGAAATAGTTGATTTGATCTGTCGAACACAGCTCAAATGTAATGGTGGATCTTTTGTTTTGCTTTTTGCCCCCTTAATTTGGAATTGTTTTCAATATCTAAAATATATTTTTATCAATTTCATCGATTTTATTTTGTCAAATTTGATTTTTGGAATAGTTTTCTTTTATTTTCTAATGCATTTTCTTTCTGTCGGCATTTTCTTCTTTTTATTTGGTGAATTTTTTATTAAAAATTCTGTGCCATAATCAATGCAAAAAATTGCACTTATTTCTGTTCGATTTATACAAAACTGAGTGTAAAGAAATTTAATTCGGAAATAGTACACCACGTTATTTTGAATTCCAAATAATTATTTTTGCAATAAATGTAATGAAATCACATTTTTTCTTGGTTATTCATTCCAAATACAATTCGATTTTTTTCAACTCCTTTCGTTTGACAGATTAACTATTGTTAACTGTGGTCGTTCCTAAATGAAAAAGCTACCAAGAGTAACTTTCTTAACTATGGCACATCAACTTTTATTTTTGACACATTAACTATAGTTAACCACTGTAACATAAAAGAACGCACCACTGCTCGTATGGTTAATGTGCAAGTAGGTTTTTTGCACTTGATGATACCGCTATGTGGTTTTTGTCCAAATTCCTCTGCTGCGTTGATTTTAATGTGTTTGGGGTGGCTCGTATGTTTAAACATTTATGTATGTAGCTAGTTGCTTTTAAATTTGATTCTCATGTGAATCTCTAACTATTAGTGTAACAAAATTTGTCAAGTTATGAATCGCAGAATATAAAGTAACAATCAATGCCATAAGTACAATAGCTAGGCGGATTATTTATCTTTGTAATTGAGTAAGTTATCCTACTAAGCTGACGTGTTAACTAAAATATGCCCAACTGAACTAAGTCAAAGAATTAATGGAGGGGAAATGTTATAAGGGCCACTTTCACAAAACGAACGGATAAATACATAAAACTGAGGATAACTATCCCAGTTAAAATAAATAAATAAATTTTTCATTTCTTAACTGCATTAAGGCAAAATAAATAACAAGCGGATAAGAATATTTTTTCAGAATCACCAACACAACAATCACAAAACACATTGAAAAACAAACAAACTCTAATGCTTATTTGTTTTCTCGTAAGAAATTCTATAATTTGACGTGAGAGGTATTCAAAGTTTAAATATTTATCCAGAGAATGAGAAGATAACTTTTTAAACTTAAGGAACATAATTTCCTTTTATTTAAGTTTAAAAAGTTATCTTCTAATTGCTACAACGTGATTTGAAATAAATCAGTCAGAAAGCTCTTAATTATTTATAAACCACTAGCTAACCCGGCAGACGTTGTCCTGCCTATAAACGATCTATGTATTGGGAAACACAAAAAATAAATGAGAAAATACCAATTCGCATGTTTATAGAAAATGCAGTTTTTTATTTTATGCATTTAGAGTTACATAGTAACAATGGTTATGATAATTTAATCTGTATAAAATATTTCTTTATTCCAGTATTGTTAGATTTTTCGATCAATTATCTGGGTGGTTCAACTAACGGTATAAAAAGCTATTTTACATCAAATTTCTGAACGATCTTTTTTCGTTCAATTAAGCGGGAAAATCAAGAGGTAAAATTAAAGGAGAAATCATGTACTGATTTCTTCTAATGCCTTGTAATAAACAACGTTTTTGGTTTTGCCGCTTTTGGCATAAACAAACAACGCTATTGGTTTGCCAACTCGTGAACAGGCGACATAAAATTGGCCGTGTGAAAAACGCGGATACTCCAAATTGATTCCGCAAATTTCCAATGACTATTGACTGACTTTGCTTTGCAAAAGCAATGATCTTGCAGTGTTCGATTCAAATGAAAAAAAATTAAAGCTTACAGTGCCATGCTTTTTTGGAAACCATGATATACCTTCTTTAATTTTTTCATTTTAAATTATGTTAAGTTAATGAATAGTTTTTGAAATTTTACGTAATTAAGTACTAACTTTGTTTTCAAAATTCAATGCTCTTATTAGATTTTAGTCACAAACGGATTTAAACGAGTGGCAAAATGTCATTAATTTTGTCGCTTGTGTAAATCTGGCATTAGTTTTTGAGAAAATTAAAAATAATGGGAGGAACAATTTTCTAAAAGTTACTTAAACTTTATACAAAAAAAAAAAAAATAAAAAAAAAAAACAAGGGTAACGGTTAAAACGACATGATGTACTTTTTTGTAGAGCCAGAAATAACTGCTTTTATTTTGTTTTTAAATAAAGTCGGTTTAGTGAACAGTTTTTCAAAACTTAATTTTCAAACTTAAATTTTTGAAAAAAAAAAATAATAAAAAATTGTGGTCAAAATAATTTTGTTCAAAATTTTACGTTATTAAGGGCCACTTGCACAAAATTTTTCTGACAGCAGTAACCTTTAGTTTATAAATATCTGACTGATTTGATTCAAATCACGTTGCAGCAAAATATTTTTTTTCTCTATTTAAGTTTAAAAAGTTATCTTCTCTTCGTTTCCTGACAGAACGGAAGCCCGCCGAGATAAGAGCAGGAACATAGTAGTAGACATGCAGTCGGTGCTGAGGATCTGGGATCTGTAAGCAACACTTTTCTAGACAGCTAAACGGCGAAGATGGCCAAAATTCTGCTGTTAGACAGAACACTCCAATCAACCTGGACGATGATGGTCAAGATTTCCATCCACCCGACCTAAATGAAGTGCGGTTAGCGATAGCCAAGCTTAAAACGTACAAGGCTGCTGGTGCGGATGGCCTACCAGCCGAGCTTTTCAAAGTAGGGGGAGATAACTTGGTAGGGAGTATACACTAACTTATCTCCAAACTTTGGTCGGAGGAAAAAATGCCTGATGAATGGAACCTCGCAAAAGTGTGCCCCATCCACAAGAAAGGAGATGCTCTGACTTTTGCCAACTACAGAGATATAAGCCTCCTCAACGTCGCATACAAAATCTTGTCATCTGTACTGTGTGATGGCCTGAAACCGTTTTTAAGGATCTGATCGGCTCCTATTAGTGTGGTTTTAGGCATTGGCGTAGTTAGAGATTTTCCCTAGGGGGGGAAACAAGCCAGCGGAGCAAAAGTTCGAAATCATTGCTGTGCTGTTTTTGCAAACGTAACCAAATTTTTGTTGGATTTTCAACATTATCTTCTGTTTGCCAGAGTTGTAAAAACTGCAGTCTTTTCGGTACTGCAGTTAATTGACTTAAAAGACTAATTTCATTAAGTTTTTTAACTTACAAAAATACTTTAAATAAAATCGATCAGTCAGCAGTCAGTACTAATATTCCGACTGTGCAGTTAAAAAAAAAGTTAATTAACTTTAAGTTAATTAACTTCAGTACTTTTTAACTGCTTTTAGTTTTTTTAGTCACTAAAAAGTCTTTGTACTGCGATGATTTTACTTTTAGTCAGTCAATTAACTGTAAGTCTTTTAACTTTTTCTAGTCTTTTACTTGTACTTATAACAGGATTGAATAAAAAGAAAAGAAATTTAAAAGAAAAAAAAGTTAAAAAAACTTACAGTAAATTGACTGTAGTTAAAAGACTTGTTGACTAAAAGTAAAATCATCGCAGTACAAAGACTTTTCACTGACTAAAAAGACTAAAAGCAGTTAATTAAATTAAAGTTAATTAACTTTTTTTTAACTGCACAGTCGGAATGTTAGTACTAATTGCTGACTGCTTGTTTCGCAGTTAAAGTACTTATTTACAGTATTAACTTACATTCAATAGGTAAGTTAATTAACTGCGACTTTATTAACTGCATTACCAAAGAACTGCAGTCTTTTACAGCTCTGCTGTTTGCTTGTGTGTACTTTATATTAGTACCACGTTTATGCGGTGTTGAAGCTAACTTGTTTTTACGTAATTTACTATCGAACTTTAGTCAAAAAATTGATTATTTACCCAATTTTTTTTAATTAATCGTTGGAATATTTTAGATCTATTTCTCTAAACATCTTAAGAAAAACACAAAAAAGTATTTATTGCATAAAAAAGCAAATATCTTCAACGAAACAAAAAGGGGAGAGGGGTGAAGATCAAATTTGTGAAAATGCACAATGAAGGAGGTTTTCAACCCTCGATATCAGTTGTAGTTAAGGAGATATTTTATTAATTATGCTGATGAGGATGAGAGACAATTAAAAAAACTTTACTTTTCTTATAATTTTTTGTAATTTTCAAACCGTGTTGTAGATTTAAAGAAATAGGCCACTAATTTCCTTAAATATACAATTTTAGTTTAAATTTAATGCAAACATTTTATAGCATAATAATTCAATAAAAAATTGTATTCTTTTTATAATTCATTTGTTTTAATTTTAGCAAAAATAGAAACAATCTTCGTTTGGGCTTAATGTGCGCGAAATGGTAACGAAGCTCAAAAAAACAAAGTACTGAAAGACACAGTTCTGAATGACAAAGTTATGAAAAATAAAGTTCTGAAAGGACAATATTATGAAAACCAGAGTTATGAAAAGACAATATTCTGAAAACCAAAGTTCTGAAAAGACAAACTTCTGAAAACCAAAGTTCTGAAAAGACAATGTTATGAAAACAAAAGTTATGAAAAGAGAATGTTCTGAAAGCCAAAGTTCTGAAAAGGCAAAGTTATGAAAACAAAAGTTAGGAAAAAGGCGGAGTCTATATTTGTATTACGATTTTTAGGGGCAACTGTAGTTGGAATAGAATGGAATTTGGGCAGTATAAATACTCGGATACAGCGAATTTGGATTGGCCGAACATAAGTAAATAAAATAATAGTTAGAGATACAAAAAATTTTGTAATAGGGTCTCAATCTCAATGTTTTTTAATTATGAAGAGCAACAAAAGGCTCGTTGATTTCTATTGGTTGAACATAAATTATTTATAGGTACCTATATATGATATAAAATAAAATAAATATTCTGGATGCGAATAACAATAAAAGAATTTCTACGTCAAAACGCCTTATTGACTTCACTTTGTTTTTCAGCTTGCTTTTACTTTTACTTTTACAACATAAAATAAAAAATAAAAACAAACGTCAATTATTGTGTATGAATTTCGGCACAGTATATGCCATTTTCAGCACTTCTCTTTATTGACTAAAAAATCTAACATATATCAAAAGCTTTTTAGTTTTTTCATTAAACGAATAGAGCGAGAAAGAAGAACTATTAACTAACTTTAGTATAAAGGTTAAGTTAGAAGAATTGATCGGTGCATCCATTGTGTTCATCAAGATGTGGTTGTTTTTGTGCATGTAAATGCTTTCGTATGCGTCTAAGAATCTGCAATCACATACATGTTTGATGAGCTTTAAATTTTCCTTGGTAACATCATGTTCGTTTTCTAACAAGTGCAATGCAACCGCAGATTTATTAGGTCTGTTGAGCTTTTTGTTGGCCAGATACTCATTAAACCTTGTTTCAATATTCCTTTTGGTTTGTCCATAATATTTCTGTTCGCAATCTTTGCACACAATTTCGTAGATACATACCTGGTTTTTTGAAATTTTCTGTTTTGTCTTTAGTTGATCCTAGTTTTGTTTTAAGTTTCACGTCCGATGAAAATACCAGTTGTATATTTTGTTGCTTAAAAACTTTCGTAAGTTTATTTATTATAGGAGGTGCAAAATGTATTTTTAAGCGATTCCTTTCGTCGTTCTCTTTTAGGGCCAGTTGTACAAATATTTGATCGCGTGGTTCAGGAATTTTAACTCACCAATTTCGGCGGATTAACTGTGGTTCAACGATGGTTCAGGCATGTAATTGGCTTTTAGTGCATATTAGAACCTTGAACCATCGTTGAACCTCAGTTAACCCGCCGAAATCGGCGAGTTAAAATTCCTGAACCATGGATCAAAATTTAAACCACGATTGTACAACTGGCACTTAGAGTTTTAAGTGTTGTTAAACTTGGTCTTTTTATTAATTTAGATTGTTTTTCTACCATTTTTGTTATCATTTCACTGTTATATCCGTTTAGTCTAGCTGCATATTTTATGTAATCCAACTCTTCTAGGTATGTAATTCTTTGCATTCATGGGTACCGAACATTAACGAAATACCATGCTATTAAAAGCAGTCTTTTTATATTGTATAGGGCAGAATGAATCGCTTGGAATATACCGTGGGATGTTCGTTGGTTTCCTGTATATTGAAAAATCGAGTTTATTTTCCGTGTTTCTCTTTATAAGAACATCCAAAAATGGAAATTCTCTATCTTTTTCTATTTCATACGTAAAATTCAACGAGGACCACTTCGAATTTAAAATCTCGATGAAAGGATCTATATTGCTTGCATCAATGCATGCGAAGATGTCATCCACATATCTAAACCATACATTCGATTTCCTTCAGTTTCGAGAGTTTTTTTCAAAATTAGACATAAATAAGTTGGCTAAAAACGATGATAGCGAGTTTCCCATTGTTGTGCCCTCCGTAATTTTGTAAAATTTGTTTAAAAATTGGCAGCAGTTGTACTCCATACATAATGTTGCTGCATCGTAGTAAATCTTTTTCTTTTCCTGGTTCTGTTCGCGCTCGTCCAGCCAATTTTTCAACAATTCTAGGATTTCTTTAATCGGAATACTCGGAAACAATGCCACTACATCAAACGATATTAAAACCTCATTTTCATTTGTTTTTAAATCTTTAACCCGTTCTATGAAATCATAAGTGTTGCTTACGCTTCTACTTTCACTTTGTGTGTAGTTTTGGAACTCGGATACTAACCATTTGGCGATTTTCTCTGTTGGTGCATCTATATTCGAAATGATTGGTCTCATACTTAATGTAGGTTTATATGTTTTGGGTAAAAAGCTTTTAATATATGTTAGATTTTTTAGTCAATAAAGAGAAGTGCTGAAGATGGCATTTACTGTGCCGAAATGCATACATAATAATTGACGTTTGTTTTTATTTATTTTTTTTTATTTTATGTTGTAAAAGAAATAGTAAAAGTAAGCTTAAAAACAAAGTGAAGTCAAAAAGGCGTTTTGACGTAGAAATTCTTTTATTGTTATTGATATTAGACTTCACGGTTGTTGTTCATAGGATCGGAGTTTTTAATTTCGGATTCCTTTAAAACTATTCTGGATGCGGTTGCAAGTGGGGATTTAAACTAACATTTTGTCAGAGTAGGTATAATTTTAATTACTGATAATATAAAAATTGTGGATGATGATTCTTACTGGTCTTGGTATAAATAGGTACATAATAGGGCCATCATATATAGATGGAAAATTATTGCCAATGGGTTACCAAGCTATTTACCAGTCAGTTCAGCAGGTATCTGACTTTGGCACAAGAGGGTCTAATATGGAATAAGTACCAAATATTTAGTTATATAAAAGAGAAGACGAGTTATGATTCCCATTGGTCGATTGGTCCCCTATAATTAATTAATAATAGGGCTAGGTAAAAGAATAAGTTTTCCTGATTAGTTGGTTTCCAAGGCGAATGCATGAACCCGAATACGGGATCAGAGTAGAGTCTAATGGAATACCAAATAACTATTTCAAACACTATCGAGTTTATTAGATAATCAAATATAATAAACTAGCTGACCCGACCGACGTTGGTTTGCCTTAGCTTTATATAAATATACAATTCAAATTGGAATAGATAATAAAAAAAAATATAAATAGGTACTTACCTACTTCTAGAGGATTTACCATTAGATGAAGAAGGAAATAACCAAATTGTATGACCCATAACAAAAATCTAGCCATTTAGGTAGATTACATTATTTACATTATTAACATCTAATTAACTTTTTTTTTTTTGGATCTGTAATCTATTTATTTGGATTTGTAATCTATTACAAATGTGGATATAAGAAGAGAGAGAAGAAAAAAAATCCTGTTTATTAATCTTTGCCTGTTTTTAGTACATATGTATAATATTACAGACCCTTTAAAGTAAATAAAAAAATATATGAAGTAGCAGAGTCACTATGGCGTATACGTACTTTTTTATCAGCATATCTATACCTATTAGTTAGATTGAAAAATCTGTACATCACAGCTTTACAGTATATTTTATATAATTAGGTATATTTTGAATAACAAAACAAGCCAAAATAAGTGCTTATGTGAGTTAAGTCAGAGTTTGTTCTTTAAAGAAATTGTAATCACTTGCCCTGCTATAGGGAAAGGTGGCTGCCGTACAAATAGGTACCTACAGGATTTCTATGAATGGGGGCAAACTCAAATTTACTTTTTTTTTTACAATAAGATATCGTCGGAAAAAAAGAAAACATAGAGCTGATATAGATAGATAGCACCATTTAATAATAAGATTATTGAGTTACTTACCTAAAATTTCCAGTTACCATAGATATCGCAAAAGAACAAAAATTCAAAATTTTTTGACAAAATAATTCTCGTTGCTTAAGTACTTTTTAAACACAATTAAAAATAAATAATTTTATTTCTTTAAACTGACGACTCTTGTGGGCTTGAAGTCATGAAAATAGGGAACTTTTTATTTATTAGGTCCCAATGCAGTGAAATAAGTCCTTGCAAACTAAGTCATCTAAAGGTATTATTTTTTACTTAGTAAGAAAATAAACACTGCTATTTAAAAGGAATTGTAGGTACTAAGTTCTCATGCAAGATTTTAGTATTATGTTTTTCAAATTTTCTAAAACTGGCTATTTAGTGTTTGTAAAAAAACTCCGTTTTAATATTTTGACTAGATACCCCATAAATTAAAAGTTTGCGCCCTACAAACAATTGACAATGCGTACTTTTTGAAATATAAAATAAATATTTCATTATTTTTAATTTTGTTAAAAACGGTTCTAACGATTTTAATTAAACTTCGTACCTGTAATGACTATAGTGGTTGTAAGAAAATTGCATTTCAGGTTACTGCGTTGCGAAAATAGGGTTTTGATGTTATGTTTTTTGGGAAAATTGCCTTATTTATAAGTTATTCACATAAATATAAGTTCTTAATAAGTTATCATGCTCGCCCTTACTTCTATAGTCATTTAATATTAAATAAGAACTCATAAAAAGTAGGTATTTAACATTTAACTTAAGCAGTTACATAACTCTTACGCCAACCTAGTCTACGTATCCCATCTATTTGGAGGTCTAAGACCTACTAAAAAAAGTTCTGATTACAAATATATTCAAGTTGGAAGAGAAGAGGCGCTTACATTTTCCATATCCATTTCCATATTTGTTTATTGTATTATTTTGATCAAAGCAAACGCCAATATCAGAGTAGCCGCACGTGTCTATGTGAAAATTGAAATTATCTATACACACACGCATCAGGGATGAAAAATTGAATTTCAGCAATGTATCAAAAGTTGAAAATAAAGTGTATCGAATTGTACTTTTTAATTTTTAGATTGTTTTTAGTTTTATTGAAGTATAATTTAAAAATAACATGCTTTAATAAAACACCATAGTAATGTTGTTTGTTACCAGTTCTGGGTCCACAAAGTTTAATTATGACACTTTAAAATTCACAACTTGAGAATAAATTAATAATTATTTGAATGATTATTTTCAATCAGTCAAATTCTTTGGAAAACTGGAATAACTGACAACTAGCTAAGTGGCACATAAATTTATGATTGTGAAACGCAAAGTTTTTTAATGAGAATGAGAGGAAACTTTCTTAAGTATAAAATAGAACTTGAACGATATTAATTCAAGTTCATTATAACGAATAACGTTATAAATAGTATTACAATATAACATTAGTTCATTCCAGAAGTTTTTCCGGTTTTAGATGATTATTTTGCACTTTTTTTGTTAATTTATTACAGTCTTTCTTAAAACTATGACAAGAATTATTTTAAAGTAAATTCTTCGTTTTTATTTAAGCAGAACATGTTTAAACTTGTAGGCGATTTCTACATTTTGTTTAAATAATATTTTGATAAAAGAAATATTCTTTTAACATTTGCTGATGCATGTGCGATTGATAAAACACCTTGTGCAATTCTATATATATTGCAAAACATATATTACTGGCTAACTTCAGCCCAAAATTCCGATATGTTATAATTTTTGAAATTGTTTACCTCTTCGCAATCATCCAATGCTCTTAATTAGTTATTAATTATTACTCTATCTTTTTTTTTTCTATTTTGAAAATTAATTAATTTATTATAAATGTAACCACGAAAGCATATTCACCACAAACTACTAGATTTGGCAAAAAGTATTTTAAAGATTTTAAAAATCATTATCGAAATCAATCCTTTTTTTAAATCCTCTATAAACGATAAAATAAATGATTGCACTCCTGTCTTAACATTTAAAATATCTTTATCATTTATTTCTTTTGATAGATAAAACAGTAAACAGCAAAATTTAAAATAACAAAAACACAACATCAAAAAACACCAACGGAAGCAAATAAATAACAAATATGGCTTAGGGTTAATCGCTCACTGACTTAAAATTAAAACTGACATTTCACAGTGCAACCAAACGGCCACATTGTATGTATTGAATTGACATTATTGTATGTATCGAATGCATTTCTTTTCGTTTGGTTTTAGGTAGAAATTAATATTTCTATTATTTTAAAATTTAAAAAAATCAACAAAGTTATATTTATGTAAGTAGAAGCGAAAAAGTGTATCGAATTTTATAAAAGTGTATTTGTGTACTTAAGCAAAGTCGAGTGTATCGAAAAAAGTACAATTGGATTGACTTTTTCAACCGTGACACGCATTGTAAAAAGAAGTTTGTTTATTTGGAAAACTCAAATGAGATATATTATGTAATGTGAGTGAGTGTATATTATATAATTTACGTCAACTCTGATTGGTGTTTGCTTTGATCAAAATAAAAGAATTATGGAAAATGAAATCGCCTCTTCTCTTCCAAGTGAAATATTTGAAATTAGAACATTTTTTTTAGTAGGTAGGTCTTAGACCTCCAAATAGATAGGAAATGTACACTAGGTTAGCTTAAGACTTAGGTAACTGCTTAAGTTAAATAGTAAATACCTACTTATTGTACTTAGTTCTCATTTAATATCAAATGTCTATGGTAGGTAGGGAGAGCCGAGAGAACGATAACCTTTTAAGAAGTTATATTTATATGTGAATAATTTGAGAATAAGTCAATTTTCCTAAATACATTCATAACTTTAAAATCCTATTTTCACAAAGCGAATTTTTTGCCGATAATCTGAAATGCAATTTACTTGCAACCACTAAAGTCAATTCAGGTAGGTACGAAGTTTAATCAAAATCGGTGGAAAATTTTTTGAGAAAATTAAAAACAAAAAAAAAAAAAACAACGAAATATGTATTTGTAGAATCTAGAACTAACAATATTGTCGTTCAAAGTAGGTCTAATAATATATTGCCAATCATTTTGAAGTAGGTACAAGGATGACATCAAAGTCTTTAATAAACAACAATTTATTTTAAATGAAAATGGAAAATGCGTTTCCTGATCGCTAAAAACGGCCCCTAACTCGGCTAAACATTATTCAATTAGCAACTTTTTTGTTGGATTTGTATTGAACCAGATAAAAACACTTTGGAGATAAATTAGGCTAAAAAAAGTGGGGAAGTCGTGATAGCAATAAATTTTATACTTTCTGAATTGTTTCTTGTTCGAACTGTCTTTCTACATTGGCGATTGATACGAATTCGTAATGTATCGATACAGAAGCTTTTTACAAGAGTCTTTTTAAAATAAAATAGTCAAATAATGTTATTTTAAAAATATTAACGATAGATATTTTTCTCTTTTATAATTACAAATTTGTATTTATTTTTTATTTATTCCGAATAAAGCCAATTTGAACACGAAATTATGAATTGAAACAAGTAAACACACTGCGGAGCTTAAAATTGCAAAATTTGCCCGAAAAAGCAAAATTCGGCTGAAAATCAACCGATTTGCATATGGAAGGACATTTATAATTCAATTATTATTTTTGAAAAAGTAGAACTTATATGTTTCTGTAAGTTGAATGAACACGACGTAATAATAATATTATTCAGCAAGAAAATGAATGAGAATGAACATCAGTTACACTAAGCAAACTTAAACAATATTGATTTGTTACAGTCAAGTTGGTACAAAGTAGATATTCCAATACTAATGTCGAATTCCTTTTAATAAAAAAATCGATTTGTTTAGAAGAAAAAATCGATTTTTCTGGACAAATTCCTTGTATTGTAAGAAAAAATGGAGTCTGTTTAGAAAAAAAAAATCGATTATTTTTGGTAAAAGGAATTCGACATTAGTTTCTATTGTATGTAGAATTTCGAGTATCTTTCATATACTTATGTAGTATTTTCATATATGTAGGTATTTATAGTACTAAAAAGCTTAATATATACCTACAAATTGTGCGACGAATTTGACCTCTTCGTCAGTAATTAAAAGACAATAAAAGACATTAAAACATTAAAAGAAATATGTATAAAATATACTGTAAAGCTGTGATGTACAGATTTTTCAATCTAACTAATAGGTATAGATATGCTGATAAAAAAGTACGTATACGCCATAGTGACTCTGCTACTTCATATATTTTATTATTTACTTTAAAGGGTCTGTAATAATATGCATATGTACTAAAAATAGGTAAAGATTAATAAACAGAATTTTATTTCTTTTCTCTCTTCTTATATCCACATTTGTTATAGATTACAAGATTAAAAAAAAAAAGTTAATTAGATGTTAATGATGTACATAATGTAATCTACCTAAATGGCTAGATTTTTTTTATGGGTCATAACATTTGGTTATTTCCTTCTTCACCTAATGGTAAATCCTCTAGACTAGAGGTAGGTAAGTAGACCTAAGTATATATATTTTTTTTAATTATCTATTCCAATTTGAATTACTAACTTACTTTACATTAGATGGCGCTCACAGCCCAGGATGAACTACGGCCTCAACCACCAAAAAGCCCCTCCAGCCAGCTCAGTCTCTAGCTAGCTGCCTCCAGTTACGCACTCCAAGTTGGTTGAGGTCGTTCTCCACTCGTGTGCGCCACCTAAGCTGGGGTCTTCCTCTGCTAAGCAGACCGTCAGGGGTAGATTCGAAGACTCGTCGGGCTGGTGCGTTGGTGTCCATACGCTCCACGTGTCCCAGCCATCTTAGCCGCTGTATTTTAAGCTTTTTGACCAGGTCGACGTCGCTGTTAAGCCCGTAAAGCTCGTTGTTGAATCTTCTCCTCCATACTCCACCGATACAGACTGGACCGAAGATCACCCGAAGAATCTTCCTTTCAAAGCACCCAAGTAGATTCTCATCCGTTTTTGTCGGGGTCCATGCTTCTGCCCCATACAGCAGGACCGGGATGATAAGGGTTTTATATAAGGTCTCCTTGGTTCTTTGAGAGAGAGCTTTATTACTCAAATGCCTTCTTAGCCCGAAGAAACAGCGATTGGCAAGAGTAATTCTTCGTTTGATCTCTACGCTGATGTCATTTTGCGATGTTATAGTGGAGCCCAGGTAGACAAAGTCCTTGACGACTTCGAAGTTGTATCTATCCATCGTGACGTTTTGCCCGAGCCGACGATGTTGAGATTCCTTTCTCGATGATAGCATAAACTTCGTCTTGTCCTCATTAACAGCCAAACCCATTTTCGCCGCCTCCGATTCAATACTTGCAAACGCACCGGTAACAGCTCACTTCGTTCTTCCAATGATGTCAATATCATCTTCATAAGCAAGTAGTTGAACGGACTTGCCCCCCTATAACTACGCACATGCCTTTCCGCCAAATTATCGTAAGCGACTTTTTCCTACTGCCACATAAAGTTAATTATTTAATTTTTTCCTGTGCATTAAAAGCAATCAGTTTAATTTTGTTGTATTTTATTTGGGCTTTTTTTGATCATTAAAGTTTTAAAGCAATTAAAAGACTAATCCATTAATTTTCCCGACGTTTCGTTTGGTTTTTTGCCAACATCTTCAGCAATCAGTTTAAGTTTAGTCGTTGGACTGAATAGTTGCTCACTTCTCAAAATGTCTAAGATTTGTGCTAGTTGTAATCTCGCAATAAAACGCTCAAAAAATACTGAATTCGTCGAGTGTGGTTATTACTGCGGTCGTCTTTTTCATAAAAATTGTGTTGATTTAACTGATCAAGAATATAAGCCTTTATTAAATCATAATTTGTTTTGGAAATGCAGCTCTTGCGCTAACTTAAACCATTCCACCTTCTTAAATAATTTTCACAAACTTGTCACAAGTGTTAGTAAAATAAAACATGACCTAAGTGCTCTTAAATCGTTATATACAAATAGTAATAACTCTCCACCTCGTAAAACCGCCAAAAAAAATTCACAAAGTTCTCAGAGTGTGTCTGACATGCCCCCTCTTTACCATGAGATTCCAACATCTGAATCAAAAACATCCGAACTGCCAGTGGTCATACCTATGGAAACTACACATGAAATTACAGAAAACTTATCATCCTCATCTCAACTTAATTCTGACCTATTTCCACCACTAACCTCAACCATCGGTCCCTTAATCCCAGTAATTGGAAAAAGATCCGAATTGAAATCTACCCGTATTAATAATAAGACTTCTAAAGTAAAAAAAATAATTGGTACTGACTCTCAGTCCTCTCTTTGTGCACAAATGGGTTCACTTGTCAAGATTTAGCAAAGATATAACACCCGATGACATCATAAATCATATATCACAAAAATTCCATCTAATCAGTTTAAATGCTATGCTCTAGTTAAGAAAGATGCTGATTTAACAAAACTTAAGTTTTTAACATTTAAACTCAGTGTCCCATCATCTAAAATCTCTGTTGTAATGGATTCTTCTATATGGCCATGCTTTGTTCAAATAAAAAAAATTTGTCTCGAGAGAAAATAATACAAATGACTCATCACCCACATCCGTGCAAAAGGAAACATCACCACCTGCATCATCAACTTCACAACCACAGCTTCTGCCACCACCACCAACATCATTTCCTCTGCCGCCGCCGCCGTGTCACCACCATCAACACCATTGCCGCCACCTCCAACATCACTACTCACACAACAGCTTCAGCCAACTCTCAACTGACAATCAACTTCATCATCTCTTAATTCGTCTCTTCCACTCTCCAATCTAAGAACACGTAATGATCTCTTAGGTTATTACCAAAACATTGGAGGTATGCGCACAAAAATGCATAAAATGCTCTTATCTTCGTCATCCAAACAATATGATTTCATTTCGCTTACGGAAACCTGGCTTTCGAGCAACCACCACAATGCTGAAATATTTAATAGTCGACAATATTCGGTCTTTCGCAAAGATCGCTGTTCGATAACTACTGGATTTGAAAGGGGAGGAGGTGTAATGCTTGCTCTTCGCTCCACATTCTCATGTGTTGAACTAGTTTTGCCTTCTGCTGCCTCTTCCTATTCGGATGACATTGATCAAATTATAGTAAAAGTCAACATTCAAAATCATTGTGTTTTAATTATTGTCGTAAGTTATATTCCACCAAGAAGCTCATTAGAACTCTATAAAATTCATGTTGAAAATATTCAATTTTATTTATCGGAGCTGAAAGATAATGTAGTAGCCGTGGCGTGATGGTTAGTGCGATGGACTGTCATGCCGGAGGTCTAAGGTTCGATCCCCAGCCTCGCCACCTATTTATTTAAAAGAAAAAACGGCTACTGCCTCTTGCGAGGAATTGACAAATCCTCCAAGAGTATCTCCTGTCACAGAAAAGTGCCGCTCGTTAGCCGTTCGGATTCGGCAATAAACTGTAGGTCCCCTCCATTCCTGCAGGCACGCACACAGGAATGGTTGAGAGTTGTAAGTCACTAGGCCCTAGTTCTTCATGAGCTGTTGTGCCATCAAATTTATTTTATTTTTTTTTTTTAGCTGAAAGATAATGAACACTTTTTAATAATTGGAGATTGTAATCTTCCGAACATAGATCGGGTTTTTGATCCCGAAGAGCTTCAGATGTTATCTTTTAATGTTAATTATGATTATGAAACTGAGGTAATTGATACTTTTGCTAGTTATGATTTAATTCAAATTAATCAAATTAAGAATGATTTTAACCGTATACTAGATCCTATTTTTGTTGACAGGGAATTTTCTATTTCAGTTGATAAATCTATGTATCCAATTTTTCCAAACTCTGTTCATCATAATGCTTTGTCCATTAATTTTTCATTTTATGAGTATTTTAAATCAGTCAATTGTAATCAATTTAAATTAAATTATGCAAGAGCTGATTTTGATAGCATAGCGAGTTATATGTCGCGTATTCCGTGGCGTTTAAACTTAAGTCCCTTAAATTTGTTGCAATCCTACAATTATTTCATTGATAATCTGAAAGCGGCAATTAATTTATATGTACCGAAAGTCAAAATTAAAATAAATTCGAAACCACCGTGGTTTAATAAAAGGCTTGGTAATTTAAGCAATAAAAAAAATAAGGCTTACAAGCTTACTTGTAAATATATAGATAATACTTCATTTAAGAATAATTATATCAGGTTAGCGCGAGAATTCGATGTTCTAAGTAAATTTCTATACAAAAATTATATGTTGTCTATTGAATCTAATTCAAAACTAAATAGCAATTGCTTTTGGTCGTTTATTAAGAGTAAAAAAAAATCAAATGGGATTCCAAGTAGCATGCAATACTCGGGTTCTACATATTCAGATCTTCAGACTATTTGCAATTTGTTTGCAGAGTATTTTAAATCTTATTACACTACCTTAAATGATGAAGAGGATTCAAGTAGTACGGAATTTTTAAGTGATGAGTTCTTAGTTGATATTGGACAGCTTAGAGTAAATTTTTCGGAAGATGAAGATGCTCTTTTGAATTTAAGTTGTGATAAAAATCCAGGTCCTGATGACGTTCCTCCAATTATTCTTAAAAAATGTGCAACCGCTCTCTCCGAGCCCCTGCTACACATCTTTAATAACTCTCTGGCAAGTGGAATGGAAAAAATCATTCATTATCCCAATCCATAAATCCGGCCCTAAACAAGAAATATCGAATTATCGTCCTATTTGTAAACTTTCGACAATACCCAAACTCTTTGAAAAAATTGTTTATGCTAAATTATCGTTTTTCCTAAAGGAGTACATTTCACCATTTCAACATGGCTTTGTAGCAGGAAGGTCCACAACCACCAATCTTTCAATCTTCTCAAATTTTATTCTTAACAAACTCGAGCAAGGTTACCAAATCGATGTTATTTACACCGATTTTGCTAAGGCGTTTGACAGAGTCAATCACTCAATTCTGATTAAAAAAATTGAAAGAATAGGTTTTCATTCAAGTATGTTGAAATGGTTAGTATCTTACTTAAAAGGTCGAATACAATTTGTTTCAGTTGATCAATTCCTTTCTTATAACGGTATCTTCAGGTGTTCCTCAAGGAAGCCATCTTGGTCCACTTCTTTTTCTCATTTTTATTAATGATAATCCTAACATTTTTTTAAATTCTGTTCGACTCTTATTCGCAGATGATTTGAAATTCCTCAGATGTATAAAATCTGTTGAAGATTGTTTTCTATTACAAGAAGACCTTCAAAGGCTAACTAAATGGTGTATTACTAACCAATTGTTTTTAAATGTCTCAAAATGTCATTGTTTTTCTTTTTGTCGCAACTTCTCACCAGTTTTCTTTGAATATAAAATTGAGAGCCATATTCTAGAGAGTATCCGAAAAAAAAGACCTAGGTGTCGTTTTTGACTCTAAATTGAATTTTGTTAAGCATGTGGAATATATTGTAGCCAAAGCAAACTCCATGTTAGGTTTTGTTAAACGCAACTCTAAAGACTTTAAGGATCCTTTCACGCTTAAAACCCTTTATAGCTCATATGTGAGGTCTATTTTAGAGTATTGCTGTGTGATTTGGAATCCATACTATTATATTCATTCTTATAGAATTGAAAAGATTCAAAAAAACTTTACTAGATTCGTAATTTGGAAACTGGGTTGGAACATCGAAACTCCCTCGTACTCAACTAGATGTCAACTTCTTGGAATACAGTCACTGGTTAATAGAAGGAAAGTTTTCTCGGTGATGTTCATAAGTGATATTTTATCTAATCATATTAAATGCCCCTTTCTTTTATCTTTGATTAATATTTATGCTCCATCTCGACAGCTAAGAGAACGTGTTATGCTTCGTGAAAATGAACACAGGGTAAACTATGCTCTCAACGAACCTATAACTCGCTGTGTTAGAGAAACTAATCTTGTTTCAAATAATATTGACATACATTTTCATTTAAGTAGACTCACTTTAAAAAATAACTTAATGTTTTACTTTTCAAATTAGTAAATTATTTTATATTACTTGTACATATGTATATATTTATATTCAATTATTATTTACTTATATTTGTAACCTTTGTGCCAGTACTTTCGAGTATAGTCTCGAACCTCTCAGCTCACTATATAAGGAGAAACTTTTTGAGCACAGACAGTTTATTTTTGAAAGCGAAAGTGTATAGTTTGAAGTTAAAAGTATCCGGAAGTGAATTTAAGTTGCATACTATTGAGATTGATGATTAATAAAATATTTGAAGTGAAGTAAAGTGTGTTTAATTTAAAAAGGAAATAATTGACGGTTGACAGTTAAAAAGAAATAAGTTTTATATCGAACCGTGGTAAAACGTTACATTGGTGTCAGAATAAGGGATAAAACTTATTTTATCTGTGCATTTAAGTAAATTAACTTAAAATAAAAACTGCGTGTATTTTTTTTTTAAATAAATAAACAGACAATGGGTAAAATTTTGAATGATTTAAATTGTGTTGAACTTAAAGCAGAACTAAATAAACGAGGTCTTCCTACTGCTGGATCAAAATATGACCTCATTATTCGTCTGCAGGAACATTTAAGACAACAAGGTGAAAACCCAGACACGTTTATTTTCACGATTGAAATGGAGGAAGAGCAAGTAAGTACTAGTTCAGATATGACCAATATGATGGCTCTGCTGCTCGCCCAGTTCAAAGAGCAAAAGAATCTTCTCGAAGAGCAAAGAAGAGAACAAAAGAATGAACAAAATAATCTTCTCGAACAAATGGAAAAAAAAAGTGTTGAGCAGAAGAATCTTGTAGAAAAACAAGAAAATAAGCTTCTTGAACGATTTGAGGAACAGATAATTCTCCTCGACGGTAAGCTCGATACTTTTGAGAACAAATTTGTTGCTCTTGACGAGCGTGTCGAAAAACAATTTTCGAAAGAAGACACAAAGCTCGAGGAAGTTCAAGAAAATTTCGAAAACAGAATTCAAAGCATTACCAACGAATTAGACAAAGTTCGAAAAATGAAGATTCGAGAAAGTTCTGGCAAATTTGTAAAGCGAAAGGGCATTTCCTTTCCGCCAACCTTTGATGGACAAACTTCTTGGTCGATCTACAAGAAGCAGTTTGAGGCAGCCGCAGCAACAAATGGCTGGGATGACGAAGACAAATTTATAGCTCTGACGCTTGCCCTTAGAGGACCTGCTGCTGAATTATTGCAGACCTTACCAGCAGACAAGAACGGCAACTTCACGGCTCTTGTACAGGCCACGTTTTGCAGATTTGTCATATGCAAGAAGTCTTCCGCGTCCAACTCAATACCAGAGTCCAGAAAAGAGGAGAAGGTCTGCAACAACTTCAAGCAGATATCGAACGGCTGGCTCACCTGGCATATCCAACTGCAGGAGAGGAAATAATAAACCAGTTCGCAACGGAAGCATTTGTCCGCGCTGTATCCGACATCAACCTTCAGTGTGCGATTCAAACTGCCGGAAAACGCACGCTTCCTGAAGCATTGGCGTTCGCTCTAACTATGGAAGCAGCAGAAGACCGGACATCTCCAGCGCCAGTGCAGATTGCCACCAAGAAGAGCTGCATGTCAACATTGTGGAAGTAGAAATAGTACTCGAGAGCAGGTACGCAATAACACCAACATTCCTGCTCAGCTTGTTTCCCAGCCGGGAAACGAGTAAGAACCAACTTCGAGGGGCAGAAGCTGGTTTCTGGTATCGATGGCCCCAGAACCACTATCCAGGTCTCACAGACTAAACAAAAAAACAAAAGTCTGACTGTGGAGGCAACATTAAACGGCAAGAAACACGTGGCTACAATCGACACTGGTGCCACGGCCTCCATTGTAAGAAGGGACTTGGTCTAGATGACATGGCTGCATAACACCAATAGCTATCGTCTGAAAACGGCTACAGGAGAGGCAACCAAAGTGTACGGAGAAGTTCGTCTTCCGATTCGTTTGGCAGAACTGGAGTTTTCACATCTGTTTTTGGTAGCAGATATATGTGACGAATGCATCATTGGAATCGACTTTATGAAAGAACACGGAATAATTCTGGATATTGGTAAGCAAGTTCTTAATTACCAAAATGTAGAGATTCCTATGGTTTTTGGTGACGAAAAATCATCAACTCTACGAAGTGTCATTAAAGAAGACATATGCTTGCCGTCTTCTTCTGAAGTGTTCGTTTGGGCTAAAATAAAAGGTGATTTGGGTGGTCATCGATACCTCATGCATTTGGCAGTTTAATAAAGTGATGCCATTTGGACTATGTAACGCTCCAGCTACATTTGAGCGTTTGATAGAGTGCGTTTTACAAGGACTTACTTGGAAATCTTGCCTGGTCTATTTGGACGATGTCATCGTGTATGGGAAAACATTTGACGAATATTGTGACAACCTAAGAGCTGTATTCCAGAGGCTTCGAGAAGCACACCTCAAGCTTAATCCAGATAAATGTGCTCTTTTCAAGACCGAAGTTAAATATTTGGGACACATCATCTCATCCCAAGGAGTAAAGACTGATGCTGAAAAGGTTGACACTGTAAAGAATTGGCCAGCACCACAGAGCAAACATCAACTCCGAAGCTTCCTTGGCCTAGCCACGTACTACCGGCGTTTTACGAAGGATTTTGCTGGAATCGCCAAAAGCTTGCATCAGTTTACTGAAAAGGAAAGCCGTTCCAATGGTCAGATGAGTGTGAGAAAAGCTTTCAGGAACTAAAGCTCCGTTTATGTAACGCTCCTGTGCTGACCTACCCGACTCCGGGAAAATCTTTCATCATTGACGCCGATGCAAGTAATGTTGGAATTGGCGCTGTACTGTCACAAGTCCATGACGGAGAAGAAAAGGTTGTCGCCTACTACAGTAAGGTACTCTCGAAGCCAGAACGGAATTATTGCGTGACCAGAAGGGAACTTCTAGCTCTGATATTGGCAACAAAACACTTCCATAAGAATATCTATGGACAGAAGTTCCTTCTCCGAACAGATCATGGTGCACTCAACTGGCTTTTGAACTTCAAAAATCCTGAAGGTCAAGTAGCCAGGTGGATCGAAAGACTGCAGACATATGACTATCAGATTCAACATCGAAGAGGAAAGTTGCATTCCAACGCAGACGCATTGTCTCGACGGCCTTGCAAACAGGACTGCAAACATTGCACATGCCAAGAAGAAAAGGAAATGATTGCCGTCCAACGAATAAGAGCTGATCCCATTTACGGTTGGAGTAATGAAGAACTTAGGACTGCCCAACAAGAAGACTCGGACATAGAGCCCATTCTTGCGTGGAAATAACACCAAGAAAAACCAGAGTGGTGTGAAATCTCCGACAGAAGTCCAGCCCTGAAAGCATATTGGGTACAATGGGACTCACTTCATGTGGAGGAAGGTGTTCTAAGGCGTAAGTGGGAATCCGCAGACGGTAAGTCCTATGTGATGCAGCTGGTCGTTCCTCGGTCCAAGGTTAATGACGTTCTTCGAGAGATGCATGATGGAGCTTCTGGAGGTCATTTGAAAGTCAATAAGACTTTGGAAAAGATACGACAACGGTTCTACTGGCTACATGCAAGAGAGGACGTCGAAAAGTGGTGCCGAAAATGTGATACTTGTGCTGCTAGCAAAGGCCCAGGTAGGAAGCTTCAAAGTAAAATGCAACAATGCAACGTAGGCACGCCTTTCAAGAGGATTGCAGTAGACGTCGCAGGCCCTTTTCCTGAGACCAACAGTGGAAACCGATACATCCTTGTAGTCATGGATTACTTCAGCAAGTGCCCTGAGGCATTTGCCATCCCAAACCAAGAAACCAAAACAGTTGTGGATAAGATTGTCTTCAGTTGGGTGAGCAGGTTCGGCGTACCTATGGAACTTCATTCCGACCAAGGAAGGAACTTCGAATCTAACATCTTTGAGGAAGCTTGTTCGCTCCTTGGCATTAAAAAGACGAGGACAACGCCGCTTCATCCACAATCTGATGGGATGGTTGAACGATTCAATCGGACACGCTAAAAGAACGTCTATATAAGGTTGCCGGCGACTACCAACGAGATTGGGATAGACATATTCCATTATTCTTAATGGCGTATAGGAGTGCAGTTCACAGCTCGACAGGACATACACCATCGGAAATCTTGTTTGGAACAACAATACGACTGCCTAGTGAAGTAAAATTTGGATGCCGTACGATTAAGCCGCAAAGAACAGAAGAGTATGTGGATAATCTTAAAGAGAGGCTCATTGATATACATCAACGAACTAGAGCATTCATAAAAACATCTAGCGATCGGATGAAAGCTCGTTATGACGCACGAGCAACAACAACAGGATTTCAAGAAGGAGACCTCGTGTGGTCTTACAATCCCCATCGACAAAAGGGACTGTCACCAAAGCTTCAACAGAACTCGGAAGGACCCTACACTGTTGTGAAGAGACTTAATGATGTGGTCTACCGTATACAGAGAGGAGTAAGAGGGAAACTGAAAGTAGTTCATTGTGACCGTTTGCATCATTATAATGGTGAAAGGAGCGACAGAATTGTTCGGGACGATCAATCTTAAGAGGGGGCAATGTAACGATGAAATCACCACCTAACTACTTTCGGAACAAACAAAGAGCCAAGAATAAAAATACCCTTATCGAAGACAACAACCATCTATAAAATTTCCCGAGAGAACGCGCCATCTCTCTTAGGAGGAAAATGCGCTGAATGGAAGAGTGGAGAGAACGCCATCTGACAGTGCTGGAATGGAATCTTCTAGATGGTTATTGTGCCATTATTTTCGAGTATAGTCTCGAACCTCTCAGCTCACTATATAAGGAGAAACTTTTTGAGCACAGATACAGTTTATTTTTGAAAGCGAAAGTGTATAGTTCGAAGTTAAAAGTATCCGGAAGTGAGTTTAAGTTGCATACTATTGAGATTAATGATTAATAAAATATTTGAAGTGAAGTAAAGTGTGTTTAATTTAAAAAGGAAATAATTGACGGTTGACAGTTAAAAAGAAATAAGTTTTATATCGAACCGT
Organism: Epistrophella euchroma; assembly: GCA_947049315.1. Taxonomy (NCBI): domain Eukaryota; kingdom Metazoa; phylum Arthropoda; class Insecta; order Diptera; family Syrphidae; genus Epistrophella; species Epistrophella euchroma. Next base: position 82,303,316 of record OX346245.1, on the reverse strand, counting down.
GGTAAAACGTTACAGTATATTATATTTTATTGTACACTAGGACTAAGAATATCTGCAATAAATGTATCAAGTACAAGATTCCTATACAAATTTGTAGGGAAGAGTATAGCTTTGAAGGTACGGCCAAATTTTTTTTTTGACCAATACATTTTTTTGGCCATAAACTTTAATTTTTTTATTGTTAAAACCGAAATACCTACAACCTCATAATATATTTTTATTTAAAGGCAGAAATCCATTCTATGTTGTTCAAATTGTTTTGGTTTATAGATTCGGAGGAACTAATTTTGAATCTTATATTTATGTTTTATTAATGTTATAGTTATGTTATGCTAAAAATCAGATGGTTATATTTTAAAGTTCTTAAGATAATCGCCATTTTAATCCAATTTACATACTGCCTACGTCTTATTGCTTTGAATTTCAACTTTGTATTTACAATTGTTTTTTTTTTTTTTTTGAAGCTTATAATAAATACGATGTGAATCAAGATAAAATCAGCTTGAGTTTTAATACTGTGATCAAATAATAATATTGTACGATAAATAGTTTATGAACACTCTGCGCCATAAAAAGAAGCCTGATGATAGAACTCGTAAAATGCATATAGCTTCAGCCTTTGAAATAAATTGCTTGGTGGTAGTACTCTCAGGTTGTTAATACTGTATTCAAAATGTTTCAAAAGTAGTTAATACATTACCTAGTTATTTTTTAATGAGTGTAATTAAGCTCCCTTGAAGAAGACAACAACACTAGCCAAAACAACGGAACAAGCTTATGTTAATTAGTTTGTTTCATTGTCACATCCAATGTGACCAAATAATTCAAATATATGTACCTATATTATATATTTTAATTATTCGCAAGCATTAAAAAAACTTTTTCATACACTGCTTTGTGTGAAAAGTCCAAGTGTCCGGCGGGCCCCTAAAATGTTTTTCCCACCCGGGCCCTTTAGGTCCAGTCCGACCCTGTATGATACCAAATAATTATAACTGGGGAGTTAAAAGTAAAAATTATTGTGTTGTGAAGAAAAAATATCCTAAGTGTTCTTTATTTTTTTATTTTTTTAAATTTACTAATTTTAGCTTTTAATCCATAAGTCGTACCAAAAAAAAAAAAATGTAGTAGCCGTGGCGTGATGGTTAGTGCGATGGACTATCATGCCGGAGGTCTAAGGTTCGATCCCCAGCCTCACCACCTATTTATTTAAAAGAAAAAACGGCTACTGCCTCTTGCGAGGAATTGACAAATCCTCCAAGAGTATCTCCTGTCACAGAAAAGTGCCGCTCGTTAGCCGTTCGGATTCGGCAATAAACTGTAGGTCCCCTCCATTCCTGCAGACACGCACACAGGAATGGTTGAGAGTTGTAAGTCACTAGGCCCTAGTTCTTCATGAGCTGTTGTGCCATCAAATTTATTTATTTTTTTCGTACAAAAAAATGATATGTACATAGATTGTAGGTAATTATATTGCCTTTACCTCTGCGTAAACGCTTTTTTGAAAAAATGCTTACTTTTTGACAAATAAATCAAAAACAAAAACATGTCTAAATTTTTGGTGTTTTTTTGATGATTTCTCATGTTTGCCGTGAAAAATTTTGTTGGACAACTTCTGATTCGTGATCAGCGACCCCGAAAAAATAAAAGCAGCCACTTGAAATAATTACACAAGAACTTTCTACTTCAAACTACCATCTGACTGGACCATCAGATTTCAAAGCTTACTCTGCCAAAGCTGGTCTCGTAAATTTCGCATCTACAACCTTTTAAAAAATAAAATTTATTAAATACGAAAATCCACACTTGTTTGAACAATCCTTTAGAACAAATGTTAGAGACGTACATTATAAATCGATTTCATTACTTAAAAAATCTACCAAATCTTCCTTGGGAACACCCAAGAACTTATTCGATCAAAATCTTAATACCATTCAGAAGACAAAGAATATAAAAAAAAATTAATGATATAAAAAGTTTATATCCTTTCATATCATCCTCTGATAAGAAAAATTTTTAAGCTCTTTTTAATAAACTTAAGCAAAAATAAATAATTCTTTACTTTAATATCTAATATGAAAATGTTGATTTTTTTAAATTACTTTATTACTTTGTTATTCTTGTTATAAACAAAAATGTTTGAAGTCATTAAGTTTTACTTTTTTATTATTCTTTTTTGTATTTCTTTATTTTAATAACGTTAGACTATGAAAGATAATGTGATTTTTGTTTTCTTATTATTAAAAATGAATTGTTAAAAAGCAGTTACCCTGCATAAAAAAATATATAAATAAACTATTACCTATGTATGTAGGTATGTATATCTGTAAAACTTTGTCTTTTTCTTAAAATTAAAAACATGCTATTTAATTTCTTGACTTGATGTACATACATTTCTTACTAATTTTTTTTTGTTGGAATGCACATTTTTGACGTACGTGTATGGAGTAAAACCAAATGTTGAATTTAGTGGCGTATACGGCAAACTCATTCTTTAATAAGTTTTAAATATTTTGAAAATTAAAGGAGTTTTAGAATACCTTTTGACATTTTTGAAAGATGATTTCCATATATACATCGTGTCAAAAAATAAAAAAAATTTCAGCGGTTTGTTTTCATGCAGTCGGCTGCCAAACCTTTAAATGTGATTTCCCAAAAACATTGAAATGGCGCTTACGGCAGCCCAATATTAGGGCGACGATATATTATTTTATAATCTAAAGGTTTTTCTTTTTATTTATCCCAAAATGCAACCTGTGAAAGTGCATTTTCTAATCGAAGCAATCATGAAAATTTTGTCCTACTAGCGGTTTTGTTAATGTTGGCCTAAAGTTACCGTTTTGCATCTTTTTTTAGCCGTTTGAGATAGGTAATCTTATGATTGCCTCCCAGAATACAAATAAGTATGTATTTGTATTCTGGGAGGCAATCATATTTTGCTATTTCAGAATTATATTGGATGGAAAATCTAGTAAAGTTAACATAATTAATACGTTTTTGCCGACATACTCATATAATGTTAAAAGTATACAGGTGGCGATATTTTAAACAATAAAGTTTATGATTTAATACTTAAATATTAATAATAGAAATTTTTAATAAAACATATATCATTGTATTTCAATCTCATTTATCCTGATAAAATGGTACAGTTTGGAAATATGTTTATAAAACGGTTCTACGCATGTTACACTATTACACTCACTGTATACCTACTTGTTGAAATTACTACATTCTTCACTCATTGTTTGATTTTTGACTCTTGGTATCTACCACCTTTTCAAAGAAAAAAAATTTTTTGTATACGGATTAAAATTTCATTCCATTGTCAAAATCATTCATTCAAATTAAAACAATGGCTGGGTGGGGATTTTCGAATGTTCTCGTGTAATTAAATAATATCTTTTTTTTTTCGTTTGTCAAGTTTATGGTCGATTTAATATCAAAGGATGAAATTTCATTTCTTCATCCTTTTTTTATATAGAATAGGTACTTAAAAAAACTGAACACAAATTATTCATAATATTTCTCCCATTTGGGTAGTTTAAAATATCTAGTAAAAATTAAGTGAATTAATTGTAAAGTAATAAAGTTTCACTATTCAAATGAGTTTGTTTCTTCAACTCACTTAATATATCAATCTTTCCCCCCGAATCTTTCAAAACGAAACCACAGTTCTAGTGATTTTTATTCAGATGAACCTAATTATGAACTTTTAAGTGAACACTCAAACACAACAAACAAGTACAACAGGTTATTGTACAGGTTCATTACGTTCTCTTTAGAAGTGATTAATCAACATTGAATACTCATTTTCTTAATTAATTTTGTATGAGGAACACTCAATCTTTCCATTATAATTAAAATTAAAATAAACTTTATAGTTATAAAAATCGTATTTGCAAACATTTTTGAATGATGTAGGTATCTAAACAATCATATGCAATTACCTGGTGTGGTTGATGTCCGCGGGGTTGTCGGGGTTTTAGGTGCTACAAGGGTGGTTTCACTTTCGCTAGCATGCCTGCTTATCCCATTCATTTTAAGCAACAACTTGGGTCTGTCACCAGTGATTCCTTTTCCATTTACAAATGCTTTTTCATCAGAAGATTCATCCTTCTCTTTTTCAGGGAAAACAGCACCATTACCATAAGATGTCCTGCGAGGGTTGTCAAAGCCATTCAATCCCGATGCACTACCTGTCGAACAAACACTATTATTTCTACCGCGGGACAAAAAGTGAGCCTGTGGAAAGTTAGTATCGTCAATTGCTTCATTTAGCTCACTTGCACTCAGTTCAGATAGTTGGCGATTCATATTGTTTTCTTCTCAAATTGAAATTGGAAAATAAAAATAGAAAACACTGGATTTATTAAGACAGGAGAATAAGTTGTAGCAACACTCTGCTAGGCTTGACACTCAATAGAATATAATTTCAAAAAAGATCTAAACAGTAGTTTTTATGTGTTTTGATAGTCAGAGATTTTTTTACTATATACAACCACTATCTATACCTATTGGGGTATATGTAAAAACACGACCTTAACTTCACGAATGTAGATTGGTTACTGGCACAATGTATCTGATTCCAGTGGAATTATGCTTTGAATGAATACGCATCTACATACACAAATTGAAGGAAGCTTTTTTTGAAAGAACGAAATGCTTTACGTGTTAAAGTCGTAATGGAGAGGTGGTAGATTGTGTTAAAGACCTTCAATTGTTACTTAAATTTATTTGAATTGTTTTAAAGTTATGTGCGTCGTACATATTTAGGTAGGTACTTTTCTTTAAGAGATTTTCTTCTTTATGAGGCAAATGAGAAATGGCAATTCGATTTATTATTTCTTTTATGAGTCTAATTTTATTGAGTTACATACCTACTTATATGTACCAGTACCTACACACGGATACTCTTGTAAGTACCTACATATGTATATATGTATATATAAAAAAAAAGTCGGAATAAAAAAATCTCGGTGAACTCCCGAATTGGTATAAACATTATGTTTGTTATTCATCACAAATTGCATTTAATTTTTGGTTCAAAACATATACCTTTTTTTTAAACATAAAAACACCACGCTGACGTGCTTGACTTCACTGATAAGCCTAACTGCAATTGTCCTATCGCCTGTTTCAAAATCAAATATGTTAATATATCAGCATTAAAGTGGTATATAGTTATGTTATTTTTATTTTTGTATGTTCGGATGGCTTTGAACCGGTCTAAAATGCAGAATCAAGAAATGGTCACAGAAATTGTTCCGGGATTTTTTTTTCTTTCAAAAAAACTTAAAAAATCTGCACCTAAATTCCTGTGATTTTTCCGAGAAAAAGTACATTTTGGTCAAATTTTTTTTTTTTGTTTTTGTTTAGGTCACATGAAATTGGTCTTCTGTAGAAACGATTTGGGGTTTTAAGATCCGAATATTGTAAATTCATAAATAATCTGATTTTTAAAGAAAAAATAGTTTTCGCAACCTACATTGATAACTTCCCATTGGTGCCGTTGCAAACTAGAAACTCGATGTTATTTTATTATACGAAAATCGCCAATTCAATATACCTACCTATCCGAAAACCTTATAGGTAGTTGTTAAATATACAAACAATAGAAGACCAAACTTGTTCCGTCTGTCCAATAATATAAAGTTTTGCGTGTTATTTAAATTAAAAAACAACTGTCTTAAAAATGTTTGCGAATCCTACTAGTTTTGGATTGAAATCGGTGTTTCTTCTCGAATTATTCAAGACGAAAAAAAAAATTCAAAAATTTTTAGTAATACCTCGTTTTGTCTTGAATAAAATTAGCCCACAGTTATTAATATGTATTGTTCTCAAAATATTTGAGCTGAAAAAATTTAAAAAAGATTTTTGAAGTTTTTCTTAACTACCGGTTAATTTTTTTAAAATTAATATCAGTTCAATTTTACGTCATTATGTAGAATCAAATTGCTATCAACTTAGCAACTCGAAAGATTCGAGAGGAATATGATTTTTCAACAATTTTTATTAATTGTTATATGTATGTACATAATAAGAAAACCACAAATGGAATGATTTTGAAAACTTTTTTATTTTTATCTGTCAAAAAAAAAATTATCGAAGGGGATATCTTTTTTTCGTTCTCGAAATAGTCCACTCAAACGGTGTTTTCGCAGGGGCATTTTCGCCCGGAGACTCCGGGAATTAGATCGAATCCCTAGCTCCGGGCCTACACAAAGTTTCTCCGGTCCTACCGTTTCATTTATTTTATCCCTGAACTCATTCCTTGATCCATATACAAATAGTCAAATATTAATAGAAATTTGGCAGCATTGAATCGAAGTTTCAAGAAGGTAGTAAAAAGTTTCAAGTTACTAAACGTTTTTGCCGCTGTTGCTGTTTTCTTACGCCATGGCTCAATTCATTCAAATGAAATTTAAAAAAGATTGTCTGAAAAAAAAAACGAAATATTGACTATTTATAAAAATCTTATACATACGTTTAAAGAAAATCTAATGCAATTTTTGAGGTTATTGAATATAATCAAAAAAGATCTCATATAAAATATACCTAAGACGATAATAATTAATGTAGTTAAGTTCTTAATTTAATAAATGTAAATTTAGATGAAAATATGTTATAAATAAAACCTTACCAAATTTGCGAAAAATTTAAAACATATTTGTGAATAAAGGGCCTCAATTTTCAAAAAGCTCAGAAGAATTTCAAATTTCTAAAATTGTTTTAAAAGCACTAAGGGCGATTTTGTTCACTCAAAGTTGAGGATTTTTATTATCAACTTGTGAATTTGTTTTTATTCACACAAAGTTGACGTTTTTAACTTTCGATTCTCAACTTATGAGTTGATCAACTTTAGAATTTCTCAACTCCTCGAAATTCTAGGCGTTACGGGTGTAAACTTGAGAATTTGTTTGATTTTTGTTTATTCACTCTAGTTATCGCCTGTTTTATCTTGACATTAGTTGTCGCAAATATATAAAAAATACAAAAGTGAACGTAAATAAAAATGTTCCGTCACAATTATGTCTGGGAAGATTGGCCAACATCTTCGAGCAGCGAAGATGAAGACAACTTGTATCTTGAAAGACGACAATACAAGATGCTTCAACGTGTTGAATTCGAAAAATGGGATGATCACGACTTCATATATCGTTTTCGTCTCTCAAAGCGTACGACAATGATGGTGCTCGAACTGATAAAGGACTCATTACCGTGTGATGAGAGAAGGTACTAAATATTGCGATAAATAAAATAAAGAGATGTATTTCATAGATACTTGTTTTTTACTTCTTTCAAGATCTCGTGAATTACGCCCAATCACCCAATTATTAATCGTGTTACGGTATTATGCGCTCGGATCAATTCAATTGGCAATTGCAGATTTTATTGGTGTGAGCATTACAACTGTGCACTGCGTGTTAAAACGAGTGTCTAGAGCACCGCTAATTGTTGCATGGGTTCGCTTAGTGCTGGTAGTTCCTTCTTGGGTGGACCACCACCGGTCTTTTTGGCATCTCGTGAAAAGTATAATGCACGATCCCTCAACGTCTGTTTAATTTTTGTATATTTTTCGCGCAGAGACTTTAAAGCTCGTTCCTGTAGAGCAGAGACAAAAAGAATGAAGTACAAGAACACAAATTGTATAAAGCGAATATGTACTTACTTTGCCAGGCGGTGCAACATTGAATGCATTTGCAATTTTCTCCCATGCTTTGTCCTTGTCACGATTGGTAGCACCGTCTGTCTTTTTGTTTTCAATAATGAAACTATACTCTAATGCATTTTTTACCAACCAATCTTCCTCTTCGGGTGTGTACACTATTTTTGCAACTTTTTTTTTTGATTCTGTTGCCCTTTCCATTTTTGCTATTAAATTTTTTTTAAAAGATAACAGTTTTTCAATATACCGGCAAAAGAAAAATAACACGTAATTTCAAAACTAGAAGTTGAAACTGACAAATTATTTTATAATCTGTCATATATATCCTAGGGAAATTTTCAAAACTGAAAGTTGGCAAACTTTTGAATTTCAAATTCTGAATGGGGAGTTGAAGTAGTGAAAAAAATAAATTTTCAACTTGCGGATCAAATCTCGAGTTTAAACCAACTCCGAAGTTGGCCAACTTGGGATTTTCTGGCAAGTTGAACAATAGTGAACAAAATCGCCCTAAGTACTCCCATTACCGGTTTGATAGCTGACAGAAAAATGATAAAAGTTGATTTATTAATGCTGAACTCTATATACAAATACATTTCGATATGGAATGTCAAGAATTTTTTGAATTTATTCAACACCTCCATCCAAAAAAATAATCAAATGCTTTTATCAGAAAAATTACATCAACTTATAACTTTTTATGTTAAATAATTTTAAATAAACATGGCTTTGTTTATGTACTTAATGCATGTAAAATTTTTGAATAGGTACCTTGAATTTTCCTAAGTCATTTATTTCATTTGGTTTTTAATTATTATTAAGAATGTTGATGTAATTCGAAAATTGATATTTACATATATATTTATGCCGAGTTTTGAAAGAAATTAATCCGCACTGGAAAAAGAAATCCTAAAATGAATAAAATGTATCTATTTAAGAAAATAATGATAATGTTTATCAGGTTTTTGAAGGTGTCTAAGTCTTTCGAAACAGTCGGAAAGGTGCTTTATTTAATAAAACAAATATTATATTTGCCAAGATTTAGACAATTGATTACGTTGTCTAAAGTAAGATAAAAAGTTAGATCACTTTAGCAACAATTAGAAAGGTTTTTTTTTTTTAACTTGGACGGCTCGTCTGTCTAAAGTTAGGCAGTGTTTATAAATACGACCATTAATCTTTTTTTAATTTTGAAATTATGTGTGGACCCGGACATTTTTTTTAATACAAACAAATATAATCATGTGTTTTTTTTTATTTTGTGATAATATTATCGATGAAGGTTTGAATTACATAGGTTTCGATAAAATACTCCGTGCCTAGACCTTTCCAGAGTTATTAACCCTGTGTTTTGGTTAGGAACAAATTATAGAAGTTTTTTCTCAATCTTTTTTTTTTGTTTTTGGGAGTGCTAAATCCGAATTTCAACTTTTCTACTTCCCACGGATATGGCTTCAACAACGAAAATCACGAATAACTTCGAAATTACGCCTCTTTTTTAGTTTTTTGCCAAAAAGTTGCAAAATTATGAAATTTTCGGGAAAAACAATTATGAAAAGTTAAAGTAAATGAAATTTCCTAAAATTTTTTTTTCGGTTTAACGACTTAGCTGCTAGAGCACATTGAAAAAAAGATAAAAAATTGCACACTTTATTGAAAATCCAGATTTTTCGGCAGTTTTTCACTTTTAACTCAAAAACTGTATGCTTAAAATTATAAAGTGCTTGAACTTTGGTATAACTAAATTGAATTCCCTAAACATTGCACACCTTAACCATTTATTTTGGACAACCCATTAGAGCACGTTAAAGCTTTATGTCATACAACGCGAAACCGCTGAGCCAAAATTCAGTGGAGACCAAAGATTAAAATGAGTATGTTCGAATATATTCGAACAATTCCAATTTTTCCTTATGTTCGCTCATACTCGATCGTTCGGCTTCTCTACTCGCAAGTCATGTTATTAACGAGCACATTACACAAATTGAAGGTAATATTGCGCATCTTTAAGAACCACAGTGACCTGCCTGTCAGAATTTACAAAAACAAAACACAAATGTTACTGAATCGCAATGACCCTCGTCCACAATTTACAAAAACAAGATACAAGTAAAATTGCCTTTTAGAATGTTTCAATCTGCAGAATGTGCAGAACTAAACAAAAATGAAAACTCGGAAGACATTATTACCTTATATATGTGTACTGTGATTCACGAGTTAAAATACTCACAAGTACCTAATGTCAAACAAAATTGTTCGAACTTGTGAACTTCTCGAACTTCTATGCCCACGAGCAAAATGCTCGTGAACAGTTTGAAAAATTTTCAAGTACTTACTCAAAACAAAGAGAGTATACTCGAACCAAAATGGGTGATCGTGAACAAATTGAATATCGCGAACATTTTTGTACTCGAGTTGGTGCTAATCGTTGTAGGGTATGTAGATTTTAGGTATTTTTGTGTATTTATCGTTTTTATATGTAAAGTAAAAGTAACTAGGTAGAACTATGCCGAGATTAAGCTATTTCAAAGAGTGAAGTAAGATGACTCGCCTTACTCGGCGACTCATCTTACTTCATTCGCAAAAATGATTTATACGGCGTTTTCATTAGAGCAAATGAGGTAATTTCGTCAAAAATTTCCAAATTAAATTCAAAATCATCTCATTTCCCATACAAATTCAAATTTCCAAATGAGGTAATTTCAACCAAATTTGCACGAAATTCGGTAGGAAATTACTTAAAACTTTTATGAACACACCCAAATGGATTCCATTCAAAGTGGAACCCATTTCAAATGACAGGATTCAATGCAAAAACAACAAAAACAAGCGATTGACAATCTGGGCCTTCAAACAAAATTAGGAAATTTGAAATGTGAACGGGAGCGGGTCATAATTCTGGCTATCAAAATCCTGTATGACCAAAATTCTGTTTTTTCTTTTTTTGAAAATACTGTACGATCAAAATTCCGTTTTTCAGAATTCTGTATTTCAAAATTCTGTAAATGCAAATATCTGTATATTCAAAATACTGTAAGTGTAAAATTCTGTTTTCCAAAATACTGTTTTTCCCAAATTTAGTTGTTGTTTTTTTTTTTTTTTTTTTTTTTGAAAAAAATGCATAGTAATAAAAACTAAATATCATCTACTCTTTATAGTTTTTAATTATTGTAAACTAAAAATTTTTTTCTATTCCTAGGTTATTCGAGAAGCCACAATACCTAATTTTGTCATGATTGTATTGTCGTGATTCGTAATTATTTTCGTTTAAATTTATATGGTGTAGTAGCCGTGGCGTGATGGTTAGTGCGATGGACTGTCATGCCAGAGGTCTAAGGTTCGATCCCCAGCCTCGCCACCTATTTATTTAAAAGAAAAAACGGCTACTGCCTCTTGCGAGGAATTGACAAATTCTCCAAGAGTATCTCCTGTCACAGAAAAGTGCCGCTCGTTAGCCGTTCGGATTCGGCAATAAACTGTAGGTCCCCTCCATTCCTGTAGACACGCACACAGGAATGGTTGAGAGTTGTAAGTCACTAGGCCCTAGTTCTTCATGAGCTGTTGTGCCATCAAATTTATTTATTTTTTTTTTATTTTAAATTTATATGGTATGTTAATAATAATCCATACTCGATCGTTCGGCTTCTCTACTCGCAAGTCATGTTATTAACGAGCACATTACACAAATTGAAGGTAATATTGCGCATCTTTAAGAACCACAGTGACCTGCCTGTCAGAATTTACAAAAACAAAACACAAATGTTACTGAATCGCAATGACCCTCGTCCACAATTTACAAAAACAAGATACAAGTAAAATTGCCTTTTAGAATGTTTCAATCTGCAGAATGTGCAGAACTAAACAAAAATGAAAACTCGGAAGACATTATTACCTTATATATGTGTACTGTGATTCACGAAAAAAAAAAAAGATAATAAATTACCACATACATTTTTACAATAAATAAATCAGTTTTTATTGCAATGAGGGAGGTACCTTCTACTGATGAAAAGCCAATTCGTTTACACTTAGTGATTACTTACACTATTGCATATTCCTCACATTTTTTATCGGACAATAATAAGTCCTTGAATAAATAACTGCCAGTTACCTAATGTTTTCACTATTGAATTTTCATCACATTATTATCAATAGTAATAAGCAGATGAATAACCGTGTTACATTATGGAATTCTTTCTCTGTTTAATATTATTATATTTTTCATCGTTTTCCAAGCTGGCAAAAAAGCAACTTCCAACAAACCAGTGATTTCGTTGTTGAATTTTCATCGAGAAAGGGGCATGTGCCTACCGCAAATGACATGCCCATGTTAAATTCATCAGAGAAAACAGCACAAAAGTTAAGAGTGCAGCTTCTTTTCCCTAAGGAAAAAGCAGCTTATTCAGCTCTGAATTTTTAGAAATTTAAGACTGGGTATTTGATACAAACATATTTGAGTAGAGTAGAAACTTCTCTGAATATGTAGGTAGCAAAAATTCCATATTCTGTTATTCACCTTAATTTACTTAAAAATCTTTAGAAATGTACGCAGTGAAAGAAAAATCATTCTGTATGTAATCGAAATTCTGTATTTAAAAATAATCATTTTGATAATGTAAAAAAGTGCGCACTTTTTTACATTATCAAAATGATTATTTTTCAAATACAGAATTTTGATATACAGTATTTTGCTCATACAGAATTTTGCTCATACAGAATTTTGATCATACAGAATTTTAAAATACAGAATTTTGTGTAACCAGAATTTTAAAATACAGTATTTTGAAATACAGTATTTTAAAAACAGTATTTTGACCCTACAGTATTTCGACCCCAACCCAATGTGAACACTTTTTTTGTAATTTGCCAAATTACCTCATTTCAGGTCTAATGAAAACGCAGTATAAGCTATTAAAGTGAAAAGAGTAATTTCGAATCTAGTTTCGAACACATGAAATGTCATAACCAAAGAGTGTTTTGTAGAGATGAGCTAAACTGTGATTTTCCAATCACAGGTATACCTGTGACTGTGATTAATGAATCACTGTGAGTTTAACCTGTGATTGTGATTGGTAAATTTAAAATATTTTTGGGGCCCAACAAAATTTTTCTCAGTCAAATAATAAAAATTAATTAAATAAAAACAACTTGATTTATTTACCTCTTGGGACTTGGGACATTACCTCGAATTCCAAGTTATCGAATCGCAAAATATCGAATGTCTTATATATCAAATGATTAAAATTTCCAATGATCATTCGAGATCGATACGTTTTTAAATACACTTTTAGTAAAATTTCAATATCTATAGGACAAGCATTGCGGATTCATATGTCGAACAAAATTTTCTAGGTTGTCGTTAAATCTTACACTACCTAAATTTTAATGGAGAAATCCAAAAAATTGGTCTTGCCCATGCCGTTCGCCATTTTCCAAAATTCCTTATCAACGGCTTAGCTGATTTAAAAAAAACTTTCTTAGGGCCAGTTGTACAACCATGGTTCAGCAATTTTAACTCGCTGATCAACGATGGTTCAAGGGTATGTGATAATAGCCAATGATTTATCTGAACCGTTGGTTGGTGTAACCTCAGTTAATCCACCAAAATCGGTGAATTAAAATTCCTGAACCAAAAGATCAATATTTAAATCGCGATTGTAAAACTGCCACTTTCAAAATATTTCTACACTATTACATGCCGATTTGTAAGTTAACCATAAACAAAAACGAACTTTGTCAATGCTTAATCTTTCAGGAATGTCATTTTGGATTTTTGAGTAAGAAATCTTTTTTATGAAGAATTAAGCAATGCTTTAAATTACAACCTACTCAAAAAATGTGAGGTTGATAGCGGAAAGAAAATGTTATGAAAACAACATTTTCTACATATATGTATATAGTTTTATTTTTGTATAATGTATGGCGATTCAAAAGTATTAAATTTTGCCATAGAGAGTTTACTTACAAAAATTCAGTTTTCTATCACCTTTCAATAAAAAGAAAATTTAATTTCAATAAAACACCTACTCAATGCTTTAGAGAGTTCATAAACAACTTTCAGCAGCTTTGAATAAAGAGAAAATCGAATTTTTAAAAAATGTGGGCGTGGCAGGAGGCGGATTCAAGAATACGTACTCAACTGTTTAGAGAGTTCATATACGAAATTTCAGCTTGCTTACTTACTTACTTTACTGTAGATGGCACTCACAGCCCAGGATGGACTACGGCCTCAACCAACAACGGCCTCAGCTTGCTAACGCCTTTAAATAAAGAGAAAATAGATTTTTATAAAATGTGGGCGTGGCAGGAGGCGGATTCAAGAATACGTACTCAATTCTTTAGAGAGTTCATATACGAAATTTCAGCTTGCTAACGCCTTTAAATAAAGAGAAAATTGAATTTTAATAAAAAGTGGGCGTGGCAGGAGGCGGATTCAAAATTACGTACTAAATTCTTTTTAGAGTGCATAAACAAAATCCTAGCTTTATAGCGCCTTTGAATAAAGAGAAAATTGAATTTTAATAAAAAGTAGGCGTGGTAGGAGGCGGATTTCAAAATACTTACTCAAAATTTTAGCAAGTTCATATACAAAATTTCAGCTTGCTATCGCCTTTGAGTAAAAAGAAAATTGAATTCCAATAAAAAGTGGGCGTGGCAGGAGGTGGATTCAAAATGACGTACTCAATTTTTTAGAGAGTTTATATACAAAATTTCAGCTTGCTAGCGCCTTTGAATAAAGAGAAAATTGAATTTTAATAAAAAGTGGGCGTGGCAGGAGGCGGATTCCAAAATACGTAGTCAATTTTTTAGAGAGTTCATATAAAAAATCTCAGCTTGCTAGCGCCTTTGAATAAAGAGAAAATTGAATTTTAATAAAAAAGTGGGCGTGGCAGGAGGCGGATTCCAAAATACGTAGTCAATTATTTACAGAGTTCATGTACAAAATTTCAACTTTCTTACGTCTTTAAATACAGAGTAAACTCAATTCACCTTTCCTTTTTCTTGTGTAAAATACCTCCACAGTACCACATTTCACAGTTCAGTTCTACCTTAGCTTGTTAACTAAAAATGAAACTATTCTTCATATTTCAGTCGCTAAAATAATAAAAAAAAATAAATCACGACTATAGTTCTCATTCTCATTTAATTCATTGTTGTGACTTTTCTCTCGTTGTGCTTTTGTTCACAGTTCATAAAGTAATCACGACCACAGTTCATTTTCTGTTTGTCGTGATTTGTGAATCGTTTCTGTTTGTTGTGATTTTGAAACCCTAGTTGTGAAGTTGTGATTTTCAGGCAGAAAAAAAAAATCACATTTAAGGCACTCACAGGTTAAAAGTGAGTCGCTCACAGGTAGTGATTGTGATTTTTGAATCACAGGTCGAAAATCACAGGTCGTGATTTTTTGCTCTTCTCTAGTGTTTTGTAATTTGTTGTCTTTGATTTTGTTTGTTTAAGGTTTAAGTTTTCAATTTGTTGTTTTCATTTTTGAAGTGTTGTTGTGCCTTTACTTTTAATTATCAAAATAAGACAATTCTAAATATTAATTCAGTTTTATTCTTATTACTAGTTCTTAACTTAACAGTGGTTAACAATCTAATGACATCTTGCGATTTTAATGTTATATAAACTAATATTATTCGGTACATTGTATGTATGTATATCAAGTTATATAAACTAATATGTATATATGATTACCTTAAGGGTATTGTATTGGAATATACAACAATCTTCCCCACTTTAAATACTTCGTCAATAATCTCGATAATTTACTTTTTTCATTTTCTTAATTCGCTCTGATCTACGAGCTTTATCATTAGACAAGCTTTTACTGACATTCATTTTAGCGTACTTCTTTTTTATTCGTTTTGAGCTTTGCAATTCATTTTTATTTTTTAATGATGAAGACGATTTATTTAAATTTGGAGAGGACTGTGTATCTTGACTTAAACGACATGTTTCATTAACATTATTCCAATATGGATTAATAATATCTGTATTATTTTTCTCGTTAATACATTTTTTTATTTGATTAAAATGAACAATACGAACTTTATTTTGTATTTTAACCAAACACGTTAATGCACTTAATTCTTTTAAAAATATGCCTGGAATCCAATTAACGTAATCGTTTTTAAAATCCGTTTTAAATAATATCTTTTCTCCCTCCAGGAACTTTGTATTTTTAAAGGAATTAATTGCATCTGAACTATTTTTTTGTTTTATAGACTTATTAGTATCTTCTGTTTGTACAGTTTTTGTAATATTTTTTGTATTCTGATTTTTATTATTTACATTATCTAATAAAATTTTAGGTTTGAAGGTGAAAATCAGTTCCGATGGAGTTTGTAGACTTTTATTTATTGGTGTATTACGTTGGTTAAAAAGAAATTGGGAGACCACTTGTTGCATATCCATGTTTTTATTTTTCAAAAAATTTTTCTTTAAAACGTTCTTTACCGTTTGTACATTACGTTCAGCCAAGCCATTACTTTGCGGATGATACGGTGGAGACTTACTTACTTTAATTCCATTTTTCTTACAAAAACTGATAAACTTAAATGACCCAAATGGTGGACCATTGTCTGTGACAATTTCCCCTGGCAGACCAAAGGTCGCAAAAAAATTTTCTAATACTTTTATCAAATTTTCCGCAGTATTGCTGCGAATAGGAACAACATCTGAATATTTGCTAAATGCATCCACTAGGATTAAAAATTGAAATTTAGCAAAATAGAAAAAATCCAAATGGATACGCTGAAAAGGATATTCACATGAGTACCACTTTGAATTGACCTTTTCCTTAGGAATATTCATTGATGATTGACAAATATGACACTGTTTTATAAAATGTTCAATATTCTTTTCAATACAAGGCCACCAGACATACGACCTTGCTATACACTTCATTTTTACAATTCCTACATGGTTCATACTGTGAAGTAAGTTTAAGGTATTCCCCCTTAACCTTGTGGGAATGACTAATCTGTCTCCGTAAAACAACTTATTGTCTTCAGCAGCAAGACTATTTTTTACTCTAAAATAACATTTTAATTGACTTGAAATTTTATTTGGCCATTTATTTTTCTTGACACAATCATAAACTAATGACAACACCTCATCTCGAGCAGTTTCCTTCTGCACAAGTTCTGTGTCAATGACCGAATCACTTGAAGAATCTAAGTTTACTGAATTAATCAAGCCTACAGAATCAACGTTCGTGCAATCAGTAAGGGGCAAACGGGATAGAGCATCAGCATGTTGCATTTGTGAGCTTTTACGATATTCAATACTGTAATCATACATAGACAAAATTACAGCCCACCTTTGCAAACGTGCTGCCGCAACACCCGCTGTTCCCTTACGTGGACTAAAAATCTCTTTAAGTGCTTGATGGTCAGTGCATATTTTAAACGGTTTCCCAAAAATGTATTTGTGGAATTTTCTGACTGCAAAAATGATAGCTAGAGCTTCACGATGAAGCTGTGAATAATTTTTCTCCGATGAGGAGAGCGAGCTCGATGCAAACAAAACCGGTTTTTCGACACCGTCAATAAGGTGTGACAGCACCGCACCCACACCATATGGGCTAGCATCGGTCGCGACTATGACAGGTTTACTTGGATCGAACAATTCTAAGACGTTGTGTTCTGTGATAAGAGCTTTGCTGGTTTCAAACGCAGTTTGACAATTTTTTGACCATACAAAATCAGTATTTTTCTTTAAAAGAGAATAAAAATCTTTTAAATAGGATGAAAGGTTTGGTAAGAACCTACCATAATAATTTAGTAATCCTAAATAGGATTGAAGTTGTTGCAAGTTGGTTGGTGCCGGAGCATCAACTATTGCTCGAACTTTTTCGGGGTTCGGAAACACTTTCCCGTTTGACAATATGTGCCCCAAATATGGTACACTTTGCTCTAGAAATCGACACTTATTTAAATTAATTTTGACGTTATACTCGCTCAGTCTCTTTAATACTTGGATGCAGTTTAGCTTGCATTCACTTTCATCCTTACCCCCGACTACAATATCATCGACAAAACAGCGCGTGCTTTTCAAATTTTTTAAAATCTCATCCATTGTACTTTGGAATGCAGATGGTGCCATGGAAACACCAAACGGCAGCACCGTGTATTGAAGAAGACCAATATGCGTATTAATAGTTAACAATTGCCGGCTCGGCAGAGCGACCCGCAACTGGTTATAGGCACCTGACATATCAATAACGCAAAAAAAGTTGCAATTAGCAAAGCTTGCAAATATTTCCTCGGTAAGAGGCAACGGATGATGATACGACTCAATGAATTTGTTTATTGTCACTCGACAATCCATGCAAATTCTTATATCTCCGTTCGATTTCGGGACGCAAACTATTGGACTTGCCCACGAACTTGACTTGACCGGAATCAAGGTACCGTTTTTCACTAAACGGTTTAGTTCTTGTTCTACTTTATCCTTGATTCTTAATGGCACTGAATACGCTTTGTGAAAAATAGGTGAAGTGTTCTCTTTAAGAACTATATTGATTTCGAAATCCTTAATGGTTTCATTTGGCTTGGACGTAAGTACATTTGGAAAGTTATTTTTAATTAAATCAATAAAATTTACCTCGATTTTATTTACCGAACCTGGACAATCTCCAAATAACTTTTCTTTCCAATGCGGTGCTAAGACTTGTAGCCACGTTCGACCCATTAATGGCATAAAATTATGCGAGCTTTCGACAACTATTAGATCCAGATTATATGTTTGTCCTTGAAACTCCACCCGGACACTGATTTTACCTTGAACATCGAGTTTTTGACCTGTAAAAGTTATAAGAGTATTTAATTCTGGTTGCAATTTTAGATAAGAAAATTTTGACTTATATTCACTAAAACTAATTAAACTATGACAAGCTCCTGTATCTAGCTCCATTGGCAGCGGCTGATCCTCGACGATAACGTTTTGTATGACACATGTGGACTCGACTTGGCAATTGACTTGATGACTTTAACTGATGTGTGAGACTTTGACTGAGTGCAGACTACGGATGTGTGGCCGATTCGATTGCAATTATAGCACTTCCAATTTTTTGCTGGACAAGTCTTGTAGTTATGATGACGACCACATCTTGGACATTTTCCAAATTTACCACTGATAGAACTAGACTTTGACTTATGGCTTTCAGAATTATTTTTATTCTGTGAACTTGATGATGACGTTTTAACAGCAAACTGTGTTGAGACTGCTGGATGTATTGCCTTGGACTCTTTTGTGGACATTTCCATTGTTAAGGCAACATTACAGCATTTTTCGAAATTTAGTGAAGAGTCATTTAACAAGGCACGTTGAATCTCTTCATTTCTCACACCTGCTATAAATTGATCCGTAAGTGCATCATCCAATGCAAACGACTTGAATTGAAGTGGTTTATATTCCTCCATTTTGTCACAGCACTTTTTTTTTTTGGTATTAATTGCTTTAGCAAAATCACCAAAATCACATGTTTGTGCGACTTCTTTCAGACGGATGATAAACTCCTGGATACTTTGCCCTTCTTCTTGGACGATTTTTTTGAACTTATAGCGTTCCGCACGAATGTTTAATCGGGGTGAAAAATATGTTTGTAATTCTTTAATTAAATCACTATAGTTGCACTCCGATGGACTTTTGGGTTGGACAAGTGATTTGAGTATTTTATATGTGTTTTTCCCGATTAAACTTAACAAAATTAAGGCTTTTTTAGAATCGTCTATTCCATTAATTTGGAAATAGATTTGAAGACGTTCTTTATACGTTTCAAAATCCTCACCGGGCTCAAACTCTTCCAATTTACCCATAATTTGACCATGAGACATTTTGTGACTGTACTTTTTTTTTTGTGTTTAGCAATACACACGTTCAAGTTTTTTTTTTTTTTTTTTTTTTTTTTTACTTAATGTTTTTCCTCGTCGCCACTTTGTTGTGCCTTTACTTTTAATTATCAAAATAAGACAATTCTAAATATTAATTCAGTTTTATTCTTATTACTAGTTCTTAACTTAACAGTGGTTAACAATCTAATGACATCTTGCGATTTTAATGTTATATAAACTAATATTATTCGGTACATTGTATGTATGTATATCAAGTTATATAAACTAATATGTATATATGATTACCTTAAGGGTATTGTATTGGAATATACAACAAGTGTTTGAAGTGAATTTTATTGAAATCGGTTAACGTTAATACGTGCAACCGAGCACTTGAAAGAAATTCGAACATTGCCAAATTAAGCGCCACCCTAATACTTATGCTTAGTTACTTACTTTAGATGGCGCTCATAGCCGAGGATGGACTACGGCCTCAATCAACAAGCCCCTCCAGCCAGCTCGGTCCCTAGCTAGCTGCCTCCAGTAACGCACTCCAAGTTGGTTGAATATATTGGTGTTAAGAGGTCAACGATTTAGTAACGACTGAATTGTATTCTATTGAATGTGTATAAGCACAGTACACATATTGAAGGTAATATATTGCGCCACAGTACACATATTGAAGGTAATATATTGCGCATCTTCGAAAAATACAGTGACCTGCCTGTCAGAATTTACAAAAAGAAAACAAGTGTTTCCGAATCGCAGTGACCCTCGTCCACAATTTACAAAAACAAAAAACAAGACATGCGCAGAACTGAACAAAAATGAAAACTCGGGAGATATTACCTTCTATATGTGTACTGTGGTATATAAGTACATATGTTTAAGAGGCCTCCACCCAAAAGGTCGAAGATCCGCAAATTCGAATTTACGAAAAAAAAGAAAGAATCCCTTTCATAATCCAGTGCGAAAAGACTGAAGCAGGAGCGGACTGGGAGTCAAAGGGCCTACCGGGACTTTTAGGAAAAGGGCCCCAAAATACATAATTATCTACTCTCAAAATGGTTAAAAATAAAAGTTGATATGCATACATTTTTTTTTGATATTTCATTTTTTCATGTTTATTAATGTTTAAATGTACAAAAATTCATTAATATCAATGTTCAATTCATTGAGTGTAGGTAATCGTAATTATTTTTTAGTTTTTAGCAGTTTCAACTGGCAGATTAATTTACTTGAGTTTTTGAACATGAATATAAATAACGAAAAAAGTTTTACAGGGCTTATTTATTTGACATATATTTTACAATCTTATACTGCGTTTTCATTAGAGCAAATGAGGTAATTTCGTTCAAAATTTCCAAATACAATTCAAAATCATTTCATTTCCCATACAAATTAAAATTTCCAAATGAGGTCATTTCAACCAAATTTGCACGAAATTCGGTAGGAAATTACGTAAAACTTTTATGAACACACCCAAATGGAATCCATTCAAAGTGGAACCCATTTGAAATGACAGAATACAATGTAAAAAACAACAAAAACAAGCGATTGACAATCTGGACCGTCAAACAAAATTAGGAAATTTGAAATGTGAACACTTTTTTTGTATTTTGCCAAATTACCTCATTTCAGCTCTAATGAAAACGCAGTATTAAAGCCTTTTTGACTTTTTCCAAGATTTGTGTAAAATTGTCTTAAGTCACTTAAGCGGTTTTTCCATTTTGTATTGCAATTTATATTTGGACTTAGCTGTACATATACCATTTTTCCCATTATTAATTTTAAACATTTCATTACTTAAGCCATAGAATCATGGAATTTTCTTTATCTAGTTAAGCAACTAAACACACATCGCGCCCTGTGACGTCAGTGGTCAGCAGTGGCAGAGTGCGTAGTGCACACAGCTTCGAAAACTGAGAAAATCTGATGCGCGGGTTCAAATACCGCATGATGTGTAGAAAGTTTTTCAAAAAAATTGGATTAAAGCTCAGCACCACTATAAAGGAGACTGATGATAGCGCTTGGCACCCCTTGAAATAGCTTTATCTTCAGCCAAACAAAAATAAAACGAATTAAAAATACCAAAAAATTAATTCGTAAGCAATTGGTGGTAGCGCCTTTAAGTTGTTGTTCACAAAATTTAATGAAATTGACGGAATAAAAAACGGTCAAGTCTAATAAACTGACATTCTAGTACGAATAGTACAATAATAATAATAATAAGTGGTCCAGCGTGTAAATTATATTTCCACTGAGCACGAGGACTCGCAATCGCAGCAGAACTTTATCGCTGAGAATTTTGTCCATCGTATTGTATAGCAAATTTTCACTTGTTACAAGCAGTTGCAGCAGGATTATTGCCGAAGAATTGGTCCAGCGTGCAATAAACTCCCATTGAGCACATTCAGCGTTGTTAGTATTGTAACGATGAAATCAGCACCTAACTACTTTCGGAACAAACAAAGAGCCAAGTACAAAAATACCCTTATCAAAGACAACAACCATTTATAAAAAAATCCCGAGAGAGCGCGCCCATCTCTCTCAGGGGAAAATGCGCTGAATGGAAGAGTGGAGAGAACGCCATCTCTCTTCATTGGAATGGAACCTTCCAGAAGCTTTTGTGCCAGTACTTTCGAGTAGAGTCCCGAACCTCTCAGCTCACTATATAAGGAGAAACCTTTTGAGCACAGACACAGTTTATTTTTGAAAACGAAAGTGTATAGTTCGAAGTTAAAAGTATCCGGAAGTGAATTTAAATTGCATACTATTGAGATTGATGATTAATAAAATATTTGAAGTGAAGTAAAGTGTGTTTAATTTAAAAAGGGAAATAATTGACGGTTGACAGTTAAAAAGAAATAAGTTTTATATCGAACCGTGGTAAAACATTACATTGGTGTCAGAATAAGGGATAAAACCTATTTTATCTGTGCATTTAAGTAAATTAACTTAAAATTAAAAGTGCGTGTGTGTTTTTAAATAAATAAACAGACAATGGGTAAAATTTTGAATGATTTAAATTGTGTTGAACTTAAAGCAGAACTAAATAAACGAGGTCTTCCTACTGCTGGATCAAAAAATGACCTCATTATTCGTCTGCAGGAACATTTAAGACAACAAGGTGAAAACCCAGACTCGTTTATTTTCACGATTGAAATGGAGGAAGAGCAAGTAAGTACTAGTTTAGATATGACCAATATGATGGCTCTTCTGCTCGCCCAGTTCGAAGAACAAAGAAAAGAACAAAAGAATATTCTCGAAGAGCAAAGAAAAGAGCAAAAGAATCTTCTCGAAGATCAACGCAAAGAGCAAAAGAATCTTCTCGAACGATTTGAAGATCAACGCAATGAGCAAAAGAATCTTCTCGAAGAGCAAAGAAGAGAACAAAAGAATGAACAAAATAATCTTCTCGAACAAATAGAAAAACAAAGTGTTGAGCAAAAGAATCTTCTTGAAAAACAAGAAAAGAAGCTTCTTGAACGATTTGAGGAACAGAAAATTCTCCTCGACGGTAAGCTCGATACTTTTGAGAACAAATTTGTTGCTCTTGATGAGCGTGTCGAAAAACAATTTTCGAAAGTAGACACAAAGCTCGAGGAAGTTCAAGAAAAGTTCGAAAACAGAATTCAAAGCATTACCAACGAACTGGACAAAGTTCGAAAAATGAGGATTCGAGAAAGTTCTGGCGACTTTGTAAAGCGAAAGGAAATGCATCCGCCAACCTTTGATGGACAAACTTCTTGGTCGATCTACAAGAAGCAGTTTGAGGCAGCCGCAGCAACAAATGGCTGGGATGACGAAGACAAATTTATAGCCCTGACGCTTGCCCTTAGAGGACCTGCTGCTGAATTATTGCAAACCTTACCAGCAGACAAGAACGGCAACTTCACCGCTCTTGTACAGGCCATTGACAAACGTTTTGGAGATGGTCATATGCAAGAAGTCTTCCGCGTCCAACTCAATACCAGATACCAGAAAAGAGGAGAAATTCTGCAACAACTTCAAGCAGATATCGAACGGCTGGCTCACCTGGCATATCCAACTGCAGGAGAGGAAATAATAAACCAGTTCGCAACAGAAGCATTTGTCCGCGCTGTATCCGACATCAACCTTCAGCGAGCGATTCGAACTGCCGGAAAACGCACGCTTCCTGAAGCATTGGCGTTCGCTCTAACTATGGAAGCAGCAGAACAGGCTTCACAAGGAATCCATCGGGTAAGAGAAATAGAAGTTGAAGAATGCTCCTGTCAGAGAACCGCATTCCAAAGAAGTCAGCGAGACGGACCTGTTCGATGCTGGAATTGTAATAATACCGGGCATCTTCTTTGGCAGTGCAGATTGCCACCAAAAAAAGCTGCATGTCACCATTGTGGAAGCAGAGAAAACAACAGAGAACAACGTGGCAATTACACCAACGCTCCTCTTACTCGACTTGTTCCACAACCAGAAAAACAGGTAAGAAGTATCGATGGCCCCATAACCACTATCCAGGTCTCACAGACTAAACGAAACAACAAAAGTCTGACTGTGGAGGCAACATTAAACGGCAAGAAACACGTGGCTACAATCGACACTGGTGCCACTGCCTCCATTGTAAGAAGGGACTTGGTCAAGATGACATGGCTGCATAACACCAATAGCTATCGTCTGAAAACTGCTACAGGAGAGGCAGCAAAAGTGTACGGAGAAGTTCGTCTTCCGATTCGTTTGGCAGAACTGGAGTTTTCGCATCTGTTTTTGGTAGCAGATATATGTGACGAGTGCATCATTGGAATCGACTTCATGAAAGAACATGGAATAATTCTGGATATTGGTAAGCAAGTTCTTAGTTATCAAAATGTAGAGATTCCTATGGTTTATGGTGATGAAAAATCATCAACTCTAAGAAGTGTCATCAAAGAAGACATATGCTTGCCGTCTTCTTCTGAAGTGTTCGTTTGGGCTAAAATAAAAGGCGATTTGGGTGGTCATCGATACCTCATGGTGGAACCAGATACTAACCAAGGCTCCCAAAACATCATCGTTGGGAAGACTCTTGTGGCACCAAAGAACAACATGGTACCTGTACGGATTCTAAACATCAAACCCTACGAAGTTAAGTTGAGAAAAGGAGAAATAGTCGGAAAATGTGAACCTGTGTCAGCGATAACTAAGATCACAGAAGAGGACACGAAGAAGCCTGCGAACTCCGAACAACTAAAGGCAAAAATGCTTAACTCAACAAATCTGAGTCAACATCAATTAAGTATTGCTGGTAGCCTTCTTCATGAGTATGCTGACATATTTTCTTCACCAAGTGGGCAGTATGGTCGAACACAACTCGTGCAGCATCGGATCGACACAGGAGACGCCATACCGATTCGTCAACCAGCAAGACGTCTCCCCTTAGCCAAACAAGCAGAAGTTGAAGAGATGATATCGGGCATGAAGAAAGATGGGCTGATCGAAAACTCTAAAAGCCCTTGGGCATCGCCAGTGGTCCTTGTCAAAAAGAAGGACGGAAGCACTCGATTTTGTGTGGACTACAGAAGGCTGAACGATGTGACAAAGAAAGACAGCTATCCTCTGCCCAGAATCAGCGATACTTTAGATGCAATGGAAGGTGCTAAATGGTTTTCTACATTAGACCTAAAGAGCGGCTACTGGCAGGTAGAAATTCACCCAGAAGATCGTGAAAAGACAGCTTTCTCCACAGGAAACGGTCTGTGGCAATTCAAAGTGATGCCATTTGGACTGTGCAACGCTCCGGCTACATTTGAGCGTTTGATGGAATGCGTTTTACAAGGACTTACTTGGAAAACTTGCCTGGTCTATTTGGACGATGTCATCGTGTATGGGAAAACATTTGACGAACATTGTGACAACCTAAAAGCTGTATTCCAGAGGCTTCGAGAAGCACACCTCAAGCTTAATCCAGATAAATGTGCTCTTTTCAAGACCGAAGTTAAATATTTGGGACACATCATCTCATCCCAAGGAGTAAAGACTGATCCTGAAAAAGTTGACACTGTGAAGAATTGGCCAACACCACAGGACAAACATCAACTCCGAAGCTTTCTTGGCCTAGCCACTTATTACCGGCGTTTTGTGAAGATTTTGCTGGAATTGCCAAAAGCTTGCATCAGCTTACGGAAAAGGGAAAGCCGTTCAAATGGTCAGGTGAGTGTGAGAAAAGCTTTCAGGAACTAAAGCTGCGTTTATGTAATGCTCCTGTGCTCACCTATCCGACCCCGGGAAAACCTTTCATTGTTGACGCGGATGCAAGTAATGTTGGAATTGGAGCTGTATTGTTACAAGTCCACGATGGAGAAGAAAAGGTTGTCGCCTACTACAGTAAGGTACTTTCAAAGCCAGAACGGAATTATTGTGTGACCAGAAGGGAACTCCTAGCTCTGATCTTGGCAACAAAGCACTTCCATAAGTATATCTATGGACAGAAGTTCCTTCTGCGAACAGACCATGGCGCACTCAACTGGCTTTTGAATTTTAAAAATCCTGAAGGTCAAGTAGCAAGGTGGATCGAAAGACTGCAGACATATGACTATCAGATTCAACATCGAAGAGGAAAGTTGCATTCCAACGCAGACGCATTGTCTCGAAGACCTTGCAAACAGGACTGCAAACATTGCACACGACAAGAAGAAAAGGAGACAGTCGCCGTCCAACGCATGAGAGCTGATCCAATTTACGGTTGGAGTAATGAAGAACTTAGGACTGCCCAACAAGAAGACTCGGATATAGAGCCCATTCTTGCGTGGAAAGAACACCAAGAAAAACCAGAGTGGTGTGACATCTCCGACAGAAGTCATATTGGGCACAATGGGACTCACTTCATGTGGAGGAAGGTGTTCTAAGGCGTAAGTGGGAATCCGCAGACGGAAAGTCCTATGTGATGCAGCTGGTCGTTCCTCGGTCCAAGGTTAATGACGTTCTTCGAGAGATGCATGACGGAGCTTCCGGAGGTCATTTGGGAGTCAATAAGACTTTGGAAAAGATACGACAACGCTTCTACTGGCTACATGCAAGAGAGGACGTCGAAAAGTGGTGCCGAAAATGTGATACTTGTGCTGCTAGCAAAGGCCCAGGTAGGAAGCTTCAAAGTAAAATGCAACAATACAACGTAGGCACGCCTTTCGAGAGGATTGCAGTAGACGTCGCAGGCCCTTTTCCTGAGACCAACAGTGGAAACCGATACATCCTTGTAGTCATGGATTACTTCAGCAAGTGGCCAGAGGCATTTGCCATCCCAAACCAAGAAACCAAAACAGTTGTGGATCAGATTGTCTTCAATTGGGTGAGCAGGTTCGGCGTACCGATGGAACTTCATTCCGACCAAGGAAGGAACTTCGAATCTAACATCTTCCAGGAAGTTTGTTCGCTCCTTGGCATTAAAAAGATGAGGACAACGCCGCTCCATCCACAATCTGATGGGATGGTCGAGCGATTCAACCGGACGCTAAAGGAACATCTATCTAAGGTTGTCGGCGACTACCAACGAGACTGGGATAGACATATTCCATTATTCCTAATGGCATACAGGAGTGCAGTACATAGCTCGACAGGACATACACCATCGGAAATCTTGTTTGGAACGTCAATACGACTGCCTAGTGAGGTGAAATTTGGATGCCGGACAATTGAGCCACAACGAACAGAAGAATATGTGGATAACCTCAAAGAAAGGCTCATTGACATTCATCAACGAACCAGAGCATTCATAAAAACATCTAGTGATCGGATGAAAACACGTTATGATGCCCGAGCAACAACAACAGGATTTCAAGAAGGAGACCTCGTGTGGTTTTACAATCCCCATCGACAAAAGGGACTGTCACCAAAGCTTCAACAGAACTGGGAAGGACCCTACACTGTTGTGAAGAGACTAAATGATGTGGTCTACCGTATACAGAGAGGAGTAAGAGGGAAACTGAAAGTAGTTCATTGTGACCGTTTGCATCGTTATAATGGTGAAAGGAGCGACAGAATTGTTCGGGACGATCAATCTTAGGAGGGGGGCAATGTAACGATGAAATCAGCACCTAACTACTTTCGGAACAAACAAAGAGCCAAGTACAAAAATACCCTTATCAAAGACAACAACCATTTATAAAAAAATCCCGAGAGAGCGCGCCCATCTCTCCCAGGGGAAAATGCGCTGAATGGAAGAGTGGAGAGAACGCCATCTCTCTTCATTGGAATGGAACCTTCCAGAAGCTTTTGTGCCAGTACTTTCGAGTAGAGTCCCGAACCTCTCAGCTCACTATATAAGGAGAAACTTTTTGAGCACAGACACAGTTTATTTTTGAAAACGAAAGTGTATAGTTCGAAGTTAAAAGTATCCGGAAGTGAATTTAAATTGCATACTATTGAGATTGATGATTAATAAAATATTTGAAGTGAAGTAAAGTGTGTTTAATTTAAAAAGGGAAATAATTGACGGTTGACAGTTAAAAAGAAATAAGTTTTATATCGAACCGTGGTAAAACATTACAGTATCGTACGACGACGAACTTTTCCAGCGAGGACGAATTGTTTCATACGAAGAAGTTCTTCGTCGAGTATTGTGGCGACAGAATACAGAAGTACACCATCTAATACTTAAAGGAAGTTTCGGGTAAGTGCCTTCTTGATTTTGATTTGGGTTTTGGGGTTTATCTGAGTTTTATCCTTTGGAGTGTGAGATTGGTGCGTAGAGAGGTTAGATTTTTGGGCTATTCACTTGCAAATAAATAAAGGCGTAGCTTCAGAACATGCCATCAAAAGGCAACAAAGCTAAAGCGACATCACCACTCGTCGATTCAGAGGAAGAGAATGCTGAAAAACGAAATTTTAAATGCAACAATGCGTAGTGCAGAAACAGGTCAAGATCAACAGAAACAGGGTTGGTCGATTGAGGCTAGGCTAGGTTAAATAATGCAACAAATAAAAAACTTACGGGATGTGGTTGAGAAAAGCAATTCTCTAGCGCAAGCCTCAACGGCTTCAAACAGAATGAATTCAGGAGAGCCAAACGATATATTAGCAGCTGCATTAGTCGTACTTTGTCAACATCACGTCCAGAGTATGCAAGGAAGCTGAATGACCTTCCTGAGTTTGATGGGACTCCAGAGGTCTGGCCTATGTTCAAAGAAGCATTGTCTATGACAACCAGGGAATACAAATATGATGAACGTCAAAACATGCTCCGCCTACAAAAAGCTCTTAAGGGCAAAGCAAATGAAGCCGTAGATTGTTTGTTAATACACAGTAGTAATGTTCCACAGATAATGAAGTCACTAGAAGACAAGTTTGGAAGGACAGATAAGCTGTAATAAGTCAGATATCCAAAGTTAGAGGTGTAGCACCTATATCTGAGACCAATATTGAACAGATCATTCCCTTCGCAACTAAGGTTCAAAACTTGGCTTAATTTTTGGAAGCAGTAGGTGGTAGGCAGCATCTAGCGAATTCAACACCCATGAATGAGTTGTTGCGAAAGTTACCGGCTCAAAGACAGAGAGATTGGGTGCGACATGCGAAAACTGTGAACGAGGAGCCGACGGTGAAACATATTAGCGAGTGGCTACAGGAACTAGCTAGTGTAGTGAACACGATTTCCATCAACTTCAGTGATCAACCAAAGCGAGCAGAGAATTAGGGTAGGGGCCGAGCTAGATTTTTCATGTGGACGTAGCGGAAAGTAATCGACAAGGTCATGGCTGCAAGGTTTGTTCTGGTGATCATGAGGTAGAGCAGTGCAAGAAATTTATAAGTATGGACAACAAAAAACGGTGGAGGTTTGTTTTGGAAGACGAGACTCTGCTTTAACTGCTTGACGGGAAGACATATCAGTAGTAGCTGTGAACAAAGTCATACATGTAACGACAGGAATTGCAAGAGAAAACTTCATGGGCTTTTACATTCTGATGAAGTTAACGGCGTACTGGACGGGAAGTTACATTCACTTCAACGGGAACGTCATGTGTTAACCAATTCAGTCGTCAACCCAGTGTCGACCGGCCTACTTTTTAAAGTTTTACCAGTGAAGTTATTCGCCAACGGCAAGGAGGTTATATGTTACGCGCTTTTGGATGAAGGGTCGTCAATTTCTCTAATCAACAAGAATATAGCGGACTGCCTTGGCCTGAAAGGGAAAAACGAAAGTTTGAAGTTGCAATGGTTTGGGGACAGGACAGTGACGGAGCAGTCAAGCATAGTTGATATGGTAATATCCGGTGTTGAGCAAAATGCAAGAAAATGTTCCTTCAAGGGCATCAGAACTGTGAAAGATCTTCGCCTGCCTACACAGTCACTGGATATGAACGAGCTTGCGATGAGGTACCGACATATGAAGAAGTTATCTGCTCTTAGCTACAATACCGTCACTCCTGAACTGCTGATTGGACTGGTTTGCTAAGAGAACGGCTGCAGATGGATGGCAGGGACCCGCTGTCATCTTAACTAAACTTGGATGGGTAGTTTACGGAACTGAAAATGACCGCCGTATAGATGAACGCAATAGTGTCTTTCTATCTCTAGCCATCAGAAGCGACGAAGAGGATTTAGACCATCTTGTGAGAAACCGCATTGCCGATGAAAGCTTAGGAGTGCGTATAGTGGAAAAAAGCATTGAACCACGAGAGCTGATCAGAGCAAAACATTTGCTTGAGAAGACCACGGTACGGCTAGGGTTTCGAAACAGGCTTGTTATGGAAACACGATGATGTGAGACTACCTGATAGTAAAGAGATGTCCAGAAAACGATTCTTAAGTTTAGAGAAAAAGTTGAAACCGTAACTAATCCCTGCAAACAAAAACTCCGCACGAAACATCCTCGCAAGCAAAATCATCGCAAAACCAAATCTCCGCAGCGACAAATCCCCGCAAAAAAAATCATCGCAAACCAAAATTTTCGCAGCGACACATTCCCGCAAACAAAATCATCGCAAAGACACATCCTCGCAAACACAATTATCGCGGTGATTACTTTAAGGAAGCCACTTGACCGCGGTATTTGTTCGCTGGGCTTTTAAACTGGCAATAATTACAATTGGGTGGTAAGAGTTAAGTTGAACGCGAGTGGAGTAAGCAATATAAAAATAGGGCGTTTTATTTCTTCTTGCAAACAACACGTCTAAAAAACACCCTTTACAATTAAAACTTAGTCCCCTTTCACACGAAGATACTAGTTGCTGGTGATTTTTTTGACGTTTTCTTTAAATCTCCTTAACAATCTCTTGTACCTTTCACACGCAAGCAACAAAAACCCGGAGATTTTCTTTATTTTCGTTTTAAACTACCTTGGTTGAACGCACACAAACGTAGTGTGAAGAGAAACGTCAAAAAAATCTCCTGAATTTGTTGACCGGGGAGATTTCATTTCCCCCTCTTTCTTCCTGCCCTTCTCGCCTATGAACTAATTATTGCCGGCAACTCAGTTGCCCTGTGTGAAAGGGGACTTAGTGAAGGCGAACTGCACAAATATTTTTCTTGAAATCAGTGGAGAGATTTATTTAGTTACATTAAAAAACGTTTTTTTTTTCATTTGCAAATACCTACTCTTATCTAAGTTGATAAAGGAGGAACCTTTATCTTATCAAATAAAGAATAATTAGAAAATTACTATTTGTTATAAACAAATGGCATCGCTTTAGAATTAAGATCATGAATAAAACATTTTTTTCTTCATAACTTTGTCAGCTATAACTTCTATCAGTTTCATCGAAATCGGCCAAGAAAAAACGAAGCTGACATTTTTATGAATCACCCTATATTAAAAATATTTTTTTTCTTCATAACTCTATCTCAGCTATAACTTCTATCAATTTCATCGAAATCGGCCAAGAAAAAACGAAGTTGACATTTTTACGAATCACGAATTGAAAATTTTTTTTTTCTTCATAACTCTATGTCAGCTATAACCTGTGTCAGTTTCAATGAAATCGGCCAAGAAACAACGAAGCTGACATTTTTTTGAATCACCCTGTATTGAAAATATTTTTTTTCTTCATAACTCTATGTCACCTATAACCTGTGTCAGTTTCATTGAAAACGGTCAAGAAACAACAAAGTATTGAAAATATTTTTTTCTTCATAACTCTATGTCGGCTATAGCCTGTATCAGTTTCATTGAAATCTGTCAAGAAACAACGAAGTTGACATTTTTATGAAACGCCCTTTCGTGAAGAACGACAAAAAATTTTTTGTATCCGACCCCGTATTTAAATAAAGAAACCGTAACTAATCCCTGCAAACAAAATCTCCGCACGACACATCCTCGCAAGCAAAGTCATCGCAAAACCAAATCTCCGCAGCGACAAATCCCCGCAAACAAAATCATCGCAAACCCAAATCTTCGCAGCGACACATCCCCGCAAACAAAATCATCGCAAAGACACATCTCCGCTGCGACACATCCTCGCAAACACAATCATTGCGGTGATTGCTTTAAGGAAGCCAGTTGACCGTGGTATTTGTTCGCTGGGCTTTTAAACTGGCAACAATTAGGTAAAATGATGTGGTATAGCAATGGGGTGGTAAGAGTTAAGTTGAACGCGAGTGGAGTAAGAAATATAAAAATACTTACTTACTTTACTTTAGATGGCGCTCACAGCCCAGGATGGACTACGGCCTCAACCAACAAGCCCCTCCAGCCAGCTCGGTCCCTAGCTAGCTGCCTCCAGTTACGCACTCCAAGTTGGTTGAGGTCGTTTTCCACTTGTGTGCGCCACCTAAGGTGGGGTCTTCCTCTGCTGCGCAGACCGTCAGGGGTAGATTCGAAGACTCGTCGGGCTGGTGCGTTGGTGTCCATACGCTCCACGTGTCCCAGCCATCTCAGCCGCTGAATTTTCAGCTTCTTGACCAGGTCGACGTCGCTGTAAAGCCCGTAAAGCTCGTTATTAAATCTTCTCCTCCATACTCCATCGATACAGACTGGACCGAAGATCACCCGAAGAATCTTCCTTTCAAAGCACCCAAGCAGATTCTCATCCGTTTTTGACAGGGTCCATGCCTCTGCCCCATATAGCAGGACCGGGATGATTAGGGTCTTATATAAGGTCTCCTTGGTTCTCTGAGAGAGGGCTTTATTACTTAGATGCCTTCTTAGCCCGAAGAAACAGCGATTGGCAAGAGTAATTCTTCGTTTGATCTCTGCGCTGATGTCATTTTGCGATGTTACAGTGGAGCCCAGGTAGACAAAGTCCTTGACGACTTCGAAGTTGTATCTATCCATCGTGACGTTTTGCCCGAGCCGACGATGTTGAGATTCCTTTCTCGATGATAGCATATACTTCGTCTTGTCCTCATTAACAGCCAAACCCATTTTCGCCGCCTCCGATTCAATACTTGCAAACGCGCCGGTAACAGCTCGCTTCGTTCTCCCAATGATGTCAATATCATCTGCATAAGCAAGTAGTTGAACAGACTTTTGAAAAATTGTACCTCTGTTGTTGACTTGCGAGTTGCGTACAATTGCTTCAAGAACGATGTTAAACAGGTTGCATGATAACGCGTCGCCTTGCCTCAAACCTTTCTCGACATCAAAGGGTTCGGTGGTGTTCTTGCCGACTTTGACGGAGCAGCGAGATTTCTCCATCGTCATCCTGCACAAGCGGACGAGTTTGGCAGGGATGCCGAGATGCGCCATGGCTCTGAATAGCTCGTCTCTGTCTACGCTATCATATGCGACTTTAAAATCGATAAAGAGGTGGTGTGTATCGATTTGAAACTCCTGGGTTTTTTCCAAAATCTGTCGGAGTGTGAACATTTGATCGACGGTTGATTTGCCGGGCCTAAAACCACACTGATAGGGGCCGATCAGATCGTTGACAAACGGTTTTAAGCGATCACACAGTATAGATGACAAGATTTTGTATGCGACGTTGAGGAGACTTATACCTCTGTAGTTGGAACAGGTCAGAGCATCTCCTTTCTTGTGGATGGGACACACTATACCGAGGTTCCATTCATCGGGCATACTTTCCTCCGACCAAATTTTGGAGATAAGCTGGTGTATACTCCCTACCAAGTCCTCTCCCCCTGCTTTGAATAGCTCGGCTGGCAGGCCATCCGCACCAGCAGCCTTGTACGTTTTAAGCTTGGCTATCGCTAACCGCACTTCATTTGGGTCGGGTGGACGGAAATTTTGACCATCATCGTCCAGGTTGAATGGAGTGTTCTGTCTTACAGCGGAATTTTGGCCATCTTCGCCGTTTAGCAGTCTAGAAAAGTGTTGTTTCCAGATCCTCAGCACCGACTGTGTGTCTACCACCATATTCCCACTCTCGTCTCGGCAGGCTTCCGTTCTGGCCTTGTAACCCTGGGTAGTTTGCCTCACCCTTCGGTAGAACTTTCGAACATCCCCCCTGCCGCTACAACCCTCAATAGACTCGACCGCCCGCTTCGCATGCTCTCTCTTTTTCCTCCTGAGAAGTCGGCGTTCCTCCCTTCGCTTTTGCCCGTAGAGCTCCCGGGCTGCTCTCTCAGCAGCTCTGGTTCTAGTCTGCAGCATTGCTTGGTAGGCCTCGTTCTTTGCTTCATGTGCCAGTCTGCATTCTTCATCGAACCAGGGGTTTCGTTGTGGTGGCCTAGTGAAACCCAGCACATCAGTAGCGGCACTTTTGATGGCATTTTGGCAGTGTTTCCATTGGTCCTCTACAGATGATGCTTGTGGCGGGCTTGTTGAGAGTTTAAGAGAGACGTGGTCTGCAAAAGTCCTGGCTATCTCTTGCGATTTTAGCTTCGCGACGTTAAATCGTTTTACAGCATCCGCTCGTCGTTGTGGCGCCATAGATATCCGCATACGTACTTGCGCTACCACCAGGTAGTGATCCGAGTCTATGTTGGCACCTCGGAACGTTCGGACATCCAGGATACTGGAAGCATGTCTGGCGTCTATCGCAACATGATCAATCTGGTTGACGGTTCGTTGATCCGGAGACCGCCAGGTCCCTTTGTGTATATTGAGGTGTGGGAATAGAGTGCTTGCTATGATGGCATTTCGCCCCGCCGCGAAATCGATGAGCCTGAGTCCGTTACCGGAAGTGTTGTCGTGCAGGCTGTGTCCTCCGACTATCGAACCAAAGATGCCCTCCTTTCCAATCTTGGCGTTGAAGTCGCCAAGAATAATCTTGACGTCGTACTTGGGGCACCTATCATACGTATCCTCGAGGAGATCGTAGAATTCTTCTTTGGTTGAGTCATCCTTTTCTTCTGTTGGGGCATGGGCACAGATCAACGTGATGTTTTTGAACTTTGCTTTGATGCGGATTGTGACCAGGCGCTCGCTTACATTTCTGAAGCCCAAGACTTCTTGCCTAAGTCTTCCCCTTACCACAAAACCACAACCAAAGAGCCGCTGACCTTGCTCCTTGCAGCACTCGCCGAAGTAGATGTCACACGTTTTCATCCTTCGGATGCCCTCTCCATCCCATCGCACTTCCTGGATGGCTGTTACATCAGCCCTTAGCCTATCCAGGTTCTCCACTAGTTGTTCGGCTGCACGTGGCCTGTTTAGGGTCCGTACATTCCACGTGCAGATCCGAAATTCATTGTCCTTGTTTCGTTTGCTGGGGTCGTCAACATTAAAATCATCCATATCCGAGGCTTGTTGTTGTTTCGGAACCGATAATTTTTTACGTGGTAGGGAAGTCACCCCGGCGCACAACCCCCTAGCCTGGAGGACCAGATCCTTATTATAACTCCAAGGACGGGGAGCCGGATAAACCGCTCCTTATAGGCCTGAGCTACGAATACGTCGTAGTAGCCCATATAAGGTGTTCACTAAGTAGTTCAAACTGACTAGAACTGTAGACGCCACCGTTGATTCCATCTGGGGAATTCCTCCGCTGCCGCCTGAAAAGAGGAGAAGTGCCTTAGTGGAAACACTCCTCCCCCCCTCTCTCGTCTGCTGCCACCTTAAACCGTCCACAGGGATTGGATCCCCATCTTCAGTCAAAGGTACTAGGCACCCGATGTTCACCACGGGGAGGTGAGAGTAGGAGTTGATAGACAGAGGTTGAATGTGGACGCTTGTGTCCTCTTGAATGCACCGCGTTGTCTACCCTTTGAAATATAAAAATAGGGCGCTGTTATTTGTGATTTGTCCGTTAGGGCTCTAGAGAGATTGAGTGGCATGGGGAATGGGTTTATTTAAATACGGGGTCGGATACAAAAAATGTTTTGTCGTTCTTCACGAAAGGGCGTTTCATAAAAAGTTCAACTTCGATGTTTTTTGACCGATTTCAATGAAACTGACACAGGTTATAGGTGACATAGAGTTATGAAGAAAAAAAATATTTTCAATACAGGGTGATTCGTAAAAATGTCAACTTCGTTGTTTCTTGACCGATTTCAATGAAACTAACACAGGTTATAGCTGACATAGAGCTATGAAGAAAACAAATATTTTCAATACAGGGTGATTCGTAAAAATGTCAACTTCGTTGTTTCTTGACCGATTTCAATGAAACTAACACAGGTTATAGCTGACATAGAGTTATGAAGAAAAAAAATATTTTCAATACAGGGTGATTCATAAAAATGTCAACTTCGTTGTTTCTTGACCGATTTCAATGAAACTGACACAGGTTATAGGTGACATAGAGTTATGAAGAAAAAAAATATTTTCAATACAGGGTAATTCATAAAAAGGTCAACTTCTTTGTTTCTTGACAGATTTCAATGAAATTGACATAGGTTATAGCTGATATGAAGGTATGAAGAAAAAAAATATTTTCAAAACAGGGTGGTTCATAAAAATGTCAACTTCGTTCTTTCTTGGCTGATTTCAATAAAGCTGATACAGGTTTTAGCTGAGATAGAGTTATGAAGAAAAAAATATTCTTAAAAATGGCATACCAAATTTGTTTTTTTATAAAAATTTAAAGAAATTTTATATATAAGAAATTATTTTTTAAGAAAAGCAGTCCAACGATTTTAAAAATATTTTCTGCATAATTTAATTTTTTTTTCAAAAATTGAGATGGCGTTCATCATTGTGAGATTAACACATTTTAAGTACTAGTTTTATCAATTTAAAGAACGTTTTTCATGCTATTTTTTCATATTCAAATTTCCACTCTTCAATTTATTAAATATATAAATGCATTCATTATAAATTATATGTTATTATATTATATTATTACTTAAATTACACTCAAACTTTAAAATTCTAAGAAACTTTTACTACAAAAGCAAGTTGGTGGGACTTAGTCGTGCATTTTATTTTAATTTGTTAAGCCATATTGGACTGTACTGATATTTTACTTTTTTTGGGTGCATTGAGAACCTAATTGCCAGGAATTTTGCATTAGAAAATGAACTTATGCAGATCTAGCTTTTCATTAAAATTAAATATTACAACTGACCCACCCTTAATTTTTTACTCACTCTCCTCTATTGCCAATTTGATGAAACTTAGCTTGGAGAGTAACTAACAACTAATTACTAGTGAACAAAATTTGGAGTAGTATAAAACTATTTCTATTTTTTTGGTTGGATTTTGAAAGTTAATTTTTAAGGTGTCAGAGGGCTACAGTAAGCAGCTGCGTTAATGCATTGCTCAAACGCAGCACTGCGTTAAACATGTCTACCACTCTACCGTCTTAGATATAATTTGTAAGATGAAAAAACTTGATCAGTCGTTTAAAAAACTTCGAAAGCTTCCATACAAGTTTTCCCCATTGATACGAGGAAACAAAAACTGTAGAGACTGTTGACGGTTTATGTAAACTATTAGGTCCATCCCTTGAAATTAGAGTGGAAATTACATCATCCTCAAACTGACAGAAATTTATTTTATAGGTATACATATAGTTGATATAAAATTCCAATTTTTTTAAATATTTTTTTCCATATCTCGATCTTATATAACCTTCATATGTCAGTTTCATTTAAATTGCTCCAAAAAAAAAAAAGGAATTTTACATTTTTAAAAATCACCCTCATTTGAAAATATTTTTTTGTTTTCATAACTCTATCTCAGCTATAACTTCTATCAGTTTCATCAAAATCGGTCAAGAAACAACGAAATTGACATTTTTATGAAACACGATGTTTTGAAAATATTTTTTTTATTCATAGCTTCATGTCAGCTATAACCTATGTCAATTTCATCGAAATCAGTCAAGAAACAACAAAGTTGAAATTTTTATAAATCACCCTCTATTGAAAATATTTTTTTTCTTCATAACTTTATGTCAGCTATAACCTATGTCAATTTCATCGAAATCGGTAAAAAAACAACGAAGTTGACATTTTTATGAATCACCTTGTATTGAAAATATTTTTTTCTTCATAACTCCATGTCAGCTAGAACCTGTGTCAGTTTTATTAAAATCGGCCAAGAAACAACGAAGCTGACATTTTTATGAATGACCCTGTATTGGAAATGATTTTTTTCTTCATAACTTCATGTCAGCTATAACCTATGTCAATTTCATTGAAATCAGTCAAGAAACAACGAAGTTTACATTTTTATGAACCACCCTGTTTTGAAAATATTTTTTTTCTTCATAACTTCATGTCAGCTATAAACTATGTCAATTTCATCGAAATCGGTCAAGAAACAACGAAGCTGACATTTTTATGAATCACCCAGTATTGAAAATTTTGTTTTCTTCATAGCTTCATGTCAGCTATAGGCTATGTCAATTTAATCGAAATCGGTCTAGAAACAAAGAAGTTGACATTTTTATGAACCACCCTGTTTTGAAAATATTTTTTAATATTTTTTTTCTTCATAACTCTATCTCAGCTATAACTTTTATAAATTTCATCGAAATCTGTCAAGAAACAACGAAGTTGACATTTTTATGAATCACCCTGTATTGAAAATATTTTTTAATATTTGTTTTCTTCATAACTCTATGTCAGCTATAACCTATGTCAGTTTTATCGAAATCGGCTAAGAAACATCGAAGTTGACATTTTTACGAATCACCCTGTATTGAAAATTTTTTTTTCCTCATAACTCTATGTCAGCTATAACCTGTATAAGTTTCATTGAAATCGGTCAAGAAACAACGAAGTTGACATTTTTATGAAACGCTCTTTCGTGAAGAACGACAAAACATTTTTTGTATCCGTCCCCGTATTTAAATAAACCCATTCCCCATGACACTCAATCTCTCTAGAGTCCTAATAGACAAATCACAAATAACAGCGCCCTATTTTTATATTTCTTACTCCACTCGCGTTCAAATTAACTCTTACCACCCCGTTGCTATACCACATCATTTTACCTAATTGTTGCCAGTTTAAAAGCCCAGCGAACAAATACCACGGTCAACTGGCTTCCTTAAAGCAATCACCGCAATGATTGTGTTTGCAAGAATGTTTTGCAGCGGAGATGTGTCTTTGCGATGATTTTGTTTGCGGGGATGTGTCCCTGCGAAGATTTGGGTTTGCGATGATTTTGTTTGCGGGGATTTGTCGCTGCGGAGATTTGGTTTTGCGATGACTTTGCTTGCTAGGATGTGTCGTGCGGAGATTTTGTTTGCAGGGATTAGTCAGGTTCCCTTAAATAAACCCGTTCCCCATGCCACCCAGTCAAAAACTCTCTAAATCTGTTCCATAATAAGGATGTGATTTTATTTGGAAGCTCCCTCAATTGCAGCAACACCGGATGAAAACACGTTATGACGCACAAAAAGGAGACCTTGTGTGGTTTTACAACTCCCATCGACGAAAAGGACTGTCACCAAAACTTCAACAGAACTGGAAGGACCTTATACTATTGTGAAGAGAATTAATGATGGGGTCTACCGTATACAGAGAGAGGCAAGAGGCAAACTAGAAGTAGTAGTTGAACGTTTACATCGTTACAGTGGTAAAAGGAGTGACGGAATCGTTCGGGACGATCAATCTTAAGAGGGGGACAATCTAACGATATAACCACTACTTGATTAGCTGCAGCGGTGTAATCACTGCCTTACAACTGCCACGGTCTAATCACCGCCTTATATGCTCTCATGTGACAACAGCGCCATCTTGTGTAATTTTGTGGAGCTTTTGAGAA
Organism: Epistrophella euchroma; assembly: GCA_947049315.1. Taxonomy (NCBI): domain Eukaryota; kingdom Metazoa; phylum Arthropoda; class Insecta; order Diptera; family Syrphidae; genus Epistrophella; species Epistrophella euchroma. The sequence goes on along the minus strand of OX346245.1, from coordinate 82,263,802 downwards.
AGAGGAAATGCGCTGAATATAATACTACGCCATCTATCTCTGCAGTGGAACCTTCTAGAAGGCTTTTGTTCTAGAGCTTTCGAGTAGAGCCTCGAACCATTCAGCTCACTACATAAGGAGAAGCCCTTCAGCACACAGCACAGTTTATTTTTGAAATCGGAAGTGTAAAGTTCTAAGTTAAAAGTATCCGGAAGTGATTTTAATTTGCACACTATTGATATTGATGACTAATAAAATGTTTCAGGTGAAGTAAAGTGTTTTTAATTTGTAAAGGAAATTAATGACGGTTGATAATTAAAAATAAATAAGTTGTCGAACCCTTGGTAAAATGTTACAGTATCATAACTTTCTAGAAGACCCGTTCCTATCTTAAAATAAAGACACATTTATTAGCTTACTTTTTTCCATAGCAACTATTACTTAGTTTTTAATAGTTAAGGCGCTGTTTTAACAAAAGTGAAAAAAGAGTCAAAAGGATCAAATCTCCCCAAACTATGGAAGACTTGTTCCTTCTCTATGTGAGACTTGATCCGTAGGTCTGCCTCCAGTAAAACATCGTTAGATTAGAACGAGTAAATAATATTAATTCAACGAAAAAACAAAATACCGAATTCATTTGATACAAAAGAAAAATCAATTCAAATAAGAACCTTAAGAACTATTTGATTGTGAATAAACGCAGTCATTGTGCCCTATTACACGTTGACTCTTTTAGAGTCATGACTCTCGAAATTGAATGAGTGCGAAGGTGAAATCCGATCTTTTTTCTTCTTCGCACTCATTCAATTTCGGGAGTCATGACTCGTTTTGTGTGGCAATTATTTATTAATTTTAATTACGTGTGAATCCTTTTTGTTCGATGACAGTTATTATAAAGTATGTATAAGCCTCTAACGTTTCGAGTGTATTTACACCCTTCTTCAGATCCACTAGAGGTTTATACATACCTTTTTTCCCTTGATTTCAAAACATTTTAAACATTATGGTTCAAATACTGATGTTAACTGTTTTTTTTTTTTTTTTATTTGCTAATGGGTGGCGCACCAATTGTGCTACAATAAGAAATTCAAATAACTTTTTTTTTAATCGATGTATTTCATTTATTTTTTTTTTATTGGTTAGAAAATTAAATTTTATTTTAAATAGTTAGTTGTTTTTAAAGATTATAGACCGCAAATGACCTCCACGCTGTCCCACGCATATGCGGCACCTGGTCAAAAAATTATTCATTGCGGCCTGAAGAGTTGAAGTTGGGATCGCCTCAATTATTGTCGTTATGGACTGCTTTAATTCAGTTAAATTCCTGGGCTTCGTTTTATACACCTCTTGCTTGACATAACCCCATAAAAAGAAGTCTGGTGCAGTCAGGTCAGGTGACCTTGGGGGCCAGCGAAGAGTGGAGTTCCTAGAAATTAATTTGTTTGCGAATTTTTTGTTTAGCTCCGCCATAACTGGTCTGGCTATATGTGCAGTTGCTCCATCTTGCTGAAACCAAACGCTGTTGAATGGTATACGTCTTCGGCGCAGTTCTGGGTAAAAAAAACTCCTTCAACATCTTTAAATAACGGTCCCCATTGACAGTAACGGTTACACCGTTTTCTTCAAAGAAGTACGGCCCGACAATACACCTTGATGAAACTGCGCACCACACAGTGACTCGTTCTGGGTGCAGTTCCGTCTTATGGAGCATTTCTGGATTAGACTCATTCCATATACGGCAATTTTGCTTGTTTACATTGCTGTTAAGATCAAAATGGGCCTCATCAGACATGAACAAACAATTGATCAATGTGTTGTCTTCTTCGGCCATTGATATCATTTTTTGGCAAAATTCCAGGCGAACAGGCAAATCCTGAGGGTTTAACTTGCTAGTAATTTGGACTTTGTACGGAAACAAGTTTAAATCGTCATGAAGTATCCGTTGTAATGACCGTCTACTAACTCCAATTTGCCCCGATAAGTTTCGGGTCGAAACGCTCGGATTGGCCTGTATTGCAGATGCTACTGCTGCGATTGTATCCTGAACCCGAACATTGGCATCTCGATGGTACGGCCTTCGTGCGATGCTTCCAGATTCGGCAAACATGTTTACAAACCTCATAATGGTCCATCTACTCGGGGGATTACCGCCAAACTCCCGCCTAAATTCCCTTTGGACGGAAATGACGGACTGCAAAGCATGGTATCGTTGCACTATCCAAATTCTTTTCTTCGTATCCCAAGCATCCATTTTTATAAATCTAAATAGTAACCTACAAAATAAAAAAAAAAAATTAGCCGATTACTCACACAGAAAAAAAGTTATTACGTTTTATTTTTGTAGCACGATTAAGTGCTAATGTACGTTTGGTTTGTGTGTTGTGGTTCAATTTTCAGATAAAATTGGGAATTAATTTGGATATTTTTATAATTCAGGATTATGTTTATGCTTTCATCCATTTTATAGAAATTTATTATTTGTGTTTTATTTATTTCATTTGAAAATACCTAAATAAAATTGTTTTGATGTTCTGTTTTGGAAGTATCTTTCTACCCTTATTTAGATGTGTTCGATTTGTTTGGTTACGGATAGTTTATTTACTTCGGTGTGTATACTTCTAAGTTCGATTTACATTTGTATTCTGTTTTTTGTTGATCAGTGATATGTCCTGTGGCGCTTTCCCTTAAACTTTTTTCTTTTTAAATTGTATTTTATTTTTTATGTGAGTATTTTTGTTGGAAAATAAATGTTCACAAACATAGATTACAAATAAATTAAAATCCCTAAACAAGAAATTTGTGTCTTACAACTTTTTGTAATATTAATTACGTGTGTTTTTTGTGGAATTGTTTTGGAATGCAACCTGGGGGTCAATTCTCGTTCTGTGAAGGTGTGAAGTGATACATTTCTTCACACCTTCACACGAAATTCGATTCTGTATGCCTAAAAAAGTGAAACCAAAAGTCATAATCTCTTGACGTGATAAAATTTTTATCACCGACAAGTTATTCTGAGGTGCGTTCTTTTATGTTACTGTGGTTAACTATAGTTAATGTGTCAAAAATAAAAGTTGATGTGCCATAGTTAAGAAAGTTACTCTTGGTAACTTTTTCATTTAGGAACGACCAGAGTTAACAATAGTTAATCTGTCAAACGAAAGGGGTTGAAAAAAAAATGAATTGTATTTGGAATGAATAACTAAGAAAAAATGTGATTGCATTAAATTTATTGCAAAAATAATTATTAGGAATTCAAAATAACATGTGTAATATTTCCAAATTAAATGTCTTTACACTCAGTTTTGTATAAATCGAACAGAAATAAGTCCAATTTTCTTCATTGCTTATGGCACAGAATTTTTTGATGAAAAATTAACCAAATATAAGGAAGAAAATGCCGACAGAAAGAAAATGCATCAGAAAATAAAAGAAAACTATTCCAAAAATCAAATTCGATAAAAAAAAATCGAAAAACATATTTTAAATATTAAAAACAATTCCAAATCAAAAGGGCAAAAAGTAAACAAAGCATCCACCATTGCATTTCAGCTGTGTTTGACAGATCAACTATTTCAATTCATATCGAGGAGATGAGTTGGAAAAAGTTACAAAAAGTTACTTTTTGACACTTTTACTTTGGAATTTAGGAACGATTTTATGACGTCATAAAGTTACTCGAAGTAACTTTTCTGAATTAAAGGAACGACCGAAGTTAACTATAGTTAACCATAGAGCCTGATTACACGATTCTTTTTTTCGTTCGTTTCGTTATTCGTCTTTTTGACAGGTACGTATCCTCGTGATTACACAATTCTTTTTTACATTCGTGAGACTTGTTTCGTTATTTTGACATTCAGAATCTCCGCGGTGGATTTATTGGAAAATAAACATTAATAATAATTAAAAAAGTGGTTTAATCACTTCTTGTTCAAATGTATACCCTATTTAGCAATGAAAAGCAATGTTAAAACTTATAATTTAAAGTTTAAAAGTTCCTCGCATAATGCTTTGATTTTAGGGATGAGCCATATTGAAAAATTCTCAGCGATAAATTGGAACACACATTTATCGAACCGAAACATCGGTATTTTTCGAAATCGATACTTGAAAACAAAGGAAATACTTCTTCCTTTTCTATTTTAAGGACCAAATATGTTGAAATTTAACATAAAAACTTGTTTTTATTTAAGACGTAAAATCATATTAGTGTCTTTCAAAATTTATAAACTACTTTCCTCCATTAAATCTTCAATATTTTAATTAATAAAAAAAAATGATTTGATAACATTTTGGAAAGTTAAAAAATTAAAGCTAGTAAAGCATAGGCTTCTTCTTTGTACAAATGTAGACATTTTTCATATCAAGCTTAGTTTTTACATGTAAATCACACCAACAAAAAGCTATCAAAACATTTACTTCATCAGTAACTCATAAGATATACCACCATAACCTGAAAAATGATTTTACCACACCACGTATGTTTTCCCCAATCCACAAAGGCAATTTTATAAAAAAAAATACGACTTAACAGTTGACGTGTTTAATGCGATAACAGCTAAGTACTTTTACAAAAGGCCAGAGAATTTTCGACTTCTAATCTAAGCGCGAAGAATAGACGTGAATTTCATGCTTGTTATCGATTGTTTGTATTGAAACCTATGTGAGTTGTTGACTTCGCCAATCTGTGTTGTGGTTTTTTTCAACCAGTTGGGAAAAGTCACACTCGTTTTATTAAAAAAACATTTTTAGACTTACTTTGGTGTGAACATTTATTGTCGTGGTTAAAAAGTAGATATTGACCTAAATTGGAATTTGTACCTGATTTATAACTAGTTGTTACGCACCCTCTTTGCTGAACTCTTTGCAAACTGCTTTGGGTATTGAAATTATCCTTATTCCCTTTCCATGAAATAGTACCCAATGAACTTTTGTCAATTTTTTTAAGATCCATCAAATTCACTAAATTATAACAAATTAATAAAATTACTATATGCTTTCACATGACAATTTTCTTATTGAAAGAACACACAACTTGATAGAAAACAACAAATATTTTTGTGAACTTTCTCTCTTTGCATTTGATTTAAACAAACTATTTTGTTTGCATGTTTCTATTTTCTTGTATGGTCGATGTAATTTATCAAAAATCGATACTGAAATATGTATCGATGTTTTACTTTGAATAACGAATCCCGGTTACATCGATTGCCATCATTGCTCATCACTAATCGGTTGTCAAACCAGAACGTCAAATGTTCAACCAGAAAAAGTCTTGAAATTTTCATTCCTGCTTTCGTTACTTCATTCCCCTTACATTTCTACACCCCTCACCATATCTGTCAAAATAACGAAAGACGAAACAACCGAAAAAAAGAATCGTGTAATCAGCGTCAAAGTTAACCACAGTAACATAAAAGAACGCACCACTGTGAAGCTGCTGTGAAAAAAAATCATTATTTGACCTGCGCATGTGGGTAGAATTGAACTGAGAGAAAAAACAAGTTGTATCACGGTTGGAAAAGGGCTTACTATTGTACTGAATTTTGTACTATTTAATTTTCCCAGTACGCAAGTACCACTTTTTAACTTTCAGTACTATTTCAATTACTGGCAAAAGATCAATTCTGAAATTTTCATTAACTGGGTTTAACGCATCACTCAAGTGCTAGTTTGGCATAAGCCCGATGAAATTCATTTAAGATTTTCATACAAAATTCAATTAGGATAATCGAAAAATTCTCCGTGCTTAGCTAAGCACGAATGGGTTTAGTTGTTGTAGCATTTAACACGTAAACTGTTAGCCCGGATGTCGTTTTTTTCATCCAATCTCCTTTGGGCTTGCAAAAAAACACGGCTAATATTAAAAAAACAAACATTGTTACATAGTTTGAATAAATAAATATTTATATTTATAATTTATAAAAGTTTTTATCTTTTGTTTCATAAAATAAAAAGTTTGTTTTTAATTTCTTAAACTAAAAAAGAGGGAAGACAGAACTTTTCTACATATATAAAAAAAAACTGTAGAAATTTTTAATATGTTTTAAAAAAAATTCTCTCCGCGAAAAAATAAGCAAACCAAATATACCTCAAACATGGGTCAAATATTCTATTATCTTTCCAAAAATATTCAACAACATACCTACTGTGATTCCAATTTATCTCAAATTATTTATTAAATGTTAGATTTTTCAGAATTGGTTGACATATACATTTAAATTGTACTAGCTGCGAGCCTGGCGAACTTTGTATCGCCCTCAAATAAAGTTGTCAAAAATATTAATTATAGATTAAACTTATTTTTTGATTTGGAATGTATCTGGCCCATGCATGCGCTGTTGCACCTCGTTTGCAGAATGCAAGATCAATTTTTACCAAAGAAACACTTCATATTTTCTTGAATTTTTAACAAGATATAAACTTGTTTTCCGACATAAGTACGAAAATGCATGCGATGCTGCATTGTTGATCTCTAAATCGAGATGGTTGCAAGGGGTAGATGGCTGAATACTCAAACCACATCTTCCTCTAACGATGATAACGTCCAATAAAATATTAAATTCCTGTAGAATTCACGATTGGAAAAATTTCGGTACTATTTGTTCATTTTCAGTACTATTTTTTTTCTGCTTTCAGTACTATTGGCAAAAGTCGATTTCCATCACTGAGTTGTATACTTTACTTCGAGACGAGAGCACACGAAATTAATTACTCTGAGAGAAAAAAATGTATACATGAAGCTCTTTTCCTTGTGTTAGTATTTTTGTTTGATTTATCATCATATCGCTCATTTCGGTTGAAAAGTACAAATTTGTATGTGTATTAGTTTTCAGTATTGTTTGAAGAGAGAAATTGCGAGAGGAGTTTCTCATTTAGTACATTTTAGAGCACACATTTTATCACAATGAGTTCCAGAATCGCATAAGACATATTTGTGAAGTGATAAAATGAAAAATTGCTGTGAAAACCGAAATGATATTTTTGTTATCACTTCACAGCTTCACAGAACGAGAATTGACCCTGTTTCTGCGATAGATTTAAGCTTAACAGCAGCTCTGTAGATTAAATAATTAGGAAATATAGCACTTCAATACATTTTCTGCTCAAAAATCTCGAAAATAGAGTGTTAGGCATCTTCAGATCTGAATATCGGCTAAAATACTCAGCCTACGACGAGTCATATGACGACACGATTGTAGAGCGATTACGTAGTTCTATTTCGTGATCTATTTAACCTACAGGTTTTGTAGGAAGGGTGGATGATACGCCCCTGAAAATCTCAATTTTTTGATTTTTTTTTTTTCGTATAGAGCACTGTTGTGGGAAATAACAAGATTCTACGGTATCGATTGGGTATAGCGTATACAACTCCATTATTTTGGTTTTCATAATTTTTGAAGTCCTATATCTCAGGAACTTCAAATGCTTAGGAGCTGACATTTGGTTAGGCGCAGGAGCCTGCTCAGCTTAGTAAATAATGTGAATTTGAAAATTGATTGACTTGATTTCGTTGTCGTATTTTGGTTCACATACCGAAACAAAACGATACAATTTCGTTACATTTGGATTTAATTGCTTTTAGTTACTTTTTCGATTTAGTTACTTTCAGTTATTTTTTCGATTTAGTTACTTTTAGTTACTTTTTCGATTTAGTTACTTTTATATTTGGGTACTTTTTAGTTACTCTTGGATTTGATTCCTCTTGGCTTAGGATTTGCCGATTTGGTAACTAAAAATGAGTAACAAAGAAGGTAATAATTTCGCTGTCGATTGTTAGGAAAAAACTGTAGCACTTAATATTTTCACAATAGCGTGCCCCTAAAAAATGCTGTCTTCTAAGTTTTTTGACGGAATCAATTAAAATTCGGAATGATAAATATTTAACCCAAAACATTGAAGAACAAAATATTTCGCATGAGGGTCGTTCACAGAAATGTCAACTTTGTTGTTTCTTACCGATTTCGATGAAACTGACATAGGTTACAGCTGAGCTAGAGTTATGAAGAAAAAAATATTTTCAAAACAGGGTGGTTCATAAAAATGTCAACTTCGTTGTTTCTTGACCGATTTAGATAAAACTGACATAGGTTATAGCTGAGCTAGAGCTATGAAGAAAAAAAATATTTTCAAAACATTTTCATAAAATTTTAAACTTCGTTGTTTCTTGACCGATTTCTATGAAACTGATATAGGTCATCTTCTAAGTTTTTGGACAAATTTAAATTAAACTAGGAGTGGTCAATATATAAACCAAAACATTGAAGAAAAAAATATTTTGCATAAGGGTGGTTTAAGAAAAAGTATTTTTACAATTCTAAGGTAAAGTTTTTTAATGACGCAAAATGAATGTGAAGGATCTATTTTAAGAAAAAAATGTAAAACTAAATATTTTCACAATAGAGTCCCTCTTAAAAAATGCTATCTTCTAAGTTTTTGGACAGAACTCATTAAAACTCGGAATGGTCCATACTGACATACTGAAGAAAGGGTTTTTCACGTGTTTTATTTTTGTTTAGTTCTGCGCATATTTTTTTAAAACATGTTCAAAAGATTCCAAGGGACAGTTTACTTTTGTTTTGTTTTTGTACATAAATAAACTGTTTTGTTTTTCTATATAAGTAAACTGTCCTTCGTATACCAGTTTCAATAAATTAATATTTTCGGATTCAGCATGAGAGACTTTTTAATGTGTGAGTGAGAGATAGATGGATTTAAAGGGTGTGAGATAGGGAAGGTTATATTGAAGTGAAAGGGGTTTTCTTCATAACTAAAGCATGGAGATCATCGCTGTCATTGAAAAAAGGCTTCAGTAAAATGATTATGAAATATTGTAGGCAGCGGGTTGCAAAAAAGAAGTGTAGGTATAGAATCAACAGAATGCCATAGAAAATCTGTTATTTTTTTTTTTCTTGATCATAATAAGTAATAATAATAATAATTAATCTTCATAGTTCTGGGTGAACTGATTTTAAGATTTATGGATCAATCATTAACTTTTTTTCATTTTATTTGGCCTTGCTGCCATTTTTAACTCCTTTCGCGAAGCCTTCCATTTGCTGGTCTTTTAGAAGTACATTGTACATTCTTACTTCTTCCCAGATAGATACTTCATACTAGTTACTTGTCAAAGTTATAAATGCTTGAAGAAATGTTTTTTTTTTTTATAAAATAGCTTTCTTTCAAATTCCATTAAAATAAAATAGGAAAAGCGATGAAAAACTGCCTTACCTAATGTATACTTTCATTACTAAAGCTATTTATTTCCATTGGTTGTAGAACCCAAATGAAAACATAAAATAAAGAGACATTTTTGATTCTCTATTTTCTGCGAAGCATTTCAGAAATGCCATTTTAAGGAAACAGAGCTTTTATTTGTCGTTTCTCAACGCCCGAAGTTTGAAGCCCCATTTCGTTTTGCAATTTTAAAGGTCGCGCTTAATGACACATATTATCGTAAAGCCAATCAAAAGCCCATCCAAGCCCGACCAACCTAGCGCGTGATTGTGATTTGGCCATAAATAGAGAAAAAATTATAATAATTTATTTTTGGCGCATAATTAAACTTCAGTTGCATAACAATCTTCATAAAAGAATTGGGAACATAACTAAATAACTTGTGCAATTCACGACACAAAACTAACTAGGAACTAACAAATAACTAAAAACTGTCATGTGCTCTCTCTGTGAGTTGAATTATGACTCGTATAGACGCATTGATATGATTTGAAAGACACTTGTAATTTCTGCCGAATGAGCTATTTTAACTCTTTTGTATCTGAAAATTTAGGTGGGGAATCAAATCTCCCTCTTCTCCCCTATATTCTTTTTAGCAAGTTATTGCGATCCAGTCATTTTAGTAACTTTACATTAAACTTTAAAGCAAAGGCAGATCAAGACTTTGAGTTGGAGGGGGGGGGGTCAAAATACAATCACGCTAGAAATTTAATAATTCACCTACCGCCTTTTGCAATAATTGATGAACACAGCTAAGTTTTTGGATGGAGTGAAAAATGACTTTTCGTATGTAACTATACTTTCAGGTATTTTTTGTTATAAAGATAAATTTCTACATCACATTTTACAAAAATTTTGAAAGTATTTGAGGTAGTCTGAATCTTGGCTTGGAGTGTAATCTTAATCAATTTATTTGCAACTGCATCGAATTTGCTCTTTCGAATCATGGTTGTAACGGGAGTTGGAATTGATTTTAATTTTTTTGGTTACTACAAACAAAATTTAATTTGTAATATTTTGGAACGAAATGTTATAGAGGTATTCACTGTCCAGTGCAATTGCAAGTGCAAAAATTGTAACATTTTCCTACATTATAACAAAAAAAAATATACTGACTATCTCTCACTTTTGCACTTTTACTATGATCGAACCCCATGGATGAAAGAATAAGAATACTCTTTCATTCATGATCGAACCCCATTGCCAGATACATACACTAGACGAATTCAAATAAAATTAAAATGACTCCGATTTTCAGTGCCACTAGCTTTTTAGTTAGAGTTTAGTGAAATAATAAGCCTGGTGAAATTTCAACCGTTTTGACCGAGAGCCCACGGCAATTTTTGGGTGTGAAGTACATATGGCAAAAATTCAATGATGCAATAAGATAGGTCTTTACTTTTTTTTTGCAAATATGCAAGTCTTGCAAGCCATACTTAAGGCATTGTTTTTAAAGCCCAGATAAAAGATACAGCACTTAAAAAATTTTATTTAATAAAAGAACTGAATACCATAGAAATGAATATGAGGGTTCAAGAATTCTTAGGTGGGGCCTTCTGTAATGCAAGTGCAAGACGCACTCAAAAATTAATTTTTTAGTGCGTCTTGCATACAGAAGGCCCACCTAAGAGGTCTTGGACCCCCATGGTCCATATTCATGTCTATAGTATTCAGCTCTTTTATAAAATATGTTTTTATAATGGTATACCTTTTATCTGGGCTTTCAGAAAAAAAATGCATTTTCAATGCAGCATTATTTGCAAACGCCCCACGTATGGCTTGAAAGATTTGCATATTTGCAAATAAAAAGTAAAGACCTATCTTATTGCACAGAAAAAAATGCATTTTTATTGCAGCAGCGCCCCAACCATAGCTTGCAAGACTTGCATATTTGCGAATAGAAATTAAAGACCTATCATATTGCATCATTGAATTTTTACTATACCTACTTTACACCCAAAAATTGCTGTGGGCTACCAGTCTATTTAGATTAATATGTAGATGTCGCTCATCGCAAATTTCTTTTTTTCATACAAATTGTTTGAAAAGTTTTCTTTTGCTTGCCTCTTTATTTTATAACTTTACAACCGATTATCGTACAGAAATAATTGAGACGTTTTCTTAAAGGAAATTGAAGGCAATGGGTTGTTTATTCTACAGTTTTTTTGCATTCCCCGTGGAAAATATCAGCTATAATATACAATTTAAATATTGAGTTTTGTTGTATATGTTCACATAAATTCATTAGAAAAAAAAAATTATTTGACGCAAAGAAGAATGACAAAAAATAAACAATTTAAATAGCACATTTGTATCGTTATTTTCAGTTCTTAAGCAATCAATTTGAATGTTTTTTTTCATAAAAATTGACTTGATAAGTATTTGTGTTTTATTTTTATAAATATTTTCATCTCATAAAATGTTTATAATAGCTGATATTTTCAACAGAGAATCCCAAAAACTGTGGAATAAACCATCCACTTTAACCTTCAATAACTTCGGAAGGAGTGCACTAATTAGATAAGAAGTGAAGGACATTTTTAAAGAACTATTTCCTTGAAGTTAGCGTCTCAATCATTTCCGTAACTGTAATTAAAAAGCTAGTGGCATTGAAAATCGAAGAAAATTTATTTTTTTTTGTATCAGTCTAATATACACTTGTGTATTTAAAAGCACGCTAAATGTAATTTGTACTGTCAGCTATTATTCTTTTATAAAGTTCTGTGATTTTGCTAGACTTTTCCCACATAGAAAAATTTCTTTCACAACTTACTAAAGAAAAATAAATTTTCTCAATTTGACTAGGCATTTTGAACCGAATCGTGAAGACGTGAACCTCTAGTGCCTGCGTGAAAAATTGGATTTAAATATTTGTATATGATATAATCATTAACACCAGAAAATTTGAACAAAAAAAATCTTTGCTTGTCAGTTTCCGGTTCTAGATGCGCTAAAACAAAAATTCGAAATTAGCTTTAGGCAATTATTGCAAAAAAATGTATACCTAGGTACTATTCCAGCAAATCAACCCACACATTTGGGTGGTAATATAATATTCACTTTCATAACATCGGAACTTTTTTTTCACTAAATTTTATGAGCAAATACAAATTTATTATATTAGATGTTTATTTTTCCAATCCCAGAGGGAATTTGTTGAAAAATCGACATCAGGAATGATCGACGCCATCACAGAAAAAAAAATTTATTTTCCATAAAAACTTTATGCCGATAACACAGTTTTTCTCCGCGCTTAAGTTAAGCCCTTAAAAAATCTCGGTGCTTAGCTAAACCCGAAAGGGATAAGCTCCACGATCAATAAATAATACAACAAATGCATATATGACGCAAAAGTTAATCTTGGCAAACAACACCGCAGCACAGGTCAAAAAGCTAAGCCCGAAGATGGATACATAGATCCGAAACGCGTCGCTTCAATAATAAATAAACAAATATTGTAAAACTGAATTATTCTAATTAGCGAAATAAATGAAAATTTTAGAAAAGTTTTTATTTGTATTTTATTTTATATTTACTTAATAAAATCTAAAAATTGGCATACCCTGAAAGTAAAAGAAATAGATGAAAATGAACTCTACGTATATGTACTTTGGCATGGTACAAAATAACCGTAAAGATACCAAAATTGTAAAAACAAACCTAACCATAGAAGTCAAGGCATGCAAAACCAAAGCTCAATGCTAAAAATTTAATTAGTTAGTTAGGTGACAGAAACTTTATTTAAAATATTATTTGAACACAATTTACAATTCATTTTATACTAAGTTTAATATGGTTTGACTAAATGCCGTCTACCAGATTGACAAATTCATTATTTTGTATCATATAATTATCGTTTCATTAAAAATCGTCTTCAGTAATGCGCTGTCTATAACTAAGTGCTGTTGATGTATATTTGTACAAGAATTCCCAAAAATTTAATTAAATCAGTAAACACATACGCAGTCCCAAAACTGTCCTACAGTTTCGAAATTATTAAATGGAAATTGGACAGCGACTGAAAAGCAATCGCTACAGCGCCGTTCAACATCCTAATATCTATAATAATAGATCAGTGTTTCCCAAACTTTTGATATTGATATCCGTAAGGCGATACCTTACGGATGCAATATATGCAATAAAAGTGCAACCAGAACAATTGTAAGTGCATTAAGTTCAAAGCACTACGATTTCCTTAGGTAGATATGGGAATACAATACCCCCCGTTATAGAAATATATTTATTCTTTACTTTAGTAGTTCATAAACGAAATTAAATATTAGTACTAAGGTATAGAAGACAAAATGTAATTTTTTGTAATGTGAACGCTTTGAATACTCGAAGGTTTCAATTTTAAATCTCAGATTTCGGACGTTTTCAAAAACGCCAAATCAGCCAATTGAACGGAATTTATAATGCAGAAGTAGCAATCGTCCTTCCTGCTATGCAAACAAACCTTTTGATAAACCACAAATGATTTTTGTTTGCAAACGCATTTGATGCTTTCGAACAAAAGCTAGTACAAATCATAATTAATTCGGTATAAAATCTATTTATTCGGTCTGTTTGCTTACTTGCAACTTTCACCATTGTCGCAAACTAGGTTTTTTTTTCGTATTGATTTTGACAGCAAATTCTGCGACGTCGTTCAAGTTAACAAACAGCCATATTTATTGAGATAGTGTCAAAAGTTCAGATTCTTGATTATATTGTTTCCAGCTCATCTACATATCTGACAAGAAGTGAATAAAAAGTCATTTTATCTGTCTTTTTCGTCACATCAAATTTTTTACTGCATAACTACACCGCATTTGATGTTTTCGATCAAGCGACTTCACCAAACATGCATTAACGAACACAGTGGTAATGCAGTAGAATTTGTGTTTGCATTTTCGTACAAAAGACTTTTGCAGTTTGCGTTTAAAAATATTTTGCGAGTTCACTTTGAAATTCGAAAACAGCCTTTGCTGTGGTGAGAGCATACAATGCCAGGGGTGAAAACTGAATTTGCCAGTCGTTACTCCGTTGTGTACCTATAGTTACTCAAATCTTTCGATAGCTATCTGCAAGGCGCTTTCAAAGGAAGCGAAAAGCCGATTTTACTAGTCCTTGTGATAATACAAAGCATATATGAAAACTAATTAAAAACAATTTAAAATATTTTTACTATTTGTTTGTAACATGCTTGCTAACTTTACACAGACAAATGACAAATCTGTGCGTACCCCGAAAACACTGTTTGCGTACCCCCAGGTGTACGCGTACCACACTTTGGGAAACACTAAATAGATAATACTATAATAATAATTTACAAGCTTCAAGTCAGTCTTCGTAGTTGTTTAGAATTCAAGAGCCAAATTGTCGCATCAGTGAGCTTTTAGGCCACTGAATTATTTCAATTGGCACTACTGTTTACAAATGCATTTTAAATGGAGCAGTAATGCCAATATATAATATTTCAGTGACGTAAGGCCCACTCGCTGATGCGGGGATTTGGCCCCAGATTTAATGCGTGTATTGCATAAAGATTTCCAGTTTTAGCTTTATTAACTTCCCATTGGAAATTATTGTATTCGGTCCAATTTGTGAAATTGAAAATTTTGACATTTCTCGACGTTTCGATGGCTTTGGAGTCGGATTACAAGAGAGTTGTCTGTGTACGTAGGTTCGGAAGCTTTTTTTCGTTCACGATATCTTGAGAACGCATAGAGATATCGACTTTAAATAAATTTTATTTTACAGATAATAAGGCCATAACGTGCAGAAAGGATTTTCAGAAAAATTCAATTAGCGGTTTTTTATTACAGTAATTTTTAAAAAAGTTGTAAAATAGCTTGTTTCTCGAATATCTCTAGAACAATAAATGCTATCTGGGCGGGTTTAACTCTATGCATAATGATGTAGTGAAAAATTGGTAATACCTACTTTAAAAAAAAATCAACCCATATTTTTTTTTTAATTAAAAAAAAACATTAAAAATTGTTAAGAAATATCGAATACCTTGAGAACACACAAGTATATTAACTTCGGATTAATTTTATTTATTTTATTTAACAGTTGATTTTAGTTGATAATCTGTAGAGTTTGTAAAAAAATTCAATAAAAAAAAATGTTAAAAATTGTTCAAAAATGTTTTCCGGCTCGAATATCCCGAGAACAAGAGAACAACCAATGATATCAACTCCCGGATAATTTTTATCTACACAAAATACCATAATGAGTGTGTTTCTTTATTTATTCCGGATACGGAATAGAATGGATGAAATAGACGAAATGTTTATCCAGAATATCCAGAATGGAATGAATAAAGAAACAAAACTAGAACAAAAAGAATGGCAATCCAGTTGTTCGGTGAAATGTCAAAACAATTGAAGAAATAAATGTTTTTATTTTGGATATTTATGTATTCTCAAAGTCAAAAGTTTAGTAAATTTTACATTAAATGCATAAAATTATACTCTGGTACATTAATTCGCGATATTATGCTGTTTTTGAATAATTAGCACCAATGTGAATCTGCCATAATTGAGGTTAAGAACGTCAATTATACTGAACGCGCCCAGTATTCTTTTTCTATTCTTTTTATTCCACACTTCACATGGAATAAAAAGAATGCATTCCAAACGTTCCGGAATGAATAAAGAAACAACAAAATAGTTTATCCGGAATGTTCCGTGGAATAAAGAAACGCAAAACTGATATTCCGTATATTCTGGACATACCAGAATGAATAAAGAAACACACTCAATTTGTATTTGATAAATTGTAAAAAAAATTCAATTGACGGTTTTTTTCTAGGCCAAACAAAAACTGCAAAAAATGCTAAAATTTGCTAAAAAATGTTTTTCGGCTCGAATATCTCAAGAACAACCAATAATATCAACTCCCGGATTATTTTAGTCTACATACAGTACTATAATTAGTAATTGATAAGGTTTTTAAAAAAATTCAACTGACAGTTTTTTCTTCTTGGCCAAAAAAACTACATAAGAAACTACTAATAATTGTAGGAATTTTTCGTGTCACATATATTTAGAGCAAACAGCCTTCCCTTGATTGCACAACTGATAAGTTTTTCCAAGATTTTTAATTGGAAATTTTCTTATAAAAAATAACATCGGGTGTCGGTTTTCAAAGGAAACCAATGGGAAGTTATCAGTGTGGGTCAACCCCAGCCTCTTTTATGGATTATAGATAAGGTGACCATAAATATTTTTCTTCAGAGCGCACAATGGGGCAAATCGACCCAAAAGCTGGCAATAATTAAAAAAACTAAATTACAAATATACTTAATTTTTTAATATTTTCTAATTTTTTTTTAGACCTTCCCGTTTTTTCACAACACAGTTTTGTTTAAGCTTAACTAGTAGTCAGCTGAGCCAGAAGTAAAATTGTCGATTTTTCATCGTGATCTTTGAGAACAGTTTTTCCTTTTTTTTGTTGATTCATTAAAAATTTAAGTATGCAGCCTTCAACTTCGGGTATGTAAGAGTGATTTAAACAATTTTTTTTTGTTATATGTAAATATATATGTAAAATTTTAGTGAAGTTCAGTGATCAGTTTTTTAAAAGTGTTATTTTAGGGGTTCTCTGAAATCCATTGACTTTTGAATGTGTTCCGAGTGGGATCGAGTTGTGTTTTATGTGTTTTTTAAATGTTTGTGATGTTAATTTTGTGATTCCGTCAAAAAAACGTACTCCTTTTGCACCCTTTTTGTGATATGTGAATTTTCGTAACTCTTGAACCTTAATTTTTTTTTTTTCGTTGCTTTAGGAATCTCTTCAAATTCAATTTTTTTTACAAGAAGGCAACTTGTAGACATTGTGAAAAGATGTGAGAGTGTTATGATTGACGATCAGAGGGATTTAACAAAAAAAAAACATCTTTTAAATATAACAAGAAGTACCGAAATTAGCCAAGTTAATGAATTGAATAGACTTTTTTCGCATTTTAAATCCGAATTCAAAACGCGGTGGGTCAAAGCTTCTAGAATCGAAGAAAGATTTAATACAACAAACGTAAATTGGCTCAATACCTCAATTGTTTTTAAAAAGGCAGAAGAATCTGCAAAGAAACGTGGTCGTCCCGAAGTGGATTTTGAAACATCTTCTGAACGCACAAAAAGGCTAAAAACTCAATACTTGAGAGAAACCGTTTCAATGCCGGCCTTAAATTATGCAACTCAAATGAGCCTTAGAGCTTCTGGGCAGATTCAGGCCTCAAAAATAAAGATTTTAAGAACGTTCGAGAGCATTTTTCAAGAAAATCAGATCGCGATAAAACAAATGAGGATATCTTCAATTATTTTCTGATAAGCTCCGCTCCTATCATTACTTCCAAGCAAAAACCACACACGAAAAAATTGCAGCCTTATCCCCCAGAAGCACTAGCGTTATTGAAACCTCCAAGCATTCCCGCAGCAAACATTTTTGTTGAAACTAACATATGTATCTGATGACGAAAGTGATGAATAAACTTATCTATTAATTTTGTTTTAGTTTCTTTTTTTATTTAAATTAAAAAAATCGATGAAAATAAAAAACTTTAAATTAAAAAAAGGATTTTTTTTAAATCAGATTTTCTCCACAATTAGGGTAAAGATATAAGAGAGCATGGATAAAAGTTATGTCAGATAAAAAATTAATGTATTATTAACGGCCATATTCTTGACTTTCTTCAAAGCTAGTTTTACCGAAAAACTAGATCAATAGCCGTTTCGAGTTTTAAGTTTTTCACAAATTGTTATTACTTTGACATCTAAATCAAAATATTCATACATATTTTGACATCTAAATCAATTCAATAATTGTTTTTGAAAAACTTAAAACTCGAAACCCCTATAAAACTAGTTTTTCAGTAAAACTGGCTTTAAAGAAAGTCGATTATATGGCCGTAAGTATCTTAAAAAAAACCTTTCAATCTGAAAAATACTGACATTCTTATTAGTTCCCAAATAACCAAAGTTTAAGTGGGCGTTTTAGTGGGCGTGGCAATTATAGCTTTAGATATGACCTAGTAAGGGTCTTAGAAGCATATATGCAAAATTTCAGGTTCCTAGCTCTTACGGTTGATTTAATACCACGTTTAAGGCATTCTGCCCCACTGTGGAGCGGGACGCCTGTAAATTTTAATACTAAAAACATCAATTTTCAATTTTTTTTTCGTAACATAACATTAGCAGCCATATTATTGACTTGTTTCAAAGCTTGCTTCACAGCAAAACTATAGTTAAATAATGGTTTTCGAGTTTTAAGTTTTTCACATTTTTTTAATATTCAAACACACTTTGACATCTAAATCAAAATACTCACACATATTTTGACATTGTAAACAAAAGATCTTGCAACAAAAATTATTTTGACAAAATTAAAACTCGAAACCTCTATAGAACTAGTTTTGCTGTAAAACGAGCTTTGAAGCAAGTCAATAATATGGCTTTATAAGAATATAAAAACAGAAATTATAAATTAAAGATTTAATCCTGACAAATTAAATCTGAGCCATCCCAGTTATTTGAACTAACGATTTCTCAGATTTGCTTTCAAATATTGCAGACAAAAATTATGATGATGCATCAGATCAATTTTTAATGGAGCAGGATTTTGTCAAATTTTATTTACTTAAAATATGAAAATAAAAATAGAACTGATCTTGACCAATTGAGTGGGCTGGTTATCTATATTTTGACCATAGGAAATCTACTTTAAAATATCGGGTTAGCTTCTCTTAAATCTGTCAAGACTATTTTTTGGTCACTTCTGTATCTTGAGTGTACCAATAAATTTCTGTTCAATTTAGTAATTCCATCATCCAAACAACGAAACACCTTTTAAAGTAATCTTACGATGCATAGATAATAACCCAAATTTAGAGCTGGGGATTTTCAAAAAAAATTGTTTTAATCTATTCAAAAATCTGCAATATTTTCAAAAAATTTTTCAGTACTTAAGTTTTATATGATTGTGGTTCTGTCTACATGTTGTTTTTTTAAAATTAAAGTGTGAAATAAAATTAAGTTTTATATTTTGAAATTAAACACAAATTTTATTAATTATATAATTTAACAACATTAAATTTTAAATAAATAAATAAAAAAGCGACGCGTTTCGGAATCTATTCCATCTTCGGGCTTTTATCAAAACATTTAAAGCTTGGTTTCGTTGTTGTTACCAGTGTTGTTGTGCCATTTGAATTGCTGTTTAAGTTTTACTATAGCCCAGAGGATTTTTTGTCAGCTTTATTAAAGAATTCTTTAAGAGAATTATTATATTATGTGAATTGATCGACTATTTTCAAAGCGGGACATTTTGCGTTCTTTGGGGACAGCGGGACACATAGCTCGAAAGCGGGACTGTCCCGCCCAAAGCCGGACGTATGGTCACCTTAATTATGGAATAGGTGGTGGTAGCATTACTGCGGGCACGTTTCGATTTATTAAGTTCATCATAGGTTTTTTAGGCTTATCGGTTAGACTGATATTATTAATAAATTTTTTATTTCATCATAAATTGAAATAATCTCAATTTAATTATTCTAATTTAGGGGTTCATTTAGATTACTTTATTCTGCCCCCTAACCTTATTTAAAAATAGTCATATCACAAAAATGCTAATGAAATTGTAGTTACCCAGATACATTTTTAGTTTTTTACTTGGTTGATTGTGTGACACTGTGTTTTTCTTTAATTAACTTTTCGTTTACAACTGATGTTAAAGCTGATTTGCTTCAGGTCATAATTTTTCATGTGCTTTGGATTCCTTTTTTTATACCTACTTTAACAAATGTTAAGTTTTATTCCATTATGCGAATAAGAAAGCTTATTCAGTGTAGGGTAAATTCATAAACATCAAATATTTGCTTTGCTGCGGTGCTGATGCAATTGCAACAGCAACGAATCAAGAATTTTCGTAATTATCATTTGCTTGAAGTTTGTACAAAATTTGATTCAAGTTTGCAATAACGAACGTTTACACACAAAGTGATAATTGTTTGATGCATTTATGAACGTTTGATAGAAGTGATTGTTAATGATTTCTGCAACGATGCTTTTATGAATTTACACGTAAAATTGATACTTTTTCAGAGTTCAAAGCTACAAAATCCCGAATCATAGATGAGTGTCAACTTAGCGAAACAACATTCACTAATCGAAAAAATTTTAATTGGGTAATTAGTCGTGAATTAGTTTTGATAATTTCGAATTTGTCATTCGATGTTTCCTATGTTTTTTTGCACCTCTAAAAGGGGTAAAAACTTTTTATAGCGAATAGTGTATTGCTTTATAATAAGCCGTTCAGCAGTTCTGAATTAGTTGGGACAATTTTAATTTTGTCGTGCAATGTTTTCTACGTTTTTTTTCTGCTGCTTTGCTAACTTCTTATTGTGAATGTTTTACTGCTCTATAATTTGCCGTTAATTAGTTGTGACAATTTTGAATTTATCGCTCTATGTTTTCTATATTTTTCTTGCAAAAATGTGAAATTCGTGTCAACTTAGCGAAGCACCATCTGAAAAACGTATAAAAACTTCTTATTGTGAATGTTTTACTGCTCTTTAATTTGCCGTTATTTAGTCGTGAATGAGTTGTGACAATTTTGAATTTGTCGCTCTATGTTTTCTTTATTGTTGTTGCAAATATGTGAAATTCGTGTCAACTTAGCGAAGCAACATCTGAAAAACGTATAAAAACTTCTTATTGTGAATGTTTTACTGCTCTATAATTTGCCGTTATTTAGTTGTGATAAATTTGAATTTGTCGCTCTATGTTTTCTATGATTTTTTTTTTCAAAAATGTGAAATTCGTGTCAACTTAGCGAAACACCATCTGAAAAACGTATACAAACTTCTCATTAGGCGTTTTTCTTTTTTAGAGTTTGTTCAGAGCAGAGCACTGAGTAGACTCTGAGCAGAGTATGTTCAGAACACTCAATTACACACAATTTAATTATGAAACACACCTGAGCACTCAATTGTCATATCTGTCAAATAACATGGAAACTGTATGAAGTTGGCCGCGCTCAGTTTTTTACTCCGTCTGCTCGGTTATTTTATTCTGAGCTCATGGAGCTTGCTCTGAACGCGCTCTGAACGAAAAAAGAAACAGAAACTCCGAGCTCTGAGCGCTTTTAATTCAAAAAGAAACACAACATTTTTGTTTGACAGTTCAGGCTCAGCTCTAAACTGCTCTGAACTAAAAAAGAAAAACGCCTATTGAGAATGTTTTACTGCTCTAAAATTTGCCGCTAATTAATCGTGAATTAGTTGTGACAAGTTTGAATTAGTCGCACTATGTTTTTTTTGCAAAAATGTGAAATTAGTGTCAACATAGCGAAGCAGCATCTGAAAAACGTATAAAAACTTCTTATTGTAAATTTTTTACTGCTCTATAATTTACCGTTAATTAGTCGTGAATTAGTTGCCACAATTTTGAATTTGTCGCTCTATGTTTTCTATGTTTTTTTTTTTGGAAAAATATGAAATTCGTTCCAACTTAGCGAAGCAGCATCCGAAGAACGTATAAAAACTTCTTATTGTGAATGTTTTACTGCTCTATAATTTGCCGTTTATTAGTCCTAAATTAGTTGTGACAATTTTGAATTTGTGGCTCTGTTTTTTTTGCAAAAATGTGAAATTTGTGTCAACTTAGCGAAGCAGCATCTGAAAAACGTATAAAAACTTCTTATTGTGAATGTTTTACTGCTCTATAATTAGTCGTTAAGTAGTCTTGAATTAGTGACAATTTTGAATTTTTCGCTCGATGTTTTTTATATTTTTTTTTTGCAATATTGTGAAATTGGGGTTAACTTTGCGAAGCAAAATTTGTCGCTCGATGTTTTCTATATTTTTTTTGCAATATTGTGAAATTGGCGTTAACTAAGCGAAGCAGCCTCTGAAAAACGTAGAACAACTTCTTACTGTGAATGTTTTACTGCTTTATAATTAGCCGTTAATTAGTTGTGACAATTTTGAATTTGTCACTTGATGTTTTCTATGTTTTTTTTTGCGAAATTGTGAAAATGGTGTCAACTTAACGAAGCACCCTTTGGAAAACGTATAAAAACTTCTTATTGTGAATGTTGCATCATCTTTTCGAGTGTTTCGCGTTGGTTTGGGTGAGCTTTAGTGCTAAAGGAATAACGAAAGTAGCCTTCAAGAGCTCCATGAGAAAGATTTCATAGAATACTGTATTGCATACTATGAAAATTTCTCATAGAGGCTACTTATAGTATTCTATAAAAAAAATTCTTGTCACATATTGCTTTGCTCATAGAAAGCTATGAATAGTATTCTATGAAGAAGCATTTTTCCCTTTGATATTTGTGGGTTTGTTTCAATTTTGTTTTGTTTTGTATTTTTTTCGAATGTTATTAATTAATTGTAGGTGCCAATAGAGAGTTTCTTTCTTTTCTTGGGGATTTAAGCAAAATTAACAATTAATCAAAACTGTGAAATTTTTGGGACAAAAGAAATATTAGGCTATGAAAAATGGCCAACCAACATTTTATGGTATACTTATTTGGTATTTCTATCAAAAGTGACAGATGGTTATGTATGAAATATTTCAGTTGGAGACCCGGTGTAAAGTATTCAATAGTTCCGTTCCCGAGATTTTGCGGACTAAATCTGGTTAAAATGTCAAATTTGAGGAGTGGGGATGAAATGCTCTCACAGAGAAAGAAAACTGTCAAAATGTCGGGAACGGTTTTCGTACTAGTTTGTACCAATTCTTACCAATTTTTAAACGTCAAAAATATATACTCGAATAGAGTTGCCTTAGATCAACGATGAAAATTTATCAACATTGTGAAGAATCACAACCCAACAAAATAAATTTTAACAAAAAATAAACGTACCTGCTTATATTAATATAAAAAATATAAAAAACTAAAAGATCTTTAGTTGTACATTTAATAGGTATACTCTATGCATTTAATCATAAGCCCAAGTGTGTTTTTCTCCAAAAAAAACGCTACGATATATAAGAAGAACCAAATTGATAATTCTATATTTCTTCTTCGGAAATAGTTTTGCTTAGTTATACATATTTCACCAGAATTATTACATTAACTAAAAGATTAACAATATAATAAAAAATATGCCCATGTATCAAAACTAAAATAAAAATAAAATTAACACTTGGGCAACCCTTATTCAACATGGTTTTTTGTTTTTTTTGTCATCTGACATAAGTCAACCTGACATTTGCCAACTAGTACGAAATAGCCAGAACAAATTCCTCGGACCAAATCTGGTAGGGTGGGGAAATTTTTTACTCTCTCAAGAGCGCTCTCTTTAGCAAGAAACAGCAAAATTTTTTACTTGCGGAACGACTTTGGACTAAAAATGACTAAATCTGGCGGTCTGAAACTGTTTGAATGTAGGTACGGAACGCAACTAATGACATATTGCTTGTGTAGACACCATTCTATGTTAATCTCCATAAGGCCAAATATTATATAGTTGAACGATTTCATTCACCATTTTCAGCGTTAAGTTTAATTGCATGAAGTCAGATACGGTTGGCATTTTGTCAAACTGCAGTCAAAATTGCTGCACGGCGACGGCGACGCATTTCATCATCGTGTAGGCTGTTTCACAATGCGACGAGAAAACGAGACGTCAGCGTGACGAGATCTCTTCACGGTTGTTCTCTCTTTAAAACGAGTTTTAAACAACGAAAAAATACATAATAAAGTATTTCTCGTCGTCACGTTGCGTCTTTTTTTCATTTTTTCGAACTTTATGACGTGACGAGACGACGAGAAATGCGTTATTATGCATTATTTCAATGTTTAAAATTCTTTTTTAAGAGAGAGAAACTACGAAGAGATCTCGTCACGCTGACGTCTCGTTTTCTCGTCGCATTGTGAAGGCTGTAGGCTGTTTCACAATGCGACGAGAAAACGAGACGTCAGCGTAACGAGATCTCTTCGAAGTTTCTCTCTCTTAAAAAAGAATTTTAAACATGTAAATAATGCATAATACAGCATTTCTCGTCGTCTCGTCACGTCATAAAGTTCGAAAAAATGAAAAAAAGACGCAACGTGATGACGAGAAATACTTTATTATGTATTTTTTCGTTGTTTGAAATTCGTTTTAAAGAGAAAACAACTGTGAAGAGATCTCGTCACGCTGACGTCTCGTTTTCTCGTCGCATTGTGAAACAGCCTTGTTTCACAATGCGACGAGAAAACGAGACGTCAGCGTGACGAGATCTCTTCACGGTTGTTCTCTCTTTAAAACGAGTTTTAAACAACGAAAAAATACATAATAAAGTATTTCTCGTCGTCACGTTGCGTCTTTTTTTCATTTTTTCGAACTTTATGACGTGACGAGACGACGAGAAATGCTTTATTATGCATTATTTCAATGTTTAAAATTCTTTTTTAAGAGAGAGAAACTACGAAGAGATCTCGTCACGCTGACGTCTCGTTTTCTCGTCGCATTGTGAAACAGCCTTGAAACAGCCTTGTGTTGTGTAGTCATAGAAGAAGAAATTAAAGGAACGGGTATATCGTGGAAAAACTGAAGGCTGTTTCACAATGCGACGAGAAAACGAGACGTCAGCGTGACGAGATCTCTTCGTAGTTTCTCTCTCTTAAAAAAGAATTTTAAACATTGAAATAATGCATAATAAAGCATTTCTCGTCGTCTCGTCACGTCATAAAGTTCGAAAAAATGAAAAAAAGACGCAACGTGACGACGAGAAATACTTTATTATGTATTTTTTCGTTGTTTAAAACTCGTTTTAAAGAGAGAACAACCGTGAAGAGATCTCGTCACGCTGACGTCTCGTTTTCTCGTCGCATTGTGAAACAGCCTTGAGGCTTTTTTCAACCTAGTGTGAGTTACACAAACACAAATGCATTCACACTGGGTCGGCGTGAAGTTAGACGGCTAAAAGCTGGGGCGCCCAAATGATTTTTAGTTATATTTCTTTTCGGTCAGGAAAGTAGGAACACGTGTAGCTGGTAAAACTAGATTACGATTTTTATCTTCTCAGAAGTACTTAGGCACCTTTACAGGAACACGGCAGTTGTTAATGAACCTATTAAAAAATTTAGTTTATATTTATCCGATTAAATAAATAATTGAATGAAAGTCATGATTTTTTTTTTAAATTAAAAGTGAGTATAATAAAACTAACTTAAATCGCTGAAAAATAACTGCACTACGGGCGCTCAACGGATGTGACCGTCTTGCATTACCAACAAAAACTAATACGACCCTGGGGGAGAGTTTCTAATTTTGACAGGAGAAGTATATTTTAAATGACGGCTCTGAGTTTCTTTGTTTTTTTTTTTTTTCAATTCTTGCAGCCTCACTCACGTACACTGTATATGTGATATACACCAGTTCCTTTACTTCTTATTCAAAGCGTGTAGTATATTTTATTTTTAAGGGTATGTGTCCCTTGAAAAAATAGGTTGGAGTTCTGCGCTAATCGGTATAGCGTTCACAATTTTGCGAATATTTTAATGAAACAAACGGTCATCGATTGGAAATTAGTTAAGTAAAATATTTGTGTGGCTTTAAAAAAAAATAAAAAATATTTTATACCTTAAAACCGCCAGACAGATAAAAAAATCATAAAATCTAGTACGATGCTTACAAAAATGGATGGGAAATTGGGTAAAAATAACTTTCTTATTTTTTTTTTAATTTTTTTTCTGGAGAAAATTGATCTCAAAACTAAGCAATACCTTTTTTTTTTTTTTATTAGTTTATTTATTCACCCAAAAAAATGCACAAAACTATGAAAAATAAAGGAAATTCGTTAAATTTTATGAATGCATAATTTGATAAAACTTTTGAAGTATATTAGGTAAGCAAGTCAAATTAACGTTTTTACAAAGCTTATATGTATATGCAGTTACCTTAATTTTTATTTTATTTTTTTAAATTGTTTACAGTTACTTTTTAGAGATAAAAATGGAAAAGATATTCCTTTTTCTTCAATTATTTTGCGCGATTGCCTGGGAAATTGAATGTTATATTTTTTAAATTTTCTAAATGTTTTTTAAATCAAAGTATCATGTGTTCTGAACTAAATAGTACCTTTGAAAAAAAAATATTTGCCTTACAACATGCTTGAAAACGCAATGCAATATGACATTATTTGTAATGCCGTTGTAATGCAAGGACAGCCAATACAATTACCACATATTTTTTTTTATTTTTTTTTGGTATTTTTTTTATTAGATTTAAAAAACAAAATCGTATTTTCTTTCATGGTTTTTTTATTTCTAATTTTGGAAAAGTTGTCCATTTTGCAGTTTTTTACTGGAAAAACATCTTTGCTCACGTACACAAAGAAATTTGGTTCAAAAGAAATCCACTGGGTTGTGCATGCATTCTCTTTTTTCCAATTCTCTTTTTCCTTACAGGAGAAGTTCCGTATTGACACTGTACACCTTATTTTTTTTTATAGAAAGCATACATAGTAATCCTGTTCATCATTTGGATGTCAAGTGATCTTTTTTTAGGTAAAAGAAAAAGAAGAAGGTTATTATGTATGTGTATGCCAGTCTTTTTGTTGTCAATGGGTAGACGTGGTGGAAGTTGGTGTTCACTTCGCGCGGGCGCGGTGGTATCTTTCTAGGAGATTTGGTTGAGTTTTGTGTACCTTGTACGTACATACATAAGGTATGTATGTATTTTTTTTTTTGTTGGCTCATCGTTGGAATGGAAGTTTTTTTCTGCTTCTTTTGCAAAAGGGAATCTATGATATTGCGTGTAATAATCATGCACTGTTTGTTTTTTTTTTCTTTTGTTCTTATAGGTAATGTCATGTTGAAATGTTTAGAATCGTTGCCGAAAGATTGTTTTGATTTAATTTTGCGACAACGAACAATCATACCCATTTTTCAAGATTTTCGTGTAATTTTTTGATGAAAACTTTTTAAACTATTGTGAGGGTTGCGTAGGATGTAGAATATTGGTTGAGATGTCAATTTAAACGTTAGCTTTCTAAGGTGCTGGTAAAAGAAATATGAAATTTAAAGATGCATCCAGTAAAAAGTTGTGAAGGTATGCAAAAAAAGCATTAATCTTGTAAATATCTCGAGTTCAGATCGTTGAAAAAATTTAAAAATTTTTAAAACATTTATAAATCAATAATCTCCATTTGCTGTAGAAATTTCAGAATTTGAGAGCTACCCCTAAAAATATAAAAAATCAAAAACCACAAAAAAATGGGTAAAAAAAATGTGTCATCTTCAAAAATCAAAAAGTGGGTGAAAAAAAATTCCTAGCAAAAATTCCTGAAACATGAGTAATTTTTTTTTCATTATCTTTCTAATGGTGTGAAATTTGTTTCTCTATCTGATACCCCCGATTTAAAGAGAATTATTTGTCAAAGGCGTATTATTCAAAAGTCAACTTTTAACATTTTATAACTCACTTCGTAGATTTTTTAGAATTTTTTTTTAAATTTAAAAGTTTTTTGTATTTCAAGGATCTATCAATTAAAATAAGAACTAACGTTCTAACCCCTCCCGTTTAGAAAGTAGTTTTTTGACCTTTAATCAAAAAAAAGCCCATTTTACCTTACTTAAAATTGAAATTTCAAAAAATACCGTCTTAGTGCTCCTTTACATAAAATTCTCTATCAAATAAAATGTATTTTATATTTTTATGATTTACAGTATAAACTGTGCAATGATGAGTCAAATGAATGAATAAGTCAGTGAGTGACCGTTTCTTTCATTTATAATATTTAAAAATTTTAGATAATTATAAAACATATTCACACATCACACCATATCCATAAGAAAAAAACAAATCCATCCATACCTACCTATCTGGTCAGAATATTGTTTTATTTATTTTCTCTAAATTGTATGTCTGGCACTTGTATTTACATACATAATAAGTAGGTACATTTGCTTCGTCTGCGCTTACTCGCTCGCTACCTGTTTTTTCCTTTCTTTTGCTTGAGCGTGCCTGTGCGTGATTGTCTGCTCTCTGCAACATCGTTTGCGATTAAAAAAGAGTACAAGAGTAAGTATAATTAAAATTCGAACGCCGAATTTGGTGAAGAGAGCTTACTAACACATTCAAATTCATTTACATGAAATTTGAGTTGGCTGGTCGGGTACACCTACCCTTAATAGCAGCCGGCAAGCTGACAACGTCAATAAATCAATTAGCTGAAAACGTCAATAATCAGATTAGCCGACAACGTCAATAATCAAATTATACCCGGCGGAACACCATTATTTCCCAAGATCCCAATTGGAAGGAAATCTTTGTTCTACATATATGCTGTTTGTTTTGCTAATGGGTGGATGGAGCTTTGAGAGTCCCCTGAATATCAAGAATCTCAACGGAGCCAAGGCATTGCTCACATTCACCAGAGTGGTGGCCAGCCTATGCGGTCGTATTGTATTGTAACGTTTTACCACGGTTCGATATAAAACTTATTTATTTTTAACTGTCAACCGTCAATTATTTCCTTTTTAAATTAAACACACTTTACTTCACTTCAAATATTTTATTAATCACCAATCTCAATAGTATGCAACTTAAATTCACTTCCGGATACTTTGAACTTTACACTTTCGCTTTCAAAAATAAACTGTGTCTGTGCTCAAAAAGCTTCTCCTTATATAGTGAGCTGAGAAGTTCGGGACTCTACTCGAAAGTACTGGCACATAAGCTTCTGGAAGGTTCCATTCCAATGAAGAGAGATGGCGTTCTCTCCACTCTTCCATTCAGCGCATTTTCCCCCTGAGAGAGATGGGCGCGCTCTCTCGGGATTTTTTTTTATAAATGGTTGTTGTCTTCGATAAGGGTATTTTTGTACTTGGCTCTTTGTTTGTTCCGAAAGTAGTTAGGTGCTGATTTCATCGTTACATTGCCCCCCTCCTAAGATTGATCGTCCCGAACAATTCTGTCGCTCCTTTCACCATTATAACGATGCAAACGGTCACAATGAACTACTTTCAGTTTCCCTCTTACTCCTCTCTGTATACGGTAGACCACATCATTTAGTCTCTTCACAACAGTGTAGGGTCCTTCCCAGTTCTGTTGAAGCTTTGGTGACAGTCCCTTTTGTCGATGGGGATTGTAAAACCACACGAGGTCTCCCTCTTGAAATCCTGTTGTTGTTGCTCGGGCATCATAACGTGTTTTCATCCGATCACTAGATGTTTTTATGAATGCTCTGGTTCGTTGATGAATGTCAATGAGCCTTTCTTTGAGGTTATCCACATATTCTTCTGTTCGTTGTGGCTCAATTGTCCGGCATCCAAATTTCACCTCACTAGGCAGTCGTATTGACGTTCCAAACAAGATTTCCGATGGTGTATGTCCTGTCGAGCTATGTACTGCACTCCTATATGCCATTAGGAATAATGGAATATGTCTATCCCAGTCTCGTTGGTAGTCGCCGACAACCTTAGATAGATGTTCCTTTAGCGTCCGGTTGAATCGCTCGACCATCCCATCAGATTGTGGATGAAGCGGCGTTGTCCTCGTCTTTTTAATGCCAAGGAGCGAACAAACTTCCTGGAAGATGTTAGATTCGAAGTTCCTTCCTTGGTCGGAATGAAGTTCCATCGGTACGCCGAACCTGCCCACCCAATTGAAGACAATCTGATCCACAACTGTTTTGGTTTCTTGGTTTGGGATGGCAAATGCCTCAGGCCACTTGCTGAAGTAATCCATGACTACAAGGATGTATCGGTTTCCACTGTTGGTCTCAGGAAAAGGGCCTGCGACGTCTACTGCAATCCTTTCGAAAGGCGTGCCTACGTTGTATTGTTGCATTTTACTTTGAAGCTTCCTACCTGGGCCTTTGCTAGCAGCACAAGTATCACATTTTCGGCACCACTTTTCGACGTCCTCTCTTGCATGTAGCCAGTAGAAGCGTTGTCGTATCTTTTCCAAAGTCTTATTGACTCCCAAATGACCTCCGGAAGCTCCGTCATGCATCTCTCGAAGAACGTCATTAACCTTGGACCGAGGAACGACCAGCTGCATCACATAGGACTTACCGTCTGCGGATTCCCACTTACGCCTTAGAACACCTTCCTCCACATGAAGTGAGTCCCATTGTGCCCAATATGCTTTCAGGGCCGGACTTCTGTCGGAGATGTCACACCACTCTGGTTTTTCTTGGTGTTCTTTCCACGCAAGAATGGGCTCTATGTCCGAGTCTTCTTGTTGGGCAGTCCTAAGTTCTTCATTACTCCAACCGTAAATGGGATCAGCTCTTATTCGTTGGACGGCAATCATTTCCTTTTCTTCTTGGCGTGTGCAATGTTTGCAGTCCTGTTTGCAAGGCCGTCGAGATAATGCGTCTGCGTTTGAATGCAACTTTCCTCTTCGATGTTGAATTTGGTAGTCATATGTCTGTAGTCTCTCGATCCACCTTGCTACTTGACCTTCAGGATTTTTAAAGTTCAGAAGCCAATTGAGTGCTCCATGGTCTGTTCGGAGAAGGAACTTCTGTCCATAGATGTACTTATGGAAGTGTTTTGTTGCCAATATTAGAGCTAGAAGTTCCCTTCTGGTCACGCAATAATTCCGTTCTGGCTTCGAGAGTACCTTACTGTAGTAGGCGACAACCTTTTCTTCTCCGTCGTGGACTTGTGACAGTACAGCTCCAATTCCGACATTACTTGCATCCGCGTCAATAATAAAAGGTTTCCCTGGAGTAGGGTAGGTAAGCACAGGAGCATTGCATAAACGCAGCTTTAACTCCTGGAAGCTTTTCTCACACTCACCTGACCATTTGAACGGCTTTCCTTTTTCTGTAAGCTGATGCAAGCTTTTGGCGATTCCAGCAAAATCCTTCACAAAACGCCGGTAGTATGTGGCTAGGCCAAGGAAGCTTCGGAGTTGATGTTTGTCCTGTGGTGTTGGCCAATTCTTCACAGTGTCAACTTTTTCAGGATCAGTCTTTACTCCTTGGGATGAGATGATGTGTCCCAAATATTTAACTTCGGTCTTGAAAAGAGCACATTTATCTGGATTAAGCTTGAGGTGTGCTTCTCGAAGCCTCTGGAATACAGCTTTTAGGTTGTCACAATGTTCGTCAAATGTTTTCCCATACACGATGACATCGTCCAAATAGACCAGGCAAGATTTCCAAGTAAGTCCTTGTAAAACGCATTCCATCAAACGCTCAAATGTAGCCGGAGCGTTGCACAGTCCAAATGGCATCACTTTGAATTGCCACAGACCGTTTCCTGTGGAGAAAGCTGTCTTTTCACGATCTTCTGGATGAATTTCTACCTGCCAGTAGCCGCTCTTTAGGTCTAATGTAGAGAACCATTTAGCACCTTCCATTGCATCTAAAGTATCGCTGATTCTGGGCAGAGGATAGCTGTCTTTCTTTGTCACATCGTTCAGCCTTCTGTAGTCCACACAAAATCGAGTGCTTCCGTCCTTCTTTTTGACAAGGACCACTGGCGACGCCCAAGGGCTTTTAGAGTTTTCGATCAGCCCATCTTTCTTCATGCCCGATATCATCTCTTCAACTTCTGCTTGTTTGGCTAAGGGGAGACGTCTTGCTGGTTGACGAATCGGTCTGGCGTCTCCTGTGTCGATCCGATGCTGCACGAGTTGTGTTCGACCATACTGTCCACTTGGTGAAGAAAATATGTCAGCATACTCATGAAGAAGGCTACCAGCAATACTTAGTTGATGTTGACTCAGATTGGTTGAGTTAAGGATTTTTGCCTTTAGTTGTTCGGAGTTCGCAGGCTTCTTCGTGTCCTCTTCTGTGATCTTAGTTATCGCTGACACAGGTTCACATTTTCCGACTATTTCTCCTTTTCTCAACTTAACTTCGTACGGTTTGATGTTCAGAATCCGTACAGGTACCATGTTGTTCTTTGGTGCCACAAGAGTCTTCCCAACGATGATGTTTTGGGAGCCTTGGTTAGTATCTGGTTCCACCATGAGGTATCGATGACCACCCAAATCGCCTTTTATTTTAGCCCAAACGAACACTTCAGAAGAAGACGGCAAGCATATGTCTTCTTTAATGACACTTCTTAGAGTTGATGATTTTTCGTCACCATAAACCATAGGAATCTCTACATTTTGGTAATTAAGAACTTGCTTACCGATATCCAGAATTATTCCGTGTTCTTTCATGAAGTCGATTCCAATGATGCACTCGTCACATATATCTGCTACCAAAAACAGATGCGAAAACTCCAGTTCTGCCAAACGAATCGGAAGACGAACTTCTCCGTACACTTTAGCTGCCTCTCCTGTAGCGGTTTTCAGACGATAGCTATTGGTGTTATGCAGCCATGTCATCTTGACCAAGTCCCTTCTTACAATGGAGGCAGTGGCACCAGTGTCGATTGTAGCCACGTGTTTCTTCCCGTTTAATGTTGCCTCCACAGTCAGACTTTTGTTGTTTCGTTTAGTCTGTGAGACCTGGATAGTGGTTCTGGGGCCATCGATACCAGAAACCAGCTTCTGCCCCTCGAAGTTGGTTCTTACTCGTTTCCCGGCTGGGAAACAAGCTTAGCAGGAATGTTGGTGTTATTGCTTACCTGCTCTCGAGTACTATTTCTACTTCCACAATGTTGACATGCAGCTCTTCTTGGTGGCAATCTGCACTGGCGCTGGAGATGTCCGGTCTTGTTACAGTTCCAGCATCGAGCAGGTCCGTCTCGCTGACTTCTTTGGAATGCGGTTCTCTGACAGGAGCATTCTTCAACTTCTAGTTCTCTTACCCGATGGATTCCTTGTGAAGCCTGTTCTGCTGCTTCCATAGTTAGAGCGAACGCCAATGCTTCAGGAAGCGTGCGTTTTCCGGCAGTTCGAATCGCTCGCTGAAGGTTGATGTCGGATACAGCGCGGACAAATGCTTCTGTTGCGAACTGGTTTATTATTTCCTCTCCTGCAGTTGGATATGCCAGGTGAGCCAGCCGTTCGATATCTGCTTGAAGTTGTTGCAGACTTTCTCCTCTTTTCTGGACTCTGGTATTGAGTTGGACGCGGAAGACTTCTTGCATATGGCCATCTCCAAAACGTTTGTCAATGGCCTGTACAAGAGCCACGAAGTTGCCGTTCTTGTCTGCTGGTAAGGTTTGCAATAATTCAGCAGCAGGTCCTCTAAGGGCAAGCGTCAAAGCTATAAATTTGTCTTCGTCATCCCAGCCATTTGTTGCTGCGGCTGCCTCAAACTGCTTCTTGTAGATCGACCAAGAAGTTTGTCCATCAAAGGTTGGCGGATGCATTTCCTTTCGCTTTACAAAGTCGCCAGAACTTTCTCGAATCCTCATTTTTCGAACTTTGTCCAGTTCGTTGGTAATGCTTTGAATTCTGTTTTCGAACTTTTCTTGAACTTCCTCGAGCTTTGTGTCTACTTTCGAAAATTGTTTTTCGACACGCTCGTCAAGAGCAACAAATTTGTTCTCAAAAGTATCGAGCTTACCGTCGAGGAGAATTTCCTGTCCCTTAAATCGTTCAAGAAGCTTCTTTTCTTGTTTTTCAAGAAGATTCTTTTGCTCAACACTTTGTTTTTCTATTTGTTCGAGAAGATTATTTTGTTCATTCTTTTGTTCTCTTCTTTGCTCTTCGAGAAGATTCTTTTGCTCATTGCGTTGATCTTCAAATCGTTCGAGAAGATTCTTTTGCTCTTTGCGTTGATCTTCGAGAAGATTCTTTTGCTCTTTTCTTTGTTCTTCGAACTGGGCGAGCAGAAGAGCCATCATATTGGTCATATCTAAACTAGTACTTACTTGCTCTTCCTCCATTTCAATCGTGAAAATAAACGAGTCTGGGTTTTCACCTTGTTGTCCTAAATGTTCCTGCAGACGAATAATGAGGTCATTTTTTGATCCAGCAGTAGGAAGACCTCGTTTATTTAGTTCTGCTTTAAGTTCAACACAATTTAAATCATTCAAAATTTTACCCATTGTCTGTTTATTTATTTAAAAAAAAAACACACACGCACTTTTTATTTTAAGTTAATTTACTTAAATGCACAGATAAAATAAGTTTTATCCCTTATTCTGACACCAATGTAACGTTTTACCACGGTTCGATATAAAACTTATTTATTTTTAACTGTCAACCGTCAATTATTTCCTTTTTAAATTAAACACACTTTACTTCACTTCAAATATTTTATTAATCACCAATCTCAATAGTATGCAACTTAAATTCACTTCCGGATACTTTTAACTTTGAACTTTACACTTTCGCTTTCAAAAATAAACTGTGTCTGTGCTCAAAAAGCTTCTCCTTATAAAGTGAGCTGAGAGGTTCGGGACTCTACTCGAAAGTACTGGCACATAAGCTTCTGGAAGGTTCCATTCCAATGAAGAGAGATGGCGTTCTCTCCACTCTTCCATTCAGCGCATTTTCCCCCTGAGAGAGATGGGCGCGCTCTCTCGGGATTTTTTTTTATAAATGGTTGTTGTCTTCGATAAGGGTATTTTTGTACTTGGCTCTTTGTTTGTTCCGAAAGTAGTTAGGTGCTGATTTCATCGTTACAGTATTGATTTGTATCGTCTCGAATCGAAACTTACTATAAGGGAAAACAAATAGACTAGGGCTTTATGTCCGCCTATCGAAGTACACACGTTCATTCCGGTTCTGTGGGAAGCATTGGACTAATGAATGTGAACATGAATTATAAAAAACCACACGTGAAAAAAAAATGCACCTTATAGCCCTTCCACACTATCCCATCGAGTATTAATACATGTCAAAAAAAAGTGTGATAGAATTACTTACGACTGCCAAATTTGTGTGAAGAAAACGATTTTCAAATTTTGCTTCCACACTTGTATCGAAAAAATCAATTCACAATAACTTCAAACCAAGTGGGATAGAATATGTGATGGTTTTAGAACCAATCCTAAACATTTTCGTGAATTAACACATGTCAAATTGTGTGAGATGGGCTGTCAAAGTCGTGTGGGATGAATTTTCATATTTTGTTGCCACTTTGTTATACAGGATTTACTTCCCACTTCTTTGACATGTGTTAATTGGGAGTGGCCCCGGCGCAGTGGAAGTAGTGCTTGACTGCTAACCTGGATGTGTGGGTTCGAGCCCCAGTCTAGGCAGCATTCTTTTCTATATTCCCTTAACTGAACGCCACCCCTGGGGTTTGATGAGATAATCAAAACCTTATTTCTCAATCCACTGTGCTAACAAAAATCTATCCTATCCTTCTATTCCTTTTAACATTGCCTAATTTATAAAACCCTAGGTCTTACTGGCATATATATGTTTGTGTTGTTGTTGTTGTTTTTTTTTTTTTTTTTTAATACTCAGTGGGATATTGTTGAATATATATGTATGAATTACAATAATATGTAAGTGGAAACACACGTTGTTATCATCTCTTTACAGCATTTATCATACTTTGTACTTAATCTTATTTGCTGTTAGTTTTCTACCCATTTTCAAAGCATATTCTAGTGGCAAACTGTATGAAGTTGATTTGCATGTCGATCGCGACAGATTCGCTGGCATCTCAGGTGAGAAAAATGTAAATAACATATCTCAATCTTTATGGCATTACAGAATGGCACATTTGAATGCATATGATTTGAAAAAGTTGGTAAGTTGTCAAATGGCTAAGGGATTGGAAGGAGTGAATGTTGACACTGAACCAAAATTCTGCGAATCTTGTATTTTTGGAAAGCAAACACGCTCATCGTTTTTAAGGAACAAAAATGCACGATCCAGTCGAATTTTGGAACTGATTCACAGTGATGTCTGTGGTCCTATGTCAACGTCGGCGTCGGCGTATGACGGAAGCGGATATTTTGTCTCATTCACTGGCGACTATTCGAGAGCTTCAATGATTTTCAGCATAGAACGAAAAAGTGAAGTTCTTAACAAGTTCAAAGAATTCGTATCCATGGCTGAAGCATTGCACTGCTAGAAGGTTGCGAAACTGAGGGCTGACAACGGTGGAGAATATACTTCGAATGAGTTTAAACAGTTCTGCAAATCCAAGGGTATTCAAATGATGCATACTGTGGCATACAATCCAGAGATGAATTCCGTATCTGAGAGATTGAACCGGACACTTCAAGAAAAGGCAACAACAATGCTCTTGGCGAGTGCTTTTGACCATAAATTCTGGAACGAGGCAATTCTTACCGCTTGGTTTTTGCACTTATTCAGCAGAATTAGAAAACGCTCATTTTGCTCTTGCAGCTGAACAGTACGTCGAAGATGATCCAAAAACTATTGCTGAAGCTTAAGCAAGAGATAATTGGCCAGAATGGGAAAAGGTAATTAAAAGTGAGTATCAATCATTAATTCATAACAAAACGTGGACAGTGCACTGTTTGTGATTTGCCAAAGAACCGAAAGGCTATTACAAGCAAGTGGGTATTTCGACTGAAACGAAAAGAAGATGGGCAAATTGACAAATACGCGCTTGTTTAGTAGTGCGTGGATTTACCCAAAAAGCAGGTTTCGACTATACAGAAACGTATTCGCCAGTTGCCAAGTTAGTCACTTTAAAAATATTGCTTGCAATTTCGAATCAGAAGGGTATGCATATTCATCAGATGGATGTAAAAAGTGCTTTTTTGAACGGTGAGCTATCTGAAGATATTTGTTTGCTGCTACCCGAAGGTATTGAAACTGGAAATAAGGTCTGCAAGCTCAATAAGACACTATATGGTCTAAAACAAGCGTCCCGAGCTTGGAATGACAAATTTAACAGTTTTATGATACGGATTGGATTTCAGAGATGTGATTCAGATCAAGGCTTGTATGTAAAAGATAAAAACGGAATCAATTTTTACATTCTGCTGTACGTCGATGACATGTTATTGTTTTGTGAAAAAGTTGAAATGATAAAAGTAATAGAACAAATGCTGTCAAAAGAATTTGAAATGACTGTCATGGAAAAAGTAAGTACCTTCCTTGGGATACATATTCAACAAAACATCGAAGATGGAACGATTGAATTAAGTCAGCGGCAATATTTAGAAAAAGTATTGCACAAATTCGAAATGGAAGACTGCAAACCAAGAGCTACTCCAATGGAGAAGAGTTTACACATCGATGAAGGTAACAAGAACAATTGTTTTACGCAACAGTGACTACAAGACCGGGCTTATGTGCTGCAACTGGATACATGAGTCGATTCCAAAGTTGTTTTGATGAACGCCACTTTAACAATGCAAAATATATTCTGCGATATATTCGTGGAACGATTGATTTGAAAATGGTGTATAGACTGACTGGGGAGGAGATAAAAACGATCGGAAATCCACTTTAGGCTACGTATTTAAGTTGTTTGGAAATAACGTCAGCTGGGCATCAAAGAAGCAATCAACAGTCAGTTTATCGTCAACAGAAGCTGAGTTAATTGCATTAACTGAAGCAATATGCCAACTCAAATGGATTCGAAAGCTGCTGGGTGAATTAAACGAAGAATGTTCTGTTCCAGTAGGTAGTAACATTTGAAGACAACAATTCATGTATAAAAATTGCTGAAGAATCCAAGGAAAGCAAACGAATGAATCACTTGGAAATAAAACATCATTTTATTCGCGATGAAATCAACAATGGAGTTGATGGATGACAAAGTCACTCGGAAGAAACTTGTTTTTGAAACATCGTAAAGGCTTAAATTTGATTTAAATAATGTTTAATGAATTTTGCAATTTAATTTGTATTTATAGTTTCTATTAAATTAAGAGGCGGTGTTAAATACTTTGTATGAGATAATTTATATGAATATATTAATATAAGTTTCCTTAAAATTGTATGTTTTCATTTTTCTGTAAAATTATTTAGTCTTCAACAAACTCTCATTGAATAAAATACTTATTTTATAATAAATTAAATAATAGAATTATTTTGATCTCTGCAAACATTCTGAGTATATTCATATGTAAGCAACAAAAAGAACTAAAATCTTATAAAAAAGTAATTTTAATAATTTTCAATTTTATCAAAAACTAGAAGACATAAATCAATTTGGTTTTATGTGCTCGATTCAGAATTGATATTTTTATTGATAAAAAGTAGCCAATTTAGCGCAATATTTCAAAATTTTGAGAAAAATTGGTCTAAACTTTTTTTTTCCATTTTTTTTAACGAAATTTTGAGTTGGCATGCGAATTTTTTAAAAACTTGTTGATAAAAATAATTTAATTTAAATGTATGATTATAGAACAGATTTCTGGCTTTCAGAAACGGTTTATTACTTTACTGTAAGTGTTGCCGTTAATTTTTAATATATTTTTTTTTCATTTTAAGTCATTTTTTTTTTATAAAATTCCCCCTACCTTCTAAACGAGGCAAGATGGACCCCCCCCCCACTTCCATAGTAAAAAAATGCTTGTTTTTGACCCCTCTAAAAAAAACCGTTATCAATTTATGGCGCCAAAGTTCTCGTACTCGTGCCGTTAAAATAAATGTATTATTACAGTAGATGACGGATATAAGAAACTAAAAAAATCCAAGGAAATCCTTTCTTGTATCCGTGTTTTCTTATATAAAAAAATTTATATGAGAAAGAAAATTTCTAATATAAATAAAATGTATGTAAGGAAGAAAATGTATTATATAAATAAAAATTCAGTTAGGGTGGGTTCAGAAATTTTTTTAAAGTTACACGGTGCATCATTAAGAAGTTAACACGGGAAAATTTCTTATAAAAGTTTAATTTTCTATGTAGTGAATGAGATTTTGTAACAGAATAAGTTTCTTATATCAGTGTTTTTTCTTATAAACGCTTTTCTTATATGAGATTTATTTAACACGTATCTTTATGGGAATGAACATGGTGCTTTGGAATGTCTGTCTTATAAGCGTGTTTTTCTTATATGAGACTTTCGTATATCCGTCATCTACTGTAGTTATTTATTTTTACTTTTACTTCCTCACACGACCAGCTAGATCCTCTGCAATTTAAAGCAGTTGCAATTTCCTGATGATGTTACTATTCTTTTGAGCTTCACTGAACTGTTCGTTCACTCAATTGGGAAGTTGTAATAATGAAGAGTGTTCTGTAGTGTGCACTTTTTTCACTATCAAAACAAATTTTATATTAAATTTGTAGCCATAGGGGAAAATTCTGGTTTTTTTATTGTCGCTCGTTTCGCTCTATTTCGTCGTTGCACATCGCTTTTTTTTATAGTAAAAGTAACCATAAATAGTTTCGAAGTCTACTATAATCGGCTTAACTTTTGAGTATTGTCTCAAACCGTTTTTTAATCGAAAAACGCAGCAATCAGGATCCATCTACCTTTTTTCGAAAGAAGAGTTCCCCGATTGACGGTATTCTACCGTTCATTTTTCGCGCCCAACGGTTTTGAATAAAAAAAGTGATGCGCACAGTTTTCGCGCTCAACGTGTTTAAATTTAAAATCCACGTAAAAAACGCAAAAAGAAAAATCTATTGCATACATACATATATACATATATGCATAGAAATAAATCTGCACTAAAGTGAATCAAAAAACTATACACTTAAATATATAAAACCCTGCAAAATATAGTGCATTGAACATTAAATCGCGCTTCGGTTTCGGTGTCGCCTGTCGCGAGTGCAATAGGTATTTGTGGAAACTACATAAAAAAGAACTTTCATCGAAGTCCAGAATAAAATCGCATCACCCAAGTCGTTCCAGAAGAGCAGAAGGAGCAGAACACCCCAAAGATGAAAGGAAACCTACGGTGGAATTTGTGGGAGATAAGTACAACATCTCTCAACCAGGTACTGACTGTCTAATTTTGATTTTTTTGTAATCCACCAAAGAGAAAACTTAGGTTCCACTCTTGCTCGAACAGAAAAACTTAGATTCCACATCAGTATCAATTAAACACACACGCATACGCACAAAATTTTATAGTTCGAGAAACTTTCATTCCACACTCAATTTCGAAATTCACACATCCTTGCACGTATCGATCGTCCGTTCGCTCATTCTATCGTTGCTTAACATCAAAAGCTCCAACCTACAATTTGCATCCACTGCATACACAGCTGATATCGTTTCAGTTCACCGATCTACATTTCGCCCACACATCATTGCTTGGTATATATCGTCATCGGCGTCGTCGTCGTCGCGGGAGATCTTGCTCCATGATCATTGCACTAAAAAAAGCTTTTTGTTTGATACAATAGCTTTCGTTGAACATCAATATTAAAATCACCTTGTTTCGTCGTTATTTAAAGCTGACAAATATCAATCGAATTTTATTTAAAATTTAAATACATTTTCATAGCTCTTCATATAAATTGAACTTCAACCAGAAAAAATGTATTCAGAATATTTTACCGTCGCTGCATTTGGGGTTCGATTTAGAAATTTAAAATTTCAACGATGAACAAACAACAGCAACAACAATCCCTTGCAGAATTAAAGCAGCAACGAGCCTCGATAAAGGGAAGCATTACGCGAATAAAAAATGTGGTTGAAAATAGTTCGAATTCATTAACTACAAGTGAACTTGAATGTCTGTTAGAGATTTTGGAATCCTATTTCAAACAAATTCTTGTGTATCAGTCTAGAATAGAAATTTTATCTCCTATTGACAATAGTCGAAGTGAAATAGAGGATTTATATATAACGGCGAAATCAAAAATACTTTCGCTTTTAGGAACTGGTAGACAAAGCAGCATTGCGGACTTGACCCTATCAGCTCCTCACTCCAATAATCACCTGCACAAACAACGGTTACCAAGGTTTAGTGGAAAATATTCTGATCTTATTGAAAATGATATGAGCTTATCTAAAATCGAAAAATTCAATTATTTGCTTTCTTGTTTGAGTGATCAGGCTCTTGGTACAGTGAAAGCCTTTCAAATCACTGAAGCCAATTATTTTAAAGCGCTTCAAAGTCTTAAGGAGCGTTATGACAATGACACCCTTATATTTTTAGAAAACATTTCGCAGCTTATTGAATCGCCTAAAATTCCAAAGGCTTCTTCTACTGGTTTAAGGAGTTTAGTCGATAATATTTCAACGTTGTTTAGTTTCTTGCTTTCTATAGGATCATATGAAAATATGATTGCGTGAGCACTGAGCATCCTTAATAAGTGGTGTCAATTTCTTGAAGCGAGGGATAGTAAGCAGACTCGTTCGGAACTCAATACGAAGTTTTTAATAAACCAAAGCCAACGTAAGTAAACAACAATCGTTCACAAACTTCACTACTTATAAATCAACGTTCTTTTGTTTATTGTCGTGATACAAGCCATTCAATTACAACTTGCAAAAGTTTTCTCGATCTGACTGCAATGGATAGATTTTGGAAATCAAAAAGACTAGGCGTTTGCTTGAATTGTCTAGGGAAGAATCATAGTGTTTCCAAATGTCCCTCTACTTACAAATGTAAGGTTTGCAAGCTACCATATCACAGCCTGTTGCATAGAACCCAATCTACTGAAACTTATTCTGGTGCTTCTGGAATTGAAGCTCCAAAGGACTCATCTCTTCCAAACACATCATCAGCAGCGCATGCCACATTAGAAAAGGAACGCGTGCCAGCGCAAGTAATTTTGGCAACTGCTCTAGTTTTGGTCGATTCATCGGGGGGCTTACAGTTGGGAAGAGTGTTACTTGATTCTGGTTCTCAAGTCAATTTTGTTAATGAAAGGTTCACTAATTGTCTTGGTCTTAAAAAATTCCGAAAAAATGTAGATATCGTTGGAATAGGAGTAACAGAAACAAAAACAAAATAAACTCAAACAGTAATTCGCTTTCACTACAGTAACTTTGAGGTCACTTAGGAATTTTTAGTCGCACCGCCCATCACAGGATATCAGCCTGAATCAGCGCTTGAAGTCAACAATTGCTCTCTTTTCTATTCATCGATTTGCCGTGGAAGGAAAAGAGAACAATATGCTGCGAATCACTGCGGATCCACTATTGCGACATGATTATTTAACCCATCAATACGTAGTTAGGCCTGACAGTATATCTACAAAACTACGAGTGGTCTTTGACGCCTCATGTCGTACGTCCTCGCAAATTTCCCTAAATGGAATTCTCATGGTCGGACCTACAATTCAGGATGAACCAATCATCATTCTGCTTCGCTTCAGACTGTACCGATATGCTCTGACTGCAGATGTCGTTAAGATATCGACAAGTCCTTGTCTACCCGTCGCACAGAAGTCTACAATACATTTTATAAAGAGATAATGAACTCACTCCCATACAAACCTATCAGCTTAATTATATTGCATATGGAACATCAGCTGCACCTTTTCTGGCCATTCGATGTCTTCATTACTTGGCTGATAAAAACCAAGATAAATGGAGCTTAGGTGCTTTTTCCGTAATTAAGTCAGACTTCTATGTTGATGGCATGCTGACCTGAGCAGACAACCTAGAAACTCTTCATCAAAAACGGAACGAACTTGTTTCAAGTCTGCTGGACTAGAATTGTCAAAATGGAATAGTAATCATCCTTCGTTGATTGGAGTAGCTAGACAACAAGATATTAAACCGACAGAATCGGATCTTACAAGCACGCTAGGTATCGCTTGGAATCCTTGTACGGATGGGTTTAGCTTCTCCAACAAACCTAATAAAACCTATAATGTGTTCACCAAAAGATGTATTCTTTCACTTTCGTCGTCGCTTTTTGATCCAATGGGTCATTATTTGAGCTAAAATATTACTACAAAAATTGTGGATTGATAAATTCGATTGGGATGCACCAATTCCAAAAGATATTGGTAATGAGTGGCGTCTTTTCGTGACTGATCTACACTCACTACGAAATCTTTCGGTTCTTCGATACGTATTTATAGAAAACCATCAAAGGTTCCAAATACATTGCTTCGCAGACGCTTCCATGAAGGCGTATGGAAATTGTATCTACAGTCGAAGCATAGATGTTACCGGATCAGTGGGAGTAAAGCTCTTAGTTGCGAAATCTAGAGTTGCTCCTGCCATAAAGAAACAACTTCTCCGTCTGGAACTATGTGCAGCTCACCTGTTATCCAAACTTTGGATAAAAATTCAAAAAGTAACAAGGAACAACTTATCAAAAGCATTTTTTTGGACCGACTCCTCTATTGTCTTACACTGGATCTCCACACATTCGTCAAAACTTAATACTTTTGTGGGGAATAGAGTGGCGGAAATCCAGAAG
The DNA here is from genome assembly GCA_947049315.1 of Epistrophella euchroma. NCBI lineage: Eukaryota > Metazoa > Arthropoda > Insecta > Diptera > Syrphidae > Epistrophella > Epistrophella euchroma. Next base: position 82,220,517 of record OX346245.1, on the reverse strand, counting down.
ACAACAAAAGATGTGATTTGGAAGCTTGTCCCTACTTTCGACAACCCAGCAGATTTAGTATCTCGTGGATGCACAGTAGAAGAGCTAAGAAATTCGATTTGGTTTAAAGGACCAGAATTCTTAGCAGATGAAGAAGATTACTGGCCACCTTCACTAGGAAATAATCTTTCTCCCGAAGAATTGTCGTTAGAAATAAGAAAAACAGTTTTAACCTGTCAAATAAATGATCAAAAAGAGAGTTATCTACAGATTATAGAGGGAAGAAGTTCCTACACGAAACTAGTTCGGATATTTGCATACGTCGTTCGGTATCTTAGGCGTCTTAGAAAGATACAAATTGCAACTGGTTCGCTTCTTATTATCGTCAGTGTAATCCAAACCAAATATTTCGCCAAGGACATCGAAGCAATTAAAAAGGACTCAAAACTTCAAGGATCAACAAAATGGTTAAATCCCTTTTTAGAAGACAGGAATGGTCTTCTCTTGTTACGAGTTGGTGGAAGATTGAAGCACGCTAACATGCCAGAGGACAGCAAACATCCTTTATTGCTTCCCAAAAACTGCAATTTCAGTAGAGAAATCATTCGACATTTTCACAAATCAAACTACCACGCAGGACCGAAAGCTCTTTTAGCCTTGACAAGACAGAGATTTTGAATTATAATGGCACGAAGTGTTGTTCGAAAGTGCCCTCATTGTGACGTCTATAAAGCTAGCACATACACATAAGCATAATCAATTTAAACCATAACTAGAATTTTGTGCTCTTTTTGTGCTATTTTTGTGTGGAAGTCTCGATTTTTGTGCTAGCATAGTTTTCGTTTTATGCAAATCTATGCTACCTTAATATTAAGCTAGCAAAACTTCTAAACCGCTCAACATAATCAATTAAAATTAAAACTAGAATTTTGTGCTATTTTTGTGCTATTATTCTGTGCAAGTCTTGATTTTTGTGCTTGCATAGTTTTTGATTTATGCATAATTATGCATATGTATGCTACCATATAAAGCTAGCAAAACTTCTAAACCGCTCAGCATAATCAATTGAAATAAAAACTAGAATTATGTGCTATTTTTGTGCTATTATTCTGTGCAAGTCTCGATTTTTGTGCTAGCATGGTTTTTGATTTATGCATAATTATGCTTCCCATATAAAGCTAGCAAAACTTCTAAACCGCTCAGCATAATCAATTGAAAAAAGAACTTGAATTATGTGCTATTTTTGTGCTAATATTCTGTGCAAGTCTCGATTTTTGTGCTAGCATAGTTTTTGATTGATGCATAATTATGCATATGTATGCTACTATATAAAGCTAACAAAACTTCTAAATCGATTGAAATAAAAACCAGAATTACGTGCTGTTTTTGTGCTATTATGCTGTGCCAGTCTCGATTTTTGTGCTCGCATAGTTTTTGATTTATGCATAATTAAATTATGCATATGTATGCTACAATATAAAGCTAGCAAAACTTCTAAATCGATTGAAATAAAAACCAGAATTACGTGCCATTTTTGTGATTTATGCTGTGCCAGTCTCGATTTTTGTGCTAGCATAGTTTTTTTTTTATGTTGAGTTATGCTCCCCATATAAAGCTAGCAAAACTTCTAAGCCGCCCAGCATAATAATTGAAATAAAAACCAGAATCACGTGCTATTTTTGTGCTTTTATGCTGGGCCAGTCTCGATTTTTGTGCTAGCATAGTTTTTTTATGTTGAGTTATGCTCCCCATATAAAGCTAGCAAAACTTCTAAACCGCCCAGCATAATCGATTGAAATAAAAACCAGAATTACGTGCTATTTTTGTGCTTTTATGCTATGCCAGTCTCGATTTTTGTGCTAGCATAGTTTTTTTTTATGTTGAGTTATGCTCCCCATATAAAGCTAGCAAAACTTCTAAGCCGCCTAGCATAATCGATTGAAATAAAAACCAGAATTACGTGCCATTGATGTGCGCGACCCATGGTGGTGCAATGGGGTAATCGGTCACTTCTTAACCGAAGGGTTTGGAGTTCTTCGAGTCCCGCTGGTGACTGTTTTTTTTAATTTTTTTTTTTTATTCCCTCACATGCACAATGTGCAATGAAAACATTTTACATATTTTCATTTCGTCAAATGTATTAGAATCTATTGAATCCTACAGGGGACAATGCAAATGAAAAAAATTCATTATATATTGGTACATCTGAGATTCGAGAACAAGATCTTCTGGCTAGGCTAGATCGCGACATAAAATTTGTATCTTAAAAATTAGTTACTTTTATCTTAATCGTTTTAGAGCCGATTTTTCAATAGTCAATTAAACGGTCATTTATATATCTACCCGAAGAATGAAATTAATTGATTCTTAAACAATCAGAGTAATCAAATTCAATTCAAACATAATAAAATAATCTATAGAATACAAAAAAAGCTCAATTAGGCGGACAGCGACGGTCGCATCGCAACACGTGTCCGTCTAAGAGAATTGTCCGCCCAAAGGAAAAAAGAAAAATTACTTATATAAGGAAAGGTATAGTATACCCTATAATGGCATCATGAAATTCATTCAGAATAAAAATGAGCATGAAGCTGACACGCATTTGTACAATGTACATATATGGGAACTTCGTTCTTACCGGGGGTGGTTAGGACCCGCATCTACAGTTTTTCTTTCCAGTGGTGACACATACACATAGGTATAAAAATTATAAACGTGAAGGGGCTCATTCCGTAAGACGATTACATTATCACCCGACGATAACGTTTCGACAATAGTCCTGCTTCACGTAACACAAAAATTACCATCGTATGGACGATCACGTTTTGACGATCAAATATTAGCTTGCACGTTAGTCAATAATAATTATCGAAACGCTATCGTTAAAACGATGGCTTTTGGACGATACCTATACACACATAGGTATCATTTCGTATTTGTTTTCATGATTGTATGTAAGTTTGGACACGACTACAGTTAAATGAGTGATAAAACTTACTAATTAATTACGGAATGAGCCCCTTCACGTTTAGAATTTTTATACCTATGTGTATGTGTCACCACTGGAAAGCAAAACTGTAGATGCGGGTTCTAAGCACCCCCGGTAAGAACGAAGTTCCCATATATGTACATTGTACAAATGCGTGTCAGCTTCATGCTCATTTTTATTTTGAATGAATTTCATGATGACATTATAGGGTATACTATACCTTTCCTTATATAAGTAATTTTTATTTTTTCCCTTGGGCGGACAATTCTCTTAGACGGACAAGTGTTGCGATGCGACCGTCGCTGTCCGCCTAATGGAGCATTTTTGTGTATTCTATAGATTATTTTATTATGTTTGAATCAGGGTTGCGAGTTTTTGAATTAAAAAATCTTTAAGTCATAAGTCAGTAAGTGACTTATGAATTAAAACAAAATTAAATCATAAGCCAGCTCGTGACTTATGAATTAAAAGAGATTAAAATCATAAGCTAGTTAGTGACTTATGAATTAAAAAAAATTAATTCATAAGCTAGGTATATGATTGAAAAAAAATTTAATTCATTAGCTAGTTACTGACTTGTGAATTAAAACAGATTTAATTCACTTGTGAATTAAAACAGATTTAATTCATAAGTCAGCTAGTGACTTATGAATTAAAAAAAATTAGTTCACAAGTCATCTAGAAGACTTATGAATTAAAACCGATTTAAGTCATAAGCTAGTTAGTGACTTATGAATTAAAAAAATTAAATTCATAAGCCAGCAAGTGACTTATGAATTTAAAAAAATAATTCATAAGTCATCTAAAGGACTTATGAATTAAAACAGATTTAAGTCATAAGCTAGTTAGTGACTTATGAATTAAAAACATTTAATTCATAAGTCAGCTCACATATAAGTTAAAAAAATTTAATTGATTTATAAGCTATTAGTGAATTACAAACTTGGAAACTTATTTTGACTGCATAATTGTTATTAACGAAAGCGGTTTTCAATTTTAAGCATATATTTTGTGAGCTTCCGTGTTTGCGACAATCGTAGACAGCTCCTAAAATGTAAGGAAGGCCTCACATGGTGGGCACAAGATGTTTTTTTGCGGATTTCACGGCCGCATCTCTCATAAGTCACTAACTACATAGCTTATTAATTTATTTTTTTTAATTCATAAGTAACTAACTTATGACTTAAATCTGTTTTAATTTATAAGTCACTACAACTGGCTTATAAATTAAATTTTTATTTAATTCATAATTCAGTAGATGGCTCATGAATTAAATTTTTTTAATTCGTATGTCACTTACTCGCTTATGACTTAAATCTTTTTAATTCATAAGTCCCGTAGATGACTTATGAATTAATTTTTTTTAATTCGTAAGTCCTTTAGATGGCTTATGATTTAAATTTTTTTAATTCATAAGTCACTAGCTGACTTATGAGTTAAATCTGTTTTTTTTTTTTAATTCACAAGTCACTAACTAGCTCATGACTTAAATCGGCTTTAATTCATAAGTCATTAACTAGCTTATGAATTAAATCAGTTTTAATTCATAAGTCACCAACTAGCTTATGAATTATTTTTTTTTCATAAGTCACCGACTAGCTTGTGAATTAAGCCCAAGCTTAAGCTAGGAAATGACTTAAGCTTTTGCAACTCTGGTTTGAATTGAATTTGATTACTCTGATTGTTTAAGAATCAATTAACTTCATTCTTCGGGTAGATATATAAATGACTGTTTAATTGACTATTGAAAAATCGGCACTAAAACGCTTAAGGTAAAAGTAACAAATTTTCAAGATAAAAATTTTATGTCGCGATTTAGCCTAGCGAAAGCCCAGCCAGAAGATCTTGTTCTCGAATCTCAGATGTACCTATACATAATGATTTTTTTTTCATTCTGTAGGATACAATGGATTCTAATACATTTGACGAAATGAAAATATGTAAAATGTTTTCATTGCACATTGTGCATGTGAGGGAATAAAAAAAAAAAATTAAAAAAAACAGTCACCAGCGGGACTCGAAGAACTCCAAACCCTTCGGTTAAGAAGTGACCGATTACCCCATTGCACCACCATGGGTCGCGCACAACAATGGCACGTAATTCTGGTTTTTATTTCAATCGATTATGCTGGGCGGCTTAGAAGTTTTGCTAGCTTTATACGGGGAGCATAACTCAACATAAAAAAAAACTATGCTAGCACAAAAATCGAGACTTGCACAGAATAATAGCACAAAAATATCACATAATTCAAGTTTTTATTTCAATTGATTATGCTGAGCGGTTTAGAAGTTTTGCTAGCTTTATATGGGAAGCATAATTATGCATAAATCAAAAACCGTGCTAGCACAAAAATCGAGACTTGCACAGAATAATAGCACAAAAATAGCACATAATTCTAGTTTTTATTTCAATTGGTTATGCTGAACGGTTTAGAAGTTTTGCTAGCTTTATATGGTAGCATACATATGTATAATTGTGCATAAATCAAAAACTATGCTAGCACAAAAATCGAGACTTGAACAGAATAATAGCACAAAAATAGCACATAATTCAAGTTTTTATTTCAATTGATTATGCTGAGCGATTTAGAAGTTTTGCTAGCTTTATATGGGAAGCATAATTATGCATAAATCAAAAACCATGCTAGCACAAAAATCGAGACTTGCACAGAATAATAGCACAAAAATAGCACATAGGTCTAGTTTTTATTTCAATTGATTATGCTGAGCGGTTTAGAAGTTTTGCTAGCTTTATATGGTAGCATACATATACATAATTATGCATAAATCAAAAACTATGCTAGCACAAAAATCGAGACTTGCACAGAATAATAGAACATAATTCTAGTTCTTATTTAAATTGATTATGTTGAGCGGCTTAGCAGTTTTGCTAGCTTAATATTAAGGTAGCATAGATTTGCATAAAACGAAAACTATGCTAGCACAAAAATCGAGACTTCCACACAAAAAGAGCACAAAATTCGAGTTATGGTTTAAATTGATTATGCTATTGTGTATGTGCTAGCTTTATAGACGTCTCATTGTGCAAGATATCTACCCAAACTATATGAGCAGGTAATGAGAGATTTACCAGCAGATAGATTGATCCCTTCACGCCCATTTTTATGTTGCGGGGTAGATTTCTGCGGTCCTATATAGACATACTATAAAATTCGAGGTAAAGTGCCGTACAAACTTATATTGCAGTCTTCGTTTGTTTTGCTTCAAAAGCAGTTCATTTGGAAGCTGTGTCTGATCTATCGGCCGATGCTTTCATAGGAGCCTTAAAAAGGATGATAGGTCGTAGGGGTCTTCCAAAAGATATTCATTGTGACAACGACACAAACTTTGTTGGGGCACAGTCAAAATTAAAAGATTTACATGATATGTTGTTTAGAAAATCGAACCAAGAAAACATCATAAACTTTTGTACTAATTCAGATATAACTTTTCATTTTATACCCCCCAGAGCACCCCACTTCGGCGGAATTTGGGTAACCGCCGTAAAAGTTGCTAAAAGCCATCTTTATCGAAGCCTAGGAAACGCCAAATTGTCTTTCGAAGAGCTGACGACTGCCCTGGTTGAATTGAGGCAATTATGAATTCGCGGTCAATTACTCCGGTATCAGCCGATCCAAATGACTTCGAAGCCATTACGCCAGCACATCTCATCATCGGAGCAGCACTAAAAGCAATTCCCGAACCCGACATATGTTACCTTCAAAGGTGGTGGCGAATCAATGCTGTTAAGACTCATTTCTGGAAGCGGTGGTCTAACGAATACGTTGCAGAACTTCAAGGTCGTGCCAAATGGACAACATCGAGCCCAAATATCGCTATTGGTAGCCTAGTAATTATCCATGAAGACTACTTGCCGCCTCAAAAGTGGCTATTGGGAAGAGAGACCAATATCATTAAGGGTCCTGAGGACGAGTCAGAGTCGCCGATGTTAAAACCCAACGAGGAGATTTTCGAAGACCTATTCGCAAATGAGCAGCGATTCCATCTTGAAAGCGGATCCTTTCAAAGGAGGCGGAATGTTGGCGTTCATCTTAAAATCATTATTATTTTTTGTAAATTTCATATTTCTCGTTAAATTGATTTAAATCATAATTTTAAAAGTAACGATTATGTTCATTATTAATATTCGCCATAATTTTGTTAAATTGAATTTTCCTCACTCTCTTGCTCTCACAAATAAAGTGGAGACTTTTTATTTTATAAATACTCGCTCAAACTTTTAATAAATTCTTCTTTTTTTCTCAAAGTTTTAAAAATATTCTTTTTGCGAAGTGGCTATTTACGTAGTGTTTCTAGTTCTGAAGTCAACATCCCATTTTTCCGATCTACTCATTTTAGGGACTCTTTCTCTGTTGTATCATGTAAATTGTTTAATAATCTTTCTTCCGATATACGATCCATTAGGTCTTTACCTATTTTTCTAAGTAAAGTAAAAATGTGGCTTTTCGGATTTAATCATGAGCAAGTAAAGGTTTTGTTGACATTAATTGTCTAATCCAAATCTAGATTTTCTATTTACCAATTAAAAATACAGCATTTATTATTTTTTTAAATTAAAATTAAATTTTTCTTTTTATGGAAATTTTCCTTTTCCTAGTTTTATATTATTACAAATTTTTGAATTTTTTTTATATTAATAGTATTTTTCTAACTTTTTTTTTATTGCTAAAGTATATCTGTATAAGTCACCCCACTTTTTACTTAAAAACTTACTTTTTACTGGAGTTACTTATTTTTGTTTCTCTGATGTGCCACTTAACTCTATTTCTTTTTTAAATAACAAAATGTCACTAATATATTCTCTTTTTTAAATATTGTTAATTATAAGCATTTATTGTAATTTCAATTGTTATTTGTTATTTGAATAAAAATATATAAAAATAAGAAAACTTGTCCGACCAGTTTTCCTTCCGAAAAATAAAGATAACACAAACAAAACCTAATACCTAACCAACAAAACTGAAGCCGAACAAGAAAGTAAACAGAAATGTTCTGTTTCTGTGTGTTGGTACTGCTGTGACGTTGTTTCTATTGTATTTCGTGTCTTGTATTATTTATAACCAGTGTTGCCATAATCTCAAATTTTATTATGCTAGATTTCAAATTTCATAATGCTAAACAGATAAACAAATCTAAACAATTAAAAGAACAAAAACTTTTAATAAAGCAAAATTTAAATTTATTATTTCAGAATATAAGTATTAAAAACCACATAACAAAAAAAATTCATAGAAATCGTAGTAGATATGTAGGTATTTTAATGATTGATATTTAAATCTATATAAAAATGAATACTTTTTTGTGTTCGTATTCGCATAACTCGCTTTAACATCCTCCTATTCGGTTGCGGATATTTTTGTTGGATATTTATTGATCCAGATTAACACAAAACGGAGCCGAAATATGGAAAATTCGACCGAAAAATGCAAAATCGTGAAAACGCCTTGAAATTTCAAAATTTCTGAAATGTAATTGTGTTCGTACGCGCATAACATCATTCGATTTACATGTGCATTCTTTTTTGTCGGATTTGTATTGAACCGATTAACTCACAACGGTACCGAAAATTGAAAAATTAAAACGAAAATTAGAAAATTCGACCAACAAAGTCAGAAAAACGTGAAAACATCTTGAAATTTCAAACTTTCTGAATTAGTTTCTTGTTCGTACGCACCTAATTCGGCTGAACATCGTCCAAATTGGACGGAGATTTTTTTGTTGGATTTGTATTGAACCAGATAAACACACTACGGAAAAACAAATTGCAAAATTAGGCTGGAAATTCGGCATTCAAGAATGCCAAAAGATAATCGGATAATGCTAAAAAGCATTTGGCATAATTTTCAAATTTCATAATGCTTTTCTCTCGTCAATAATGCTAGATCTAGCATTAATAATGCCAATATGACAACACTGTTTATAACTATAGTCTTTCCAACATAAAAAGGCAGTACACGTCTTACGGGAGAGCTTTTTCAAAATCAGTAGCGCACCATATTCAATTGAAAGAACTCCTTCATAAAAAGTGTTCGCCCGCCCGTAAATTTCCGCTGGCATCTGACGCAGACCCAACGTCCTATCGAGCGCACATCTGAGTGCCAGTGCACACTGAATTGCTGGTGCCTATGGCTGCTGCTGCTATTCAACTTCAACCCCAATATTGATGTGCATTCAGGGTTACTGGCTGAACAGAATAGAATGACGGAACTGAAGCCGCAGACGGAACTGGAAGAGCTGTCAAAAAGTGTCGTACGTTATTTTTTTTACATGTCCACAATGGAGCTGTACAGCTTTATAAGTATTTTGAAGAAAAACAAAAGAATATTATTGTGTACAAGCTCAGAATTCACATTTTTTGTTTCCAATAATTTTTCTTTTAATAAATAATTTTTTTCGCGATACAAATAACCACAATATTTTTTTCCGACCCAAAAAGTTGTTTTTTTTCTTCATACAAATTGAAACGTCAAAAGTGCCGTACGTCAAAAGTTAAAAGTTGGTGAACTCTTCCGTCTGCGTCTGCGTCTCCGTATGCGTCTACGTTCCGTTGTGTTCGCAACATTGAATTTGCGTGTATTCAATATTTTGACAGCTGTTCCGGCTCCGTCTCCGTTTCCGTCTGCGTCACCATTCTGTTCAGCCAGTTACCCATGTCCATTTTGCAACTCGTGCAGATTTTTTTCCTTGGGTTTCTTTTGAGGTGCTTTTGATTTTAGAGCTTTAAAAAAAGTTTTTAATGATGAGGGTTATCGTAGAGTGTTTTCATCTTTTGCATTTTGTTTATTTGTTTAATGTGTGGAAAATACGTTAAAATGCAGTTAAAAAATTTTAAGCTGTGCCGAGATTTAGCTAATGGCGAGTGAGTAAAATGACTAACTTTTCATTGAAAATCGATTTAGCTAGTAAAAGTGAGTGAGTAGGCGAGTGAAATGAAACGTCAGTTTACTCGCCGGATGTAGGTAAAAATGAGTATGCAGCACATAAAAAATTTGTTTTTTTTTTTATACAAACATACATTTATGTAAAAATGATATTTAATGAACATTTTTAATTTGTTATTTACATTTTATTTGTAGGTATAAATTCTTTTAATACAAGTGAAAAATATAATTCAGCATCACACAGACGACCCCATCAACTTCGTGCGGACTAACTACAAAACTTTGGAAGAATGTTTAGGAGTGGGTAGGGCACACTAACTTCACAATAAAGTCACACATTAATTAAATTTTATTTTCCTAAGTTTTTCGATAAAGTTTAATTAAAATAAAAATACAAAATTGAAAAATTAAACCTCAATCAAACAAAACCAAAGACAACGAATTAAAAGATAGCCTTTGTTTATGACATTTCATGTGTTCGAAACTTGATTCGAAATTACTCATTTCACTTTCATAGCTAAATCACTTTTGCGAATGAAGTGAGATGAGTCGGCGAGTAAGGCGAGTCATCTCACCTCACTCGCAGAAATAGCTAAATCTCGGCACTGTTTTCTTTGAAGAAGAATATTATTTGCGTAGATTTTCGAAGCGTGCGGTCAATTAATGTGAAGTAAAGTATTTGTACGTAATTTGTTTTTTTTTAAAGGTGTATTTTTTTTTAAAGTTTTGTGCAATTTGTGTTTTGAAGACGGGAAGTTTTTTAAGGATAGTTTGTAAAGTTTTTTGAAAATGTTTGTGCAATAAATTTTAATCCAAATAATATTTACAAAGGTAAAAAAAGAATAAAAATGTAACCAGTGTATATTAAAAATATAAAATAAAAAGTAAAAAGCAACGTCGACGCTGAAAAATGGCAGCGGTGTGTCCATTCAAAATAAACAATACGACGAGAGGCAAACCTCCTATCTTGCCTACACTGCCTTTTTTAGTTGGATAAGGTAAAACTTATGTACAAATACATACCTACTTTGTAAGCCATTATTTCATGTGGATGGGGTATTTTTTCCAATCTTGAACTTGAATGCTTTCATATTTTAGGACATGAATATCGTTTGGTAGGAAAAGCATCATTTTAGTTTCAGGGTGTTTATTTTGTAGTGTGGTTTCAAGATTCTTTAAATCAATCTTACGTGAGCTGTGTTCGAAGTGATGTAGTTCTAAAACTTTTTTTATTTTTTTTTTGTTCTGAGTGGATGGTTTCGTTTTTTTTTTGTTGAAAAGTTACTCCGAAAATACAAAAAATATTAAATAAAGTTTTTAAACTCAACAAATTGTCATTTTCAATCGAAGAGGGATTGAAAATAATAATTTATTTCCAATATTATTGTATTTTCTTTTTTTCATAGTGCATTTATAGTGTTTTGTATTAGTTTAAAATTAAACAAACACTTAGAAAAATATACTTTTAAACATCGCATTGTTTAAAGCCCATCGCCCACTAGGCAACTTTTTGTTGCTAGCCCCAGCAACTTTTTGTTGCTCCCAATCCAATTACATTAGCTTATATGGGAGAGCGCCCACTAAGCAACTTTTAGTTGCGCAACTTTTTGTTGCTCGGAGTTGCTCGCAGAACTTTTTTCCCGGCAACTTTTTGTTGCTTACCCTCGCTCACAGGGCAACTTTTTGTTGCCGGCATCCTTATTTGTCAAAAATATGGTGTCAAAATGGCGTTTCCGCTTAGCATTGTGGATGCCAAAATGACGTGCATTTCCTTTTTACCACTGATCTCTATAATACACTGGATAGTGTATTACCTACAATGTATAACAGTTTCTGTGGTTCCAATTGAAGATTATAATACGTGGTCAGCCCACTGATCTTTATAATATACTGGATAGTGTATACCATTCAAGTATAACAGTTTTTATCATTCCAATTGAAGATGACATAAGGTGGCTGAGTGGCCAATTTTGACATCTATGTGAAACAAAAGAAAGTAGTTTGAGGTTATTTTTTTTTTGTGAAACCAACAAAATAAAATAGTCAGTCAGTCTTTTCGTTTTTTTTTTTGTGTTGTATCCGATATTGGCCCAAAAATATTTTTTTAAACTTGTCAAAAGTGGAAACCAGATCCAGACACGCCGCAAGTTCGTCGAAAAATTTGGGCCTGGTCTGGACGATTATTAACAAGTGGATTTGCAGAACATTCTGCTTATACGAAACCTTCTCAAATGAGAAATGAGAACAACGATATTGTTGGAGCCATGGAACAAGACAAATTCATCATTAGAATGTCAAAGGATTCCCACTCACTGTTCGAGAGACACATCCAGGATAAGAAGCTGGAAATCCTCGCTCAGATTGTGACTAAGTATCTCCTAATTGATACTTACGAAGGAACAGCACGCAGCAAGGCTCGGTGCGATGGCACAGCGGGTGCAATAATAGGCAAAGCTCTTCGCCAGGACAATAAAGTACTAAGTTTTGTTGCTTTCTCTGTAATTCAATAATGACCTACTACAAGTGTACTCCGAGGTTGAATTTTTTTTATGGAGCTTTAGAATCAAAACTTTGTATGCTCCTTTTAAAGGCATCGAGTGCAGATTCCAAAATGGTATCAACCACATTTGTGGCACTGTCCATTCAATAAAGAAACCCCAAAACCTTTTTCAGTTTTTTGAGTTTCTCATCAAATGACCTGCCTACAAGTGTACTCCGAGGTTGAATTTTTGTTATAGAGCTTTGGAATCAAAACTTTTTATGCTCCTTTTAAAGGCATCGAGCGAAGATTCCAAAATGGTATCAACCACATTTGTGGCACTGTCCATTCAATAAAGAAACCCCAAAACCTTTTTCAGTTTTTCTTAAATTTAAATATTCAAAGAAAGTTTTTGGGTTTCTTTATTGAATGGGAAGTGCCATAAATGTGGTTGATACCATTTTGGAATCTTCGCTCGATGCCTTTTAAGGGAGCATAAAAAGTTTTGATTCCAAAGCTCTATAACAAAAATTCAACCTCGGAGTACACTTCTTGTAGGCAGGTCATTTGATGAGAAACTCAAAAAACTGAAAAAGGTTTTAGAGTTTCTTTATTGAATGAAGAGTGCTACAAATGTGGTTGACACCATTTTGGAATCTGCTTTCGATGTCTTTAAAAGGAGCATAAAAAGTTTTGATTCCAAAGCTCTATAAAAAAAATTCAACCTCGGAGTACACTTGTAGGCATGCCATTTGATAAGAAACTCAAAAAACTGAAAAAGGTTTTAGAGTTTCTTTATTGAATGGAGGGTGCTACAAATGTGGTTGATACCATTTTGGAATCTGCTTTCGATCTCTTTAAAAGGAGCACAAAAAGTTTTAATTCCAAAGCTCTATAAAAAAAATTCAACCTCGGAGTACACTTGTAGGTACGTTTTTATTGAATTATAGAGAAAGCAACAAAACTTAATAAGATAAATAAATTTCTCTAACTCCTAAAGGTTATTTAAATTTTATATAATTTATTATCAGCGTCCTTAAGTACTGGCAGAGGTACACGATCATGGGCGGCAGCGTTTGGATCGGATTTCGATTTTTTTTTTTTCGAAAAAAGCGGGTCTTTCTTCGATTTCTTTTTCTTTGGTCTATCTGGAGCATCATGGCGTTTTCATCCTCTTCTTCAGTGGGTGGATCTGTTGTCGTCATGGTAATCCATCGCACTGAGCCTTGCTGCGTGCTGTTCCTTTGTAAGTATCAATTAGGAGATACTTAGTCACAATCTTAGAGAGCATTTCCAGCTTCTTATCCTGGATGTGTCTCTTTAACAGTGAGTGCGAATCTCTTGACATTCTAATGATGAATTTGTCTTGTTCCATGGCTGCAACAAGATCGTTCTTTTCCATTTGAGGTTTCGTATAAGCAGAATGTTCTGCAAATCTACTTGTCCATAATCGTCCAGATCAGGCCCAAATTTTTCGACGAAATTGCAGTGTTCCTGGATCTTGTTTCCACTTTTCACAAGTTTAAAATATATTTTTGTACCAATATCGGATACAAAACAAAAAAAAAAACAAATGAAAAGACTGACTATTTTATTTTGTTGGTTTCACAAAAAAAAATAACCCCAAACTACTTTGTTTTTGTTCTTGACGTCATCTCATCTTGAAAACACAAAATTGTTATATTTGTTATATTTTGTATATCTATTTTGACAGTTGGTGTACGAGTGGCCAGTATAACAATTCTTCAATTTGCTTCAACTTTTTTGTATGGATGCGCTATCCAGTATATTATAGAGATCAGTGGGTCAGCCGCATAATTTGAAGTTTGTCTGACACAAAATAAATATTATTTGTGGTTAATAATCTACTCTCTACTCATATTTTAGTATTCGGTGTATCTCCAAGAAGAATAAAATATGAAACAGAGTTTTTGTTTTTTCACATTCTTTGCTTTTGGAGTGTGAAACGTACGAAGGATTCATGTCTTTATATTCAGTATCTTTAATTCATATCTTTATATTCAGAATTTTTGCCGTAATTTTTGGTATTTTATATGTTATACATGTATACTGTAGTAGCCGTGGCGTGATGGTTAGTGCGATGGACTGACCCCCAGCCTCGCCACCTATTTATTTAAAAGAAAAACGGCTACTGCCTCTTGCGAGGAATGGACAAATCCTCCAAGAGTATCTCCTGTCACAGAAAAGTGCCGCTCGTTAGCCGTTCGGATTCGGCAATAAACTGTAGGTCCCCTCCATTCCTGCAGACACGCACACAAGAATGGTTGAGAGTTGTAAGTCACTAGGCCCTAGTTCTTCATGAGCTGTTGTGCCATCAAATTTAATTTATTTATTTGTACATGTATACTGTTATACAAAGAATGGTCAGGCGCATAATATAACAATTGTTCAAATGGAGCCACCATTTTTGTATGAATACGCTATCCAGTGTATTATAGAGATCAGTGCTTTTTACGCTCTGTCATTTTGGCCAATTTCTGGAAATGGAATGTACTTTCCTTTTTTTCAACAATAAGAGTATCTACACATTATAATAATAAATAATATAATATTTTATAATTATAAATATTAATTTATTTCGCATTGCCAGCTTACGATCATACATAGCCAAAAAACCGGAAAGCAGCCATCACAAAAAAAATATCGTGACAAAAGTCAAAGTCTAGTCCCTCAAAGTTGCTCGGAAATTGGCAAGCAACTTTTGTTGCTCTCTGCCGGCAACTCAGAGCAACTAAAAGTTGCCTAGTGGGCGATGGGCCTAACTTGGGACTTGTTCAGATGATTCGCTTAGTTTTATGACTCTGATTACACGATTCTTTTTTTCGGTTGTTTCGTCTTTCGTTATTTTGACAGATATGGTGAGGAGTGTAGAAATGTAAGGGGAATGAAGTAACGAAAGCAGGAGCCTGATTACACGATTCTTTTTTTCGTTCGTTTCGTTATTCTTCTTTTTGACAGGTACGTATCCTCGTGATTACACGATTCTTTTTTACATTCGTAAGACTTGTTTCGTTATTTTGACATTCAGAATCTCCGCGGTGAATTTATTGGAAAATAAACATTAATAATAATTAAAAAAGGGGTTTAATCACTTCTTGTTCAAATGTATACCCTATTTAGCAATGAAAAGCAATGTTAAAACTTATAATTTAAAGTTTAAAAGTTCCTCGCATAATGATTTGATTTTAGGGATGAGCCATATTGAAAAATTCTCAGCGATAAATCGGCACACATATTTATCGAACCGATACATCGATATTTTTCGAAATCGATACTTGAAAACAGAGGAAATACTTCTTCCTTTTCTATTTTAAGGACCAAATATGTTAAAATTTCACATCAAAACGTGTTTTTGATTTAAGACGTAAAATAATATTGGTGTCTTTAAAAATTTTTAAACTACGTTCCTCCATTAAATCTTCAATATTTTAATTAATTAAAAAAATGCTTTGATAACATTTTGGAAAGTTACAAAATTAAAGCTACTAAAGCATAGGCTTCTTCTTTGTACAAATGTAGACATTTTTCATATTAAGCCTTTCTTACATGTAAATCACACCAACAAAAAGCTATCAAAACATTTACTTCTTCAGTAACTCATAAGATATACCACCATAATCTGAAAAATGATACTACCAAAAAAAAACACGACTTAACAGTTAACGTGTTTAATGCGATAAGAGCTAAGTACTTTTACAAAAGCCCAGAGAATTTTCGACTTCTAATCTAAGCGCGAAGAATAGACATGAATTTCATGCTTGTTATCGATTGTTTGTATTGAAACCTACGTGAGTTGTCGACTTCGCCAACCTGTGTTGTGGTTTTTTTCAACCAATTGGGAAGAGTCACACTCGTTTTATTACATTTAACTTTGGTGTAAACATTTATTGTCGTGGTTAAAAAGTAGATATTGACATAATTTGGAATTTGTACATGATTTATAACTAGTTATGTTACGCACCCTCTTTGCTGAACTCTTTGCTAACTCCTTTGGGTATTGAAATTATCCTTATTCCCTTTCCATGAAATTACCCAATGAACTTTTGTCAATTTTTTAAAGATCCATCAAATTCAATAAATTATAACAAATTAATAAAATTACAATATGCTTTCACATGACAATTTTCTTATTGAAAGAACACACAACTTGATAGAAAACAACAAATATTTTTGTGAACTTTCTCTCTTTGCATTTGATTTAAACAAACTATTTTGTTTGCATGTTTCTATTTTCTTGTATGGTCGATGTAATTTATCAAAAAATCGATACTGAAATATGTATCGATGTTTTACTTTGAATAACGAATCCCGGTTACATCGATTGCCATCATCGCTCATCACTAATCGGTTGTCAAACCAGAACGTCAAATGTTCAACCAGAAAAAGTCTTGAAATTTTCATTCCTGCTTTCGTTACTTCATTCCCCTTACATTTCTACACCCCTCACCGTATCTGTCAAAATAACGAAAGACGAAACAACCGAAAAAAAGAATCGTGTAATCAGCGTCCAGGAATGAAAATTTCAAGACTTTTTCTGGTTGAACATTTGACGTTCTGGTTTGACAACCGATTAGTGATGAGCGATGATGGCAATCGATGTAACCGGGATTCGTTATTCAAAGTAAAACATCGATACATATTTCAGTATCGATTTTTTGATAAATTACATCGACCATACAAGAAAATAGAAACATACAAACAAAATAGTTTGTTTAAATCAAATGCAAAGAGAGAAAGTTCACAAAAATATTTGTTGTTTTCTATCAAGTTGTGTGTTCTTTCAATAAGAAAATTTTCATGTGAAAGCATATTGTAATTTTATTAATTTGTTAAAATTTATTGAATTTGATGGATTTTAAAAAAATTGACAAAAGTTCATTAGGTACTATTTCATGAAAAGGAAATAAGGATAATTTCAATACCCAAAGGAGTTAGCAAAGATTCCAGCAAAGAGGGTGCGTAACAACTAGTTATAAATCAGGTACAAATTCCAAATTATGTCAATATCTACTTTTTAACCACGACAATAAATGTTCACACCAAAGTTAGTCTAAAAATGTTTTCTTAATAAAACGAGTGTGACTCTTCCCAATTGTTTGAAAAAAACCACAACACAGGTTGGCGAAGTCGACAACTCACATAGGTTTCAATACAAACAATCGATAACAAGCATGAAATTCACGTCTATTCTTCGCGCTTAGATTAGAAGTCGAAAATTCTCTGGGCTTTTGTAAAAGTACTTAGCTGTTATCGCATTAAACACGTTAACTGTTAAGTCGTGTTTTTTTTTTATAAAATTTCCTTTGGGGATTGGGGAAAACATACGTGGTGTAGTAAAATCATTTTTCAGGTTATGGTGGTATATTTTATGAGTTACTGAAGAAGTAAATGTTTTGATAGCTTTTTGTTGGTGTGATTTACATGTAAGAACTTAGCTTAATATGAAAAATGTCTACATTTGTACAAAGAAGAAGCCTATGCTTTAGTAGCTTTAATTTTTTAACTTTCCAAAATGTTATCAAATCATTTTTTTTTTATTAATTAAAATATTGAGGAGGAAAGTAGTTTATAAATTTTGAAAGACACCAATATTATTTTACGTTTTAAATCAAAAACACGTTTTGATGTGAAATTTTAACATATTTGGTCCTTAAAATAGAAAAGGAAGAAGTATTTCCTTTGTTTTCAAGTATCGATTTCGAAAAATACCGATGTTTCGGTTCGATAAATGTGTGTGCCGATTTATCGCTGAGAATTTGTCAATATGGCTCATCCCTAAAATCAAAGCATTATGCGAGGAACTTTTAAACTTTAAATTATAATTTTTAACATTGCTTTTCATTGCTGAATAGGGTATACATTTGAACAAGAAGTGATTAAACCCCTTTTTTAATTATTATTAATGTTTATTTTCCAATAAATCCACCGCGGAGATTCTGAATGTCAAAATAACGAAACAAGTCTCACGAATGTAAAAAGGAGTCGTGTAATCACGAGGATATGTACCTGTCAAAAAGACGAATAACGAAAGGAACGAAAAAAAGAATCGTGTAATCAGGCTCTATATGTTTTTTCATTGAACGCTTCTTTTTTTCGAAATGTCACCCCAAATTCGAAGTGAAATTTCATTCGGGCGGAACTCGCAATTGCTTTTTAAATTCCGCGTGAGCAAAATTTTTTCGTGTGAGTAGCTTTCCGGGTGAGATTCACAATAGGGGTGATTATCGAAAACATAAGTTTTCCCATACATTTTTGCTACACCACAAGTTTTCGAAAACTACAAGTTTTATATAAAACCACTCCAAAACCAGTTGAAATTCAGAGTTGAACTAAACAAACACACCTTTTGAAACATTCAGTTCCAAATCATACATCAAACCAAAAGCTGACTGGATGCTGTGAAGAGAAATTAAATCCACTAAATTTGAACACATTAGACAAGGCGTCAGGACGTGCGTCTTTATTGCTACGGAGCCAGTTCGCTTTTGAATTAAATTAAATATCCACGATTTTCACATTAAGTTCGTTGCGTTACGACATGAACAAATGAGGTAAAAGGTGGTAAAACGCGTGGGAAAAAAGTGGCAATTTTCCATCCGATTCTTTCATTTTCTTGTAGCTTTTTTTGTTGCAATTATTGTTTTATTCAGAAACGTTTTTATAAATAAGATGTGATCGAGTTAAAAAAAAGTTAATAGGTTCAGAAATCTAAGTATACAATTCCAAAAGAAAATAGTAAGGTATGATATGGCAAACATGTCAATGTTTAGTGCGACACTGAAAGAGAATTTCGAAGTCCTGTAAGTTAAGAATCGGAATGAATCCTGCTGACTATAATGAAACAAGCGGGTTAAGTTCTTTTTAACATTTTAAAATTGCCAGTTTTATATCTTGTTTTTTGCTTTGATTAATTATATTTAGTAATATAATGTTTAATGTTATGTACTGTTTGAATTATTATAATATTCTTTAGAAGTTGAATTTCTTCCAATTTGATAAGTTGTTTTCTTTCTATATAAAAGGTCTAACGTCACAGATGTGTGCTGCTGTTTTATTTCGTTCATTTCAAGCAAACTTTAAAGAATTAATATAGTTTTTTTATATTCTTACTTTTGCACCGCGCCTTTCCAAAGAATCGGCGCCATCGCGCCTATACGTCACGTGGTCGCGTCCATTGTGTTTTCCTGAAGCCAATAGCAGCTGACTTCAAAACAATTGAAATGTCAAACGAAAACAGGTAATTTGAATTGAATTGATTTTTATTGAGACTTCTTATAGACTATTACAGAGTTTGTCTTATTCTAACGAAAGCTAAATTTGTATATAAAAGTGGCTGTAATGTATGGCTTTCTTTTTCGATTACTTTAATGATAAGCCTCGTGGCAAAAATTATTATATAAGAGAATATAGTAAAACTACTTTTGCTCATAAAGTGTTATTGTGTCGCTTGAGACGGAAAGTCACATATATATTTACAATACACCTAAACTAACTTACAAACTAAACTAAACTAAGGTACAAACGAGGAATGCGCCAGTGCATTGTGAAACATATAGTTCTTACAGTTACAGTTCTGATATTTTTCTCTCAAATTTTTGTTTAATTAGAGCGAGAGCGCTCTATCAAATTATCACATGTTGTTTCTTTCTTGGTATACTCGAGTGTGTGAGTATATTAATACGTATGAAAATATTAATTCTTTTAAGGAATGAGTGGAAGACTCGATATACAAGTTTCAGAGGTTTAGATACATTTATATTATACCAGATTCCTTCTCTCTTTTTTATTTTTTTGAAAAGGTAGATGTATTTGAAATGATATACAGATTATGCACTCTAGACTTATAATACAAAATACAGGATAGTATCACAACTTAGTATAGGAACATTAAGAGGTCACGAACATTAAAACATTTAAAAACAATTTGAGCTGGCGTAGTGTTTTAATATTTAGAATAATAAAGCTTAACCTATGGGTGTAGGAACTGCCCACCTCCCTTTTTAAAAAAACGTAGGAATTGATTCAGTCTTGATTTGTTTTTGTTTTTATTTTTTCTTTACCTACTTGTTTCTTTTTTTTTTTTTTAACATATTTTTAGATCATTCGTTTTCAAAAATATCTCTAAAGATTAAGCGCTTTTACTGACGGTTTTGTATTTTATACTTTTCTTTCTATCAATTATGTCATATCTTTTTTTTTTTTTTGTTATATTGGTTTTGTTGTTTTTTTTTTTTTTTTTTTCTTTTTTTAATTTTCTTCGTTTTTTTTAAACTTTCAATAAATGTGGTAGTTTAAGAGTGTAAGTAAGGAACACAAATTTGTAAAACGAGTGAATCGATCACAACCATAAATGTCCACCCCACTGTCACAAGTCAGAATCAAGCGGAATGAGAGAAAACCCATCTCATACGAAGATCCTACTTAAGGGATGAAAAGACGTCTGTGTGAGTGCAGCTCGGTACTGTGGTGGGATATCGTTTGAATTCAGTTCGATCGATGGTTTCTCAGAGAAAGGGCGCAGTACCGAGTTAGCTTATTTAAATTATTTATTTTAAAACTTTATATCTTCAGAAGTGGGATAACCCTTCAATACGTTTAAGAAAAAAGAACTTTTTTTTTTTTTCCTGATAACCGAGTGTGCTTTGTGCGTGGTGTGGCAGAAAAGAAAAACAGAAAAAAAGTTAAGAAAAATTGACCAGCTTGGTTGGGCCGCCGACTGTCGCGCCGTGTCGTTTACGTCGTCGCCGTTTATGTGGTTGATGTTTTCGTTTTTTTTTTTTTGTGTTTTTGTTGTTCTCTTCTTTGGTTGAACGAATTTAAAAAAAAAAAAAACAACCTTCATTGCCGTTGACTTGATGAATTTTTTGTTGTACGCCGTACCCGAAAAGAAAAAAAAAACAACCCCCAGAGTCGTTTACTTCATTCTAGTCAGTAGTCGGTAGTGTATGTGTTGGTGTGAGCACCTGCCGTCAGCTAGTCTTTATCAAGAAAAAAAAAAACATCCCTTATTGGCATTGACTGGCGTACATTGTTTTTATTATTATTTTTCGGAGGCTAGGACATTTTTTTCGTTCGATCTGTTAATGTTAGTGTTGGTGTGCCGTGAGCTAATCTTTATCAAGAAAAAAAACACAACCCTTATTGGCATTGCTACATTGTTTTGTTATTGTTTTTTCGGAGACTAGGACATTTTGTTTTTCATTCGATCTGGTCGGTAATTGTTAGTGTTGGTGTGCGCATCTGCCGGTAGCTAATACTTATCAAGAGAAAAAATAAAAAAAAAAACAACCCTTATTGGCATTGACTTGCGTACATTGTTTTTGTTATTGTTTTTTCGGAGACTTGAATACTTTGTTTTTTGTTCGATCTGATCGGTAGTTGTTAGTGTTGGTGTGCGCATCTGCCGTGAGCTAATCTGTATCAAAAAAAAAAAAAAAAAACAAACAAACAACCCTTATTGTCATTTACTTGCGTACATCGTTTATGTTATTGTTGTGTTCGTGCGTTGAATTAATTCCCCTCTTGACTTGGTTATTACACTACTGTGTAAGCGCGGTTCTCTTTGTTCCAATATAAATATGTCGAAGAGAAGAAAAATCAACAACGAAGAAAATACAAGCAGTGCAAGTGTAAGTGCACTGGAAGAAAATGGTGTTGACACTTCAACGCGCCCAGCCGAGGCACTTGTTTTCCGTTTTGGGACATCCGAATGTGAAAAGATATTACCGGCATTTAATCCAGCGGATGAAAAAGGTTTGACTGCGGAAAGTTGGGTAAGTGCTATCACTACTTTTAAAAAAATGTTCAATTGGGATGATATATCAACTATATTCTACGGATCACTACGGTTAGAGGAAGCTGCAAGGGTTTGGTTTCAAAATCAAAAGTCGCGAATTTTAACTTGGGAACAATTTAAAAATAACCTCGTCAGAGCCTTTCCAACGATCACAGATGCTTCAACTCTCTTGCTGCAAATTATGGCTAGAACAAAGCGGCAAGACGAAAGCGTGGAAAATTATTTTTATGACGTCGTAGGGCTGTGCGCTCGCGCACGGATGCTAGATTCCATGACAATGAACTACATCATCTCAGGATTCAAGGATGAGAATCTGATAAACACATTTCAACAGCTGTACGCACTCCTCGAGCAAACGGGCAAATTGAGCGATATTTTAGAACTGTAACGGCTTCATTGAGTAGCCTGACTAAAGATCCAAGCGGGAAAGACTGGGAAGAACATGTTACTGCGGTTCAGTGGAGTCTAAACACAATGCGCCATCATATTACAGGAAGTACGCCACAACAACTAATTTTTTCCTTTGCGCCACAAAACCATCTAGGCAATCAACTGAGCATTGCTCTACACAACGACGAAACTGATTGTGAAGATGAAATACCAATTTCAGAGCTTAAAAGACGAGCTAAACAAAGAATGGAGGACTTAAGCAACGCGCAAGCGCAACGATTTAACCTGAAGCATAAGAAACCAACCGTTTACATTGAAGGAGACCTCGTTTTGCTACGAGCAGAACATCCTGCAACCGGACAACCCAGAAAACTTCTTACCCGATTTAAAGGCCCTTACGTTATCAAGAAAAAACTGGAGAATGATCGTTATGTAGTTTCCGACACGGATACAACCCAGATTTCGCAGAAGAAATTTGAATCGATTTATGCGGCAGACAAAATCAAACCCTTTTGCGATTTGAATAGTTTTGAAGAGCACGAATTTGAAAATTCGTCGGAAGATGAAGACTAAAATCGAAAATAAACTTTTTTTTTACTGTATGTTACATTGAGCAATGAATTGAAAAGAAAATTTTGAATTTTATTTTGAAAAAAGAATACATATTAATTACTCTTTTATATGCCTTTAAATGTCCCTATTTTTTTGTATGTATAATTTAGTAGTGATGTCAGAGTTGAAGGGTAATTGAAGATATTACATTACTGTGCTTTAAAATCCAACAAATGTCCTGTGTGGACGAAAACGGATAAGCTGTGTGCTTGAAAATCCGAAAAATGTCCTGTGTGGATGGAAATGGATAAGCTGTGTGCTTGAAAATCCAAAAAAATGTCCTGTGTGGACGAAAACGGATAAGCTGTGTGCTTGAAAATCCGAAAAATGTCCTGTGTGGATGGAAATGGATAAGCTGTGTGCTTTAAAATCCAACAAATGTCCTGTGTGGACGAAAACGGATAAGCTGTGTGCTTGAAAATCCGAAAAATGTCCTGTGTGGACGAAAACGGATAAGCTGTGTGCTTGAAAATCCGAAAAATGTCCTGTGTGGACGGAAGTGGATAAGCTGTGTGCTTGAAAATCCAAAAAAATTTCCTGTGTGAATGAAAACGGAAAAGCTGTGTGCTTAAAAATCCGTTAAAGTATGAATTGACTAGGGGGTATCACTGAGGGCAGTGATTGGTCGGATGGCCGAGTTGTAAAACGAGTGAATCGATCACAACCATAAATGTCCACCCCACTGTCACAAGTCAGAATCAAGCGGAATGAGAAAAAACCCATCTCATACGAAGATCCTACTTAAGGGATGAAAAGACGTCTGTGTGAGTGCAGCTCGGTACTGTGGTGGGATATCGTTTGAATTCAGTTCGATCGATGGTTTCTCAGAGAAAGGGCGCAGTACCGAGTTAGCTTATTTAAATTATTTATTTTAAAACTTTATAAATTGTTTATTAATTAGCCACGATTTTGGTTTGTGGTGGTGGTAAGGTAAAACCGATATGGAGTAATTTCGGTGGGATCAAGATCCCTTGAGGAAATTCCGATGGGCGATAAATAGTTGACGTTGTCCCAAGAGGACCCAGCCTGCGATATTATGATTTGTTCCATCAAGTCATTGTCCGAAAGTTCAAGTTTGGATATGATCCTCTTCATTAGAAGAAGAGCATACCTCAAAAACGGAATGGTGCGAAAACAGGTAAATAAATGTTCAGTGTGAACGATTTTCGAGTTTTAATAAACTTTTTGGCGAAAACCCCGTTTTGGGTTCGGTGTGAAAAGGCTATAATATTTAAAAAACTATTCCCTAAATTATTTAAAATAAAATAAAAGAAGGTATTTCTGGCTTTATAAAAAGATAAATCATGGCATTTTAAGTGTAACCGTTGATTTTTAATAATTTTTTCTCCGTTTTAAGTCAATTTTTTAGAAAGTTGCCTCTCTCCCCGAATCTGAGTACTGCCTCGGTTGTAGACCTAGAATCAAAGGTGAAAACCTTTGAGACATCATTGAGCTTAGCCTTTAAGGTCTCTTGTCCAGTGAAATATAGCCGCAAAACACTACCCCCATGGTGGAATGAGGATCTGTCGAACCTCAGGGAGTTGACTAGAACAATTTTCAATATCAGCAACAAACATAAGTTTTACCAGCCTTATAAAGATTGTCTCAGAGTCTACAAGCGAGCGCTCGCATCAGCCAAGCAACAAGGCTGGAGAGAATACTGTCAGTCCATCGAAAACATTAAAGATTCGGCAAGGCTTATTGCTATCGAAGGAGCATTCTAATCCTTCCTTCTTAAAAAGACCGGATGGATCTTGGACGGCTTCTCCAGCTGAGTCCCTTGAACTACTGATGACGACTCATTTTCCGGGCTGCGAAGACAGCAGCTCTGAACCGCTTAGAACTCGTGACATATCGTTAGCTCGTGTAGAGCGTATCAATACCGTTATAACCAGAGAAAATCTGGGCAATTAATACTTTCTCACCATTCAAGTCTCCGGGCCTAGACGGCATCTTGCCAATTATGCTACAAAAGCTAGAAACTGTGGCAGTCCCGTGGCTGGAGACAATCTTCAGGGGATGTCTCCAACTTAATCATGTACCCGAGTCATGGAGACATGTAAGAGTGGTCTTTATACCAAAAGTTGGTAGGAGAGGGCATGAATCTGCGAAGGATTATCGTCCGATTAGTCTTACCTCTTTTGTGCTTAAAACCTTGGAGAGAATCCTCGACAACCATATCAGGGACATCATAGTTGAATGCCCTCTTGTAAACTCTCAACACGCATACCTCAAGGGTAAGTCTACGGAGACGGCTCTCCACGAAGTAGTGCGCTTAATTGAGAAAACAATACATTTTAAAGAATATACCCTTGCTACCTTCCTAGACGTTGAAGGTGCTTTCAACAACGTCCTAACCGAATCCATCTGGGAATTACTGGTTGTTTTTGGTGTGGAAGACTACATCAGGGAGTGGATTATATCCATGCTCAACAATAAAAGGATTCAAGCTTCGATAGGTAAGTTAAAATCGACCAAATATATTAGTAGAGGAACACCCCAGGGTGGTGTTCTATCCCCTCTCCTATGGCTTTTAGTCATGAACAAAATTCTCGCTAAGTTGGAAAATTGTGGGGTGAAGGCAGTTGCGTATGCGGATGATTTGGTACTATTGGTGTCAGGAAAGTTCCCGCCCGTTATCAGTGAGATCACAGAGATGGCATTGAACAAGGTTAGTAACTGGGCTACGAGTTGTGGACTAGGAGTTAACCAAAGTAAAACTGAACTGATGCTGTTTACTACCAGAACTAAAATACCACCCTTCACTCTACCCCGACTTACCGGTCAAACTCTCTCATTGTCCTCCAGTGCGAAATACTTGGGCGTAGTTCTCGACCATAAATTAGACTGGAAAATAAATACTGAAAAACGGGTAAAGAAAGCCTGCATAGCCTTCTACGCCTGCAGCAAAACATTTGGTAAAAAGTGGGGCCTCCAGTCGAAAATGATACTGTGGACGTACACAGCCGTGGTACGACCAATCCTCACGTACGGTTCAATTGTATGGTGGCCCGCGCTTAATAAAGCCTACAACATAGACAAGCTAAAAAAAGTACAAAGAACAGCTAGCGTTGGAACAACAGGGGCCTTACGAACATGCCCAACAGATGCCTTAAGCGTTTTTCTGCACCTACTACCACCCGACTTACATATAAAATATCTAGTATCCTGCAGCGCGATAAGACTAAAAGAGTCGAATTGTTGGGTTGCCAGACCTTATGGTCATAGCAATATTACAAAACTGATCCCTATGGACTACTGCAATCCTACTCTGGACCTCAGTTCGGATTTTAAAGTTATTTTTCCTACCAGGGAGGAATGGAAAGATGACCTCGTGACGAGAGGCTTCGACACAACTATCTTCACTGATGGTTCAAAGATGGAGTGTGGAGTTGGTTCGGGTGTTTTCTCCGAATCTCTGAACATTTCCAAATCTTATCGGCTTCCTAACTTCGCTAGTGTTTTCCAGGCGGAATTGCTGGCAATCAGGGAAGTATGCAGGATACTTAAACAAGACCCTAACAAGAATCGTAATACTGCCATCCTGACAGACAGTAAGGCAGCCGTTAAAGCTATTGCTTCGCCACTTTCGTCTTCCAAATTGGTTCGAAAATGTCGTGATGAGCTCGCAAGCCTAGATGGGAACCTCAGAGTCTCTCTTATCTGGGCTCCAGGTCATCGTGGCATTGAGGGTAACGAGCGGGCAGACGAACTGGCCAGGCAAGGATCAGCCCTTCATGACTCTCTTGCGGAAAGAGTCAACATTCCTCTTGGGGTTATGAAGGGCAATATATTCTCAATTTTTCTAAATGAATCCAACCGTAGGTGGAGCAGTTTAGCTAACTGCGTCATATCCAGAAAGACGTGGCCCACCTATAGCAAAAACCGAACAACTGACCTTTTATGCAGACCCAGGCGAGACATAGCCAGGGTCGTTGCGACCTTTTCTGGGCACTGGCCCATCGGAGAACATGCGGTGAAGCTGGGCATCCCTCACAACACTCACTGTCGTAGCTGTGGGGACCAGCAGGAAAGAGAAACTGTTTACCATTTCCTGTGTAAATGTCCCGCTCTGGCCAGAATCAGAACACAATCATTGGGAAAGGCCTTCTTTGACTATCTCAATGAACTCTCCGAACTGAAGATCAAAGACTTGATCTCCTTTCTCTACAGGTCGAAATGGCTCTAAGATGATTCTTTAAGTAGCTACTACTACTACACCATTTCCCCCGTCAGAATCCATAGACTACAAGCAGGTGGTAAATGGACTTCTGAAAACAACAATCTGCCTAGCCTGGCATTTTGATCCGTGAATCCCTCTTATAACACCGGTCACACGAGTCATGGTATCAAAACGGCGCTCCTCAGCGCTAATTGGGTCACCGAGCTTAGGCTGCTCGGGGCCGCCATTTCTACCTACCTACCTACCTGCCTCTCTCGCCTAGACGGAGGAAAATAGACCCAGCTCCCATACGATTTTATTCTAGTCTCAACTAAATCTACACAATTTAAGTACCTACTATATTAACAATAAATAAAAAAAATAAAAACCTACTGCTCAATTACATACTTTTCTATTTAATTAATTAATTAATTAAAATAGAAAAAAAAATAATTTGAAATTAATATACAAAGTTTTCTATAGGTAGGTACCATACAGAGATTTTTTTGAATTTGAAAAAAATTACTGACCAACAAAGCAACAACCAGCAATGCCGAAGTAGCACGATCATGCTTTTTAACACAATAACTGGCTGAACAGAATGGTGACGCAGACGGAACCGGAGCTGGAATAGCTGTCAAAATATTGAATACACGAAAATTCAATGTTGCGAACACAACGGAACGTAGACGCATACGGAGCTGCAGACGCAGACGGAAGAGTTCACCAACTTTTAACTTTTCACGTACGGCACTTTTGACGTTTCAATTTGTATGAAGAAAAAAAACAACTTTTAGGGTCGGAAAAAAATATTGTGGTTATTTGTATCGCGAAAAAAATTATTTATTAACGGAAAATTATTGGAAACAAAAAATGTGAATTTTGTCTGAACCATTCATACACTACCCAATAGAATTTCATACTTTTTTTTTGTTTATATTCCAACAACAAAAGGGATCTTCGAATAAAACTTCCATGTATGAACTAAAGACGGCCGTTTAAATAAGGTAAAGACTTTTGTATAAAAATAAGACTTTTTTAGAATGTGTTATTTTGGAATAATAAGTTACTGTGCGGTACAATATTAAAATAATACAAAATCAAAAAAGAAATACATAGATCACCTTGTAATGTTGAAGACATATTGTCTTTCAACACGAAAAGCCGAAAAATGAGTTCTGAAAATAAGAATTCTAAAAGGTTCGGATATTAAACTCCCTTGCAATGTCAGCCTGATACAGACAATGATATTGAATGTGATGATGTGATTACTATACCTACACCAAAAAAAGCCTAAAGTCCCATCTATATGTGTGTTCTTCAAAAAATTTGCGAAAATGTACATTCTTTTCTTAGTGAACTAAAGATTAATGACTAATATTAAAAAAATGTCTATAGGCATTAAAATAAAACAGTGATGATCACACTAAAATTTGCTCTGCCTTAAAGGAAAAAACTTTCAATTTTTTACGCATGACCTCGTTCAAAGTTGTGCTCTATGGTCTCGATGAAGTTCCAACAGTTAAATTACAAAATGAATTAAACACTCTTGGTTTGAAATGCCAAAATATTAAATTGATTCAAAATAAGTAATTTACTGACATTTTGTATGACCTTAAAAAAAAACATTAAATCTATATTTAAAACCCAAATAAAATGGGATTTTGCAAGACGCAAAACACAAAAATTTACACAATGCTTCAATTGTCAGATGTTCGGTCATGAAAAGAAAAACTGCCACATTAGAACTCATTGTGCGATTTGCTCTGAGCCTCATGAAACTAGCAAATGCAGCTCTAACAACATCAAGTGCGCCAACTGCAACGAAACTCACACATCAACTGACCCTGTGTGTCCAAGTCGAAAACATTTCTTTGAATTACGAGCAAAGCTCTCCGCAAAAAACAAAAGACAACCGACAAATGCACCACAGAAAAGATCTCATCAAACTTATGTTCCAAATATCACTGATTTCCCTCCACTGCAACCGCACTCAAAATTTACCGATGCCAACCAGAGTTACCACTGGGATACTACAGTATCCCCGGGGATTCTTTTATTCTGAGGGGATTCGGGGATACATTTTTTTAACCTAAAGAAACCTTTAATTTACTTAAAAAAAAAAACAACGGAGATAAATAAGTAAATTTGTTTACGTTTAATTTAATAAAACTTAACTTACTTAATTAAAATTTGTCATGTAAGCTACCTATATAGGCACTTCGACAGTGAAGTTATAAAAAGCCTTCGTATTATTAACCCAAACTTAATCTCTAAACAGAACTCAATTTAGGACATTCGTTTCTAGTAGCTAGAGAAACGAAATTTTTATACATTCAATTAATAAAAAAAGTATTATATGGAAATGCTGGATGCCATTATGAACTTTGTCCTGAATCGTCTTTAGGAAAAGTTTATACCCCTGTTTAAAAGTTTGAAGGTTATTGAGTACATTGAGTAATATAAGGTACCTATTACAATATTTTAAAAATATTCTTGATTTTCTATTAAGTTTATGTTTTATAAAGTAATAAAAAATCTTTGATTTTACTTAAATACATATTTTTTTTTAATGTTATACATTCATTTCCGAAGGGATGAATTTATTTTTAAAAGGATTCTTTTTTTCGTGTAAAGGGATACATAAATAGTTTGGTCTGCGGTAACACTGATGCCAACTACCGTCGAAAGGGTACCAGGGACGTCCCGTACCCATGTAAAGTGGGTAGACAGTTACTCATTTTCAGTAATTTGTTTGCATTATTCATTAAGGTACATCATTTGGTTTAAAGTGCTCTTTTTTATTTCATTATATTTATTATTATTTTTTGTACATTTTAAGTTTTTTTTTAAATTTTTTAGTTTAATTGTACTTGCGATTCAATTAAATCACTTGGAATAAATAATGTTCCACATTCCAGATAGTCTTTCATAATACCTTCCCTACTAGATAAAAGTCCCAGCAATTCTTTTTATTTTGAGACCCCACGTTCTCGATATTTCCTCTGAAAACGAAGTTTAGCCCAAAAACTTAAAACATCCAAAATTGTTCTTAGTTGCTGCCATTTAACATGCACTTAAAAGTTAATGGTCGACATAAGCGGTTTCTAAAATTTTAAAATTTTTGGTATTATGTAACTAGCTTTTGATATCTCATGTTTTTTGGCTTAACTTCAAAATTTTGTATAGTATTTGAATAATCTTTCAAAACTGACAAACTTTCCTTGGCTTACCAATATTCTCGATATTTCCTCTGAAAACGAAGTTTAGCCCAAAAACTTAAAACATCCAAAATTGTTCTTAATTGCAGCCATTTTACATGCACTTAAAAGTTAATGGTCGACGTGAGCGGTTTCTAAAATTTTAAAATTTTCGGTATTATGTAACTAGCTTTTGATATTTCATGTTTTTTGGCTTAACTTCAAAATTTTGTATAGTATTTGAATAATCTTTCAAAACTAACAAACTTTCCTTGGCTTACCAAAAAAAAAATATGGGTAACAAAATACTTTGTTGTTTTATGTACCTACCTACCTATTTGACCAATTAGTTTGTAAATTCTTATGATGGTATTTATTTCGGCTTTTTTGGTGTTTTTAAATTCTGAATGCGAAAATGACCAAAAGAGCCGAAATAAATACATACGTACTATTATAAAAATACATTGTTGACATTTTTAGTTCCATTAAGCCAATCGTATTTAAGATCAAGAATTGGCTTTTATACTTTAATTTTTATAATTATTTTATCTTCAATAGATACCATAGAAAATGTAAATACATAATGAAATATGTATTCCAAAGTATTGTTGTATTTTATATTCACTTTAAATGAAAGGCAGAGACGTCTTAATATATCTGAATGAGTTTATTAACTGATTTAATATAATTCAAGAAAGAAACATTTGCATAGACTTGTTTTAGTATCTGTATGAATGTATGTAATTGTGATTGTGATAACAAGAGAGAGAGAAATATAGTTCGTATTATATTACATAAGATATACAACATGCCCCTTTTTATGTTAAAATATACATTCATTTTTGTTAGGTTTCTATATACAGGGTGTCCCGAAACTCAACGTCAAGCGGGAACCGGGTGATAGGGCAGGTTGTGCCCGTTCTTTGAAAAGTATGAAAAAATAATTTATCTCGCTTGGTTTGGTAGTTATAGCAATATTAAGATAAATAATGAAAATCGATACCCTACCTTACATTTTTAGATACAGTGGTCACAAATTTTAAAATTTTGCGGTGTGTTCTTTTTTTACGTAATCCTTAATAACCATGCTATTAATCGCAATCAGAAATCCAAGAATAAAGATGGTCAGTTTCGTAAGAAAAATTAAGTTCGACTGAGTCATTGTTTAAAAAAAATTTGTAAGCTAACTTTGACACTTCATATTTTTAAAAAAAACGTACCAGACTACGCTCGGCAAGTTATTTAAAAAAATGACCCGTTTCATCTAGATTTCAAAATGGTACAACACTTGCTACTTATTTACTCGTAAAAAATACGAATGCTTTTTTATTTGCAAAAGGACCTCAGTTCACTTTATATCACTTTTACGTAAATAATGCTTTTTTGTGCTAAAAAAATCTGTTAGTAAGATAAACAGAAGCACTTGCAGTACATTAGAGTGGGACAACATTACACATGGTAGGTACGCTACGATCTACGTTCTGTGGGCTAATTTCCTGCTTTTACTATCAACTTCTCGTAATTGTGCGCCTTTGTGTTACTCTGAACTCGATTAGTGTTGTAAAAATTATGTTAGTTATTACCTGGTAGTTCGTAATAAAAGCTTTTCGCAAAAAGCGTATTTGTTCATGGCTCAAGAATATGAAAACATCCATATTAGTCCATTGAAAGTTACATAGTAACCTGGCATTTTATATCCCTTAAATGATAATTTTCTTAAAACTTTCGTCTGTTTTTAGTTTTAACCTTTTTTGTTTTAAATTTAACTATAAAAAGTGCCTTAACATTTATTGTACAGAATTCAATTTTATATAAAAATGTGCAAAATTTTTTTTGTAAGGCGCATGGTTCTTAAGATATAGCGAAAAACTTTTAACACCCTATTTTCCAAAATGGGGCCCAAAAGAGGGAGAAGCTTTTAGCCCCGAAAATTTCTTTTTACACTAACACTTATCCCTCCCATAAATAAAAAACATTTAGTCCTGAACAAAATGCCAGGCTAATGTAACTCTTTCGATGGGCTAGTATTGATGTTATCATATTCTTGAGCCATGTACAAATACGCTATTCAAGAAAGGCTATTAGTACGAATTACCAGATAATAACTAACATAATTTCCGCAACATAAATCGAGTCCAGGGTAACACAAAGGCGCATAATTACGAGAAGTTGCTAGTAAAAGCAGGAACGTAGCCCACAGAACGTAGATCGTACCATACCGTGTGTAATGTTGATCCCCCTCACTCTAATTTACTGCAAACAGTGTTTTTATTCAAGTGCCTGTGTTTATCTTACATACACCTCGGTAAAACCGATTTTTGAGAACAAAAAAGCATTATTTACGTAAAAGTGATATAAAGTGAACTGAGGTCCTTTTGCAAATAAAAAAGCAATCGTATTTTTTTACGAGTAAATAAGTAGCAAGTGTTGTACCATTTTGAAATCTAGATGAAACGGACCATTTTTTTAAATAACTTGCCGAGGGTAGCCTGGTACATTTTTTTAAAAATATGAAGTGTCGAAGTTAGCTTACAAATTTTTTTTAAACAATGACTCAGTCGAACTTAATTTTTCTTACGAAACTGACCATCTTTATTCTTGGATTTCTGATTGCGATTAATAGCATGGTTATTAAGGATTACGTAAAAAAAGAAAACACCGCAAAATTTTAAAATTTGTGACCACTGTATCTAAAAACGTGAGGTAGGGTATCGATTTTCATTATTTATCTTAATATTGCTATAACTACCAAACCAAGCGAGATAGATTATTTTTTAAAGAACGGGCACAACCTGCCCCGGGCACAACCTACCCGCTTGACGTTGAGTTTCGGGACACCCTGTATATAATTCAATTTGTTTTTCATTTTATAATTCATATTTTGTATGGGCATTTTTTTTTTTTTTACATATAAGTATACCTATAGATACTTAATTAATAAGCTTCGATTACAAGATTTTTTTTTTTTTTTTTTTTAATTTCAAATTTATAATATTTATATATAATTTATTTATAACATAACATTTTAATATAATATTTGCATAAGAGAGTTGTACACGAGATTAGAAACACTAATAAAAAGTAATTCATTTTTTTACAACTCGTTTACCGGATCGCAATGTCAATGTGTCTTTGGGTTGTTCCGATTCAATCGTTGTTTGGCTCTTGCTACTACTTATATGATTTGTTTTATCAATGATTACATCTCTTTTATTACGGCGGTATTTATTCCCGTCAGTATCCTTTATTATTATAGATCTTGGCATTTTCGTTATCTCCACTACCTTTCCCTTTTTCCATGGCTCTTTAGGGAATTGTTTGAAGTATACTGGTACTTGTTCCATTATTTCAGGACGTTCTCTAGCATGCCTGTCATATGCTAATTTCATTTTATGTTGGTATAGTTGAGCTTGCTGTCTATAAAGTATGTCATCTGTTAGCGATTGTTTGAGTTCCAATTTGGTCAATGGAATTCTAGTTCTCAGCTTTCGTGACATCAATAACTGTGACGGTGAATACATAATATGTTGTGTTGTTCTGAGGTTGAGGAGTCCTAGGTATGGGTCTGTGTTTGTTTCATTGCATTTCGTTAGAAGCTTTTTGACGGTTTGTATAGATCTCTCAACTAATCCGTTCGATTTTGGGTAGTACGGACTGCTTGTCGTGTGATCAAATTTCCACTTATCTGCGAAATCTTTGAATTCAACCGAGTTAAAGGGTGGGCCATTGTCTGACATGAGTAGGGATGGTATTCCATGTCGCGCAAATATTGATTTGAGGCTAACAATAATTTCACTGGCTTTGTATGATTTGAGTTTTGCAATCTCAATATATTTCGAATAGTAATCAACTAGTAAGAAATATAACTCTTTTTTCCATTCAAAAATATCGAGACCTACCTTTTCAAATGGAAGATCTGGTAATTCATGCGGTAGCAGTAATTCCTTGCGATTGTTGTTGAGATGTATAGTGCAGGTCTGACAGCTTTCGACTGATTTCTGTATGTCTGCATTCATACCCGGCCAAAATACTAAGCCTCTGGCACGACGTTTACTTTTTTCGATTCCAGGGTGTCCATCATGGATGTATTTCAAAATCACATCGATAAGTGATGATGGAATCATCAGTGCTTGGCCTTTAAATATCATTTCATCGATAACTGATAATTCATTTCGATAACTCCACAACGTTTGAATTTCAGAACTTAATTTCTTTTTATTTTCGGGCCACTGACTTTGAATTAATGTTCGAACCTGCTTCATTGTTTTGTCTTGCGCTGTTTCATTTATAATTTGTTTCAGCATTGATTGTGATATTGCAAGACTCGACTTTATCAGTCCCACGTGGATTTTAATTTCTCTATCCAATTGACTTTCCTCTTTGTGACATAGTGGTGCCCGCGACAACATGTCTGCCACTAACAATTTTCTTCCGGGTTTATATACTACTTCCAGATCATAGAATTGTAGACGGAGCATCATCCTTTGTAACCTAGCCGGTACATGGGCAAGTGCCTTTTTGAACAGTGGAATCAGTGGTTTGTGGTCGGTTTTAACCAATGTCGTTTGTCCATATATAAACTGATGATATTTTTCGCAGCTAAAGAGAATAGCATATAGTTCCTTCTCTATCTGCGCATAGTTTCTCTGGCAGTCTGTTAGAGTTTTAGATGCGAAGGCTAAAGGGCGGTTATCTTGCAAAATACATCCACCCACTGCAAATTGTGAGGCATCTGCTGAAATAACAATTGGCTTAGTCGTATCAAAATAAGCGAGGACTGGTGGTTTTGTGACCAAAGACTTGAGTTTAGAGAAGACTTTTTCCAAGGATTCATTCCATTGAAAGACTGTATTTTTCTTGAGCAGTCTTCTTAAAGGCTCAGTTTCATTAGACAAATTTTGAATGAAGGACCCGAAGTATGTTATCATTCCCAAAAATCGATGAACATCTTTCACGCAAGTGGGAGACGGCATGTTCAAAATTGCTTCGACCTTTTGCGGATCTGTATGAATACCAAGTTCATTGAAGACATGACCGAAATATTTCACTTCCGTCAAACCAAACCTACATTTGTCTTCATTAAGTTTAAGACCGACTTTATTCATTCGTTCGAGAACATTCATTAGTTTTTCATTATGTTCTTCAATGCTGTTGCCGTAGACAAGTATGTCGTCAACATAAACAATAACATTCATACCCATGAACATTTCCGTCATGACACGGTGAAAAATTTCTTGGGCTACCTTCACCCCGTACGGCATTCTAAGAAATCTGTACCTCCCAAAAGGTGTGTTAAAGGTGCACAGTTCAGAACTTTTATTATTCAGCTTTAACATCCAATACGCTTTAATAGCATCCAAGGTTGAGTAATATTTTGAACCAGCTAATTTCGGCTTGATATATTCAATACTAGGAATAGGATAGTGTTCGCGCTGAAGTGCTTTATTGAGGTTTCGCGGATCTAAACAAAGCCGTAGTGAACCATCTCCCTTTTCTACCAAAACTATTGAACTGACCCATGACGTTGGGCTATTGACTCTAGCAATGACTTCGTTTTGTTCCATTCTATCTAACTCCTTCCTAAGCTTATCATGTAATTGAAACGGAATTTTTCTCGGAACATCAATAACTGGAATCACATCCGCGTCAACTTTTAAATCAAATTCTCCTTCCAGGCAACCTAACCCCTTGAACAAATTGTTAAATTTTGGAGGGATGCTCTTGATTATATGACTTGATTCATCTTAAAATTGATTGATAGTAACTAGGTTCCGATGCACCAATCCTAATCTGACACAATGAAACTTTCCAAGCACTGTTGCGACATTTTCTTTTACGATCAGAAAGTCTATATTTGTGCTCTTCGCCTCACTCAAGAAGGCGTTGACAGAACATTGACCCAAAACATTAACAGTTGACCCTCCAAATGCTCTTAAGTTTCCAAGGCATTTGTTAAGAATAATTTGTTTGTTACAATTGATTAAATTAAATGTGCATAAAGACATCACATTTGCTTCTGCACCCGTGTCTAACTCTACTTTAATTCGCTTATCATTAATTTGAAAAAACTCTGTAAAATTTGTGTTAGTTTTACTACTATCTTCATTAGACTTAAATAACTGTTCTAGGTTAAGTGTACCTATAAAAAAATCATTATCTTCATTTACATCAATACTACTATCTGATTTGTTATTTATATTAAGAGATTGGACTTTATTAGACTTACAATATTAGCAAAGTGATTTAAACCTTTACATATATGACATCGTTGACCAAGGGCTGGGCATTTGGTGCGGTGGTACCAGTTTCCACATCGCTCACATCTCTTGCCTTTGCCTGACTCGTTTTCTTTGACGTTGGATTTGCTTTTGTTGCTGGGGTAACTGTTGTTCTTTCCGCTATTCACCTGCTTGTACTTTTGTTGCTTGTTGTTATTTTTGGATGTGTGTGGCCTTGGACTACTGCTGGTGTGTTTTTGTAAGAAGTTTATGTTGCTTTCAGAATGGACTGTGACTGCGGACATCTCTTGTGACTGTGACTGACTAAGAATATACGATTTCGCACGTTTTTCTGCTGTTTCGAGAGTCAGATCATCTATATCGAGTAATAGACGCCTTAACTTGTCGTCATTTAGACCAATTATGAAAACATCTCTGACCATGCTGTTTTGGAGAGTGTCGTAGTCACATGCTAAAACTAATTCCTTTAAATGAGTAAGGAACTGATCTATGGTTTCGGCTGACTTTTGCCCCGCAGACAAAAATTTATAGCGCTCAAAGACAATATTTGTTCTTGGCTCACAATGACATCCAAACTTCTTTACTACTTCGTCGAAAGTAAGACTTTTAGGAAATGTATTATATATACGTAGACCATCATCTCCGATGTACGAAAGAATAGCGTTGACCTTCCTTGCATCTTCTTTTATACCCACTAAATCCAGGAAAATTTCTAATTTTTGTATCCAGAACTTCCACGCTGCAATCAAATTTGGTTGATTAAAATTCATTTCTTTCGATGGTTTTGCACCAAAAGAAAACTCCATTTTGTAATGTGTCGTTTGGCTGTTCGATGAATTTGCAATTCTTGGTGGCGGCAGCGGCGGTGGTGGTGATGGAGGCGGTGGTGGTGATGGCGGTGGTGGTGATGGCGGTGGTGGTGATGACGGTGGTGGTGATGACGGTGACGGTGATGAAGGGCTTTCTTCTTGGTGTACTGAAGACTCCAGATTATCGTCTTCAATTATTTGGACACTGGAATCAAATGATATCCCAGAATCAGCTACAGAATATTTGACTTTTTTATCCAGCTTTACTACTCAATGCACGTGTGGTTTTTGACAGTTTTTTTTTTTTTTTGTTTATCGAGATCGACTTTGTAAAGCTGCTTGACAGTTTATTCAACTTTATATTTGCTTTTATTTTGACTTTTTCTATTTTTTTTTTTAGATTATAGTTTTAAATTAACACCTGACACCATGTTGTATTTTATATTCACTTTAAATGAAAGACGTCTCGTCTTAATATATCTGAATGAGTTTATTAACTGATTTAATATAATTCAAGAAAGAAACATTTGCATAGACTTGTTTTAGTATCTGTATGAATGTATGTGATTGTGATAACAAGAGAGAGAGAAATATAGTTCGTATTATATTACATAAGATATACAACAAGTATCAACATCTAAAAAATTCATTTCGCAATAGTAAATTTATTTTCCCGCAATCTAATTTTCGATTAATTTTCGATGAACCAACAACGCTTTCTCTAGAATAACCAAATGTACTGAAACTATGCTACAAACGCATAGCATTTTATCAGATCAGAAAATAGAAAATCCAAGGGAAAATAATATCCACTATAACAACTCTGCTGGCACCGGATAGTATAAAAATGTTTCCACCCTCACCTCACCACATTCACAGTCATCGCCTCAACCATCCGAAAAGAATTTAACTCAAAGTAAACGAACGATTAGAAATTTTCAATTTTGTCTATTTTGTCCTTATAAAACACATATGAGAATGGTATACCTACATACATACATAACTTTTTTCTCTTACCATACATTTTGGTAGAAAATAAAGACACTCCGTGCGTTCAACCTACATCTGAAATTTCAGATTTCTGAATTTTTGGAGCTTCTGATTGGCCAGTAACTAAAAGTCACTAAAATTCAACTAACTTTTTATGACAGCTGGCCAATCAGAAGCTCCAAAAATTCAGAAATCTGAAATTTCAGATGTAGGTTGACCGCACGGACTGTCTTAGGCAACCTTCGGATTCACTCGGCATTAATTCCGATCATTGTTGATATAGTATCTTGATACTTTGTTTGAATGGAAGTAAAAATGAAAAATGTTTGAAGGCTGTTTCACAATGCGACGAGAAAACTAGACGTCAGCGTGACGAGATCTCTTCGCAGTTGTTCTCTCTTAAAAACGAGTTTCAAATAACGAAATAGCACATAATAAAGTATTTCCCGTCGCGTCGTCACGTTGCGGCTTTTTTTCAATTTTTCGAACTTTATGACGTGACGAGACGAGAAATGCTTGATTATGTATACTGCGAAGAGATCTCGTCACGCTGACGTCTCGTTTTCTCGTCGCATTGTGAAACAGCCTTCAGTGTGTGCGTGCAGACCGTTTACGTGTTTTTCATTGAGGATGAATTTCCTAACAGGGATAGCATAGCGTGCGTGCGATCGTGAAACAAGCAAAATTGGAGCTGTGTTAACTTGGCCCCAAAAATTGTCTAATTTTTTTAATTTTTTGTAAAAGATGACCAATTAAATGACCACTTTTGACCACCTATTAAAATTTTTTGACCACCCACAGTTATCGAAAAAATCGATTTTTAAAAATGGGGGGCTAAAAGAACGCTGCCCCCAAAAAAT
Organism: Epistrophella euchroma; assembly: GCA_947049315.1. Lineage (NCBI taxonomy): Eukaryota > Metazoa > Arthropoda > Insecta > Diptera > Syrphidae > Epistrophella > Epistrophella euchroma. Next base: position 82,181,089 of record OX346245.1, on the reverse strand, counting down.
CGATTTTTTCAAATTTGATTGATCGTTATGATAGGTCGCACGGAAGAGATTATTGACCACCCTTTAACTTTTTTTGACCACCCCTAGAAATATTTTTTTTTATTTTTTGAAAAAAAAAAATTGAGAATAATTTTTTGTTTAAAATTTTCTCTTAATTTTCTTATTTCAAAAATTTGAAGATACAGATTATAAAAAGAACAAAATTTGCTAAAATGACCACTCTTTAGAATTTTTCGATCTTTTGAAAAAATATTTTTTTCGATTTTTTAAATATGAACATTGTAAAAAAACTAAGTTTTCTTAGATAACCATCCCTAAAAATTGCTCTAACTTCTTAAAAAATTCTTTTTTTTCATTTCTGGCAGATGACCATTGTGAAGAACAAACATATCTAAAATGACCACCCTTTAGAATTTTTCGATTTTTTGAAAACATATTTTTTTTGAATTTTTAAATATGAATATTGTAAAAAACTCAGTTTTCTTAGATAACCATCCCTTAAAATTGCTCTAACTTCTTAAAAAATACTTTTTTTTCAATTCTGGCAGATGACCATTGTGAAGAACATACATATCTAAAATGACCACCCTTTAGAATTTTTCGATCTTTTGAAAAAATATTTTTTTTTGAATTTTTAAATATGAATATTGTAAAAAACTCAGTTTTTTTAGATAACCATCCCTTAAAATTGCTCTAACTTCTTAAAAAATACTTTTTTTTCAATTCTGGCAGATGACCATTGTGAATAACATACATATCTAAAATGACCACCCTTTAGAATTTTTCGATTTTTTGAAAAAATATTTTTTTTGAATTTTTAAATATGAATATTGTAAAAAACTCAGTTTTCTTAGATAACCATCCCTAAAAATCGCTCTAACTTCTTAAAAAATTCTTTTTTTTTCATTTCTGGCAGATGACCATTGTGAAGAACATACATATCTAAAATGACCACCCTTAAGAATTTTTCGATTTTTTGAAAAAATATTTTTTTTGAATTTTTAAATATGAATATTGTAAAAAACTCAGTTTTCTTAGATAACCATCCCTTAAAATCGCTCTAACTTCTTAAAAAATACTTTTTTTTCAATTCTGGCAGATGACCATTGTGAAGAACATACATATCTAAAATGACCACCCTTTAGAATTTTTCAATCTTTTGAAGAAATATTTTTTTCGAATTCTTAAAAATGACCATTGTAAAAAAAAATCAATTATCTTAGATAACCTTCTCTTTTAATCGCTCTAACTTATCAAAAAAAACATTTTTTTTTTCGAATTCTTGAAAATTATAAAAATGTTTTATAAAAATGTTTGAAAGAGAATCGTTCTGGAATTATATTGCTTAAAAAATAAATAGTTCAATAGTCAGTTACTCTTAAAAAGCAGCTGATAAAATAAATTTAATTGATTTACCAAAGAAAATATTTATAAAAGATAATAGTTATATTTTAACCGGCTTGAGTGGATACCTTCCTGCACACATAGAACATGAAGTTGGACATTATATTGCAATCTGCCGAAGATTAAACCGACTGTTAGGAGATTCACGATGACCGCTACCCGGAGTCGGAAGGAATCAATAATATTGAAAAATTGGGTTTTCCCCCCAGATTTAGGGGTTTTTTTCATCGTTGGGGGGACGAAATGTTTGGGGGGAAATCTGGGGGGATTAATTTTAAAGTTAAATTATTCCAATACCTGCATTTTCCTCTGAAATTGAATATACTATCAAAGAATATCCAATAATTATTGCTTAATTAAATTCTAAGTATAAACAAATTTTTTAAATGCTATTTGAATACCAAAGTACTTGTAGGTACATAATATGTACATTAGGGTGTCCGTTATTTCCCAAACTCTTTTTTTTGGATCGGCCAAGTTATAAATCGAAAGTTTATGCGCTACGAAAAATTTATTGACCAAAAAAAATTTTGTCCGATGTCATTAACCCGTGCCTGCAAAGCCATACATTTCCCATACAAATTTGTATGGAGATTTTGCACTTTTTACGTTTTATTTTTTTCCTCTCGAAATAATGTAGCTATTCTTAATTTTTTTTCTGATTATTGTTTTTCAACTATTCCTTTAAAAAGCCACATCCAAAAATCTATGTAGAAAGAAAAATTTATAATTTATTTCGAATTTTAAAAATTTCACTAATTTGTACTTTTCACCTTTTCCGCTTTTATTTTTTTTCTCTGAAACCAAACAAGCTATTCCAATTTTGTTTTTTGATTCTTATAAAATAATAAAGCTTTTAATAAAAAAAAATCAAACATTCTGAAAAACAAAATCTTATAATTAATTTTATTTTTTTAAATTAGTAAATATTTAAATTTCTTCCCCGTTTTTTGAGTTAATAAATTTTTTTCTTCAACTACGGCAGCTGTTTCAATTTTTTTTTATTGTTTCTTGCATATTAATAGTTGTTTTAAAAAAACACGCTCCAAAATGTATGTAAACATTTTTTTTGTATTTATTTCGATTTTTTAAAAAATATCAAATTTTTACTTTTTACCTTTTTTGATACTTAACGGTTTTGAATCTTTTTTTTTAGTGTTGCTATATCATCTATATTCATATTTTATAGATACAAAACTTACTGGTAATACTTATAAATTTTTTTAATAAAAAAATTCAAGTAAGAACTGCCTCCGTAAACAACAGCCAAACCAATTAAGTGCAAATAAAAAAAGACAGCACAAGAGTTGTTTCGTTGTTGTTTACCGGATGTAATGTTTGTATGTTTGCTTTTGAATAATATTACACTACACAAGGAAATCTTTACTGCGCTGGCTATAAAATTTTCCAATAAAACAAGCCTCATATTTCTTTGCATAAAATGATGTGGTTTGAAATCAAAAACACCCCTAGATTCACCAGGGGCCAGCAAAAATAATCTTCTGCACGCCGTATTTTAGTCTAGCACTGCCTCTGAATAAAAGATGAAACTCAAAAACAGTATTTAAATTAAGTGGTAAGTGAGTATAAATCCAAAAATCCCAAGACTACAAAACAATTACTGACAAAAAACTATGGCCCTCGTATTTTTTTTAAGCATCTTTTAGTATTACCAATATATATATTATCTATAAAATATGAATATAGATGATATAGCAACACTAAAAAAAAGATTAAAAACCGTTAAGTATCAAAAAAGGTAAAAAGTAAAAATTTGATATTTTTTAAAAAATCGAAATAAATACAAAAAAAAATGTTTACATACATTTTGGAGCGTGTTTTTTTAAAACAACTATTAATATGCAAGAAACAATAAAAAAAATTGAAACAGCTGCCGTAGTTGAAGAAAAAAATTAATTAACTCAAAAAACGGGGAAGAAATTTGAATATTTAATAATTTAAAAAATTAAAATTAATTATAAGATTTTGTTTTTCAGAATTTTTTATTTTTTTTTTATTAAAAGCTTTATTATTTTATAAGAATCAAAAAACAAAATTGGAAAAGCTTGTTTGGTTTCAGAGAAAAAAAATAAAAGCGGAAAAGGTGAAAAGTACAAATTAGTGAAATTTTTAAAATTCGAAATAAATTATAAATTTTTCTTTCTACATAGATTTTTGGATGTGGTTTTTTAAAGGAATAGTTGAAAAACAATAATCAGAAAAAAAATTAAGAATAGCTACATTATTTCGAGAGGAAAAAAATAAAACGTAAAAAGTGCAAAATCTCTATACAAATTTGTATGGGAAATGTATGGCTTTGCAGGCACGGGTTAATGACATCGGACAAAATTTTTTTTGGTCAATAAATTTTTCGTAGCGCATAAACTTTCGATTTATAACTTGGCCGATCCAAAAAAAAGAGTTTGGGAAATAACGGACACCCTAATGTACATGTATGAGCTGTGAATAAGATATTGAAAGAAAAAGTTGAAAAAAAACTTTTATTTGTTAAAATGTGGTAATCTGGGGGGTTTTTAAATTTTTCTGGGGGGAAAT